>JAECXX010000004.1:16800000-17425000 GCA_018153305.1 Drosophila kurseongensis | reverse complement strand
AAAGATATAGTGCCATCCAACAACAATGGAATTAAAGTTTACGGCCAACAAAAAATAAAATAGTTGCAATTAAAACGAAAGAAAATTAGCCGAATGGGAATTTGCGTTGTTTATTTTGTGTTGCGTTTGTTGTACATTTAAATACGCACCGAACTCACACGCTATATAAATCTACAACTATACTATACTATGCCAACTGAGACACACACAGATACACACACACACCAGCGTATTTTTGGCCCAATTCAAGGGCGCCCAAATCCCCGGTCAATTACTCCGTGCTCACGGTTGAAGGTCGCCCAAAATATAAAATATATATAATAACACTATGCCAAACAATAGAAAGACACTCACACACGCTGAAGGAGTACAGTGAACACTTTGTATATTTTACATAAATTGTTGTACGTTTCTTTTCGGTTTTTGATACGATTGAGTTGGACGAGTTATTTGTGGTTTTCCGTCATTTGAAAGCCCATTAGTTTTTAAATCATTCACCGCAATAAATAGAACGAGAAAAAGATACAATGAAGATGAACGAAATCTTATGTGTAAAGATATAGACCCATAAACTGCATATATATATTGTATAAATACTTGACTTTGAACTTTTGCGCGAGTGTCGTTCCCTCATACTTATTTTTTAATTTTAATTTCGAGTTTACGTGTACTATTATTTGTATAAATAACAATGTAAGTGCGTGCGTGTAAAAGTTGGCCAACTTTTGTACTGTACATATATGTATCTCTATATAGACTGTTGTAACTGTTGTGTGTGTGTGTGCCTGATTGGAGTGTGTGCGTGTGTATCTGTGTTGTCTCATTTCCTCACCTGCATCGATCCGCTTGGAAAACGCTTATTTTTGTACCATTTTTCCCGAGAAAAACCCACTCACACACAAGGAGCCTGTAGTGCAGAGATGCAATTGAAAGGATTTTATTTTGCGGGCACATGTGTGTGTGGGTGGGCGAGTGTCTGTGTCCTGTGCACCTGTTCATTCGCCTTTCACATCCACCGCATTTCGCTAATTGGGAAAGATGGGAGATACTTGCAATTAGAGCTAATTGGTAACGTGTGGCAAAAACACGAAAGCAACGACAACGAAACGCTTTTACACTGCAAACAAAAATACCAGAGTACCAGAAAACGCGCAAATGAAAGCACAAAATGAGACGCAAACATCTATCAGCCATGGGATCACTGAGTTCCCCCGATTACATTTTTTGTTCCACTGTTGTTCATGGGATTCCGATTCCTTTTCGCACACAAAACTCCAAAACTATACCCAAATACCCGCACACATGAGTTTCAAATTATTTACATTATACCCATATGATTTTCCTTATTTAATTTAACGATATTTACAAAACGATAAGTACATTTTGGTTTCGCTTTTGGTTTATGATGATGGTAACAACCCACAGAAGTCCGGTTTTAGTGTTATGAAAGCAGTTGATCTCGAGATTGTGTAGGCAAATCGTGAGGTCTAGCCCCTAAATGTATGCTATATAGTTTTACTTTTAATTTATTTCGACCGTCCCGCCCGGAAATCGAACCGAAATCGAACTGAAATCCTAGCTATGACTAAGTCTGCAACCGAATCTAAATGCCTTGTGTTGTATTGTCTGTATCGGTAATTGAATCGCCACCAAAACACGAAACTCCATCTCAAATTGAACCCCGATCGCCACTGCCACCACCATCCGACTACTGAATCCTGAATCGGCTCAAATGTTGAATCTCGAATCCTGAACGAATCTCGCGCGGATGCAGGTCCTGGGCCACCCGACGACAGCATGCCGTGTCGCCACCACCAGCGCATCAAGCATCTCAGCCTGCGACACCAGCGAAAACACCAGCACACGCACCACCAAAACAAACCCCAACACTACCATCACCACCACCATCACCACCAGCTGCCGCAGGATCTAAAGGGTAAATCCGCAGTCGCCTGTTCTCCCGCCACCCCTCCGCCTGCGCCCCTCAATCTTCCGCCTGCCTGTGCCTGCGATGTCCTCGCCCCAGGATCCATATCCGGCGGCAGCCTGACTAACCTGTCGTCGGGACACGACGCGGAGCCGGAGCCGGAGTTCGATGGCTGTCCGTGCGACGAGTGCTTCGCCTGTGCCCCGCCCAGCACCAGTGCCACGGCCAGCACACTCCTGGCGGACGAGTGCTACTCGCAGACCGCCTCCTCGATGCTGAGTGCCACCCGCTGTGCCCTGTCCACGGTGGCGGCGATAGCCACCGGAAGCGGACTTGGCGGCGGTCTAGGCAGCGGCCCGAGCACCAGTGCCGCGGCCGCTGCGGCTGCCTCGCCCTCCGGTGGTGGGGCGGCGCCCGCCTCCTGCTCGACGCTCAGCTCCTCGGCATACTTCTCCACGTCGGCGCCCACGACCAGCAGCTCGGTGCACAGCAGCATGTCCCGCTCTAACAGCAAGCGGCTGAATAACAACACTTGCAGCATCAACAATAACAAGCTCAGCTTCCGCAGCGGCAGCCATGTGAGCCAGTTGCATCTGGCGTCCACGCATCCCCAGCAGCTGCAGCTGCATCATCATCCGCATCATTCGCATCAGCAGGCAGTGCACCATCCGCATGCCAATCCGCTGCAGTCGCCCACGCAAAAGTCCATGTCGGAGGACGAGGGCGATGCATCGGCGGCGGCCCCCGAAGATGGGGAGACGGACGAGGACCCCAAGAGTCCGCACAGTGTGCAATCCGATCTGTCGGACACCTTCGACTGGTGGTTCAATAAGCCCAAGCGTAACTCTAAGAAGAGCAGGTATCTTATCATCGCATTACCTACTTTGTAGAACCGTTGCCAAATCGCCAGCACCCCAGACAAAAAAAACCAAGTCAAAACCAGAAAAAAAAAGCCAGTCACCCGCTGTCATCCCGCTAAGCTTAGCCAAAAGAACAAACACACTAAACACGCTGTAAAAACACAAGATACAACACCACACTGAAACAATGGCGCACCCGCTTTGCCTGCCCTCATCCAAAAACCACACACCACAACAGCAATATGAAAAACCCAGAAAATCCATAAATGTTTGAGTTGATTAAGAACCGAGAACCGAGTCAAATGCAATAATAATGTATTTCTTTTTTAAATCACTCCCCATCGCACATTGCCCACCCGATCATTTTGCCATTTCGCAATTTACACTGACAGTGCACAACAGCAACACGAAACATCAACACCACTGCAACAGCAAAACCAAAACCAACAGACTCAACAGCAACATGCAACCAACAACCCACTGACCCCACAGCAACACCAACAGACACAACAGCAACACCAACAAACCCAACAGCAACACCAACAAACCCAACAGCAACACCAAACCCAACAGCAACACCAACACCACCTATCCAAAGCAATGACATTTTGGCATCAAGCATCGACCACACCGCGCTCTAGTTATCGCTCTTTCTTCAATTCTCTTGCCGATCAAATTTATAGCAAACGTTCTACACCGAGTCAATTAAATATAAACAATGGATTTAATTTAACACCAACACATAGATCGTCTCCAGTGAGTAGTTGTTGTGGCAGTAGTAGCCAGGGGCGATCCAGTCCGGACACGGATCCCGCCGAGCCGCCCGAGTTTCCGCTGAGTCCAGGTTAGCATGCCTGGGTTGGTCCTGGTCCCCATCCGACCCGACCCAACCCAATCCACTTTGCAGATCTCTTGATCGACGTTGACATATACCCTACTATAAGTGTACATGTTGATGTTGCCGTTGCTCTCCCGTTTCGTTTCCTTTCCTTTTCGTTACGTTCGATTTATCTTCTTATTTTCTCCGATTCTGTATCTGATTCTGATTTTCGATTAATGTTTTTTTTTGAGCAACTTGATGTTTCCCAAAACCACTCACCTCTCCACTTTCTTTAATCGTCGTCCACTCTTGGGAGTAAATTGCAATTCCAGACGAGTTTCTGTTCTATATTTTAGTTGAAGCAACTATTTTGCCCAGTGATCGTCACGAAGTTTTATCCTTCTTTCGCCACTTTTGATTTGCCTTTCTCTCCTTTCTCTGTGGTATTTGCAAACGCCTTTTGTTTGCGCTTTCGTTTTGCTTTCTCGCGATTTGACTATGAATATTTGACTATAAATACACGGATCTGTTGATTATTTGTACCAGTGTAAAAGTGTAAAAGCGATTATGTTGTTCTTTCAGTGTACGCTCACCAAATCACCAAATGTTGTTCTGCGCTCCACATCATTACAGCCACGATTAACGCCGATTCCCATTAAGCTATATCAGCAATCTCACCTCAAAACAATCACAAAAAAAAATAAAGAAAACTTAAAACTGCAGCTTTGCCCAGCGCCAAATGTTAATCAATCTCTGAGTTACTGTTTGCTTTTTTTGCATTTTATTTCGTCCTTTGAGTGTCTATATATACTTATCACACAGCACTATGTTTTTCAAAGTCCAGCTAACGTGTTGTGCCGTGTGACACGAAAGGTATTTCCAATTGCGACTAATATGCGTAGTCCAAGATCCCCGTAATCCCCGTAGCCTCTATTAATGCATCCAAATTGTTCGTTTATCGATGTTCCTTTTTAATCTTAACCTATATATCCTGTAAGTGTGCGTGTGTGTGTCTGAGTAATCCTAATGTAATGTTCTGTGCGTCCAATCTGACTAACTAACTAGCATTTTTCAGTTACCTTATTTACTTATACAACTTTATTTATATAACTTTAATTTTAAATAGCTTTCGAGCCTAGTTTCCTTCAAACTAATTCTATACAACTTTTAGATCAATTACTATGTATTTTTTCAATTTCGTTTTGTACTTAAACATTAATTGAACAACGCGTTTGTTCTGCTAGTCAACTAAGTGAACTATTTAATTATTGTGCTATACAGCTTTGACTAATACTCTTTTTCTACGAATCAAATAGCTGAACTGCCGCAGTACTTGACCCGCTTCCAATGGGATATGGCCAAGTACCCGATCAAGCAGTCGCTGCGCAACATCGCCGACATTATCTCTAAGCAGATCGGTCAGATTGATGGCGATTTGAAGACCAAGTCGCAAGCCTACAACAACCTCAAGGGAAATCTGCAGAACCTGGAAAAGAAGAAGACGTGAGTGGGATTAAAAAAATTAATAATTCTTATTGCTACATATCATATTTTTGTTTCTCTGCTTATAGTGGCAGCTTGCTGACCAGGAATCTGGCTGATTTGGTCAAGAAGGAGCACTTCATTCTGGATTCGGAGTATCTGACCACCCTGCTGGTCATTGTACCCAAGTAAGTTAGACATCATATTGTTTTTTAAGCTATGGATATTAAAGCATTTTTTTTTTCCCAGGGTCATGGCCAACGACTGGCTGACCAACTACGAGAAGATCACCGACATGATCGTTCCCCGCTCGTCGCAGCTCATCCAGGAGGACAGCGACTACTGCCTCTTCAACGTAACCCTCTTCAAGAAGGTGGCCGAAGAGTTCAAGCTCCATGCCCGCGAGCGCAAGTTTATTGTGCGCGACTTTGTCTACAACGAGGAGGAGCTGGCCGCCGGCAAGAACGAGATGACCAAGCTGATGACGGACAAGAAGAAGCAGTTTGTGCGTAACGCGTTTAAAATATGTCCCTTCAGAAAGGTGTTCTTAACCCAAATGCATTTCAGGGTCCCCTGGTTCGTTGGCTGAAGGTGAACTTCAGCGAGGCCTTCTGCGCCTTGATCCATGTGAAGGCGCTGCGCGTGTTTGTGGAATCCGTGCTGAGGTATATTATCAAATCATAAGCGTTAATTGATAACAATGGTAACAATGATTTTGTGAACCCACAGGTACGGCCTGCCCGTCAACTTCCAGGCCATCTTGATCGAGCCCAACAAGAAGAGTGTGAAGCGTCTGCGTGATGTGCTCAACCAGCTGTATGGCCACTTGGATGGCGCCTCCGCTGGCGGTGCTGTCAGCAGTGCTGATGTGGGTGTTCTTTAATATTAATATTAAATCAATCTGATTTTATTTTTTTTATTATTCCTCAGAACGTGGACATCCCCGGCCTCGGCTTTGGCCAGTCCGAATACTTCCCCTATGTGTTCTACAAGGTCAACATCGATATGGTGGAGCAGGCCAAGGTCTAAGATCGCCCGCCGTCCCCAACATTGCATACATCCAGCCACACAAAATACACTTTACTACAAAACAACCAACTTAAAATCAGCTAAACCATTCGCAGACATTTAATGAAACAAAATTAATAGATTACTTTAAATAATTTTAGTCATTGTTATCTAATTATTGTTGTTATTTATGTTGCGCGTTGCCGATATTTGTTTCAAATCAGTTTCCGGTTCGAGAAAACGTGACGCGCGTCAACCAACCGAAATAAGTCAAGCAAAAAAAAAAAGAAATCATTTGCAATCATCCCAGATCTTGTAGAACTTCCCGATTGTTCTTTGTCCCCCTTCAGTTCGCAAAACAGTATTTTATGTTTTTCTTATGCCTTACTATGATTATGATATGATGAATGAACAGAGTGTTTAACCCGTAGCCAAATTTACACACATTGTCGCTGAAGCCTTGGCTTTATTTCTCTTTTTTGTTTGTTTTTTGGTAGCTATACAATAAACATTTGAGTTACATTTTGTTTTACAAACATTTTGTCTCGTTTCGTGCTTGTGCTTCACTTGGTATCTGTATTCGTGACTAACAGCCAACATACAAAAACATGCCCAAAATAAATTTAAGCCCAAAATGGTGTCGCAAATCGCAAACCGAACGTTTCCCACGGAACTAATTGCGCTAACAAATTTCCGATGCAATGGTACGTTTCGAGTAAAGTCAAACTATTAATTAACGGAAGTATTGTATTTATAATTGTTGCCTAGATATTGAAAGTCTAAAAACATTGAGCTCTGTTTACATACTACTACTCGCTAAGATGAACCGTTCGAGCCTTTCGTGGTTTTATCTTTTTTGTTTAAACCCACGTGTGCGTTAACCCAACAAATAACCACCAGCAATCGAGGGTCAACCACATAAGATATGAACAATAATATTCTATTCGTATGTAAAGTTTTTCAGTTTTTCCTATTGCTAAATCGAGAATTGTGTACCGAGTTAAGCGAATCGTGAGAGAGATACAGTATCTATTATATAAATATTTTAAAGTTATGCATACTATGTGTAAAAAAGAAACGAAAGAAACCATGTAAATGTCATTGCGTTATATAAGGTGCAATTAAGCCATCCTTGTAAATAATTATAAAGAAAGAAAGACATTCCCAACTTTGTTTTGTTATCAATTGTTTGGATTGGAGCCACGTCCAGTTCGCATTTATTATTAAATACTTGTAGCTTAAGTCTAAAGTATCAAACGCTTTTTGAAATTAAACTTTCACAGAGTTTACTCTGATTAAATTAACTCAAAAGAGTTCAATTCTGTTATTTATAAAAATAATAGAAACAAATTCATAAAACGTAATAACTGTATAGTGGCATAACCTGATGGTAACTAAATTTAAACTCGATAAAATTCTGTGAAAGTAAAAAAAAAGGCGTTTGAATATTTCAATGAATTTTCTTTAGGTGCTAGATCTCCTGTTTGGGCTTATTTTGCGAGGAGGCGTTGCGCGATATCTTCAGGATATTTGGGGGCTTCGGCTGGTTCTTATCCGCCTCGTATTGTGCGCGATGCAATCGCTGGCGATGCTTGTACATGTTGGCGCTGCAGAAGAACGTCATCGGGCAGTTTGGACAGGTGTAGAGCACCTCTCCGGTATGTGTTGATGTGTGTTCCTGCAGGGGTTAACATAAAGTAGTTAGTAAACTGATATTGAGTAGGTACTCCGAACTCACCTTTAGCTCTTGCGGTCGTTTGAAGGCCTTCTCGCACATGGTGCACTTGAACTTGCGCTCACACTCGTGATTGTGATATATGTGACGCCTGAGAGCTCTCGCGTTTGGTGACACTTTAGCGCAGATGTGGCAGCGATGCTCCCCTGCACTTTCCACGTGGATGCTCTTCATGTGCTGCTTCAAACCGGTCATACCCTTTAACCAAGCGCCGCAGATCTGGCACTGCTTAAGCTCGGGCTCCGGACGCGGCTTGTCCGAGTGCATTAACTCCTGGTGCTTCTTCAGAATGATCTTCGTGCGCATCTGCTTGCCGCACTTGTCGCAGATAATGGTGCTCTCCGGGTCGTGCATGGAGCTCATGTGGTTCTTCAGTTTGCGCTCGGTGAGGAATCTGTTGCGGAATCAAAGTTAAAAAAAGAATCGATAGGTTGGTAAAGAATTGACCCACTTTTTATTACACTCGGAACAGGTGAATTTGAACTCCGATTTGGGCACATGCTTGTTTAGCTTGTGGTAGTCGATGGCCGTTTTGCTGAGGAAGGTTTTCGAGCACAGGTCGCAACTGAACGTCAGCTTAATGGCCGGATCCATGTGGACCTGCTGGTGCGACTCCAGGTGCCGTGAGTTCTGGAATGACTTTTCGCACACGCTGCACTTGAAGTGCTCGGGATTCCAATGAACGAGCACATGCTCGGCTAGCACTTTGCGCTGCGTGAATTTTCGGCCGCAACACATCATGTAACCGGGATCTACCTGGTGGGTAAGTCTGTGGTGGCGCTGCATCTCGGTGAAGTTGTGCACCAGTAGATTGCAGATGGCACACGGCAGCACGCTGGTAAAGAACTTGGCGATGATGACATCGTACTCTTCCTGTTGTTTTTTGCGCTGCTCCAGCAGCTCGCGGGACATGCGCACTTTCGGCTCCGCCGGTTTCGTCCGCTTCTTGTACTTTTTGGGGCGTACCACAGTTCTCTTGGGCAGCACGGCGAACTCCTGCTTTCCAGGGTTGTCGAGCTCGAAGTCTGAATCCGAGTCGAAGCCACCGCTGCCTCCGTAATTGTCCTCGGAGGAATTATCGCTAGGCTCCAATTCGTCGTCCAAGTTGCATGAGAAGTCGGGGTCCACCACCTCCTCCATGTACTCTTCGAGCGCTTCCGCCTTAAGGTTTAGTTGAATGTCTTCTTTTGGTTTTTGAAGCGGGGCAGTGGCGGTGTCCGATTTTCGGGGGCGACCACGTCTTTTTTTGGGCGGCGTAGGCTCTATATTTCCCTCTGCGAGATCCTCATCTTTCTCCTTGTCTACGGAGGATCCTTCCTCTGCCTTTAGGCGCTTCCTTAAGCGTCTGGCTGTGCCCTCTAATTGATCCTGAGTTCTTTGCGTGTTGGCAGTGCTCTCCAAGATCTCGATTCGGGGTAAATGGTCCAGTTCGTGTTCCTCTATCTTGACTTCCGGGTAGAAAAAGTTGCGCCCGCCAAGTTCCGCTGGCTCCTGCACCCGGGCATCGTCTTCTATTGGCAGCTTTGCAACTTCCGGAAAGGAAGAAGTTCCCTGGGTGAGAGGATCATCCTCCATGAGCAGTACTTTTGTTTCCAGCAAGGAGCTCTGCGCTGCACTAACGAATTCATGCAATGTGTGGAAGTCGGACACGGTCTTCCAGCAGCGTCCGCAGATCCTGTCGTGACTTTCCTTGGAGATCTGGAAGGGGAAGTGCTGGTTGACGATCCTGGTCACCTCCAGTTGGGCGGACCTCGGGGAGTTCACGTCTATATAGTCCCCCATCATGGCCGAATACTCGCACATGCAGAGTAAGCAGCAAGAAGAGGAATCTATATAAAAGATAGTTAGAGTATAATGTTAACATTTGAGCATCACCAGCTTGGGCAGGAATCGCCTCCTCTGCCCGACTCCTGCGCTGTCGTAAGCTTACCCATTGCTATTTGTATCCTTTGTTATAGGCAATAGAAAGCCATCTAAAGATTGGAGTGTAAAATGCAGTTTTTTATTTACTAATTTGTTTAAAGCCGCAGTGCACTCAAAACGCCAGCTGTTTTTGCAGTTCACAATAGCACAGCAAGCTGCTGCCATTTACCAACACTGTCAATATCGATAGGCGAAATAGGATTTTACATCTGCCAATGAGCTGGTCACTCCAAAGGTTGATGCGTTAAAACTTATTGTTATTAATTTAATCATTTGGAGAAAAACTAAAGCTGCCAATGCGGTAGAGTTAATTTGTTTTGAAGTAGAAACTAAGGTAAGTTCTCCGGTAAAAGAAAAACTCAACTGCATTTGGGTAAATAGTGGAATGTAAATGTGTAACGCACGTTTGGCCATTTGTTTACGTTTTTACTTTCTTATTTTTAGCAAATCCAAACATGTCGGATTCAGAGAAAGTTGTGGTAAGATTATACCATACTCCCAATGTTTACTATTACTAATCCTACCCTCTCCCAAAAGATGGACGAATTCTCAAATGAAATCCTCATGGGTGTGGAGCCCAGAGAAACCATTTGGTACTCCATAGGACAGCTTGTTCAGATGATTGAATGTCCAGGTTGTGGAAAATCTATGATATCCTTCAAAAACCGCTTCGCCCACGTCAAGAAGTGCTTTAGCATCAAAAGACGAGGTCCTCTGTACAGAATCTACGGCTATGCGGAGTGCAAGTGCGGTTTACTCATAGCAGACACTGCCAAAGCCCAAAAACTGCATGTTTGTATGGTAAAGAACTTAAAATAATTAGAAATTGCCTTCAAAGTATTATATACTGTACATTTTTATTCAGGGTAAAGTTCGACCCTGCAAGCCAAGTTTGCCAGTTGAGCCGGAAAAACCTCCGGCCGAAGCACAACCTCCCGAAGAACTACCCTCCACGACAAGGGAAATCGAGCCTGTTCAGATTTTGGAGCAAACTGTGAAGCCCCAAAGCAAAACTTGGATTCGCAACTTTATCTGCCCCATAAAGCAGAAGGAACTACCATTCATGGATGTTTCCTGTTCCAATGAACCCGATACAAAGCCAACGTCGAGGCCTCGTGTCCGTAACTTTGACAAACCATCCCGAGTACTGGCTCCCAAAGATGTCTGTGTCTACTCCATAATTCGCAAGAATGGAGCTATTTCGGTGGCGGGCAGATCGATCCTAAAGCAGCGAGGGAGTAACGAAAACATTGTCTTGATTAAAAAGCGAAAACTCCGACTGCCCGCAATAAAGCAAAGCGGAAAATCATGACCATAAGTTCATAGCAAATGTAGATCAAACACATTAGTTAACTATATCTAAGCCATTACTTTATTATTGAAAGAGCATTTAGGAGACTGTTTTTCGTAAGAACTTTTGCTTAATTAAAAATCAAACTAATATGAATTACTTATTTTTAAGTTAAAGGCAGTGTACCATATTGACTACTTTACTATTTTTAATTTGTTTTTACTTTCCGGGGAAACGAAAAAATTCAATTCCTCGTAGAATAGAATACTTAATATGTGTGGATTTTATTTGCTCAAAACAAAAGATGTCAAAAAACAGAATATATCTTAATAAAGATTCGGTTAACGAAATATATATGGTTTATTATTTCTCTATGAGGAATTGAATTTTTAAAAACTGTTCTGATTGCGTTTAACCTTATTTCAACCATTAAGTTTGCTTACATTAATCGCGATTAAAAGCTAAAATAAAAATTACATTTAGGATTCAATGTATTTTTATATTTCTTTAAAAAATGAAAAAATTGCGTTCAATTTTATTTTAACAACTAAGCATGTTTACTTTAATCAGGATTTAATACTTAAAACTAAATGTTTTCTATTAATTCTTTACTTTTTTAAATTAAGCGCTCACTAAAAATTGGATATTTTTAGTTGAGTCTTTTGGTTGGTTGCGCCCGCATTTGAGCACCTGGTCACACTTCACCGCGAGCAAAACAAAATAATCCACGTAAAAAGCTTGATATCCCGGCGTTTATTTATAAATTATCTGATGTCAGCCGCTAGGAGCCAGGAATACGACTGCACCACGAAGTGCAGGCACCGCCAGCATGGAAACACTCTCACCGCAGCGCTGACAAAGCGCTCCATTGACCACCAGAAGCTAGCGGCTTTTATTTTCAAGACGTGCGGAAATTTCGCCAATATTATAGACGACCTGGTAAGGTGGTGAAATTACAGAACCCATAAAAGGTCTTATATTTATCTGGATCTTCTAGGGCCGGTCGGCGGTGCACATGTCCGCCTCGACGGGGCGTTACGAGATTCTGGAGTGGCTGCTCAATCACGGAGCCTACATCAATGGCCAGGATTACGAATCGGGAAGTAGTCCGCTGCACAGAGCCCTGTACTACGGCTCTATAGATTGTGCCGTACTGCTGCTCCGGTACGGGGCCAGTTGGGAGCTCCTGGACGAGGACACCAGATGTCCCCTGCAGGCCATCTGCCGAAAGCGCGATGATGACGACCTGGCCACAGAATCCCAGTAAGTGTCGAGCAGAAAGTTGACGCTACACATCTTACTGACACGCATATCTCCGTCTAGGAACGATGTCCTGGTTTGGGGCTCCAACAAGAACTATAATCTGGGCATTGGCAACGAGCAGAGCACCAACGCCCCGCAGGCTGTGGACTTCTTTCGCAAGTCCGGCCTTTTGCTGGAACAGGTCGCCCTGGGCACCTACCACAGCCTGTTCTGCGACAAGAAGGGACACCTGTACGCCGTGGGCCATGGCAAAGGCGGTCGCCTGGGCATCGGAGTCGAGGACAGTCTGCCTGCCCCCAAGCGCGTAAAGGTGTCGTCCAAACTGGGCGATGACTCCATAAGGTGCATTAGCGTCTCCCGCCAGCACTCACTGGTGCTCACAAGCCGTTCGCTGGTTTTCGCCTGCGGCCTTAACGCAGACCATCAGTTGGGAGTGCGTGATGCCACCGAGCATCTTACCCAGTTCAAGGAAGTGGTCGCCTTGCGTGACAAGGGTGCCAGCGAGCTGGTGCGTGTGATCGCTTGCGATCAGCACTCAATTGCCTACGGCAGCAGGTGTGTCTACGTGTGGGGGGCCAATCAGGGTCAGTTTGGAATCGGTGCCAACACGCCGACCATCATGGTGCCCACATTGGTGAGTTATTACCATGTATTTATGGGTGGTGTCTAAATGTCTTTTCTGCAGATCAAGCTGCCTGCCAAGACCACAATACGTTTTGTGGAAGCCAACAATGCAGCCACGGTAATTTACAGCGAAGAGAAGATGATCACTCTTTACTATGCAGACAAGACTAGATACATTAAGACGCCCAAGTAAGCTTACTTACTTTTGTTGAAGTAGATGATTTAAATATGCCCCTTTTAGCTACGAAGATCTCAAAAGCATATCGGTGATGGGTGGCCATTTAAAAAACTCCGCCAAGGGCTCTGCGGCCGCTCTAAAGCTACTGATGCTAACTGAAACCAATGTGGTGTATCTCTGGTACGAGAACACTCAACAGTTTTACAGGTAAACCATATAAGTTAGTTTTTAAATCCCATAATATATATGAATTCTCCTTGCAGATGCACTTTTTCACCTATACGACTGCCTGACATCAAGAAAATTCTTTACAAGTGCAATCAGGTGATGGTCCTCTCTGAGGATGGCTGCGTTTATCGGGGAAAGTGTAACCAGATCGCCCTGCCCAACTCTGCGCTCCAGGAAAAGTCAAAGCCGAACCTTGATATCTGGCAGAACAATGATCAGAACAAAACGGAAATCTCCCGGGAGCACGTAATCCGCATAGAGCTGCAGCGAGTGCCCAATATTGACCGCGCCAACGACTTGTTTTGCGATGAGGGTTTTTCGTCGTTCGCAGTTCTGCAAGAATCCCACACCAAGTACTTTCGAAAGCCCACACTGCCACGGAGGGAGCACAGCTTCAAAAAGCTGCTTCATGAGACCAGTGACTGTGATGCTGTCCACGATGTGGTGTTCCATGTGGACGGAGAGAAGTTCGCGGCCCACAAGTTCATCATTTTCAGTCGGGCGCCAGGACTCCGAGAGCTCATACGCTGTTATCTGGATAAGGATATTTATCTCAATTTGGAGCATTTGACGGGAAAGATGTTTGAGGTGGTTCTGAAGCACATCTACACGAATTACTGGCCAACCGAAGATGGTGATTTAAAAGGTTTTGCTGAGAAAGATCTCGAGAAATAACTCATTGAATTTCTTACTTAGATATCGACTGTATCCAGCAAAGTCTGGGGCCTGCAAATCCTCAAGAGCGAACCCGCACCTGCCAGATGTTCCTACCGCACCTTCAGAAGTTTCAACTAGTCGAGCTGGCCAAGTACGTGCAAAGCTATGTGCGTGACCATCAATTCCCACTGCCTAGTGCCCGCCAGCGCTTCAATCGCATGTATCGTTCCGATTATCCGGAGCTCTATGATGTAAGAATTGTTTGCGAGGATGGGAAGGTCTTAGAAGCTCATAAGTGCATGTTAGTGGCACGGTTAGAGTACTTTGAGATGATGTTCATGCACTCGTGGGCGGAGCGATCCTCTGTCACCATGGAAGGAGTCCCCGCGGAGTATATGGAGCCGGTTCTGGATTATCTATACAGTTTAGAAACCGAAACTTTCTGCAAACAGGGTTATCAGGAGACGTTCCTCTACAATATGATCACAATTTGTGACCAGTACTTTATTGAGTCGCTGCAAAACGTGTGTGAATCGCTCATCCTAGACAAAATCAGCATACGAAAGTGCGGCGAGATGCTTGAGTTTGCAGCTATGTACAACTGCAAACTGCTGCAGAAAGGCTGCATGGACTTCATTTGCCAGAATCTAGCCAGAGTACTTTGCTATCGCAGCATCGAGCAGTGCGATGGCGAGACTTTAAAATGCTTGAATGAGCACTATCGAAACATGTTCAAAAGGGTATTTGATTACCGCCAAATCACCCCCTTCTCAGAGGCTATAGAGGATGAGCTCTTGCTCAGTTTCGTAGACGATTGCGAGGTGGACCTGGATTATAGAATGGATGCGGTGTGTGTTAAAGAATATAAATCTATAAATTCTATCTAATGTAGGTTATTTCTTTTAAGGAATCCAAACTGAAGCAGGCAGCTAAGCACAAACAGAAGGACTTGCGTAAGCACGGTGCTCGAAACCAGTACGAACAGCAGGCCATTTCCAGCATGATGAGAACTCTTAGTATCAGCGAAGCGGCGCCGGGCGTAGAGGTCCCTTCATCACCCCAGGAAATTGCTCGCAACGAGGCTAAGAACTGGTCACGAGTTGTGGACAAGAAGGATCAGAAGCGGAAACAGGCCGAAACGGCTTTGAAAGTGAACAACACACTAAAGCAGGAGGAGCCGCCGACTCCTGAACTGATGCCCATTGAAAGGAAGCTCCTGAAGGAGCAAACACCTCCGCCAACCTCCCCCGAAACGGAATCCACCACGCCACTCAGCAAGAGTTACAATCTAGATTTTAGCTCTTTGACGCCCCAGTCGCAGAAACTTTCGCAAAAGCAACGGAAGCGTCTCTCTTCCGAATCGAAGAGTTGGCGAGCCAATAACCCACCCCTGGTGGAGCAATCCTCCACCCCAGTGGCCGTGCCGAATGCTTGGGGAGTGACTGCCACGCCATCGGGATCCTTCAATGACTCCTTTACTTCTCCAACCACTGGAAGCAGTTGGGATCCGACTTCGTTTGCCAATATGATGAGGGGACAGGCTGCCTCCTTCAAGCCCACGGAGCAAAGCCAAAGCTTTTCACGCATCCTGGCGGATGAGAGGAAACAACGGGAGTCGTATGAGCGCATGCGTAACAAGTCTTTGGTTCATACTCAGATCGAGGAAACTGCCATTGCCGAACTAAAGGAGTTCTACAACGTGGACAACATTGATGACGAGACCATCACTATTGTCCGCATGTCCAGGCCCAGTGACATAAACTTTAGCACCTGGTTGAGAAAGTAATACGTATCTGCCATTCAGGAAGCTATGTAATGTGGAGTGTTTGTCGATTCGTTTTTGTTTTTATTAGAGTGTCCGAATTGTAAGTGATTTTGAAGCGATTTACTGCGACCGGGGCATCAAATGTAGAACTCGGAGCCGCCTGCAAAGAAGCTCACGATGTACTCGTTCTGAACCAGATGCAGTTGGGAATTGGACGGAACATTGGGTAACAAACTTTATTGCATGAGCACATAGATTATACAGATATATATAGATATTTACAAGCTGGGGACACACTCAACAATGAGGCAACAAGACAAGTGACGAATAAATAGCCATCTAAGCTAAGCTAAACCGAACCGAACCCGAAATAAACCCGTTGCTTATGCAAATGAGAACACGATGATCGAGGGGGGATTGACACAGAGCGAGAGGTGGATGAAAAGGTGGACGAGGAGATGAAGGTAAGAGATGTGGCTTGTTCAGAAGCACTCCTTACGAAAGGCGAATCCGTACTGGTCGCACTTGTATCTCAGCGTTTTGGCCAACTGTGGTGGGCCGCAGTAGAAGACGGTGACCTTGCCCTTTTGCTGGGCCTGCAGCTGCTTGAAGACCTTATCCCAGTTGGGTCTGCCAGCATTCGTGCGGGTTTTCAGACCCGTAATCAGATCCCGCTTGCCCTGCGGAATTAATTCATGCAGTATTCAAGGAAGGCTTAGTTATTGATAAGTTTAATGGGATTACCTTCTCGTGCAGCAAATCCAAAGCTAGTTGAAGACCCACTGCCTTCATGTCGGTTCTTTGTAGAGCACTCGTTATGTACATGTGCATGTCCAGGAAGCTGTGGATAAAACATTGCTTTATTGTATCTCTAAGATATATAAACTCTAAACTAAAACTCACCGCTCCATTGCCCCTCCCAGCTCCGCCTGCTCGATCTCCAATTGGGATAGCAGATTGACAAACCATTCGAAGGATCTTTGATCCCTGTTTATCCAGAAGAAGTCCACCTTGCGCAGGTTCATCACAGACTTGGGTATCTCGCTGGCCCATTCGAACTGGCATCTCGGGCAACTATGGCGGGCTTTCCAATAGCGATGCATGATGGACTTCGCAAGGTTACACAATTAGATGAGATAAGGAAATATATAAGATTTATGTACCTGCAGGATAGAGGCAAATGGTGTGACCCCAATGCCCGTGCCAATTAGTACCGCATGCTGAGCGCCAAATATGTGGCTGGAGGGCGCTCCATATGGACCATCGATGAAGATCTAGGAGGAGAACCACAATGTTAGCATTAAGATAAGGTTAGTGGGTTAGCCCTGGGTGGCTGTTGGTATGTGTGTTGGTGTAACCCGCACCTCCATGACTCCCGCATCGAGTGTGACTTTGCCACCGCTGTTAGTTGTGGAGCTACCAGTCGATCCGCCACCGCCTCCGCCTGATCTGTTATTTATGGAGGTGGACAGGGAGCGCAGGAAAGTGGGACGCCGCAGAATGGACTTTCTGCTGCCCGATCCCGTCTGTGTTTGGTCCTTCGGTTGGATGATGAATTAGTGGCTTAGATGGGTTAATTGGGAGTTTAGCTACCGACAACTTACCTCCAGTGGCTTGGAGGCCACCTCCGCTGCCAGACTGAGTCTGGCCACCTGCAACTTGTCAACAGAATCTGTCTTGGAACCCACATGACCCTGCTCTGCCCGGCTGGCCGGACTTGCTCCATTGGCTTCCCCACTGGCCAGTTGATACTCCCGCTCCTCCACGCTGGGCGTCTTGAAGGCGATGATTGTGGGCTTGGTGCGCATGTAACGGAAGCTCTGCGCCAGCGATTTGTTCTGCGGACTGAGGTAAGCCAATCCCACGCTGTTGTTCCTGGCCCGGCGTACCCGCTTCTCATCGAAGGCGGACTCGGACTCGGAGCGACCCAACGCTCGAAGTCTGTAAGATTGAGATGGATGAGTATCTGCATAATATTTTAATTTTAATATTACTTACGCCTTGAGGCGACTCCGCTTTTTGCTCTTCACACTGATGTCCGGCAAGGAGATGCTCTTCTCCAGCGGTCTCTGCTTCAGACTGGACTCCTCCCGCTCGCCATCATTGACGAAAGCTCCATTCGGAATTCCCTTCTTGGGCTCCACTGTCTCCTTCCGGGAGAACGTGCGTTGCAGGCTCTTTTTGATGCTGCGGATACGATTAACGCTTGTGACTGGAGGATCGGGAGCAGCTTCTGTCGTGGGCTTGCGATTCTGGCGAGGAGGACGCACTGGCGGCACAGCCTGCACGGCCAGATTTCTAGCCAGGAAATCTGTCTGGGGCGTGGCTGATCTCTCCACGCTCATTGCAGGATTACGGGATTCATTAAGGAGCATAAAACTGGGAGTGGGAATTGCGTGCATGTGTTGGGGCATGTCTTGCGAGGAGCCACCCTGCTGCAGCTTCTGCTGCTCCCGCTCAAAATACCGATACAGGCGATTGGTCCACTCGCCCACGGTGCGTATGTGCAACCACATGTAGTCCTCCTGTTCCGGCGCCGAACTGATGGTAAACGGATGCCATTCGTAGTTGGCAATCGCTGGAATGTTCACAAAGACGTAGTCTCCGGGACGGAAATTAAAGTGATGCGGTCGCTTAATCACCAGGTGCACCACCTTGGAGGGCAGCAGCAAACCCGAACTGATGTACGTCTTGCCGTGCTCTCCCTTCATCCAAATAAACCGCAATGCCCGCTCAACTATGTAAACGAGTCCCGGCAGGAGGAACCACTTCCAGAAGTTGGGTCCATGGAAGAGGCACAGCACCCAGAAGGGCACGTACAGCAGATGGGTCCAGTAAAAGACCTCGAAGCTGCCCTTTCGCCGCACAAAGGGTTGTGAGCACACGAACATCACCATCAGGATGCAAAGTAGCGCCACTCCCGTGGGATTGGCGCATCCCGGGATCAGGCCAAACAATCCAGGACGATCTGTAAGCAGCCACTCCCCAATGGTATAGTGTCCAGCATTAATATTCGGATCGTTGATCACGATGATCGAGAAGTTGAACAGGTGCATCACAGTGTGCACTAAACTTAGTACGGAGATCGTGATGCCAGTGAGTTTGTGCAGATAGACGTGGTGATCCAGTGGGAGGTACGAGGACAGTCCACGCCCCCTCAGGTATGTCAGCGAATGCCGCAGCATTAGAACTAGGACCCATGCACAGTTGAAGTTCAGACATTGTCCTGAAGATAGAAAATATATTTTACTTAAAAAAACCATCTCAGAAAATCAGAAACAAATATTATAAATAAATCTCATTTGGAACTTTATTTGCTTTACGCAGCTTCTTCATTGAATTTCAAACTATTTGTTTTATAAGGCTATTATTTTCCATGGCTTCCTACAGTTTTATGGCTCAAGCAATTAGCTATTTAAAAAAGCTAATAAAAGAATAATAAACAGAGGAGATAAACGATGGTTGTAAATGTAATGGTTTCTAAAGGTTGAGTGCTATTTTTTTTCTAGTAAAACGAATATAGCCAGGTACGAGATTCAAGGGAAAATCAGTACTCACCGCAAGCTCTAGCTATAATGACAAATCCATTGCTAGCACGGTACTGAATAGCGCGGGATATGAAGAGGCACAGGTTGACGGTTATATAGAAAAAGAGGTACGTGACGAAGACCTGGTTGTTCTTCATGTAGGCCAGCGAAAACTGGTGGGGCAGGGAGTTCCAGAATCCGCCCTTGGCCGCTCCTCCCGCCTGCCGATCCTCAGCGATGGGCACTAGCCAGCGATCGATGCTATGGATTGGAATTTAATCGGTATTTATAGTTTATAATCTCTTGCAGATCTCACGTTATGCTGAGGTTTTCCAGAAGGCCACCATGCTTGTGCAGCTGGTTCTTCAGCGCCTCGTAAGTAATTTCCCCGCTATTGTGCGGATCGGCATCCTCGAACATGGCGCTGGTAAGGTCCTCTATCTGGTCCTCGGAGAACTCCATCCCGTTCTCCTTAATGCAGTGTCGTATGACATCATGTAGCTCTTTGTGCTGAATGAGCCCGTCGCCTGATAATTTGGAAAAGAAAGGGTCAGGAAAAAAGCTAGGATGCAAATTGCAAAACCCACCATCTATGTCGTAAACCTTGAACAGGAATCGGATCTTGTCATCGGCCGATTGACCAGAAAATTGGTGTATCGCATCGATGAACTCCTGCAAGGAGATGGAACCGGAATTGTCCTTGTCGAAGATCTGGAAGACACGCTCCGTAAAGAAGGGCTGGGAAAAACCAATAAAATTTGATAAGTATGATTAGATATATTAACTAAATCTATGATATCCCATTATTATAAATATTTAATTAATAACAGATATGTCTGTTTAAAAGTTGGCAATGCAAAGTTAATTATTTATTATTGTTTGCATTTTTGCAGCTTACAACTACGCAAAGTTAATTAAGACCCAGTGATTGGCAAACTACCTTTCTAAAAATATTATTATGGTAATTAATGGTAATTTTATTAAAAAAAATAAGAGCTTTTCAGTTAAATTGCTTCGACTAATGCGAAATCATAATTATAAAAACTTAAAACAATTCTATAAAAAGTTGGAGAGTCAATCAAAAATACTGTTACTAGAAAATAGAAAGACGGCAAAAACAAGTTATTTAAAAATAGTACTGTTCATTGCAGTTTCCGACTCACACCCGCAACTTACATTCTTCGAGGTGACGATTTTCTGGAACTCCTCCCTTCGAATCTCCTGCTCGTTTCCCACCGTGGTGCGGAATAGCTGCTCCAGTCGGGCCAGCGAGCTCTTGTCGAATCCGGTCCTCGGACGGGAGTTGGTCAGGTGTGAGATGAACTCCATTACCTGGTTGGTGGATACCAAATTGCTGCCATCCAGCTCTATGAGGCGGTACAGCTTGTCGAGGATCTGTTGGGTGAGTAAAAGGCATGTATTATAAGGAATTCCCTACCAATAGTTTCCCAGTACTTACCCCCCTTGTGTGCCAGATATCGCGGAAGTTTTTAAAGCTAACCCTACTATTTTCACCGCAGATCACATAGGCCACCGATTCGATCTGTTCGGCGAAGTCCATCTGGCGATCGTCGCTACATAAGCAAAAGATTCATATCAGCATTGCCAGTTTAACGATACCCAATAAGCAAACTTCACACCCACGCCTCTCCTGGTTTTTGTACACAGAAAAAGATTAGATCATTCATTGAACCATAATCCGATATTCTTGATTTCATTTAACAATAATCTTAAAATGAGTCACTGTACTTTTCACATAAATATTCCAATTGATCGTAAACCAATTTACAATCTTAAAAAAGTCATTGATAAAAACAATATTAAACTGATTTATTAAGTTGAATCGGTCAACAAGATGTTATCGAAAATATTACTTAAAAAACTGGATACCATTTAAAATTGTTCTCGAATTCAATAGCCTGTTTTTACTGACACATATAATTCCATATTTATCTTCTCGGATTCCATTTGCTGATTTACATGTGTACTCCATCAGAACTTGGCAGCCGAATGCCAAATTATTTTGATTAGTGTTTACGTTACAAAATTAAGTATATTTACAATGCCTGATGATGTTATTCGCTTTGATGAAGTTGTATTGAGGTTTTAATTGTTTCGAAGTACTTGATAAATATCAGCTGGATATAGAAATATGTGTCAGTGGTATCATATCGGTTTAATTTTCTTTTCTGTGCACGCGATACCCGGCTCCCGGATCCCGCATCCCCAGATATCGCTGCTGCTCGCACTATATTTGTATTTGAATGACTTCATTACGACAGGCAGCCAATGACAGTTTCTGGCTGCAGTGCAGTGCCGTCCAGGTCCCAGTCCCAGTCACAGTCTCAATCCCAATCCAGAGCCAACTTTATAGGCTGTCGAGGCACGCGGACTATGTTAGCTGTTGTATATGTTAACACACAAGGCAGATAGCATCGCCATGGGCAACGGACATCGTCTGGGAACGGAGCTGGCATCTGGCATCTGGGATATGGATGTGGATGTGGATGTGGCAGGGGCTTCTGGTCGGCGCAGCTGGAATGCCTGGAGCACGCCAGCCAGGTGCGTGTGTGGATCGGACTGGACTGGATCGGATAGCTATTTTTTCCAAGGCGAGCTAATTGTTTTGGCACCGTCGCAGCAGCAGCGATCTGAGAGGAGCAGGAGGAGCTGGAGGATCCCAGGGAAGACAGAGGAGATGGAGCACTACCAACCCACACTTACGTTAGCCGACCCTTGAGATGCTCGATCCAGCGATCTTGCAGGAGATAGCCATTCCGCTCGAGATCGAACAGCTGGAAGAGCTTCTGCTGGAATTCCTGTAAGCAAGACCGAAAAACAAGTTGTAAAGCGCTCAATTTATACGTCTCAGCTTTCTGTTCAAGTGTTAATTAATTTACGTTCACATTGTTTGGAGAAGCATTTGTTTATGCCCCCGCTATTGAAGATTTATATACACGAAAGTGTTTACACAGGGACTGACCCACGTAATGAGCATAATCAAGAGAGTGTTCTGGTCCCACGATATCCAAACTACAAAACTATGCGGCAGTGATGAAGACTGATAGCTGGCATAAATTAGCCACTTATTAATATTTAAATGGCATTCGATCTCACGATCAATAAGCATTGTCTGCAAATCGATGCGCAGCAACGTTTGCATTTGGTCACAGTTGCGATCTGCCGGCGATGATGAAAAATGTGCATACTTAACGGATGAGCCCTGACTGGTTAAACGACTTTCGGGGAGCCCATAAAAACAAATTACTCGTGGCCGGGGAGCCGAAACAAAGTAAACACCAGCCGCAAAAACTGAGCCCATCAAAAAACGGGTTTTACGATCGACCAGCGATCGGGTAAAGGACCACAGAATAAGTGGCACAAGGTCAGGTGGTCTGGATCGCACTGCGAGACCCATATCCATATCCATTACCATTCCCATTCCCATTTATTTGGATCCGTTTGATGATGTAATTTATTGC
Organism: Drosophila kurseongensis; assembly: GCA_018153305.1. NCBI lineage: Eukaryota > Metazoa > Arthropoda > Insecta > Diptera > Drosophilidae > Drosophila > Drosophila kurseongensis. The sequence goes on along the minus strand of JAECXX010000004.1, from coordinate 17,402,230 downwards.
AAACAGCAAGAAACTAGATGGTTTTAAGCGGGGTGTCAACAGAACATAAATAAACATACTCTTTTTAGCTGCGTATTAACCGATCGGTACAGAATTTATAGTTTTTATCTAGGTGTTACATAATATATTCGAATTTAAATGAGAAAAAAAAGTATATTTTCGTTGAGATTAAGAGGGTCCAAACAAGTATCACTTTCACTTCAAAGTAAATCTATTTAAATATTAGTTAATATTTAAGATGGTTTTTCTTGTATTAAAAATATCTTCTTCATATTGTTTCAAAAGTCATTTCACTTGTATATGTTCCGTTTTTGTTATTTTTCTTTACTGATATTAGTTTTCTTATTCTCATTTAAGGATCCTCCCGGAAGGACTCACCTCGTCCAAGAAAAGCTTGCGGAAGGCCTCCCTTGTGTGTTTTCCCTCGCCCTCGTCGAAAAGTGCACTGCACTCGGATATGAGCAGCCAGCGCTGTTTTTCCCGGCGCGCCTCCAGCTCCATGGAGCTGCAGTTCTTATCTAAATTGAGGTTGTATCGTTCCATGTACAAATTTGATTGCCGCTGATTTGGATTTCCATTTCCATTTGCACTGGCGATGGCTTCCTGCTTGCCAACGCTGCCAACTAGAATACTTGGCGAGCTGGCCACAATTGGGCCCGCTTTTGCCGCCGGTTCGTCAGCACCGAGATCCACTACATCCAAATCCAGGACGGCGGCTTCGCTGGCACTACTATCTCTATCTGGCTGCACTTCCTCCTCCTTCTCCTCTTGCGCTGGGGAATCGCGCGCGCCATGCAATCTCTCCAGATACTGGGCAGCCTGCTGGAGCACGTGACTCACACCTGTGGGAGCTGGCGGCTGGATGGGTTGCTGGGCCGGAGTCTGCGACTGGGGCAGCTCATCCGAGAAGGACACCTTTTTCGGGGAACGCGAGGGCGTGGCGGGTATCTCCAGGGAGCGGCTGGAGGAGACCGAACCGCGATGGTTGTTCGGCTCCTGTTCAGAGTCCATGTCCTTGGGGGCAGGGTAATAACTAACGGGCAATCACCATAAACTCTCGACACTGAGGTTCACCACATGCCAAAGGAGTGGTGTATTATTTGCGGATATTATCCTTGCGTCGGTGGTTAAGGCACAACAGCAACACGATGACTGCTTAGTAGCAACAACACGTTTACACAGCAGCAACACTATGACTGCACAGCAGCAACAAGTAAAAAGTAACACAAACTCGGCACTCAAGTTCACAAAAACGCCAAAGGAGTAGGATATTATTAGAAAACTTTATCCTTGCGTCGGTGGTTAAGACACAACAGCAACACGACGACGCTACGGCAGCAACAAGACGACGGTACGACAGCAACACGAGTTTGCCGCAGCAACACGAGGTCAGTACTTTCTTAAGGAGCAACACAAACTTGACACCCAAGTTCACCACATTCCAAAGGAGTAGGCTTTTATAAGTGGGTATTATCCTCGCGTCGGTGGCTAAAACACAACAGCAACACGACGACGGTACGGCAGCAACACGACGACGGCACAGCAGCAACACGACGCGACTCAGGTAAGAAGCAACACCAATCGGCGGCAGCGGCGAGCAGCAACTGAAAGCGAAAGCCAGGCAGGTGAGGTGAGGGCCTCGGATCGAATCGAATCGAATCGGAGCGCTATAGCTACAGCTATAGCCATAGCTCGCTGCTCGTGGCTCACCTGTATTGGTGAGCGGGAATCGGACTGAGCCGATCGCTCGACGCTTTGGAAAACGCGTTTGCCCAATATCGGTTCAATATTTCAGGCTTCTGCCAGCCAGCGAGTTTTAGAATGGACATGCAACGTCCCAGCCGATACAGTATATGTATCTTTGCATCTGTATCTGCATCCGACTCATAAAATGGCTGCTCAGATCGCCTGTTCTGAGTGTGTGTGTACGATGTGAGAGTGTGAGTCTGATATTCTAATTTGGTTTTTGCGACTCATACCGGGGCTTGTGTGTACTTATTCGATAAGGGCTGCAAATAATTCAGGTGTCGCGGCGACGTCTTCATTTTTTAATTTCAATGCCCGTGTTTCGTAACAATCAAACTTGTTTATGTGCCAGAGCCGTCGAACGTGTCTATTTCCGAATTCCCGCCCAGAGTGCACGGCACATACCGCTGCCTTTGTTACGGACTGCAATCGGAATTGGTTTAGGAATTGGTTTGGAATTGGCACTGGGTTTGGGGTACTACTCATCGCATAATCGGTCAATGCCGATGGGTCATGCCAACTGGCCAGGAAGTGAGTGCGTGATTGGTCCGGCGTGGCCAGCCACTTTTGGCCAATTCAGATTCGAGAGCTCTAAGCGGTCAATCCGGCCCAAGGTCGGGCCAACACTTCCCCACCCGCTGAATCTCGGATACTTTCAACAACTTATTGTTATCGAGTCGTTGAACTACCTCCCCCTCCCATTCCCCTTCCCCATTCCATCCCATCCAAAGTAAGCGATTGCAGCGCCTTGAACGCTCGTGAAGTTGAAGTTGAAGTTGATGATGAAGCTGTGAAGTCTCCGCCAAAGGGCAATAATATGGATACTTTGTAGAGCAACAGCTATGACTCGTGTCTTGTTTTCCTAAATGTAGCTACTTCGTTGCCACACGGAGAGAAAAAAGAACGGCTTTTAAAAAAGAGCAATTAAATGTTAAAATTTCCAACTAAACACTACAATAATTAACCAGTAATTGGTAAAGCAAAGATAAAATTACTTTATTTTTTACAATCTTATTCAAGGATAATATAATGGTCTTTTTATAAAACAACAAGCGAATTTTCTTATGTTTTAATTTATAAAAGCGTTAATTTTGAAATAACTATGTCAATCCGATAAAAATATATGGTGCAGGTATATACAGGTATCTATATAATTGGGGATATTATGTCAGATAACAAAGTGTTTAAAAAACTTGTTCTTTATATATGAGATTAAATCTTTGTGTATAAATGTATTTTTAAATAAATGTAACAACAATCATTTATAAAATTTGTTAAATATTGTTAAACATGTCATCTTAATAACCAATTACCAATAAAGCATCTTTTATCAAGATCGTATTGTTTTATTTTTAAATCTGCTTGAGTTTATTCAACAAAATTATAGTAACATATTTCAAATACGTTATAGGACCGCCTAAAATTGATGGCTAATTTTGGCAATATATTTTTCTCTGTGTCATTAGCCAGGTGATCTGCTGATTAATGTTCGACAGCGGCCTTTGGCTTTGTTTACAGGTTAGTGCCCCACACGGAATCGGATTGAGATACATTTTTAGCATCGAACTCGGAGTTAGATTCAGAACGTTTCCGCCTCCGCTTCACACTCTGCTAATCTAGTGCTGCATGTGTAAGCCCCTTCTATCTGGTGTCTAGTATCTGGTATTTGGTATCTGGCGAGTGCTATCTGCTATCCGAGATTCGCACATCCGCCGCAGTTAAGACTTAAGGCTTTGCTCACCTGTCCGCCAGGCTTTTATGGCCATTGTTAATTGCTGAAATTGGCATTCCCAATCACAGCGGGCGACACTCTTGGCCAGCAAGTCGCATTCGTGCCCCGCTGGTGGCCGGGGAATTGGCCAGTGGCCAGTGTCCAGTGTCCAGTGGCCATTAAACACTACTCACTACTCACTACTCAGTACTCGCCAGCCACTGGTCATTGGTCCCTCATTGTGATGGCAGTGGTGGCGCTGCAATTGACACCGCTGCGGCCAATTAAGCTCGAAGATACAAACATACGAATGCGAAGACATCAGCGAATTCATACGCCGGGTGGTCCCACTGCAAAACGAATCCCCGACTGCTGGCATGCAGATTGATTTGCTTGGCAAACGTTCGCCGCTTGTGGGCAATTTTCCAAGTGGCCGGCGACGAGAGCAGTGTCATCAATTTAAATTAAGTTCCAGCTTTTTATCGCCACTCGGCGGACCAGTCTCCACCGCCTTCGTCCTCATCCTCATCCACATCCTCGCCATCTCCAGTCGGCTGTTCCAAGTCTCCTTCTCCTTCTCCTGCTCCGTCATCATTATCCAAAACATGTCATTAGGCGGCCATGGCCAGAATCCTGTTCTGCGGCGACTGTCTTCGCTATCAACTTGGAATTCCAGCACCGAGCTCCGAACTCTACGATCTCCCAGCTTCAAGGCAGCGACGCCGGCAGCGACGTCGAGTGTTGCGTGCAGCGGAAATTGGCCAGATACAGATACTTCAACTCGGTTTTCAGACTCCGCAGAGCCGCAGACGCGCTTACATCGATCGGTTTCGCCTAATAAAGCGACCGCGATCGCCACGCTAATTAAAATAATTGAAATTTCTCACGGGAAACGCGCATCGCGACACTTGCAGGGCATCCTATGTCCAGTCTATATCCCCATCCACATCCCCATCACCATCCCCATCCGCACTCCAATCCCCATCCTCTTCCATATCCGTTGCCAGTGCGGCTAATTGCAAATTGCAACATGGACATGTGGACATGTCCAACAATCGAATTGACAGCTGCTTTACCCCTGGCACATTTGATGGACATTAACATGGATCATCGTCCGATGCCCGTTCGTTCTCCTCCGATCGGAGGCGCTGGCGAGGATTCCAGCATAAATGCATAAATTTCATTAGTCGCTGACAGGAGGAACAGGACGGTTCCCGCTAGTGCTGGGCCCCTAAATTAAGTGTCCGCCTTGTTGGACGGACCAACCGAATAGTTCAACTTCCACTGATTGAGATACTTAACCCATTTTCTGGTTATGTTCGGTCTAAGAACACCATTCAAATTTTGAATCACTGAGAGCTTCTAGTCTTCAAATTTGTTGATTAAATGTTAAAAAACTTAAATTCGGGAAGTTGGTTGATTTAACAATTAAGTTTCGAAGTGAGAAATCAGCAAACATTTTTAAAATCTTAACAGAATTAAAAAATATTATAGGTAAACAAGAGAAAGGAGGCGGTTCAGATTCATTTTATTGCTTACTCCATTCCGATAACAAATTAAGAAGGGAATGTTTTTGGTGACATTAAAACTACTATTTAACAACAGAAATACAAAGAAATTAAACTGTCAGTGAAAAATAGATTTGCTTTATTTACATTCCCATTAGTAATTCATTTTAAATATATAATTATAATTTTTTTTTTAAATCGTTAGTTTATTAGCTCATATATTTACTATTTCGTTAATTCAGGTATTATATAAAAAATTACTTAAAAATTACACAAGATAATATGACGATACATGAATAAATATACTGAGAGCCAAGGCGGTAAACAATTACACAGTCATCGCTGAAAGAAACTTATCAGAAATTCGTGACTTTTTTAAAATTCGATATTTGAACCTTTTAGTTCTGTTAGAGAATGGGTTAATAGTGCCACAGGAAATGCTGACCAAAAATAAAAAATAACTTAACGCAGAGTTACAGAAAATATTGTTGCCTGCGATCGTGAATCGTGGCATGCGCACTCTGATCGAGATCGCAGCGACAGATAGCGGACCAAAGTTACGATCATACATATGCATATAGACTGGGTACCCACTGCCCCACCACCCCACTACCCCGCCACCCCTTCTGAGTCCCCGCCTCGGGGCAGTAAAGTTGTCGAAAATGATTTGCAGATCAAGATTTGTGCGCACAATTTATGTGATAACCCACTAAGAGTAGCCGAAAAACAAAAAAAAAACGGAGAGAGCAATGCTATTGCTATGCAAGATCGGTACTACTCCCTGCTCCAGATCCAGGTCCTGCTCCTCCAGCTCCTGCTGCTCCTCCAGCTCCTCCTACTGCGTCCAATTAGTGCGTGGACTCCGGCTGCATTTGAAATTCATGGACAATTGTAGCGCTAATAATGACGCCTTTAAATGTGCAATAACAATTTTTGAGGCGCGCAAAAAGTGCCTTCTATATATAACTATATCGGTGTGCGATCGTGTGCGTGAGCTTAAGTACCGCCCATAGGCCGGCAAACCAGCTACTGCTGCACTTACTCCCCCTCAAGATCCCCGCATCCCCATCCGCCAGACGATCTACAAAAAAGTTGCTCATGAGATACGTGAGTTTTTTACTGATCAGCAGGCCGAGCAGAAGATTGACTTTGATCTGTTGGTGGTAATGGGTAATGGGAAATGGATAATGGGGCAGCCTGAGTGCGGTTTTCACTTAGCCGGGCCAATTGGCATCCCAAATATGAGTCATAAAATCTGGTATCTTAGTCGCTTAAGGCAGGTTGCATATACGCACCGTCTGCGCTTACAAGCATTCCAACGGAATTCAATGATAATATGATAATGAGCACAGAGATCGATTGCCTTGACATTTTATCACTGACTCAACATTAAATGGAGCTGTTAAAGTGAGAACTTCATTTACGTGTGATTTTGTACTCAGATTGCAAAACCAAGGGGAAATCCATTTCTTTTCCACTTCTTTCGTTGATATGTTAGCACTTGAATCACAGCACCCACGACTTTTATCAATCTCTGATAACAGATCCGAAAACAAAATTGATTTGTTTGCTATTGCAGTTAAGGGAATTTAGTTGAGTCATGGTTTGAAGGTTTTTTAGGCAACCACACAGAAAAAAAGTGTTTTTTTATTTATCTAATACATATAAATACGAAAATATTTTGGAAAAATTATCAATCAAAATTATACAATCAAATGTTTTACCTATAATAAAATATGACGTTCATATTTTCAATTAAAATCTTTATAATAGATTTCCAATTTTGTGATGTAATATGATAAATGAATTTAATTAATCAAACTGATATGTTCATTTTAAGCAAATTAGTGAAAGATGCAATAAAATAATTATGAGAAAATTGTTTAAATATAAAAAAAATGTTATTGAATCTAATAAGTCATTTAAAATGTCAATTAAAATGAATTTGAATACATACATTGCTTAAGTTAATGTTATTAATAAAAATGAATTGAAATCTAAAAAATCAATAAATTTTTTATTCATTTTTCAAGCTTTCCCTCGTTTTGAAGGATTTATAACCCGGCTGCAGTCAAATGAACTGCCAGTCAGGTGGTCGTAATCATTAATCAATTTAATGCACTCCGCCTGGCTGATTAAAATTGGGTGCATGTCGCTCCAGTGAACCAAATTAAGCCCTTGGGAGTGGCCCCAGCCGCCCAATTGAAATGCCAGCTCATGTCCGGGGACATGGGAGTTGGATTTGGATTTCGACGTGGACGTGGACTGGGAGGCTGGAGACTGGAGGCTGAAACCTCTGGACCGCCCGGTCGACAGGCGAACAAAGTGTGTGTCAGTTGCAGTCAAGTGGAGCCATAAAGCTCCCCGATCCCACAGATCGACGGTGGCGATGCCGATGCCGTGTCAGCTACTGCGATCAGTCACTGGCGAACGGGAATTGGATTGGGACTGGGATTTGGATATGTGGATATGGATGTGGATGTGGATTCGGTGGTGGGCGGTTGGTTTTCAACTATGGATTTATGGCCTGCCCAACGTCAGCTTAATGAGCGGCCTGCATCCATAATGCCGGCCCAAAAAGACGTGAGCACTGAAAATAGATAGAGAAAAAATAAAGGAAAAATAGTGAAAAAATAGAGAAAAAGTCAATTGGATTAGATTAGACGGCGCAGCTGTCGTGACAGGTTGAGAGCTGAGTTTGGAGTTTGGGAAACGGGCACGAATGAGAATTTATGGCCAATGCCAGCCGAGCTGGATCTCGGCCAGATTCAGAGCTCTGGCTGCGTGCAGGGTACGGGTACGCAATATGTTATAATGACTTCATTACACACAAAAAATAAGCAACAGGAGTCGGAACGCAGCTCAGGCTGGAAAATGGCAATAAAAAGCTTGGCTTTGTTTTGACTTTTTCCCTGCCAAATTTGGCCGCTTTGATTCGTCGCATAATTGGCAATTATCGTGGCAGATCGGAACGTGGGCGATAATCCCCTCTGTCCCGAAATCCCCCTTTCGATATATATTATTTGAGGTAGCACGCAATCCCTGCGGGTTGTCTTTGTGTGGTTCAGGATTTATGCACTAATGCATTATTGTGGCTCATTGTTTATTGAGCTGTGGGCATGGTCAGGTGCGGTTTGCGGCCATTTATTAATTGCAAATCCATTCACTTTGCCTCCAGTTGTGCGCGGCTTTAGCCTTAGGCCCCCAAGTGAATGTGGTGCAAAAAATGGGGGGAAAAAAAAAACAGCCAAACTCCTGCACGCACATTTGCATTTTATGGCTGAAATTAGCGTCTAATTGGAGTTTACACGCTGCATATTTTATTCGTAAATAAATTGTGTTTTTGCAGCGCCCGCTTTTTGGGGGTTTTTGTTTACCTTTTTTTTGTTGCCCGTTGCCAATTGCCAATTGCCATTTGCCGAATTTGTCAGCGTTTCTCGCTCTCTCAATCTGAATAGGCCCGAAGTCAAGAGCTGCGTTCCGATCCGATCCACTCACCACGCACTCGCACTTACACTCACACTCATTCGCGGGCACCTGCAATGGCTGCTCGACTTTGGCCTATGCGGCGTATGCGTGATTTATAATTGCGAGCACCAACACTGGCACACCAATACACTCGCACACACACCTGCACAGGTGCACGCAGTAGGCGTGTTCATTAGTCGGCCTTAAAACGCACACACTTCCAAAATGGCGACCATATCTCCAATACCGCCACATGGCTAACTTATAAATTGAGCAACCAAAAGCCAATCTTGAAAGTGACACAAATCGCCCGAGTCGCAGGTGGCAATTGCTTGGATTCAGATTCGAATACATTCGGTGAGATCAGCACAAGTTCCCAGGAGCCTAATCAGATCAGAATTTTCTTTATAAAGAGCACGACTTATGTCAGCAAAGTCCGGATTAGGCCTTGCCTTCTATACCTTAAATACTGTCAAAATAACTTTAATTTAAATAATAAATTTATTTAATTGTGCAAGATTTGACTTTTTTTATGTTAAATACTTATCAAATGAATATTTAAAATCTAAAGGCAACTTATATACAAAGTTTCTAATGTTTTCTCATTGTGTTAATTGAAACCAAGCCAGGTTAACAAAAAGAAACTCCTCACAAAACTCTAATTTTTGGACATCGAAACTTGGATAAATAAAAATCTCTTGAAATCTTAAACGTTAGTATATGGCATACATTATTATTGACATTGCTAATGCATTTATAAGTAATTGTTAATGATTAAAACTCCCACAAAAGTTTCAAGAAATATAATAACATGATAAATACGGATTTAAAAATTTAAGAAAAATGTCTGCCTTTACAGATGATTCTTAGGTCAATAGAAATTGTTATAACTTGAATAAGAAGTGTCAAATCAGGTTAATCAAAACATAACTTATTTAATAAAAAATTTTTCTCTGGATAAAATTTGTTGCTAAATAATAAAATCGCAGCGATCTTCAATCATTATCTTCAGTCGATCAAAGCCAGTACCATTTTGTTGGAAGTTTATCTTTACTACTTGAGTTTCCGTAGTTAAATGAAATCAGATATCTTAAAAATAAAAAGTCTAGTATTTTACTGAAAGAATCTAAGGGGACCCGCAGTTATTTGCTGAGAAGGAAGAGGTGAAATTAAAACTCCATCACAAGAAACATTTAAGGAATTTGCACCTGCACAACGTGGAAGTGTCTTTGAGATTTTCACCGAAATCGGATGCGTTGCATGTCGTCGGGTTGGAGGCATCTCTAGTTACCGCTGCTCCTGCTCCTTTTGCAGCATGTTGAACAAGTGCTTGGGAGCTCGGAGTTATCTCGAAGAAGTGGCTCCAGTGCCGCTGCCGAGTGACAGGCGGTGGCTACCAGCGGGCAGCTTGAAATTCGATACGCCATTTGCTGCTCCGAGTAATCCTGATGCAATTCGATGCATTTCGCGGTGCACTGCCCACTCTGGGCTGGCATTTTCCAATTAACTTCGCATTAGCCACCGCCCAAAGTTAAGTTCTGGCGACTTGAGTCGAGTGTTTATTCATATTTCGCTGCTGCCGGCTGTCAGTTGGGGCCATGTAACGTCATCCGGGAACATGACAGACGCGGGCTAATCCCGCAGCCACCATCCACATCCACATCCCCACCAGCGGTTGGCCAGCAGAATTATTAACGCCATTAACGGCAATAGAAATATTTGTGCAGGCCGCCTTAAGGCCCCCAACTCCCCATCCCGATCCTCGTACCCCGCCCAATAATATCCAAACGGGTTCCGCAGAGGAAGAGGAGAAAATTACAAGTCATGGCTACAAGCGCCTGCGACTGTGGCCCACAAATGTGACTAATGGCATTTCTGAATGCAGATTCAGCCGGGGATTTACTGGGGCTCCGAAGAGGGGCGATGCAGCCAACTCCTTTGCAGTTCTTTAAGTTTATAGGCAACAATTTTTAACGCCTCACCAGGCAGACCAGTGTTACACTTGAGAAAATGGTATTAAGGTCACAAATGCATTGTAGACAGTAGATAATTTGCATATCTATTAAATAAAATATATAGCAAACTGAATAAATGTCATCGGATTTTGTGAAATATTTCTTAAAATGTTATTTTTCTTCGAAACAATTTTATAATAAGCCAATTCAGAGCCTTATAAGTTTAACTTTATTCCACACCAAATCCGTCACCAGTCAGTAAATTACTGAATTTAAGAAATTTTATTTTTAAATGAAGCCTAGCAAAACCATTACTTAAGGTGCAGTTACCACCTCTATACATTCATAATATGAAAATATGTAAGGAAATGTTATAAGGTCATATGATTTTTCACCAAAATGTTATGTTAATTTAAATATTTGAAAAACCCCAAATTTTCTTCGTGTGCAGCAGATTCCATGTGCGTGTGCTTTTCTGCAGCGTCATTAATTTTGCCATGAATTGACAAAAACATCATAAACTACTTGTTGAACAGAAAATCCACTTCGGGCGACAGCATCCCAGCATCGAGCCAATCCAGCCCACGCGCCAATGGAGCCCAGCTGAAGTGGCCAATATAAGCCGGGAAAGTAGGGGATCGGGAGATGGTAAATGGGGTATATGGGATCTAAAGAGGTGGAGATGGGAAATGGGAGATTGGAGACTGTTGCCGCCCGGCAGGCTCATGTTCGACGCTCCGGCTGCCTGTGCGTCTGTGGGGAGCGGCTGCCTCATAAATATGCCAATGACTTGGCCCCTTTCCACCGATCCACTCCGCCCACTCCCCCGGTCTCCAAGTGACCTGCAGCTGGAGGGCTTATACCAAATTAATGAGTCCGAAGAATGCAATCTCCTCCTGATCATCGTGCTGCGATTGCGGGCAGGATTGGAGCAGATAGTGGTAGTAAATTGGCCAAACCTATAACTGTAACTTACAGTTTGTGAGTCAATTTGAGTTTCACCTATAACTGTAACTTACAGTTTGTGAGTCAATTTGAGTTTCACCTTCTATGTAATGGAGAGTGCTTTTACCACCACTTTGTTTGTATTCACAATGATGGTAATGGAAATACTGCTAAAAAAAACTGGTCTGTTTAAAAGGGAGTTTATATGCCAATTTATAATTTAAATCTTCTTTGATCTTTAATCTTCTCAATACTTTTATTTATGTCTCAAATGTTTTTGAGTGTTTCCCTATCCAAACAATATGTTTTTGAGCCAATTTCCCCTGTTGTTGCATTACAAAAATGAGAATATTTATACGAGGTTAATGATTTATTACATTCCGTGTTTTAACAAATTTGTTAAGACTAAAGGCTGAAAACATTCCATACAGAATGCTATCTATTTACCTGTCAAGTCCAGAAGAGGTTCCCATGTTTCCCACATCGCCAGCTTGCCCTCTTCCTGCTGACCCACACGGCGTATGCTCAATGTTAATTAACGTAATGATGGCTGAGAAACAAACGCTCCACAATTTAAGCCAACAAACATTTACAAACAGCCAACAGCAATTGGATGTTTAATGGATTGCGGGCTCCAATCAATACCCTTTCCCCGATCCTCCGATCCTCTTGCAAATCGCATCTCGAAAAACAAGTAGCCGACAGAGAGCCGGGCAAAAGGTAAATCGAAGCCGAGATTAATAGCGATAAGGCTATTGATTAGCATTTTAGCCACTGCCATTAGATGGAGGAGCTGTGGCCGCAGAGGCAGCTAAACTGCAAAAGATCTGTAGACGTTGTAGATGCTATCATCCAGTGGACGGAGGAGGAGGCGGGTTCCAAAGAGGGATCACAAGATCGTAAGGTGTTGCAGGCATGCGATGCGGAGATAATTCAAGCGGATGCTAGGCCAAAACCAGACTCCTCGGCTGATCGAAAATTAAGCGCATGCCGGCAATTTGCATAAAAGCAGTTTAATGTTTAAATGTTTTATTGAATCGGGGCTCGATTACAAGAGCAAAGAGGGAAAGAAGGGGAGAAAGCTGAAATGGAGGCGACTCTAATTTGCAATGCAAATCCGGGGCTGCAACTAAACCATTTGAACCGAACGCAATCTAAAGCGATCCTCCAGCCGAGATGCCTATTTGTAAGGAGCCAAGCAGAGCCGGTTTTTTAATTATGAAAAAAATCGATAAGTTATCATGGCAAGGATGGGGGCAAACAGAACGTGCGTGCTCCAAAAGTGGGAAACGCTGCTCCAAAACGCTGATCAGTTGTCAATCAAAGGCGACGCTGATGCTTCACACTCGAATCTGCAGGGGATCGGGGGTGATCAGTGGTGATCGGTGGACACTGGACATGGAACCATCATCATTAGTCGCTGCCGGAGACATAGAGACACGTTTGATAGCGGCCGACGTGCGGCAGCAACAACAGTTGCTGCAGTTGCAGTTGCAGGAACAGCTCTAATTGCGGAATGGCAGCTGCGATCTGGAGGCTGGAGTTCGGAGCTCCGTTCTCCAGCTCGAAACCTTATCCAACTGTCAGCGGCACTCAGCGCCGCAAAGTGACGCCTGATCTTGAACTGGTTCTGCTGGCCGATCGCGACGCGGTGGTCCACGGCCATCAGAATCCCAGACAGCCGCATATGCAAGTGGCTCCCGTCGCCGCACGATCATATCCAATCCACATCCATTTCCATTCCCTCTTAGCCTTTCCAATTTCAACACCGATTCCGAAGCCGATTTTCTGGCCCTGCTGTGTCCAAATTGCGTATCGAGTGATCACCAGATATCCAGAGTTTCGGGGTCCGCCGAGGTCTACCACATGCAGTGTCATTACTCGATTGGCGCAGGAAATCATAAATTAAATTCGATTGTTTGACAAGGCTCGCGAAATGTTTCCATTTGAGCCATAAGCGTCGTCCCACTCCACTGCATTTAACTACACGGGGGGAAATAGATCAGCAATAATTGAGACTACGATTAGCAACACCTATAATGAATATAAAGAATTTAAAACTTATTTTCCTGAACTAGGAAAGTCTTAACTTAACGAACTCTAAGGAATTGGTGCCTTACTTATTGAAGTTTCCTTCAAAAACAAAATAGAAATTAAAACAATAATATTTAGATTGCCCCGTTTCCGATTTTGACCAAAAATGTAGTAGAATTTAAGATATTCAACATGAAAACTTAAGTATAATTAATAATTTTATAATTATACATATGTTATCCTTTTTATATTACCTACCCACATTTCTCAATAGGATTTATTATTATTTAGAATCCAGAGAAATACATATTAAATAAGTAGCTTGTAAGTTTCAATGTCTACAGTTTAAATCTGATCCTAAAATACTTTTTTCTCTGTGCCGGATCGGATATCGCGAGCTCTACAATTAGTACTACATGCAACTGCAACTGCATCTCCAGCGTCCATCGGACTCCGACAGTCGGAGGATGGATCCAAAACGGGCAAGTGGCCGACTGGCAGTTCGTACATTCGTGTAATGTTGGCCAATGCTCCCCCCAAAATTGGCGTGCAGCGGAAAAATGAGACAACGTGATCCAAAGACTCTCCAGCGATCTAGCCGCAGATTCCAGCTCCAGCTCCAGCTCCATGCAGCACGCACATAATTCATAAATGTTGCCACAGCCATTGCTATCGCAGCTGGCGGGGATCGGCGGTATCTGCATCTGTATCGGTGTCTGCGGGCTTGGGAGATTCATAGGCACGCACTTGGCCGCTCCACTCTCCAGTCTCTGCTCGCCGCATTGGCCATCAACACCAATCGCCAAATGGCGTTCGTGTGTGGCAAGTGACACACGAGGCGCTGCAGCACAGCTGGATGCGTTCTCCTCATCCACTCGCATCTGGATCTCGGAACCAGGTGGATGTGGTGTGCCAACAATGCCTACAAATGGGGGCCATCCATCAGAGCCCCTGCAGTTGGCCAGGGTGTCACCTTCGGATTCCCACAACCCGGAGAGGTAAGATCGGGATAAGTGCCAAAGCCATTAAATATAATCCTCACAATGAATTCGGAATTTGTATGGTACTTATTTGGTTTATACTCTTAAAAGACTGTAATATATTGGAGAAATAGGGTTAAGGTAACCCATTATATATAACCCTATTAAATATAGTACGTATAATCAAAGTTTTTTAATATTACGCCATAGCAATCATAGCAATTTACTCAAAATAACCAAGGTAAGACGGCTATTATTTTTGATAATGCAGTTATGTTTATTGCTTCTCGTTTAGTTTAGCTTAGTTTCACATTAGTTTAGCTACGCACTAGACGACGTCGTTCGCTCGTTCGTTCGTTCACACTTTAAAACTTAGGTTAATCACTAATAGCAGAATGGGTGGTCCTTAGCTCTACAAGTGGTTAGATCCACTCGGGCCGCTGCTATGAGCGGATGCTCCCCAGCAGCGGCGTGCTCTCGGCAGCCTTTGAGGTAATCACGGTATGGCGGGAGCCGGAGCCGCCGGCAGTCGACGGAGCAGCCGGTGGCCGTGGTGGCCAGTGGCTTGGTCCCGGACGCTCGTCCTCCGCCTCGTCGATGCGGGACTGTCGCGCCTGGCGCTTCTGCTGGCTCAGCTCGTGCAGATAGAGGGCGCTCAGGCACATGTCGGCCACGCCCACGTTCAAGGGACTCCTGCCCACGCGCGGCTCCAGTCCACAGAGCCCGTAGAGCAGGGTGTCCGACGGACCCTCTAAACGGCCTTCAGCCCGACTGAGTCGCAGCCGGCGCATGCTGTCCAACGGGCCCACACTGGCGGACAAATTCTGCTGCAGCATCTGGCGGAAGTCGCTGGCCGCGACGGGGAATCCTCCGGACACAGGGCCTAAGCCCGGACGCAGCGATTGTGAGATCTCCAGTTGCTGGGGCGTCAGTTGGGCAGCTAGCACCGAGTTCGCAATTGAGCAGTAGTCCGCACCCATGGTGCCGAACGAGATGAGGCTGTTGGTCAGCGGATTCTCCTGCACCATCGAGGTCTTGGCCTGCACCAGCTCACCCACGGCGTGCTCACGGACGCCGCGCAGGAACTGCTTGGCCTCCTTGGGCATCTGCCACTCGGGATTGTTGAGGGTGAAGCGCAACAGCGACATCTCGGTCTTGCCGCCGGCTAAACTCTGCTGCTGCGGCTCCTGCTGTTGCTGCGGCTGTTGAGCCGCCGGCCGGGTCATCTCATCCAGCTCGCTGGCCAGCTGCCAGTCGGGATTGCCGTGCTTGCGTACGTCCATCTGGGCAAATGAGCAGACGTTGCCCACGCCCCGCACGGAGACGGTGAAGGTCCTGAAGAAGCGCACCAGCTCAATGGCCTTTGGCCGGAACACAAAGATGAGCACGAAGGGCGTGACGAACGGACTGAAGATCTCGCTTAGCAGGTAGCCAGCCTTGAACTGGAAGAAGTTGCTGAATTCCTGGCGAACTCGAGCCGTGTGCGCCTGCTGTCGCCACTCGGAAGGCAGGTAGTGGACGTGCGCCAGAATGGCGGTCATCAATTGCTCCGGACACCATATGAGATTTTCATCGGGAATTAGAGTTCTGGAGACTACTCCCACTGCAGTTAGCACAGCGATGATGGTGAGGACATGCTCCACCTGGAAGACATGCTCCTCGTAGATGCCCAATCCCAAAATGAGCAGCAGCAGTCCTCCACTGATGAACAGCAGATTTCGGGCTATCACAGCAGCCAGCGGCGAGGAGAACGAGCTAAGGTATCGGTCTGAGTAGTCATAAGCCCGATTTAACCTGGCATCCAGTTCGTGGTCCAGCTCGTTGAAGTGGCGCAGGTAGAGGCGTCCGTAGTTCGACCAGGTGCGCAGTCCCAGGGCACTCGGCTCCTTGCGCAGGATGTTCGCATAGGAGAAACTGAAGTAGATGAGTTGCCAGACGAAGATCACAGGAGCCAGCACCAAATTGAGCAACGCCACGCCCAGTATCAGCTTGGAAAGGCGCTGAGCCAGCTCCGTTTGATTGCTCCTCACAGCAAACTCATCCCGCAGCTGCCAGTTGTTTTGGAAGGGTGATCCTGGGCCGCGGAACAGGATGAAGTCAATGTTGAACAACATACCTCGACTGAGCGAGACCACTTCCCCGTACAGAGGTATGTGGAACCTCACTGGCAGCAGCTGCTTGTTCATCAGGGCCACCAGGTAGTTCTTGAAGCGCAGCACCCGGTGGTAGATGTCCAATTCCGTGAGCGACTCCTTGTCGATACACATGTGCTGCTCGGCCTGGACGCGACGGATGCGCTGCTGCACCTCGTGCCACGTAAAGCTGTCCAGGTCCGCGTCCTCGATGTGAAGCGCAGAGTTGTAGAATCTCCTGATATCGGCGTACTGGGTGATGTGGTAGACCATCTTAAGCACCCGGATGCCCAGATAGATGGCGGCAATGAACACAACCAGGTAGGTGAACCAGCCGAAGCTGGCCACGCATTTCCCCGTGGGGATGATCACATCGGATAAAGTAGTTTTGGTGGGATTGTCTCCCGTGGGCAGGGCATCTCCAAAGAGGACGTCGAAGCGCACGCAGTGCATCACAAAGGTTAGCAGCCAGACGACGAAGCCGAACTCCAGCACCTGCAGCATCTCGTCCAGCACAATCACCCGGAATCCGTGCTTCTGTTGGTACTGATACATCCGCGAGAAGAACGAGTCCAGGTCCTCGATGTGGTTCCACCGCGCACGCCCCGTCTCCGGCACCATGTGGATCATGACGCCACTGTTTCGGGGCGTGTCCTCGCCTTCATGCTCAGTGTCGTGTTCCTCCAGCGGCTGCTCCATCCCGTGTTCGCCGAGGGGGTCTAAATGCGCAGCAGCTGCGTTCGCTTTTGCGTCTTGTGTTTTTGCTGGGCCTTGGCCCGCGGAGGGATGCTGCTCCAGGAACGGACTGGCCGCCTCCTCGGCCAGGGAGCGGTAGTTGATATGGGGGCTAGACATCGCCCAACGTCAAGGTCAACCGTGCTGCCTATTTATATCGTTGTATAGTATAAGTTGGAAAATTCTTTGTTGTTTGATTCTGCTGAACCTTCCCAGCGAACAGCTGACTCTGCGACGATCAGTGTTGGCAAACTTCGAAATAATGGGAAAGTAATAGGTAAGTAGCAGGTAGTACCTGCTGCATAGCGTTCACACTGCACATTGCAGTAGCAAAGAATACAATTTAAAATATATTGGTTTTACAAATTAAGTTTCTATTGGTTTCTACGATTTAAAGACTTAAAGTAATCAATTTAATAATTAAAATGTTCATCGTTAACATACTCTTAAACAAAAACCCATTGGAATTGTTTAATCGCAAGCACATATTTATTTACTCTTTATCTGTGTGGTTTAAATGAAAGATAACATATTTTCCCACTAGTATCAACTTTAATACTTGTGTATGTATAACATATACAAGTGAATGAAAAAATCGTTAATGTCAGGTTCTAACAGCTGTAAGGATGCACGCAGTGTAAGCCGTCTAAAACTACCGAAAATATGGTCTGCAAAAGAGTTAGCAGTTCTATCTTGCGTTTGTAAACAAAAGTCAGGAGTTTATAGATAAACTAACAATTTGTGATTAAAAACAGCCAAAATGGGTAAAAGACAGCATCAAAAGGACAAAATGTAAGTGCCTAAGACAATCACACCCCTATCGAACTAAAGTAAACCCCATACTTTTCCAGGTACCTCACGTACACGGAGTGGAGTGAGTTGTACGGCGGGAAAAAGTTCGAATCCGCGGAGAACAATCATGTCAAGTTCAAGCGGCTTCCCTTCGAGCACTGCTGCATCACCATGGCGCCCTTCGAGATGCCCTATTGTGATTTACAGGGCAATGTGTTCGAGTACGAAGCTATCCTTAACTTTTTGAAGA
Source organism: Drosophila kurseongensis (assembly GCA_018153305.1). Taxonomy (NCBI): domain Eukaryota; kingdom Metazoa; phylum Arthropoda; class Insecta; order Diptera; family Drosophilidae; genus Drosophila; species Drosophila kurseongensis. The sequence goes on along the minus strand of JAECXX010000004.1, from coordinate 17,383,974 downwards.
CCTTCAAGGTGAACCCCATCAATGGTCAGAAGATGGACTCCAAGTCCCTGATCAAACTGAAATTCCACAGGAATGCCAACGATGAGTACCACTGTCCTGCCTTGTTCAAGCCCTTCAGCAAGAACTCGCACATTGTGGCGGTGGGCACCACGGGAAATGTCTACTGCTGGGAGGCCATCGATCAGCTGAATATCAAGACGAAGAACTGGAAGGACTTGGTGGATGACACGCCCTTCCAGCGCAAGGACATCATCACCATACAGGATCCTCAGAGGCTGGAAAAGTACGACATATCAACTTTTCATCACATCAAGAAGAACCTGCGAGTTCTTACGGAGGAGGAGCTGCTGGAGCGAAAGAATCCTGCCAGCGGGCGCATTAAGACAATGAATCTGGAAACCAAGGAGACGCTGGAGCAGCTACAACAGGACTATCAGCCGGCCGAGGAGGAGCCCTCCACTTCCAGGCGCACAGCCGATAAGTTCAATGCCGCCCACTATTCAACTGGAGCGGTGGCTGCCAGTTTCACGTCCACCGCCATGGTGCCCGTGTCCCAGATAGAGGCGGCAATTATAGATGACGATCTGGTTAAGTACGAGCGGGTTAAAAAGAAGGGCTACGTTCGATTAAATACCAATCATGGCCCTCTTAACCTGGAACTATTCTGCGACCAAACTCCTCGAGCATGCGACAACTTCATTAAGCACTGCGCCAATGGCTACTACAACAATGTTATGTTTCATCGATCCATAAGAAACTTTATTGTAAGAACGATCCTATTTACAAGATGCATTATATTGAAATCGTTTTTGCTTTAGGTGCAAGGAGGTGATCCCACAGGCAGTGGCTCTGGTGGCGAATCCATTTGGGGGAAGAAGTTCGAGGACGAGTTTAAGCCTAATCTCACGCACACGGGCAGAGGAGTGCTCTCCATGGCCAATTCAGGGCCCAACACCAATGGCTCTCAGTTGTATGTTCACAAGTATTAATTTTTTTTAACTACTGCTAATCTGTTTTCTATTTTGCAGCTTCATTACCTACCGCTCCTGCAAACATCTTGATGGAAAGCACACAATCTTTGGCAAGCTCGTCGGCGGTTTGGACACGCTTCAGAAGATGGAAAACATCGAGGTGGACAACAAAGACAGACCAATTGAGGACATCATCATAGAGAACTCTCAGGTCTTTGTGAATCCCTTTGCCGAGGCAAGCGAACAGTTGGCCAAGGAGCGCGAGGAGGAGGCTGCCAGCAAGAAGGAGTCTGTCAAGAAGGAGGAGCAGCAAAAGCGGATGAAGGAGCCATTGAAGGTTTACAGGGAAGGTGTGGGCAAGTATTTAAAACTTCAGGCAGTGGCCAAAAAGCCAGACTCGTCGCTATCTGCCACCCAAGCAGCCAAGAAAAAGAAACTGGCAAATGGTTTTGGAAATTTCTCCAGCTGGTAGCAGTTGTCCTTTTAAAAATAAAAGTTTAAGAGATTGTATGTTGGTATAAAAGTATTAATATTGACTATTTATCAGTGGATTCGGTTCCTTCATCTGTGCGCTCTCTATCCTGCCAGCTTTTCTTCATCTCCTGTAGTTTGCCCTGCCGACGTCGCCGCTCCGTCGACTTTCGCTGCTCTTGGGCCTTGATCTGCGCCGTAATTGAATGCTCCCCATTAAGATGTACATCGAGTTTCTCTAGTAGCAGTTTCCGGGCCTCTACTCGGTTTTTGGATGCTAGTCGATGAGTGTGACACTTAATGGTTATGTTGGTGGGCAGGTGGCGCAGGAATACACAGTTGGAGGTCTTGTTTACCGCCTGGCCACCTGGACCACTGCCGCGCATGAAGGTCTCCTCTATCTCGGACTCCTGAAGCGTGGGAAAGCGGGAGTAGTCCAGATTGGCAGTGGATTTGCAGCGTAAAGCGGGCGGAGGAAGCGCCAGGAACCGTACCAGACCGCGCAGCATTTCTACAGAATGCGTCCCTTTTTCAATAGGGTCTCTCCGCGCTAAAATAATGTGACTTTTACTTTTAAGAAACTGTTATGAAATAGAAAGAGTTTTTACCTTAAAACTAAACTCTACGTCCACCGGGTTTGTAAGGGATCGGTTGTCCCGGAACTCGTGTCGAACTCTTCCCAGAAAGTAGTTCTTGTCGGTCAGTTTTAAATGGTTGCCGTAACGAATTAAATGTTTGTACAAACGCAGAATTTGCTGCCGGGAAGGTTGAAACATTTTTGGAATTTGTTATATTTTGCTCACATGTGTGAGGTAGTGTTCGAAAATGCGGAATGCAGACAGGTTGGCAGTTCCGCCACAATCAGCTGTTGCAGCCCGCGATCAAAAGAAAAACAATGCTGATAACGAAAACAAATTTGAAATAATGCTTCTGATAAGATTGAACAAATCGCCTCCTAAATTTGGAATGTATAACCCTCTCAATCAACTACGTTGGGTAGATATGACCACAGTCGATTTGTAATCTTTTTCCTTGCAACCAATACATAAGTAGGTCAATACAAATGTCAAATTTATTTTATTCTTTACGTTTGAATATGGATATGATTACACTTTGGTCAACTTTTCCACATCTATTCCGTCGTCAATGGAGACCCCAGTCGTTTGGCTCAGTTCCAGCAATTCCTTGACCTGGTGGGCAATCTCCTTATCCACTATTTCCCCGCCCTGCTTCATTGATTGATCTATGATCTCCTCATCCGTCATTTGTCTGGCAAACATCTCCTGCGGCGACAGATTTAATGGCTCCACCAAAGTCATGAGGAAAGAGGCACATATGGACAGGCTGTACGGCAGGAATCGCGTATACTCCTTCAGAAGCTCTCCACGACTAAAAGGGTAGCAGAAAACGGAATAGTTAAAGCATAGATTTTATATATACATATGTATGTACATAAAGACAGGTCTAAATTATCTATTATCTTATCATTTCAAACGTGATTTCTTCGATTTAAGCTGATAGCGTTTTTTTTAATCAAAAATAATCGATTTATATTTAAAAAAAAGAAATCATGCTTAGTTATAATGATTATTTTCTTAGTAAGATAGTAATTATCAAAAACAATGATTATCAGTTAGCAAAAAACAAAAACGTCAAAATCACTCTGAGTTTCAACGGTTTTATTATTTCTTAATATTTTATATTATTTTAGCAGGTGTCAAAAATTTTCAAATATTCAGCATGGTTGCGAATTTGGAAATATAACCCTTATTTTTACGAAATTCAAGGGATTCCTGTTTAAAAATTTGAGCTGAAGCGTATAGTTTAAAAGGTACATTTTAAATTCTTGCAAATAGAAATGTATGCATCATATGTATAAGAAAGCTTTACATTTCAGAAGAAAATGAAATATCAAATGTAATGTCCCTTTTGATTTCTTATATTAAATATTACAAATTTTACAGCTTTTTCAAGTACTATTTTTGATATATTTTAGCTCACCTCATGGCCGCTGGAACCTCCACCTGTGCGTGCTTCCTATAGCTCTCATGTAGCGCCAAGCAGTATTCAGCGAAGATGGCTTCAAAGTGGGCATCTCGTACCTCGGCATAAATGGATAAAGCCAGAAATACTGCGAGATCGATCATGGGAGAGGAGACACGCAGCGTCTGGTAGTCGAACATCATGATCTCCTGCGGCTCCTCCTTGTCATTATACTTGTACGCCACGTTGTTTCTCAGATAATCGCCATGGCAGAGGGTGGCCAGTGGTTCCCGGGGCGCCACTCGTTGCATGCCATATAGCCTGTAATCCGCGATCAGGAAACACAGCTTCTTCACAAACTCCTCGTCAATCTGGGGTTGATAAGTGGCCACCGCCTTTGCTATCCGCTTGTTGCACGTTTTCATTTGGAGCTCAAACTCCGGATGAACCACGTCGGAGGCGTAGCGCGATTCCTTAATACCTTTAGTCAGCTTGGCGAACTTCTGCGGATTCTTGTGCTTCATGGCATAGGCAAAGCCATGAAATTTTCCCAGGTAATCCACAGCAATCAATGCATGTTCAAGGCTCAGACCCACCAGATCCTTGGTCACCCGCCATCCCTGCTCCGCAAAATTCTCCAGAATGATCACTGCCGAGTACGGATTCAACTCACTGTAATAATACTTGGGCGCGGCAAACTTTCCTCCAGCCAATTTCTGTAACTCTGGAAGAACTTCCGTATAGAAGTTTATCTCATTGCTGAAAAGAGCCCCAAACTGAACGGCCTCATACACTTCTGGTGGCATCATAGGAGTTTTCTGCAAAAAACAATTAAAAAGGAATTTGATCAGAGTGCTTAAAAAATGAAAACCCATTGCAAGTTTTATCGTCTGTTAAACCGTAAATATTATGCATATAATATGCACCTGTCAGATTAGGTCCTGGAATTATCTTACCGCGAGTTGGAGATAACGAGCCATAATTTGGTAATCTGCATGAGTTTTCGAAACCTTATCGACCAATTCGCTTTGATCCATAACTGCTTTGATAAGACAGCCACAACAAAAACATGAGGAAAACATCTACACAATTACACAATGTTTGGCAAAAATGCTTTAAATCTGTACTCATGAGGGAATATCTGCGTTATCCAGTTGCAAAGCTGCCATATCTTTATCCCCAAACGTAGATACGGGGACTTATACTATGCACTTTTAATGGGAGTGCACTGAAAACAATTCATCAATTCCGTGACTGAGGTACTAAGATTAAATTACCCCATTTGTAGAATCGCCACACCCCTCCCCCCTGCGACATAACACAATTCAATGATTCCGTGACTGGGGGTACAATGATAACATTACCCATTTGTATAATTGAAGCACCCCCTCCCACTTAATTATTTATATGCAGCTATCAAATCTCACTACCTTAACGACCATTTTTCGTTGGAACTTCTCTCCGTCGTACTCAAAATTGATTGTAGTCCGGTAGCAGAAGGTGAGCATAAAGGCCTCTGAGGGTCCGATCACGTCGATATCGATGTCCTCCACATGGAAGGTATCCGCCTTGGAATCGCTGTAGTTGTACACCAGTCGCCCGTTTTTCAGAATCTCTGGGAGAATCGTTGAACGCAGCCACTGCGTCTCATTCTCGATCGCCGACATGGTGAATATATATATACTGACTAGTAAAGCAACTCGAACCGCTTTGCATCCGGAAAATGACTGAACCAAATGAGAAATTGCAATTCGTTTTGTAGAACAAAATGTACATATACTCTCGGAAAGCTCACGCTATATCCGAGATTGTACGAAATCGAGTTGGCGCGAGAACGGCATTGAAAGCTTTCCAATCAATAACAACATTTTATTGTACACTAATGCAAGATAATGATGACTACCAATATCTTAACCAAACAATTAAGAAACTAACTTAAAGCTCCGTCCTTTTATTTATTTTTTTTCTAGTTGTATCTCTAAGTTTGCCAGTGATTTGTTGACAAAATTTTGTGTTTTAAAACAGATGCTAGTAAGACCAAGAGGGAAATGCCGCTTAACTGGTATTTATTGAACACGACGGGTTCCATGACCAAGACCAACACCTATGTCCGAAAGTACACGGAAGGCTCGATCCTTAGTGGCGTAATTAGAGCTGCACCCAAAGCACCGAAAAAGAGAAACAATTCCGTCAAGATCTCGGAATTGGATAGCGTTTCAATTGACTCATCTTCCTCGCCGAAAAGCAAGACGTTAAGCGGTGAGACAAAAGTGACCAAGAATCCACAGACGATTAAGACCGTTGCATTGGAATGCAGATTAAAGGAATCCAAAAAAGAGACAGTCGTCGAGGACTCTCCACAAATGCGGGAGTTTTTTGTCGAGGTGCGTCAGCGTGAGCTCAAGGACTACTACCTCCAAATGAAGGCTGCTGAAACGGTGCCGAAGGAGTCTTGTGAGTGTCCTCACTGTGGTCTGCCAAAACTTGGAAAAACGGATCTCTCTCAGAACATTTACTGCACGGGAGATAAGAGCTTGAAGCGGAATATGGATCGGAATTGTGATCGGTATAGGGATCTCACTTGGTTGTGGAACTCCTCCATGGCATGTCCCAACTCAGCACTGAGCTGCGGATGCGATGAAGGTGGCTCCACAACCTTGTAATCTTTATTCACTGTTCACAGAGTCACTATTATATGTGTAATGTCTAGCAAGCCAGGTTTTAGCTGCTGTCGCACTAGGATTTTCGTTTGCCTTTCGTGTTTCAGTTTCAATTTATAATCCAAATCATTCGTATCCCATTGAATTGAATTAAATCAAATCCCAGATCCCAGTATGTTTTCCGAACCCGCCCAGGAGTCGGTGGCGACACAGACGGAGCCGCAGGCGGTTCCGGCACCCGTCTGCACACCGCTGCTTATGGTGGACGAGGACGGACGGAAGCGGTACTGCTATCACGGTGGGAAGTGCAAGTGCGCCACTTGCGCTAAAATCCGGGCGGAGCAGGCGGTGAAAATGGACCGGGAGCTACTCTCGTATATACCGCACTCGAAACTGCAGCTGAATGTGCCGCTCCGGATGGCGAAGCCGAAGCAGTACCGCCTGGAAGCCCGACGAGCCGCTCCGGAGATGGCCAAGCGCCTGCAGGAGGACCACGAGAGATTGAGGGCCGAGTACCCCATGTACTATCTCCCGGATCGCTACTTCAGCGACAACTTCTACGAGTTGCCCGGACCGCAGCACAAGCAGACCCAGACGGACATCCCGATCGGACGCTACGGCATCGATGGCTGTCCCTGTCCCAATAAGGCGCTCTGCTTCGACATGTAGTCCTGGGCAGGATTCGGGGTGGGCAAGAAGGGGTAAATAAAAAACTGCCATGCGAGAAACATAAAAGCTGCAACTATTTATTTTCTTTCAAACGTCATAATTTTATTTAGAGAGCTAGGCTAAGATATTTTCTTCCTACAGTACACATATGCCTCCTTAAATAACTATTTATATAGAAATTTGAAAATAATTGAGGTAAATTTTATCGAAATTTTGGAGACCTAAACGTAAGATGAAAATATATCTTAACTTAGAGATTTAGATTGTCCCGCATTAGCTTAAATGTTAACCACTTATTTCCTTTTTGGAACTCTCTCTCTCTTATTTTTAATATTTTTAAAAATATTAAGGAAGTAAAAACCCCAAAAACGCAAAAACAAAGATTTAAAAAACACTCAACCAAAAGTGTGAAAGCAAAGTGGATCCTGTCATTTGTTGACAAACTAGTTAAAATTTTGGGACTCTTTCTCTTCGTTTAAATACAAAAAAAAAAAATGCTCCTTAGGCCCAGTAGCCGCATGCTGCCGCGGATCGGTATCCGCCACTACACCGATGGGATCAACATCAACAGCAGCCTGCGAGCGGCGTTCGCCAAGGGAGACACGCGACAGCCCGTCAACGTGCTGCCCAAGTCAAAGTACGGCGGGATCAACTACGTATCCCTGCTCACGGGCAGCACGATCATTGGCCAGCAGGGAGCCCACTTCGTGACGTCCCTGCTGCAGAGCAGCCGGGTGCCCGTGGAGGTGCAAGTCATCGAGGCGGGTCAGGACGATGAGTACTTCAACTCGGTGCTCCGGAACAGATCCGCAGTCCACGTGGACATCCAGGCTGATGGGGAGGCCAAGAAGAAGGCGCTCAAGATCAGCAACGATCTGGACTTGTATGTGTTCAAGACACGAACGCGCAGTTTTCCCGGATTCAAATGCCGCTTCCCTGGGGTGGACATCCAGATGATTGGCCAGAACAACATGGGTAACTACAACGAGCTGGAATATTCCCCAGTTAAGGGTGTGGTGGAGGCCCTATCCGTGGTGACCCAGAAGAGCAATGAGAAGTACCTGAAACACGCCTTTGCTGCGGCGGCCAAGGCGGGCCGGAAACGGGTGACCCTGATCAACAAGGCCAAGGAGTGGCCAATTAGCGACGGTTCCCTGGTGGAGGCCGCCAGGCGGATGCACTGCCCTTACAAGAAGTGCCTGGAGCTGGAGCTCATGGAGGTGGAGGAGGCCGTCAGCCGGCTGATCACCGAACCCACCTACTTCGACTGCCTCTTCGCCAACGATCGCTATGCCACCTTCCTGTCCACGATCTGCAGTGGTGTCTGTGGCGGAGCTAATCTCTTTAGCGCTGTGGAGATCGGGGATCACCATGCCGTGTTCAAGCCTCTGCAGACGAAACTTTCGCTGACCAACTATGCCACTCTTAGTGCCTATGGCATCGTGTCCACCATTGTTGATCTTTTCGAGCACTTGGGCCACAATAAGTGTGCGAATGCCTTGTGGTGCGAGATGCTTCGCACCATGGACGAGGGAATCCGCACCCAGGAGTTCGGGGGCAAGGACACCGGCGAGTTTGTCATCTGCAACATTATCAATCAGCTGCGCTGCCGCGGATTGGGTGAATCACAATCCTAAAGAAGCTTACACCAATACTCTGGAAAGCCCTGCGACATGAAAAACGTTCTGTCATTTTTAGCATAAGAAAATTAGCTTTACAAATAAAACGAGAACCAATGCAAGCCAAAGTATTTATAGTACTTAAAATATACTTAACATTAACTTTACTATATTGCAACAAATAAACATATTAATTTCATTATACAATTATGAGATTTTTACAAGCGGAAATCGTCAGAAGTTTCGCCGCTTTAGGGAGCTCTTGAGCTGCGGATCAAAAGTTGGGTTAGTTACTTTCTAAAAAAAGGACCAAAAAAATACTTCTAAAGCATTTACAAATTTACCAGCCAACCATTCAAAAAAAAAAATATGTTATGTAGTATATAGGAATCTTATCTCTTATAAAAAGTGATTAATAATAATTTAAGATATGTCATTTTTATAAAAAGCTTTAGAGGTTTTAGCCGGCCTAAATGTATGAGAAAAACTTGTTTCTAGGGCGTCTAAAACTGGGCCTTACGGCCCGTAACCGCACCTGCTCCTCCTCCGTGCGCAGCTTACTCTCGCTCATCTTCATCTTCCAGTTGTCGGTGTAGGTCACCAGCTCCACCATCACCTTAAATGAAACATTTTTCCGGGGCTTCACGCTCTTGAAGAGTTTGCCCTTTTCTTTGTTACTGGGATACTTCATGTAGTCGTAAACGACAGGCTGATCTTCCACCTCTTCGATAATATCCTTTTTAGTTTCAGTGGCATTGGTAAGATCTTCATCCAGCTTGGCAAGTTTCTTCTGTTTATGGCGCTGCTTTGTTGGGCTGTCCATGATCGCGGGGGCAATTTAGTGAGATTTTGTCATAGAGCTATCAAAAAATGTATCAAAACTTCACTTGTGTGTGTTAGAAAAGTCAGATTCCAAGTGCCTGCTGCCTGGGTGTAGTGTAATAAACGTAATGTCCTCCCATTTGCACGTACAATTTGAATAAATTTATGCTCCAGCCGGCGGTTGTAAACAACTACATAAATACCGGAGTAGAACCTATGAACGGAGTGGGGGGAGGGGGGTTTTGGTAATAAAATGTCTGGCCAGAAGTGAAGCATATTTGCAGGCGCCAAAAACAAAAGCCACAACACAATTGCCCAGTATGTAGGGCCATGTAAGCCCCAGTCGATACTTTATCATCATGCAAATGGGCACTGTACCCCCACCGTAAAGCCCCCCCTTAGTTCCCCCACCCTGGCTAATAAGTACGATAAACGACTCCGCAACACAAACAAACAAAAAGGGAGCTGAAGGATAAATAACAGCAAAAATTCAGGGAGCCGTGGAGCAAATCCTTGCCGTGGGCAATCTTGAGTTATGGCTCAATTCCCGACCAACAAGAAGGAAAGACAATCGTTTACACACACATATAAGTTGTAATTTATTCGCCACTAGAAAAGTTTCCTTTATTAAATTTTAGTTGAACGAAAACACGCACACACACATGCACTCGGCGCATACATTTTAGCAGCTCTCGTAGGGTCCTGGTCATTGCTCCAGTGCGTTGGTGGGTCCATGGGTCAGTTTGGCCTTCAGGGATCCACAGACCATCATGCAGGTGAACAGGGACAGCTCCAGGACACGGCACATGCAGTAGGCCACCACATCCAGCAGGTGCTCCACGACTCCCAAGTACAGACACATGCGTGGGTGAGTGATTGGGTGACTTATTTGCGATTGCAGAATGCAGTTATTTCCCTGCCCAGCTGATTCCTCTCCCAATTTCCCAGGTGCACTTCAATATTCTGATAAGCTTAGGCCACTGCTGATAAATTTCACAGTGTTGATATCCCACGAACTCTTTTCTTTAAATGATAACACTCTGCTGGCTGACCTCCCGTTATATTCAATCCTGTTGCTGTATCAAGGCACGAAGGTCCTTTTCGCCCTCGTATCCAATTTCTCTACAAAACAAAACGAGAGCAAAACAAGTGCCGAGAGAGAGAAAGTTGGAGTGCGAGGAGATGAGCAGAGAAACGGGCAGTGGGACAAGGATAACAAGGATGGGACTACTGCCATGGGCGGTGCATGCGCAAAACTGGTTATTCTCCACTACGTTGTGGTGCCAAATTAAAATAGGAATAAATATTAATATCGGGCCAACAGAAAGTTTTATGATTTTCGGCTATGAATTATTGAATCAATATTTTTGGGAACAAATATCTGTCAGATATTTCTGTTACATCATACAATTTCTCTATGAAAGAATCATCTCCCTTAATAATTTTGGATCCAAATTATTTTAAACCAAAACTTTTTATTTTAATTTCGAAAACTTCGCAACCAAAAAATTGTTTAAGCTATAACTGCTTTTCATTTTAATTTTAATGCATTTTTATATCCTCGCAACGCAGTGAAGGAGACGACCCTATAAAGTATATATATTCTTGATCAGCATCACCAGGAGAGACGATCTAGCCATGTCCGTCTGTCCGGCTGTCCGTTTCTACGCAAAATACTCTCTCAGTTTTAAAGCTATCTGCATGAAATATTCCCAAACATTTTTTTCTTTTGCAGGTAGTATATAAGTCGGAACGAGCCGGATCGGACGACTATATCATATAGCTCCCATAGGAACATTCGGAAAAAACAATTCAAAAACATTAAAACTTTGTTGTTTTTAATTTTTTCGTTGTTCCTTGGAATTTGTTAATATTTTAATATTACGGTTTAAATAAAATTCACATCGGACAACAATATCATATAGCTGCCATAGAAACGAAGACGAAAGGGCCTCATTGGACTTGCCAAAGTTTGCTTCGTTTCTTGTTTCTTTTAAATTCTAACCCGCAACATAATACTCGATATTTTGAGATGTATTTCTCCGATGTATTATAATATAATATAAATTATATCCAAAAACAGCTATTTAGAATATTAAATAATTGTGGAAATTAGTAATGAAGATTTTAAGGAAAAATATTAGTTTTGGGAGAAACCAGGTCCAAGCTAAAATAAAAATTGATAATATTTTTCCAATCAGAAGCAACCTAAATATCTCAATTCACATATAAAGTGCAGTCCACCAATAGAAATAATGTTCCACAGCTCTTTACAGTGTCACTATCGTAGACGCCCACTTTTTAGCAGTATAAAATCTCAGTTCCAAGTCGGTCTGGTACCAGTTTCCGTGGATATCGCCTGTCGTGTGGTTCAAATCGTTTTCCAACCTTCTTAAAATTAAAAGTTTAATTATTCTGAAAAAATACTAAATTAATTGTGAACTATTATTGTGAATTGTGTTTAGAAGATGAGAAAAAATGCTTTTAAAGCTACTTAAATTTGCATTTGTGCTGGTGCTGTGCTTGCAAATATTGTCTGTGAAAGGATCTAGGTATAATCTGGAGCAGCGTGCCCAGCTCGTAAGACAGTCGAACGATAACCTGCTCCTCGAGGCAGCAAAGGATCAGAATGTGACCCTGCGATTGATGGGCGAGTGGGCCACCGTGACGATCAACGATGTGGACCTGCTGAAGTTGCTCCGACGACGCCAACGGATCATAGCCGATCGCCAGGCGTTAGCTCAAAGGGAACCCCTCTCGATGGACGTCGTCAGGGATCTGGTTCGGGATACGGATCGCACAATGAAACAGATACAGCAAAGGGTCCTTAATGTGAAAAACTTCATGCGAAGGGGTAGACTCAATCAACGCTTCCTGCTCCGCCAACTGCAACGTGTGGAACTCGTCTCGGGATTATTGGAAACCGTCTACCGGAATCTGTACAGGGACGAGTGCGTGTCCAGTCCGTGCCAGAACGGTGGAACCTGCCATGACGCCTACAACGGCTTCCAGTGCGAGTGTACATCAAGTTGGCAAGTGAGTAAGAGAGGGCGTCTCTGGGAGAGATGGGGGGCGTTTTTTCAAAGTCCCAATTTGATCCAAAAACATCAAAACGATATTTAATAGTCCAAAAATTTAAAAAGTCAAAATACCTGGCAGCCTAGTGTATTCTTGCAGTGATCAGTGATCAATTTTAGAAATCTGAACAATCGGGAATAAATTATAAACTGATTTAAATACAAATTAATTGTGTTTATTTTAGGGGGATACTTGCACGGAGGATGTTAATGAGTGCGCCACCTTGGCTGGAACGGATCTGTCCGGATGTCTAAACAATGGCCAGTGTATAAACACTCCCGGCGGCTATCGGTAAGTAAAATGGTGTATCCGGCAGGATTAAACCAATTGCTCCGGCTTTCCATTCCAGTTGCTTTTGTCGAAATGGTTTCTCTGGCAGCCACTGTCGCCTCCGGAGCAATTCCTGCCTTGGCAGTGGATCCCGGGAACTCTGCGGCGAGCACGGCACCTGCATCCAAGCGGGCAATTCCGTCGGGTATGTGTGCATCTGCGATCAGGGATGGACGTGGGCAGATGCCAACGTGACCTCCGCCAGTCCCAGTGCCTGCACCCGGGATGTGGACGAGTGCGAGCCGCGCGTGAATCCCTGCCACGATGTGTGCATCAATCTGCCGGGCAGCTTTCGCTGCGGACCCTGTCCTCCGGGATACACTGGCGATGGCCGCTTCTGTCGGGACATAGACGAATGTGCCGGCGAGGACAACGGCGGCTGTAGCCTGCAGCCGAGGGTGGCCTGCACCAACACGGAGGGATCGCATCGCTGTGGCCGCTGTCCACCGGGTTGGACTGGCGACGGACACACATGCAAGGCCGCCGACTCCAACTCCTGCAGCGATGAGAGTATCTGCCATCCGCTGGCAAAGTGCGAGTACATCTCCGACACGGTAGTGTGCACCTGTCCGCTAGGCAGCTTTGGACATGGCTACGGCGCCGATGGTTGCACCACGGACTCCAAGCGGCTGCCCTGCGAAGAGCATCCCTGCCAGAACAATGGAATCTGCGTGCAGAATGGTAGGGGAACCAGCTGCATATGTCAGCCTGGTTATCTGGGCGCTGTGTGCAACTCGTCGGATGCCTGTCATCCAAGTCCATGTCTAAATGGCGGAACCTGTCGGCTGTTGCCGAATGATAAGTACCAGTGCGCTTGCGGGCAAGGCTACACCGGCATCTCCTGCTCCCATCGGCGATTCTTTTGTGGAGCAACAATCCGCGGGTCTTCAGGCCAACTGCGTTACCCACCCAACTCGGCAGATGAACACTATCAGGCGAATGAGCGCTGTCCCTTTATCATACGCACATTGCAGAATATGGTGCTAAATCTGACCTTTACCAAGTTTAATCTGCAGGACAGCACCGACTGCAACGACGACTTCTTGCAGCTCAACGATGGCCAATCCGTAGCATCGCGTTTAATTGGCCGGTTCTGTGGCTCACGTTTGCCCCTAAAGAACGGTAGTGTGATCTCTAGCCAGGAGCAGGTCTTTTTCTGGTTCCGATCCGACAACGAGACGCAGGGAGAAGGATTCGAGCTGACATGGAACTCTTTGCCGTTCGCCTGCGGCGAAACCATTAACCTGACACTGACGCAGACTGGCGTTCTGCGGTCTCCGGGCTATCCTGGTCAGGCCCGACCGGGACTCGACTGTCGCTGGCAACTGACGGCGCCCTTTGGCAGACGGTTGCTCCTTCGCTTCTACGAGATATCCCTGGGTAGCACCGAAACAGGCGCCTTGAACTGCAACCAGGATTCCCTCATTGTCTACGACTCAGATCGCCAGCTGCTCCGGGCTTGCCAATCCCTCCAGCCGCCTCCGTTGTATAGCTCTTCAAATAGCCTGCGCCTGGACTTTCACACGGATGCACTAAGAGCGGATAGCTCCTTCCAGATGCACTACGAGGTGGTGCCGGGCCAGCCGGGATGTGGAGGCGTCTACACGGAGTCGCGGGGACGTATAAGTGGCTACATGGACGCCGAGGTCTGTCTCTATCTGATAGAACAGCCCCAGGAGTCTCAAGTAAAGTTGGTGTTCGATCAGGTAAATCTAATGCAGTCCGAGAATTGTAGCATGCAGAAGATCGAGATCTTTGACGGAAGAACTTCTGATTCGCCACTTATGCAACGCTTTTGTGGTCGTCCGGAGGTCAGTGAACTAATTCCGCTGATTTCCTCAAGTAATGTGATCCTAGTGCGCTATGAACACCCACTTAATGGCTTAAGGCTGGGAAAAAGCTTCGATTTCAGTTATTCTAGAGGTAAGTCATATAAGTAAAATGTGTAAAATATATTTATCGAAATTGGTTTCAAATCATAAAGTTATTATTTTATACCGTTACTGAAGATGCCATAATTTAATAAATGCTCATTATTTAACAGTCTGCACTGGCAGCTTTGGAGGCATGTCTGGTATCATCAGTACCCCAAATTATCCGCACTCGTATCTCGACGATATGACCTGCACGTACAACTTGACTGGGCCGCTTAATATGTTGGCTCATATCACAATCACAGACCTATCTCTGGGCACTGTCAATAATGAAAATGAAACACCTTATTTGGATGTAAGTGAAATTATTACAATTTTAACTTTTCGATTTATTACGGTGAAATCTCGTAGGTATATTTATCGCATAATAAAAAGCGTCATATTATAAAGTCAGAGCAGAACCTTACCCTAATCACACGTTCCAATCGGGCTGATCTGGTCTTCCACGGATTAAGTAGTGGTCGTGGAATGCGATTTGAATACCACTATCTGGATAGTTATTGTGGTGGGATTCTCGACGAACCTGGAAATACAAGACACGAAATCGTACCCACATCTTGTCAGTGGATTATTGATGTTCCAGGAAAAAAACGAATCACTGTTAAGTCTTTAATTCACTATTCAAACATATTCATATACGACAATAGCACAGTCCCAGGAACTTTGTTAGCGACGTAGGTATTCACTAATTGATAAATCAATAAGTATTAATATTTATTTATTTTAGTAATTCGAAGATCGTGGATGATGTGTTCGATGGAGATCTTTTGACAATAAACGTTTTTAATGAAAAAAGAACCCCCTTCTCCGATTTATGTTCGATTTTGTTTGAAATGGTTGAGCAAGGTAAAAAAATATGAAATAATATATTTCTTGCAAGGAGAGTAACGACTAACCTCTGATGCAAAGAAATACCAAAAGTTAGATTTTGACAATTATAAAAGCTTTTAGTTACATTTACAATTAGTGTGAAAACCTGATAAAAAAATGGCTAAAAATTTGTAAACCCAATCTAGCGGTTTTTTTTAATATATTGATTATAAATTTAACACTCTATGTATCATTTAGAATCAGAGTGTGGAGGAACTTTCACAGGACGCCATGGCTACATAAAATCACCGAATTGGCCAAAATATTATGGAAATTTCGAGGAATGTGAGTGGATCTTACGAGCACCGTTTGGCCATCGCCTAGAATTGGTGGTGCAAAACTTTTCGCTAATACGTGGACTTAATGGATGCTTCCGCGACTGGCTGGAGATCAGGTAATCTACCTCAGCCATCGTATTAAAAGTCTTCAATATATAATTTTCAACTATTTCTTCAGAAATGGGGACTCTGAATCGTCTCCGCTAATTGGACGATATTGTGGTACTGATATTCCTAGTCGGATACCCTCGTTTGGAAATGCAATGCATCTGAAATTCCAATCCGATGACTCCATAGTGTACAAGGGATTCCTTCTAAGCTGGCAGCAAACTGGAGCTGGATGTGGCGGCAAACTAAGCTCATCCACGGGGAGCATCCATTCGCCGCATTTGTTGGAGGGAAATCTTGGTGTTTTGAGCTGCGACTGGCAGATTGTCGTCGCCGAGGGATCCAGGATAAATCTGCAGCTTGAGAGCAATGACGATCGACTTTGCATCGGTCACCTGGCCATATACGATGGCCCCACTATCCACAGCAGTAAATTGGTAATTCGCTGCAACGCAACGACTGCCCAACCGCTGCAGTCAACCGGAAATCGCGTCCTAGTCCGTTACGATGTGAGCCATGAGTCACCGGATGGCACCAGATTCGTGCTAAACTACCAAACGAATTGTCGAGTTCGACTCGAAGACCTGCGGGGTGCCATCGAATCGCCCAACTTCCCGGGGTATTATCCACAAGATTTAGACTGCGAATGGGATATTCGCGCTGGCGGACGAAAGAATCATTTGCAGATTGTCAACACACCATTGTCACACCTTCAACTCGAGACCTTTAATCCTCCCTGCCTAGATACCCCAGTGACGTTTACAGACATGCTAGACGACAATGTTATAAAATATACCGATTATTGCAGTTTCACAGACATAGCCCACCCCATCACTACCGTTGGCAATCGGTTCCTTGTGCGCTTCCGAACCGATTTATCATCTGAGAAGTATGGCTTCCGGATCGAGTACAAGCGTCTAGGGTGTGGAGAGCACTTCCACGCAGCCCAAGGATCTTTTGAATCACCGAAAGCTCCCTTCAGCGTGGACATGGACTGCGTTTGGACCATCACAGCATTGGAGGACGCGCAAATCGTGCTCTTGCTGCGTCATGTCTACTTTGAGGGGGCACAGGGCGAGTGTAGCGGGGCGGACTCTAAGCTCTCCGTATCCGCACCGAGTGGTTTCGATTCCTCCGTGATGCTCTATCAGACCTGCCGCGATCAGACGGAGGAGCAAACCTTAATATCTCCGGGTAATGAGTTAAAAGTTCGCTTTGCTAGCAGCTCTACGCCGGGTAGGAAATACTTCGCGGCCAGCTTTTTACAGAGGGCAGCCAGATGTGGAGGTTACATAAGCGCCAGCAGCGGTATGCTATCCACTCCTGGCTTTCATAATCTGCAGGACAGCAGCAACGTCGCCAATTACTCATCACTCGTGGAGTGCTTATGGACTGTGGAGGTAGGCTATTCAAAAACAAGAGAGAACGCTATAGTCGGATGCCCCGACTATCAGATACCCGTTACTCAGGTGAAGGGAGTGCGAGGGAGACGGAGATAGAAACTTTGATCACGCATAACTTTTTAACGAATGGTCCGATTTGAAAATTTTCTTCTACATTTCGATAGGTATTGATAAACACAATAAAACTGCATTTTTACTTTTCCGAAATATTTAAATTTTTAAAATCGTATATACGCGATTGTGGGCGTTAAAGGGGGCGTGGCACCTTTTTGAAACAAACTTGCGCTGCGTAGGAACTCCTAGAATCTGCATGCAAAATGCCAATCTTCTAGCTTTTATAGTTTCCGAGATCTCAGCGTTCATACGGACAGACAGACAGACAGACAGACAGACAGACGGACAGACAGACGGACAGACGGACATGGCTAGATCGACTCGGCTAGTGATCCTGAACAAGAATATATATACTTTATAGGGTCGGAAACGCTTCCTTCCACCTGTTACATACTTTTGCACGAATACAGTACCCTTTTACTCTACGAGTAACGGGTATAATCATATATTCATATAATATTTAATAGATCTTTGTAATAATTTTTCAAATTTTATTTGTATTGTTATTCTCCCTAATTATACCCTTGCAGAGGGCATTATAATTTTGGTCAAAAGTGTGCAACGCAGTGAAGGAGACATCTCCGACCCTATAAAGTATATATATTCTTGATCAGGATCACCTCCTGAGTTGATATAGCCATGTCTGTCTGTCCGTCTGTCTGTTTCTACGCAAACTAGTCTCTCAGTTTTAAAGCTATCGAATTGAAACTTTGCACACACCCTTCTTTCCTTTGCACGCAGTATATAAGTCGGAACGGCCGGGATCGGCCGACTATATCCTATAGCTGCCATATAACTGATTGATCGGAAATGCCATAACTTTCGTGTTTGTAAAGTTAGGAAGTTGGGATTTCCTATGGGTTTTATATTTGGCCAATCAATCCGACCTACCAAATTTCATAAGCATCGGACGACTATATCCTATAGCAGCCATATAACTGATTGATCGGAAATGCCATAACTTTCGTGTTTGTAAAGTTAGGAAGTTGGGATTTTCTTTGGGTTTTATTTTTGGGCATTCAATCCGACCTACCAAATTTAAGGATCGGCCGACTATATCCTATAGCTGCCATATAACTGAACGATTGGAAATGCCATAACTTTTGTGTTTTTAAAGTTAGGAAGTTGGGATTTTTTATGAGTATTAAGAATGCATCACATGAATAATTTTGGAGAATATAATTTACAGAGTATTCTGCAAGGGTATATCAACTTCGGCTCCGCCTGAAGTTAGCTTTCCTTTCTTGTTTTTACTTCAGTTAATACATATAGGTATACCCGATTAATTTTTTGAAAATGAAAAATGTATCAATATTAACGCTACCTACCATCGTGGTATTCATTTTCGAATCTACTCAAGTAAAAACACTAATTTTTAGGTAACGAAAAGCTATGGTATGATCCTGCGTTTTGAACAGTTTAACCTCACAAATTCGGCCAACTGCTCGCTCAGTTTTGTGGAACTCCTTAAGCTCACGTCGGACGACGAGGAGCAAATTCTGGAAAAGGCCTGCGATGACGTTTCACCCATGATCCGAAGATTTTACGGACAGAAGCTGCGTGTCCGGTTTAAAGCCGAAGCCGGGTCTTGGGGACGGTTTGCCATGCATTTTGAGCGCATGTGTGGTGGGCCGCTTAACACCGGGGAAGGCTATTTGCAATCCCGGCTAGACGAGGACTGCGACTGGCTTGTTTCCTCACCGGAGGGCAGCAAACTTAGCCTAAGTATCAATCAACTGGAATGCCCGAAATGTGCCGTAGCCTCGAACAAATGCCCGGTTCTTCAACTGATCAACGACGATGATCAGGACGTGCTCTACCAATTGTGCCGAGATCACCCTGCCAATTTAATTGTGCCCGCCAACAATGTGCGCATCGTGACCAAAGGAATTAGGCTGCAGGCGCAATACAGCACTTTTGAGAATTCGTGCGGCGGGAACATCGCTTCCGCCCGCGGAAGCCTCAGTTCGCCAAACTACCCGGATAGTTATCCGTCCAACATTGAGTGCGTTTGGTCCATCGAGGCGCGACCGGGAAATGCTCTGGAAATCAACTTCGAGGCCATGGATATTGTCCGCTCCGAGCACTGCAACGAGGACTTCCTGGAGCTGCGCTCTGGCGTTCATGGTCAGCTCCTGGGCTTGTACTGCGATAGGAAATCGCCGGAGATTCCCTTGGTGGTAAATACCGATCTTTGGATTAAATTCCGCAGCAGACCGGGCAACACTGCTGGAGGTTTTCGTTTACGCTGGAGCTACGGTATGTGGGCTTCCATTTTTTTTTAAATTTCTATTTTACCTAATAACATTTCCAGTGCACAACGTCGAAATTACAATGAGCACCAATGGAACAATTGAACCGCCTCCACCGCTTTTGGTTAAAGGCGAGGATCAGCCCTTCACCTGGCGCATTTTCACGGAGCGCAACAAGGTGTTGGTCTTGTTGTTTGAGGAATACATTTCCGGTCTTTTGGTGAGTAAATAGCTTTTCAATAAATACTTCAATGAGAGTTACATCCAGCTATAACAAAAGGGAGTATAATAACGAAAGACATTAAAATGCTTGTGAAAACGTTCTCCAGCTCTTCGATGGCTATGATGACAGTGCCTTAGAGGTCAACATTGCAGCCTGTCCTTGGACATTCACCTCCAGCAGCAATGTTGTATACTTGAAGACGATTAATGCGGAAATTAGCGAGTTTCGTTTAAAGTGGCACGTGCTCGGTTCCCATCTAGTAAATGGTAACCTCTCCCTGACCTCCAAGGAGTGTACGCAGGAGCTGATAGTATCCTCTAAACAGATTGAATTATTTTCGCCGGGATATCCACATGGGTACGCACCCAATCTGAAATGCGAATGGACCATACGGCCAGAGGACCCTTCACATCACATCCTCGCCTATTCTTACGAAGCCGATCTGGAGGTCTTTAACGAATGCTTCCCCGATTATCTTAAAATTCAGAGTTCGCCCGACCTCAACCACTGGACTGATGAGGTGCGCGTTTGCAAAAAACCTGAATCTAAAGGAGCGATTACCCCAGTTCACGGCACGCCAAATCTGCGTTTACAATTCCACAGTGATGAATCCATTAATGGTACCGGTTTTAAAGCAAGCCTCCGAACTGCCTGTGGCTCCAATATGACAGACATTGTGGGTACCATTTCAGGGCCCTATGAGGATAAAGGTGAATGCGCTTGGCACATCGATGTGCGGCCAGGTCGAAAAATAGACATTCAAATCCTTTATGAGTATGATGACAATGACTGTCAGGTGTATGGCCTTATATACGATGGATTAGATGACCATGCACCCTTGCTGAAGCATAGCAAATTCTGTAGCATGGATGGCTTTATAATAACATCATTTCGGACAAGCAGCTCGCATGCCTACATCAAATACCATCTCGGCAGTAATATTGGGGTTGCTATAGTGCCTTGGACTCTCACATACCGGGAGTTTAATGAATGTAATGGAGAGATTAAGTTGACCCAGCAGGCCCCCAACTTTGTGGTCATGTCACCAGGATATCCCAATATACCCCAACCGCATTCGGAATGCACGTGGTTAGTTATGGCGCCGGTGGGAGAGACCATAGCGGCCAACTTTGATGAGCCATTCGAATTAAGTTCTCGGCACTGCGACAAGGAGAATGTGGAGTTGTTTGACGGCTCCACCAAGCTGGCCCCCAGCTTGATTCGCACCTGCCGGAAGCCACAGGCCACGGTGCGCAGTACTGGAAACCTGCTTCTGGTCTACTACCAATCGCAGCTTAATGAACCCAGTGGAGGTTTTCGGCTTAACGTGTCACTAAGCACATGTGGTGGCCAGTTCGCCGGGTCAAATGGGTTCCTCGCCTCGGAGAACTATCCGAGTCTGGGTGGATATACCAAGCCATCGTTGTGCGTGTACAGCATTCGGTTTCGCAAGGACACGTTCATCCAGTTAAACATCACGGATCTGCACCTGCCGTTTGATCCAAATGGAACATCCTCAAATGACAACAGCGATCGCCTGGAAATCGTTGACTTGGCGGAACCAACTAAGGTACTATTCGTTCTGGACGGAAGTACAATCACGCCCAATCTCGTCACCCTGAGCACAAACGCTGCCGCCATTCGATTCGTCGCAATCACAAATGCTAACAACTATCGGGGCTTCAAGTTAGAGTATAAGCGCGTCCCTGGAACGTGCTCGCGGGATATAAATGGTGCTGCAGGGGACATCGTGATACCGCCTTTGTCACCGACAACCTGGCTGAGATTCTGTTGCTTGACCATCAATGTGCCCAAGGGACAGAGGGTGCGGCTGAATCTTCTTAATCTAGCTGATATTCGCGTTGTCACTCCAAGTAGTGATAGCCGGTGAGTGTTTTAGTCTTTCAATTACTAAATCTTTGTACCATGTATTAAATGAATTAAAATTAATTAATTGATTAATTTAAAATGAATAATTTGATCATTTTTAAAAGATGTCAGTATCTGATTTCCCCCTAGTCAAATACTTATTTATAAATATATTACATTTTCATCCTTTGGAAGGTTGTATTAATTAAATTAACTGTTTACAGATTTTCAATTCGCCCACATTCAACAAATTTAAAGCACTTCGCCTTCTACAACGACGCAAAATCACTTTCCAAGATCACTGAATTCCGGGTCAATAACTACAACGGCAGTGGAATAATCGAGTCGACGGACAATTTTATGCTCGTCGTTATAATGACAAATCAGTTGGATTTGAGCAGCACTGCGCTTAAGTTTCACTACAGCTCCAGTGAACCAACAGTCTGTCCGCCCGAAATTGGAGACCAGGCATCGGGATCGCTTTCCATCCAGACGCTCCTCCAGCTGCCCAACTACCATTGCAGCATAAAGTTTTCGGGTGCTGCAGATACAACGCTCACCTTTAAGGTCGAGGAGTACCTGTTCCAGACCGTTGGCGGCCCATCAGTTGAGTTTTTCGATGAGGTCCAGCGACGTCCGTTCAAGACGATGCGCGCCAATGTCACCAATAGCTTTGTATCTCTGGCCACCACTTCTGGACATGTGACGCTTTTGAATAGCGCCAGCGTTAAGTTGCGCCGCTTCCGAGCCACTTATCGACGTCACAGCTGCGGCGGACGACTACAGGCGGCTGAGGGACTTATCATTCAGTCTCCTGGGCTCCTGAATACCCTTGGTGAAGAATATGGTGAACTGGAGTGCCTTTGGACGCTAAGCAACAGTGATGGCTATGTGCTGGAAGGAAATGTAATCCTTACCGACCGTTGCAATCGGGAATACATTGTGATCTTTAGCGAGCAGATGGAAGTGAGTCGTATTTGTCGGGGCATGACGATAAATAGCACGATTCTACAAGGACCGACCTTCAATATTCTCTATCATTCGGAAACCCGACTTCTCGGTCGTAGTCAGTTCACACTGGAAATCCGGCGGTCCATGTCCGTCGGCAATGTGGTGCGCCTTGACCAGGAACCATCGCCACCGGTTACGATAAAGAGCAAGGATTACTTGAAGAACACAGAGCGCATATGGGAGTTTGTCACCAAAAATGGGCTATTCTTGAAGTTACATTTTCAGGATCGTTTCTTCATCGTGATGTCCCCCAACTGTACAAACGATCGGTTGACCATAGAGCGTTACGAACAATCGGCTGGAGCGTTTATTGAGGTGACCAGCCTCTGTGGCAGGGAAACGCCGGTCGAAATTTTCGTGCCATCTTCCCGGATGCGTGTGATATTCCGCACGAATTCGAATGTGACGGGAGACGGTTTCAGTTTCCAAGTCTTCCCCACCTGCGACGCCGTACTGCAGGCCACAACAGATGTCCAGACCCTGGACACCCCCAAATGGAGGGCCTACCGCTCGCAGCAGTTTAACTGCAGCTACGTATTCCTCGCAAGCAACGAACAGCAACTAGTGGTCAGTGTGAAAAACCGAGCAAACCCATTGCCGTCACTTGGCTGCAGCATATCCTACTTCGAGGGTTATCGTCTGGGCACTGGAAATCAGGAGACAAGTTTGGGCAAGCTCTGTCCCGAGTTCGAGGTGAATAGCTATGGAAAACTTCGCCTGCTGTATCTTACCTCAGTGACGCGTGTGTTTGAGCTGCAATACCAATTAATTCGATGCGGCGGCGACCACAACGCATCCTTTACCCTTCGTCCGCCGCAGGATGAAGAGAACGGTGTATACGCCCACAACATGATGTGCGAATGGAGGGTCGTCGCTCCTCCACAGCACGCCATTGTCATAGAGTTTAAATACTTTGATATGGAAAAAAGCATGAACTGCCATTCCGACAGTCTGGCCATTTACCGGGGCAAAGTTGCCGACTTGAAGCAGAGGATAGTGCAACTATGCGACAATCAGACAAATCCTCCAACCATCATGGTGGACAGCAACGAGGCACTGATTGCCCTATCCACGGACAGATCCACCAATAGCCGGGGCTTCCTGGCCAGCGTGCGCTTCACGCCCAACTGTAATGAGCGCTTGATTCTGGACTCGGAAGTGGCACGTATGAATTTGATGCGGTCGTACAGAATCAATGTCACCGACCCGCTGTTATGCTACTTCCGAGCTTTTGCCCCTCCGGATTACAGACTTTCCTTGGAGGTGCGTAAGCTGCAACTGAACGATCCCACCTGCTTGACCTGCAGCTACATAGAGATCTATGATGCCCCAGAAGTCGAGGCCCAAAACCTGGGGAGATACTATGGAGCGGGCGCAAACAGGACCAAGGTGTTCAGTTCCTACTTGGGCATGGAGATCAAGCTGAGCGCCACAGCCAGGCAGGATATGAACATCAGCTTCGAGCTGATCTTGCAACTGGAACGTACTTCATGCGGACAAACGGAGTACGACATGCGGTTAAATGAGGTAAATCCCCTAGAATTATCAGTAAAAGTTTTTTTTAACTTGTACATTTTTAGTTTTATGAAATATTATTGATATTAAAATCCATTTGTGTTCATACAAGTTTAAATAAACATATGCTAAGTAGATATTTCACTAACCCACGTTTTGATTACCTCTTCCAACAGACCATTACACTAGGGATACAGTACGACAATAGCACAAGTAGCTACGGGGGAAGTATCCAATGTACTTGGATAATAAAAAATGAAGGAGATTTGGAGTTTGATTTTCAAAAGCTACGCCTGAAGGATATATCCCAGCGGACTGGGAAATGCGAGGACTATTTGAAACTGTCCAAGCCTTATGTAACATACAAATCTATTTTCCTCACCTGACAAACGCGTATTAATACACTCCTTTTCAGTTCACCAGATCCTTTTGTGGACAACACGACAAAAGCTTCAAATTGATTGAAGAAGTGGATGAATCTGCCATGCAACTCACCTTCCACAGCGACGAACTCGAGGAATCCCAAGGGTTTGAAGTTATCATCCGAAGAAAGCCAAGTATGCACACATTTTTTAAATATCTGAAGACCCATAAAGCCTATTTTACATATCTGATTGTTTACAGATTGCAATCGAAACTACACGGATCTGAGCCAGATTGTGGATACCAAAGATCTAAACAACTGTACAGAATATATTCGTGTGCCAAAAGGCTACACCATTACGATATACATTTTGTCTTTGGTTTTTGACAGTTTGAATAATAAGTACTTTAACGTAAGTTAAGCATTTTGGATTCTTTGGATGTCATGTATTGTACTGTTTACACCCTGCAGGTGAAGGATCTTAATTCAAACAAGACTATTTATACCATTTCGCACGATCAATGGGAAACCGTAGCCAGGGTTACGACTACCAACGAGTTGCGTCTTGATAGCCGTGGAGTAGTGTCCCTCAAGTTCTTCTACTTTTCCACTAGCAACCAATTTCCCAGCGGCTGTGGTGGTGAGCTAGCGGTGCATGGTTCGACGGGAAGTTACTTGGAGAATCCCTCCTACGAAGGCCGCAATAGTTCATTGTGTACTTGGTCTATAACTGTACCCGCAGGCGGTAACCTGCGATTTAGTTTCCAAGGTGGGCCAATACTTTTCGGCAACTATCCTTATAGTACTAACTGAATACCTTTCAGAATTCAACATGGGCTCGGAAACCAACTGTAATCTGGACAATATACGATTTTATGCCAACAATTTTGACGGCCGCAGACTTGAAAAAACCCTCTGTGGATCAAAAATTCCAGATTATTTTAACATAGCCAATAATAACGTTACTATCATTGCCAAAAAGTCGCCCAATTTTGATGGATTAGGTTTCAAAATGGATATTAATCATATGAATTGAAAGGTGTGAGGTTTTCAATAATTTTTTTTTTATCAATACAAGTAATAACAAGAGAGAACGCTATAGTCGGGTGCCCCGACTATCAGATACCCGTTACTCAGGTAAAGGGAGTGCGAGGGAGATGGAGATAGAAACTTTGATCACCCATAACTTTTTAACGAATGGTTCGATTTGAAAAATTTCTTCTACATTTCGATAGGTATTGATAAACACAATTAAACTGCATTTTTACTTTTCCGAAAAATTTAAAATTTAAAATCCTATATAAGCGATTGTGGGCGTTAAAGGGGGCGTGGCACCTTTTTGAAACAAACTTGCGCTGCGTAGGAACTCCTAGAATCTGCATGCAAAATGCCAATCTTGTAGCTTTTATAGTTTCCGAGATCTCAGCGTTCATACGGACGGACAGACAGACGGACAGACGGACAGACAGACAGACGGACAGACGGACATGGCTAGATCGACTCGGCTAGTGATCCTGAACAAGAATATATATACTTTATAGGGTCGGAAACGCTTCCTTCTACCTGTTACATACTTTTGCACGAATACAATATACCCTTTTACTCTACGAGTAACGGGTATAATAAAGTACGTGGTTTAATACTTATATCCACAAGTAACCAGAAATTGATTTAACGGTTTTAAGTCTTGAATTGGACTAGCTAATAATATAATGAAACTTAACAATACACAATATAATACTTTTTAATGTAATTTTAAATTTCTGAAGCAAAGGAAAGTTGAATTAAACTTTTAAAATCTACAAAAAATTAAATAATGTTGCAGTCTTTGCAGTGCATGGATGTAATGGACCCCAGCATGAAAAAAATAAACTTTATATACTTTGACCAGTTTTTGTTATTGATGAATTAACTAAAATTTGGACACAATGAAAAAGCTCTTGTGTAAGAAAATTTCTCTTCATAAGAAAATTTCATTATAATAATATAAATGTAATATTTAATTTTTAAAAACTTTTTTTTTTATCATTATTACATTTTAAAGTAATGTAAATAAAGAAAGCAATACAAAATAATTAAATTAAATTTTTAATGTATGCAAGTAAAGATTAAAAACAAGATTACATTTTTAAATTGGTGGTAAGTGAAGGGT
Organism: Drosophila kurseongensis; assembly: GCA_018153305.1. Lineage (NCBI taxonomy): Eukaryota > Metazoa > Arthropoda > Insecta > Diptera > Drosophilidae > Drosophila > Drosophila kurseongensis. The sequence goes on along the minus strand of JAECXX010000004.1, from coordinate 17,357,278 downwards.
ATTTCCTCAAACTGAAATGGTATATAATGGTATTAATTTTTAGGCCGAATGGTATTTTTAAGTCGTTTTCAACGCGTCCACCTGCTGTGATAACTATAAAACGCAGCCAATCGCGCGTATAAGAATTTATTACGTATCTAGACTATCAATTAAAACAAAAATCAGAAATATCAAAAAGGATTCATACCAGTCATTAAAGCTTAAAAAAATTAAATTGAAACAAGAAAGGAAAGCTACTTCGGGCGGAGCCGAAGTTGATATACCCTTGCAGAATATTTTGTAAATTATATTTTCCAAAATTATTCATATATGTATGTATAGTCCTATCCAGTTTTTTAATACACTTTTTATACCCGTTACTCGTAGAGTAAAAGGGTATATTGTATTCGTGCAAAAGTATGTAACAGGTAGAAGGAAGCGTTTCCGACCCTATAAAGTATATATATTCTTGTTCAGGATCACTAGCCGAGTCGATCTAGCCATGTCCGTCTGTCCGTCTGTCCGTCTGTCTGTCCGTCTGTCTGTCCGTCTGTCTGTCTGTCTGTCTGTCTGTCCGTATGAACGCTGAGATCTCGGAAACTATAAAAGCTAGAAGATTGGCATTTTGCATGCAGATTCTAGGAGTTCCTACGCAGCGCAAGTTTATTTCAAAAAGGTGCCACGCCCCCTTTAACGCCCACAATCGCTTATATACGATTCTAAAAATTTAAATATTTCGGAAAAGTAAAAATGCAGTTTTATTGTGTTTATCAATACCTATCGAAATGTAGAAGAAATTTTTCAAATCGGACCATTCGTTAAAAAGTTATGCGTGATCAAAGTTTCTATCTCCATCTCCCTCGCACTCCCTTTACCTGAGTAACGGGTATCTGATAGTCGGGGCACCCGACTATAGCGTTCTCTCTTGTTTAAGTTTTTGTTTGTACATACAAAACGGATTCCATAATGTTTTAACTAAAAAGTTTTTTCTTATATTTTAAATATTAATATTTTTATTTATTTACTCTTGGGTTTCATTGCAATTTCAAGTTACATCTAACATAAAGAATATATTTTTACAATTAAAAAATATTTATGATTACTTATTAAGAAGCTATAGTTACAAGGCCTAGTCAAATATTTTATTTAGTTGACTTTATAAGCCTTGATTATTAGATGGCAAAATAAGACAAAAATATCCCTTAAAATCTATGGTCATAAAAAACAAGTTAAATTTTATTCCATGATATATTTTTCATTGCCATTTAATAGTATGATCCTTGCCCATTGTCAGTTAATAGTTTGATTCGACAACTGGCTAGACGGCAAATGTCGTGTGTTCGCAAAGGACCAAACACTACCTTTGCAGGACCAAAGACAACCACTGGGCCGGCTCGACCATATGTTGGTTCCAAACCGAAGTTGGGTCGGTGCAGCATATGGTCACTAGACGCGAGCCACAATGCAGTTCGCCAGCGGGTTAATTGATGGCCCTGGCATTCAGTACAGTAGCTCATCCTCGCCACCTCTCCCCCTCGCTCTTCCACTGGTGTGTGCCGTTGAGCGTGAAAGTCACAAATTACGGGGAACAGAGGAGAGAAGAAGATCACATGGCATGATAGTACCAATTTGGCAAGATATGACGCGTGCCCTGCGCGAGCGAGATGGCAGGACTCGAAGTGTAGGCGGTCGAGCGAAAGGTAGAGGGAGTGAGAGAGAGAAGGACACACTTCTAACCCCTAAGTGTGCGGCCGGGGGTCAAAGTCACCCCTGCTCCTCGGGGAGATCCTTTCGGCCGGGTAATATGGTAATAACGGCCAGGATCCTGGGGCCAGGGGTCATTTGCGGGCCGCTTACACAAACTTGGTCAGCACGGCGGTGAAAATATTTGTAGAACGCATCTCGCGGGGGTTGACTGCAGCGTAGCGACTCGGGATCGTTTCAGTTGCATCGAAACTTTCAGGCCGCTCGGATCTGCCATGAGCTACTACTACTCTTCCGCCTCCGAGGAGGATGGCAGCTCCCAGTACTTGGGCAGTCCCAACTACAACCTGACGGCGCAGCATGTTTCTTCACAGGATTATGGGCAGTCGGCCTTCCTATCGCCGGAATGGCAATTCCTGGATGCCCCAGGCGGAACTCAACCAGAGATGGCATCCTTATTGGAGATCCCAGCTCGAACCAGTGAACAACAGACCAAGCGGCGAAGCAACAGCTCCACGGGATCAGATGGAAGGAAGAGCAGTTCCGGCAGTGAGCAGACCAATCTCAGTCCCACTGTCCAGAAAAAGAGACGACAGGCGGCCAATGCGCGGGAAAGGAAGAGGATGAATGGTCTGAACGAGGCTTTCGATCGTTTGAGGGAAGTGGTGCCCGCTCCCTCCCTTGACCAAAAGCTGTCCAAGTTCGAGACTCTCCAGATGGCCCAGTCCTATATCCTAGCCTTATGCGATCTCCTCAACAACGGCGATGTGGAGGTGGATGCCGCGGCCTACACAATTTTCGGCGGCAGCGAAAGTAACTTCAGTTTGGGCGGAGGATCCTTATCATAGATGGATACTTGAAAACATTCTCTGTTAGATTTAAGCTATGTGATTTTCTTCTTACTGTTGAATAGGCTAAAAATATAAAAGAAATAAATGGAATATAAATGAAATGGAGTAAAATTAGTTCGATTCAATGATGGTATAAGCTCTAATTATAACTTGGACCTTGACCTTTATTTAAGGAAGGGGGACCAAAATTACTAGAATTCTAGAATTCATTGCTTTATTATAAACATTGATTTTTAGAAACTTATACTTTTGCAATCCGAGTTTTTAGATTGAAAACGTCTTCATTACTGAGACATAAAGAAACAACATTTACAATTTTGAAAATTTAAATATTTTTTTTTTTATTATGTAAACTTAAAAATTGGTTTTTGTTACTAGAAAATGAACCTACTTAAAATCGGTGAAAAATTAGCTCTATATAGGCAGAAACTTATTTAGTATAATGGCGCTTTAAGGAATGCTCGGATAACCCTTTCAATTTTTTGTCTTGCAGTTTTAACACCCCAATACTCAAGCCCTCGTTTTCCAGAACCCTAGATTCAATTGGCCATCGGATTGTTGGCTACGCCTCAATGGCTTCAAAAACGATCATAAATTAATTGGTGAAAAGTTCATTGATAGAATGTCAAGTTTCGGGCTAACCCCGAACGATCCCAAAACTCTGCCTTAACCAAAGTGGGCGGCCAAGCGTAACACCCCTCGATTCCTCGACCAGAACTCGTCTCATTGAATAAAAGGCAGCTGAGTCCTGCGGCTTCGGTTGGGTGCTGTTCTTTATATGATTCGATGGCCAGGATGGCCCGTAAGTATGTGTATAAGGACTTTACAACTACAGATTGATCACCGAGAGACATTTCGCTTGGGCTTCACAGGCGGTTTTGGTGGGTTTGAATTCACTCCGGGGTCTTCGCTCCGGACTGTGATGTGCTGCACGTCCACTTCGTCCTTGCCGAAGGAGTTCTTCGAGGGCCGAAAGCCAGGATCCGGTGGATGCAGGACTATCACCTCTCGCTGGTGGTCGCCAAAGGTCAAATTTTGGAAGGGGTTGTTGGTGAGCAGAAGGGTACGGTTTTCGTCTAGAATCGGGGAATTGGCTTTGTGGGATGGCCGTAGAACAGGTCTCCTGGGCCTTGACGATATCGGCCTGGATAGTAATGTGCGCCGCATCTTTCGGAGAGGAGGCCCCGCACCTCTTACAATTGAATGCTGCTCTATAATCGTCCTGTTGAGGTGCTCCTTGATGATGCCCAGCGCGGTGCTGGCTAGGACAGGCGGAACCCTAAAGGAACCCAGTACGGAGAGGCCATCATCCCTTGGTTGAAACTGCTGAGATCGCTGTGATTGACTTGCGGACGACGGATTGGTCCAGGACACGCTCTGAAAGCCGGAGCACTGCCGCGGGCAGTGCAGCTGCTTCCCAGACGCCTGTCCTGAACCCATCCTATGGCCATCGGGTCTTTCAATCGGCTGCTTAGGCACCACAAGGAGGTACCGATCGTTGTTACCTTCGTCCTGTAATTTGCAAATAAAATATGCGGCCGATGTTAGATCAAAGGGCAACTTGCTGTTGGCAGCTGCATTGGTGTCGATAGTTCTCTTCGCACTGGATTGCCCTCCAGTTGTTGCAGTGGCGGCTCGTCTTTTGATCGGCTCTCCTGGCTGAGTCCTCGGAGTCCCCAGAAGGCGAATGGGGCTGGAAGACTTTGATGATTTTCCGGTCTTTGGGGAGGGACTACTCTTGACTGAAGACGAGTGGGTATCATTATTAGATACGGGTAGTGATTCACGAGGCTTAGTTTTCCCTTCCATTTGTTCCATTTTGAACTTATTTAGTTTGGTTACAACATTTGTTTGGCCTGGCGGTTTCTTCGCTATCCCAGTTGATTCCCTCTGGCCTTCGCAATCCATTAAAGCGTTTAGCGTCATGCATATACTACCAGCTTGCTTCCGTTGATTCCTACCAGTTATCTTCGGTTCTTTTGGATCAGTAAGAGGAATGCAAATACAATCCTCGATGGAGGATCTGTTATCAGGATGGCATTCACAGCCTTCTATATTGTTGCTATTCCCTCTGTCATCTTTTCCATTGCCATTCGGATTCTTTTTATCGTTTTTATTAGGTGAAGGAGTTTCAGACGATTTATTCGTATTTTTTTTGTTGATTTGTTGATAATCCCTGCCTTCGGAGTCGTCTACATCGGGCATATTTCCAGTGGTTCTATTTTGAATTTTCTCTTTGTTATTGTCCAAAACCCTTGGATGGTTTCTGGACTCTTGAGGGTCCCTATTTGGCGAAGAATTTATATACCCATTTTCAGTTTGGGGAAGTTCATCCTTACTACAGAAACATTCATATTCTAACTTGTATGCATCAGCTCCCCAGGAATCTGGTTTCTTTTTGGGAGACAAATTATCTTCATTTCGTTTTCGAATGTTATTTTTTTTATCCGACTTAGGATACGACTGATCATCGCTTTCGGAGGAGTAGACATTATTGCCCTTGCTCTGTTGGTCTCTTCTATATGCTTCTGTTCTATCATAATTATTCGACTCCTTATGAGTTCGGTTTCGGTTGTCTCTTATAGGATAGGCATCATATGCAGTATTGCCGTCATATCCATCGGAATCAAAGTTATCCATTTTTGTTTTATATTCATTGCGGTAACTCTTCGGACTTCTTTCATTATTTTCATTGCGGTAATCCTTTGGACTTCTGCTAGTATTTCTATTATTTTTAGGTGGTACATCCCGTTCGTCCCTTTTGGGATATTGGTTAATCTCTTTTGCGGGTCCACGATCTTCAGGGTTATCATAGTTGCGTTCATCATTCATAAATCCTGTTGGTTCATATTCATTCTCTTCTGAATCACATTCACAATCATCACAACCTTCGGGAGCTTCATTCCTAGTTTTCCCAAAATTACCTAATTCCTTCTTGCTTTTCTCTGGATCTTTGGTTTTTTTCGTATCCCTCGGTTGATTTCTTGATGCAGATTCACTCCGATACCTTTTCCTTACCTTATCTTCATCGCCACGCTCTTGAAAAGGTTTTCTCGACCTTTCTTTTGGAGGGTCCGCAGAAGCAGCATATGGGCACGTGTCATCATTGCACTTGTAGTCTCTTCTTCTGGAGCTTTGATTTTTGGCATTTCCAATTTTTGAGTTTCTGATGTCCTGCATATTTCTAGGTTGACGTTCAGTACGATCTTTATCCTGCCTTAATGAATAACCTCCAAACGGACAGGTTTCGTCGTTGCATTCTTGAATTCGCCTTTTTGAATTAATAGTTTCTTCAGCTGATTTTTTCTTCGGCTTCACAATATCTTCCCTTCCTCGACCATAGGATCTTGCCTTGGGACTTTGTTGTGGCCCTTCATAGGTACCACTTTCCGGCAGGTTTCTATCCCGACCTCGCGATCTTCCATTGGAACTTGGTTTTCCTTCCTCCTCATAGTCGCGATTCCTTGCAGGCGGCCTTGTTTTTGCCGCAATTCTATCTTCGCGGTAGGGACATTCCAAATTGGTACATTCCTTGGGATTGGCACGATAATATGCCGGGTACTCTGCTTTTTGGGAATCGTCGGATTCAAGCTGATAACCTTTGGATTTGTTTGGGTTCTCGGTACGATCTCTCCTTGGCCTTGAAGGGGAAGAATCTTCATAGTTGGAATTAGGGTTACTAACAACTCTATTATAATTTCGAGACCTCCCTTGGGTTGGACGCTCTTCATATGGTTTTTTAATCGGTGGTGAACGATCAGAATTTTGATTACGTTGCCTCCTTCGAGATGGACTTTCATCATCATATTCGCGCCTTCTCTCTTGGTTAGGATTTTCCACCAATTCGGTCAAGGATTCGTCTCGATCTATTTCGTTGCGTTTGCCGTTTTGATTATCGTTTCTCAATTGTCTTCGAGCTGGACGCTGAGCGATGTTTGGGTTTTCCAGGCTAGCAAGCGAGTCCTCATCAGTATCAGCACTTCTTTTCTGGTTTTGATAATTTCCTCTGTTCGATCGATCCCTTTGGTAGTTAGGTTGTGGCTCCCTTTTATAAGCAGGACACTCCACAAACTGATAGTTTTCTATTGGTGGCTTCTGTCGTCTTTTTGCTGTGGGATGGTGTATTGGGAGTTCTGGCTGTAGTATTGCATTTATATTCGATGAGTATATGTTATCTAGTCCATGTTGTGGAAAACTTGCATCACAGGGTGCCGTGTAGTTAGGCGCTGTCCCAATGCCTGGTGGTCCATCTTGAATTTCCTGCTGCCAAGACTTTGATGGTGGGACCCTAGGCATCTGGGCAGGATTTGAAGCAGCAGCCGTAGATTGAGCCTGAACCCACATCTCTGGATCCTCGGTATTGATGCAGTAAACGATAGGTTGATTGGGATATGCATAACGTCCGTACTCATTTTCCATTCCCCCATAAGGTTGATTTGGTGGAGGACCTGATTGGGGATAGTTTGTGGGACTCTGATCGGACTGCGGCGGTGGGTAGTAATTTGCTTGGGCTGGAGCTAAAGATCGATTGCAATAAATGCAATGACATGCCTGAATATCGCAGCGTTGTGGATCTGGATTCGATTGGTTATAAGTGCAGTAACATTGATTTTGAACTGGTTGGCTGCTATTGTAGTAACCCTGATCCGAAATCGGCTGATTATTTTGATATAAGGCTTGATCGTTAGCTGAATTTATTCTGTTGTTCTGTGGATTTGTATTCCCCTGTTGGTTTTTTTTTAACAGCATTACATTCAACTGGTCCTCGCCAGACTGACGTCGTTCGTTCTGCTTATAGCTCAAGTTTCGGTCATCACTGGAGTCTCCTTCTTCAGAGTAATTGCCACATTGGTTTTGCTGTTTCGCCAACTGATCCTGGAGTCGCTTGCAGATGGCTTCGTTATTTCGTTTCCAAGCTCCGCAACAGGGTTTTTTACCGTCATCAGGTACAACTTTTCGCTCCCTAGGCACCCATTGCTTTCGGGTTTGACAGCATAGCCTGGGACCTGGCCAATTATCATTGTGTGCTCCATTATTGGTGGACTCAATACCATCCCAGTTCCCCATATCCACGAATACACCATTTTGGTTGGGTCTTGGTGAACGTTTTTGCCTGTTTTGCGATGAGCATGGACACCCATCCTGAGTGTGATTCTCATTCCCGTTTCGTTTTTGCCTGCACTGCGATTCAGAATGAGATTTTGTTGAGCATTGACACTGATTTTGTGTTTGGTTTTGGATGACTGCTTTGGACCGAGCTTGACTTTGCGGTGGATCGCTGCAGTCGCATTGCCCTCCTTTCAAGGAGCTTCTACTTTCAGAATGTGGGGAACGGTCTTGACCTCTGCCATCGCATGCCGGACAAGAATCCTTGTTTTCTTCTTGGTTGCACTGAACACAATAGCTTGTAGGATACCAACGATCATTGCCGGAGGTGGCTCTTCCTGTATTAGGATGGTCTTGATTTCGAAGTGGTTGATCCGGCTCTGGTTCTAGGAACATATTGTAGAGGGTGAAACCGCACTTGGTTTCACTGGAGCATGGAGTTAATAAAGCTATGTGAGACATTTATGTATAAAATAATATAGTTTCTTTCCCTGACTAACCTACCTGCACGATCGCAAAATGTGGACTCCGAAAATGTGGGTGGATAATTGGCTTTAATAGTACTACTGTCGTCCACGATTAAAACATCATCCAGAAGGCGGTTGACTATGCTGAAATTGTCCTCAGGCTGCAGATCAAAGGATAATCCTGGTTATTCTTTTCAGTATTCAATATTTATATTATTCCACTCACCTCTTTCGTTTCTCCGAAATCCAGATTACCCAAGAAATGGAGGTCCTCGAAATAGGAGTATCTCGGTACATGACCATAACCTTCAATCTGGCCAAGTCGGATGGCGGCGCACTCTTTGGAGTAGTAATTTCGAAGGCCAAGCACCTGAAGTTTCACTTGGTCAGGAGTCAAGCCACTGTTCAGCTGACTCGTAATCCTTCGCCAAGCGTCCTCCTTGACAGAACCACTATGAAATCCCGGAGACTGCGGATTCCACAGGCACTCACTGGATCGATATAGTTCAATAAGCTTCTTGGTCTTCTCTAAGCGTTCCATATTCAAAAACGAGGCGATATCCTTGGGTGCCATCTTGCCTCTCAGTCCCTCGCAGTCCTTCCAGGTGATCAATCTATCATAGCGTTCTTCCTGTCTGCCTTATATTGGTAGAATGCAGAAACACTAAATATAATACATAAACTTGGAACTATTTTTTGTTGCCCCCAAACCGAAACAATTTTGACAGAAAATATGCAATTAACTCGAATCACGTTAAAAACACTCTTTAAAGACAATTTGATGTAAAACAAGAGAGAACGCTATAGTCGGGTGCCCCGACTATCAGATACCCGTTACTCAGGTAAAGGGAGTGCGAGGGAGATGGAGATAGAAACTTTGATCACGCATAACTTTTTAACGAATGGTCCGATTTGAAAAATTTCTTCTACATTTCGATAGGTATTGATAAACACAATAAAACTGCATTTTTACTTTTCCGAAATATTTAAATTTTTAAAATCGTATATAAGCGATTGTGGGCGTCAGAGGGGGCGTGGCACCATTTTGAAACAAACTTGCGCTGCGTAGGAACTCCTAAAATCTACATGCAAAACGCCAATCTTCTAGCTTTTATAGTTTCCGAGATCTCAGCGTTCATACGGACAGACAGACGGACAGACAGACGGACAGACGGACAGACGGACAGACAGACGGACAGACGGACATGGCTAGATCGACTCGGCTAGTGATCCTGAACAAGAATATATATACTTTATAGGGTCGGAAACGCTTCCTTCTACCTGTTACATACTTTTGCACGAATACAATATACCCTTTTACTCTACGAGTAACGGGTATAATAAATTATATTGCTCTTAATATGTATATTCATTATTTTATTATTCGCTTACATAATCAATTATATAATATTGTTTTACCGCTTTGTCCTCCATTTTCAGTATAGTTCTGATTATTATTTATTATTAACCGCCAAAAAACCAATTTTTTTAAAATTCCAAAAACACGTATTTTGTTTTCCGTTACATTTTGCAGGGAATACTGGGTATCCCGTAGCTAAGGGAATAACGGTATTTTTTATGGTATTTTCGGAAAATGGACTTGGTAGGTTTTCCCTCAACTCAAGTAGTATTTAGCGTGGCATCCAAAACGGTCACACTGGCCAGAGCGAAAATAGGCAAATAAAGTCAAGTTTTGAGTGCCACAAATTCCGACCCACTGACGTATGAGAGTGCATTTAACGGCCGCACTTAATCATTCCGGGCTTGTGCAAAAAGCGTATGCGGCAACCAGAACCGAATCCGCAATCTCCCGATACTGAAATCGGTCTCCGTGTCTGGTATAACCACAAAATTTTCACTGCATCTATTCGAGCCGCCCCCAACCCAATTTTCGCGAGTGCGACGGAGTCGGAAAAGCAGCGGAGAAACGGAAGCGGAAAAAGACGGGCAAACGGAATCAGTAAACCCCGCGGGCAGTGGCAGTGCCAGTAGCAGATAGTGCCGTAGTGATTCGCGGATCATCCACGTAAACAGCTGCATGCGAAGAGGTCGCGCCCAGAGCTCCAGTGCTAATCTCCGCCAGAAAGAGCCAACTCCGCCGTGAAAATGTCCGCGGAACGCGAGATTCCCGCCGAGGACAGCATCAAGGTGGTCTGCCGATTCCGACCGCTGAACGACAGCGAAGAGAAGGCCGGCTCCAAATTCGTGGTCAAGTTCCCCAACAATGTGGAGGAGAACTGCATATCCATAGCGGTATGTTGTCTAGTTCCAGATCTATCTTATAAGTTTTCACCCCGACAGTTCCCTTGATTCCCCGATTTCCCTATGTGTTATGCATTAATCTCTGCGTGCCGTGCCATGACGTCATGCCTATTAGCGTACATTTACCCTTCCCAAATTGCCGACCAATTGAAACGCCAGCCGAAAGAGAGAGGCACTAAAGTTACCCATGAATAATTGCACAAAGCAATCTATAATAAATCCAAATAACAGCATGTTTCATCATAAGAAACTACTCCCAATCAATATCGTTTTGCATTAAATTGATTTTCCCCCGCTAGGAATAGGGTGTGTAAGCGAAAAACAACAAGAGCAAGGAGAGGGAGAGGGAAGACCACCCACTAGAAGGTTTTCTGCTGAAAGCGGGTGTTCCATTCTTTTGGGCCGCATAAATATGCGCTTTTCTAGAGTTTCCAGTCCGCCTTCAGTGCTTACCTCACTTACATTTCCACACACCAACACTTAAACATACAGCGAGACCGCCTTTCCACTACTCTTCCCGCCCCCTTGCCGCCACCAGTGAGTCATGCACGCAAACCGTAAAATAAAAAGAAAGAAAAAAATAACAATAAGAGCAACTTTGGAGGCAATGGAATTCGCTTGTATTGCTTTTATTCGACATGAAATGTTATTAGTTTGTATGCTATGAGTTTTCCGTTTTTCCGGCAAGTGCTGACCAGGTGTAATCCGTCATTTTCCTGGTAAAAAGTTGGGCAATTGAACCAGTTCCAAAAAGTCATCATTAATATATGTATGAACCTCCCTCCATTACTCTCCATCTCTCCCTCTCTCTTTCTTTCGCTCTGTCTTTCTTCCGCCGCTTGTTATTCACTATTCTTCCCCCCTCCACTCACCATTTCTTAATGCTCATAATTACAATCTGCTTCGCGGCCATGCGTTGAAAATGATTTGAAAGCAGTCAGCGGGAAAAAGTCGGGGAAAGGGGAATGAATCTCCGAAAGAAATTTCACCGCAACTGTTAGTACAACTATATATGTATGTATACTAAAAAAAACATAATCCCCTCCATCCGCAGGGCAAGGTCTATCTGTTCGACAAGGTCTTCAAGCCGAATGCCTCGCAGGAGAAGGTGTACAATGAGGCGGCCAAGTCCATCGTCACGGATGTCCTGGCCGGATACAATGGAACGATATTCGCCTACGGTCAGACATCCTCCGGCAAGACGCACACGATGGAGGGCGTGATCGGGGACTCAGTGAAGCAGGGCATCATACCGCGCATCGTCAACGACATCTTCAACCACATCTACGCCATGGAGGTGAATCTGGAGTTCCACATCAAGGTCTCCTACTACGAGATCTACATGGACAAGATCCGGGATCTGCTGGACGTCTCCAAGGTGAACCTCAGCGTGCACGAGGACAAGAACCGGGTGCCTTACGTCAAGGGCGCCACGGAGCGGTTCGTCTCCTCGCCGGAGGACGTCTTCGAGGTGATCGAGGAGGGAAAATCCAATCGCCACATTGCGGTGACAAGTGAGTATCTAGCTGTAGCTGAGTTTAGAGCTATGGCGGTTTCAACATGCTTCAAACACAATTTAACAATTTGTTTAAAATATTTAATAAAATAATTGAGACTAACGTTTAACGAACGTTTAAATATTGTTGCATATTTGCTAAAATTGATTAATTTGATATCATATTCCCTGATCACCAATGAAATTGTTAGGTTTAGTTCTTTAATTTAAATGAAGATTTCACCTTGAAGTCAAAGACTTTGCTCTGATCCCAACTGCTTTGTTTTTCTGTTCTTGATTACCTACTACAACGATTGATCCATCCTTTTCAGACATGAACGAGCACTCTTCGCGATCGCACTCAGTATTTCTCATCAATGTAAAGCAGGAGAATCTGGAGAACCAGAAGAAACTCTCCGGCAAGCTCTACCTGGTCGATTTGGCCGGTTCAGAGAAGGTTTCCAAGACAGGAGCCGAGGGCACGGTCCTCGATGAAGCCAAGAACATCAACAAGTCGCTGTCGGCCTTGGGCAACGTAATCTCCGCCCTGGCGGACGGCAACAAAACGCACATCCCCTACCGCGACTCCAAGCTCACGCGCATCTTGCAAGAGTCACTGGGAGGCAACGCACGCACAACCATCGTCATCTGCTGCTCCCCGGCCAGCTTCAACGAATCGGAGACCAAGTCTACGCTGGACTTCGGCCGACGAGCCAAGACCGTGAAGAACGTGGTCTGCGTGAACGAGGAGCTCACTGCCGAGGAGTGGAAGCGGCGCTACGAAAAGGAGAAGGAGAAGAATGCCCGGCTCAAGGGCAAGGTGGAAAAGCTGGAGATCGAGCTGGCGCGCTGGAGAGCGGGTGAGACCGTCAAGGCGGAGGAGCAAATCAACATGGAGGATCTCATGGAGGCAAGCACGCCAAATCTGGAAGTAGAGGCGGCGCAGGCGGCAGCGGCGGAGGCGGCTTTGGTCGCCCAACGGACTGCCCTTGCCAACATGTCTGCTTCGGTGGCCGCGAATGAGCAGGCCAGGTTGGCCACGGAGTGCGAGAGGCTTTATCAGCAGCTGGACGACAAGGACGAGGAGATCAACCAGCAGAGCCAGTATGCTGAACAGCTCAAAGAACAGGTGATGGAGCAGGAGGAGCTAATCGCCAACGCTCGGAGGGAGTACGAGACCCTGCAGTCGGAGATGGCCCGCATCCAGCAGGAGAACGAGTCCGCCAAGGAAGAGGTCAAGGAGGTGCTCCAAGCTCTCGAGGAGCTTGCTGTAAACTATGACCAGAAGTCGCAGGAGATCGACAATAAGAACAAGGACATCGACGCCCTCAACGAGGAGTTGCAACAGAAGCAGTCTGTGTTCAGTGCTGCCTCCACGGAGCTGCAGCAGCTTAAGGATATGTCCTCGCACCAAAAGAAGCGCATCACCGAAATGCTGACCAACCTGCTGCGCGACCTTGGCGAAGTGGGTCAGGCCATCGCCCCCGGCGATTCCGGCATCGACCTCAAGATGAGTGCTCTGGCTGGCACGGATGCCAGCAAGGTGGAGGAGGACTTCACCATGGCCCGTCTGTACATCAGCAAGATGAAGACGGAGGCTAAGAACATTGCCCAGCGTTGCGCCAACATGGAATCGCAGCAGTCGGACTCCAACAAAAAGATCTCCGAGTACGAGAAGGACTTAGGCGAGTACCGGCTGCTCATCTCGCAGCACGAGGCGCGTATGAAGTCGCTACAGGAGTCGATGCGCGAGGCGGAGAACAAGAAACGTACCCTAGAGGAGCAAATTGATTCGCTACGCGAGGAGTGCGCCAAACTTAAGGCCGCCGAGCACGTGTCTGCCGTAAACGCCGAGGAGAAACAGCGGGCGGAGGAGCTGCGCTCCATGTTCGACTCCCAGATGGACGAGCTGCGCGAGGCTCACACCCGCCAGGTTTCCGAGTTGCGAGACGAAATCGCCGCCAAGCAGCACGAAATGGACGAGATGAAGGATGTCCACCAGAAACTGCTATTGGCACACCAACAGATGTCGGTCGACTACGAGAAGTTGCGCCAGGAGGAGGCCGAAAAATCCAACGAGCTGCAGAACATTATCCTCACCAACGAGCGCCGCGAACAGGCCCGCAAGGACCTTAAGGGCCTGGAGGATACAGTGGCCAAGGAGTTGCAGACTCTGCACAATCTGCGAAAGCTCTTTGTTCAGGATTTGCAGGTAAATTTAAATCATTCATCTATCTGTTACTTCATTTTGTTTAAACCGTCATTATAAATTTGGAGTACTATAGTTACCTCGTTTTATCTTGCTCTAAACTTATTCATTTCATTTTTTCTTCTAACAGCAACGAATCCGAAAGAACGTGGTAAACGAGGAGAGCGAGGAGGATGGCGGATCCCTCGCGCAGAAGCAGAAGATTTCCTTCCTGGAGAACAACCTCGACCAGCTGACCAAGGTGCACAAGCAGTTGGTGCGGGACAACGCCGATCTGCGATGCGAGCTGCCTAAGCTGGAGAAGCGCCTCCGCACGACCATGGAGCGGGTGAAGGCTCTGGAGACGGCGCTAAAGGAGGCGAAGGAGGGCGCAATGAGGGACCGGAAGCGCTACCAGTACGAGGTGGACCGCATCAAGGAGGCGGTGCGGCAGAAGCATCTGGGCAGGCGCGGTCCACAGGCACAGATCGCCAAGCCAATCCGCGCTGGCCAGGGGGCGATCGCCATCCGTGGAGGTGGCGCCGTTGGCGGAACAGCGCCGCTGGCCCAGGCTAATGCTGTAAATTCGTAGATCCGATCACCACCCGTCGCCGCCCAGTTCAGCTCCGCTTTAAACTAAACTAAATCGATTACGTTATACATACTTAACATAACTGATAATTGCCTTCGCTTAGAGAGATGTCGTGTCGCGATCATGTGCAGCGCTTTAAATATACATACATATAATTTAATTAAATGAATGAGAGGAAACCGGAAATTAACTAAATTTTACAAACCGAAAATAATAAAACCCACAGATATGTAAGGACATCTATGTACGTTAAGAGTATTTATAAACTTTTCAAACATAAACCTAAATAAAAGTCGCAGACAAATTAAGGTCGCTTGGGTTTGATTCTATTTCCAGTTCAAAAAAAAGTATTGAGGATCATTTGGCTACTAGGTATGACGTCGCCTACTGCTACAGTCGCATGTTGTAGCCAGTGCCACAAATATTGTGGTGCTCCCATTCCTTGGAGTCGGTGATTACCTGCCACTCGTACCACACTTTGTTCGCATCTACGCAACGCCAAAACTTGATGTTTATGTTCTGTCCTTCCTTAAGAGTCCTTGGTCGCTAAAAGGTCAAATAACTAATATTAGATGGATTACAATAAAAGAATCTTAGCTTTACTCACCGTGGGGAAAAACATGGGGAACCAGGAGAACATTCCCGCCGTGTGCGTCTGCGGGTTGATGCTCAGGCAGATGTCCTTGTACAAATGAGTATCAAAGTATCCCCCGATTCCGTGAAGCACACAATCCTTTTTAATGGTAAACGTGAGCACCTTACAGCGAGTATTGTCTATCTTCTCCGCCCGATTGGGATGCGTGAATTCAAACAAAGCCTGTGGCTCATCAATGTGGTAGATATTCTTTAGTAGCGACACATAGCCGTAGTCAAAGGCAGGCACAGTGGATACTAATTGACAGACATTTTGGTGCAGCACCGCAGACATCAGGGGATTAATGTACGACGTGGACTTGTAAGGAATGCTTATCCCATCCGGCTTGAGCAGCTTCAAAGCTCCATCAAGGCACTCTGGCGAAAGTTCGTTATCGCCAAAGGAACCAAGTAATTCAGATACCATAATGTCAGCCAGCTCGGGAGGTGAAAAGTCGCGCATGTCCTTGGAGAAAATGTGCACATCTAAAGGATTAAATGAAATTAAGATTTTAAGATTATTTTTTTGGATTTCTTACCTTTGTTGGCCCAAAGCGTTTTAACCATATTGGAGAGCGTCCGGATGGCATTGGTATTCTTCTCTATGATGTATAGCCGCACTTGGCGCTTTGTCAACTCCGCTGCATTGAATATAGCCCGCGCAAGAGGACCGCGTCCTCCACCCAGCAACATCACTACTGTCTAAAGGGGAACATTTTGAAATTTAATATGGCACACAACACATTTAAAAAAAAGGATTTCCTTACCAACTTGGTTTTGGCCTCTTCATCGCTCACTCGATCTAACAAAGCCGCCTGTACCGCGTCCTGATAAAGTTTGTATTTGACAGGATCAGTTTCAAATACTTCATATGTATAGCTGTCTAGATTATCGCAGAGTGGCTGCAGTGGGATCTCCAGCATGTTTTCATAACTAAAACAGGAAGAAAATTATGACATTGGGTCATAAAGAAACTGCTAGCTAAAACCCACCTGTTTAGCACGTGTGTATCGCAGTTCTCACCAATTAACTTCTTCAGATAATCTGCATACTGGGACAAAGCCTTATCGGTGGGATTCGTGGAGATGATGATGTTGGCTCTTACAGAGATGAAGTGCCCGATGATGACCTGCCACTCCTTCTTCAGCACGCAGTAGTTGGAGCGATTTCTCACGAATAGGGAGGATGGAATGATGATGGCCTCGATGGGCTCGCCCAACCAGCGACGCACTGTTTCCTTGCTCGGTCGATCCGAATCGTTCAACTCTATTACAACCTTGACTTTGGTGCTCTGTTTGACTGCGAATCGTAGCTTGTTCCACCAGTTCCATGGGTCATTGTGTTCCGCGAGAGCCACATCCTCGGCTGAGGCATCTTTGCGGTGCTCGAAGGTGGCCAGCTGGGGATTGGTGATGGGGACCTGTATGAACCAGTTGCCTAGGGGAAATATATCTTTAATAAGTTGCTACAGTCTGCGCTCCAACGTCCAGACCCTTACCCTTTGTTTTGGTCCGCACAATGGCCGCCAGATTCTCGTTTTCCGGACCGCGCAGTCGCACCATCACGCTGCCCACGTTTTGCAGGTGCTCGGCCCAAGCTACGTCCCGCAGGAGCACCTCCTTGGCATGCTGGCGCAGCTTGGCGTTCGGTGAGTCTACATCGACGTCGGACAGGGTGAATATCACCTTGGAATTCCAGTCCACGGCGCTGAGAATTGTGGCCGGATATGTGGGATCCGACTCGTCCGGTTCGAATGGCACCATGTTGGCGTTGATGGAGGTGGCGACCACATTGTAGTTGTTCGCGTAGGCCTTCTCGATCAGCTTGGGAATGCTGCTGACACCCTCCTGGTGCAGGCAGACGTAGTAACTCATCTTAAATCTGCACTTCGGCTCTTCAAAAAGACCAAAAAATGCGGTGACCGGTGCGAGTGTGACCGTACTTGCCCAAAATTCAAATGGACAGAATGGTGTGGCCGCAGCACTAGTGGCGGAGAATCCTGCATTTCAGCCAATGTTGTTTACAATTATTGTGTCGTTCGCCAATTTTTGTGTTTTCCCAAATTTATATGATAAGCAATAGCTTCCGGGCCTCTAATAGCATGTAATTCTGGCTGTTCATGGCTAACCGCGATGTATTCTCCAAGATCCTGCCAAATGTCAAGTTGGGCACCCGCTACGACGAGGATGGGCGTGAAGTGCAAGTGAGTCAGGCTCATCCTGCCGGAAATCCTTAATCTAATTCAATTCCCATTAAAGGTGGAGCGTCGTGAGGACTCAGACGCCACGGCCAAGGAGCAGGACACCTTTGACATCCTCGTGGCAGCGGGATATTACCGGGCCCGCATCAAGGGCTTATCCGCCTTCGATAAAGTCGTGGGCGGAATGACCTGGTGCATCGAGTGCTGTGACTACGATGTCGACGTGGACCTGCTCTTCCACGAAAGTCTCTCCATAGGACAGAAGATGTGAGATATTATAAAAAAAGGGTTTCTAGAATAACCACTTAACTTTCACTTTCAGAGCACTGGTGGAGAAGATAGTCTCTGTTCTGATTGACATGAAGTGTCCACATAGCCTGGAACCCCATCAAGTGCAAGGTCTGGAGTTTCTGGCCATCCATCCTGTCATCCAGTGGCTGGTGAAGACATCTGTAAGTCACCCACAAAGCTTTAAATATATATTAATAAGAATTCATTGCATAGGTGGAAAATCGAGCTGAACGTGGCCAGCGCTTGAAAAGATTCGCCATAGGCCAATTTCACAATCACTATCAGTACAAAAGCGATAAGGACAATCTCACTAAAATACGCCTGGCCTCCACCCACATTAAGGCCATTCAGGAGCTCTACAGCCCCAAGAGGCTGTATGAACGTCAGGAAGCTCCTGGAGATGATGATGTGTCTCGAGTTCGTCTTACTCTCTTAGAATACGGAGATCCAGGTCCGATGTTCAAGAGCAGCGCAGAGAGAAAGGCAGAACAGGGTCCTGGAGAATCAGCGGAGGTAGGTTTTAGTATATTATTTGAACATTTTGTTCATTAAACTTTCTCTTTTATTTCAGCTCGATTTGGATGAGTATCTGCGCAGCTTATCCCTCGCAAAAGATGACTTAACGGGCACTCATAAACGCATTGATCTCGATCCTACAGCGCGGCAAGAGCTGCAACAACACTACGCTGAGTTTAAGCTGGAAATGGAAACGGATGCTCAAGAGCTGAAGGCACAAAATCAACAGAAACGTCTCGAAGCAGCCAAAATTGCCTTGGAACACAAGGTTAGACGCTACTGCAAGGACAATGAACAGCTGGAGGAAGCAGAAAAGGAGCAAACCCAAAAGACCAAGGAAGTGGAGGACCAATTGAATACCCTAAACACTGAGCTGAAAGCACACAAGGAAACACAAGATAATGCAGATCCAAAGTGAGTTAAAGAATTGAATGGTTTGTATTATTTAATTTTACTTTTTATTACTTTTTTAAGGCTCCTTGAAAAGGTTCAAAACTTACTGCAGCAACATGAAGAGCTGAAGAAAGGCGAGGCGGAATTTAAGGAATCTTGTCGCACCGATTTGGCCAACCTCCAGCAGCAAATCGAGTTAGTATAAATCTTAAATTTGATTCACCTGATTAATTGAAAATAAATTAAATCCTTATACTTTTAATTACCAATTAAACATTTACCATTTATTTTCCCAGTGACCTCGAAGCCTTTAGTGCCCAGGACGCGGAGGCGAAAGCTGCCGCCTTGGCGAGCGAGGAGCAACGCCTGAAGGAGCTGCGCCTGCAGCTGGCCAAACGGAATCGCGGAATAGTAGCCATCGAACGGAAGCTGGATGCCATACCCGATCGCACAGAGCTGGCCCAATACCAGCGCCGCTTCCACGAACTGCACAACGAAATGAGCGGCAAGCACCTGGAAACCAAGCAATATTACACCCTGTACAACACACTTAACGACAAGAAGCGCTACCTGGAGAAGGAGCTGGCCCTCCTCAACTCCATCTGTGAGGCCTACAACGAGGGCATGATGAGTCCGCACGGCCGCGAGGACTTCATCCGCCAGTTCGAGTCCATTGTGGAAGGGGTGAAGAGCGCCCAGGACAAGGTGCGTCACAAGTACAACGAGGAACGGATGCGGCGCGACGAGCTGAACGAGGAACTGCAGTCGCTGCTGGAACTACAGCGCCAGTACGCTCTGGCTGTCAAGCAGCTCACCCGCGAGTGCCAGCTCTGCGAGCAGCTGCAGCAGCAGCTCAGGTCAATTAAGAGCAGGACCCAGTCCTAGCCCATTTTAACTATTGATTAACACGGAACACTCTTAGCGAATTCGTTCAATAAATTATATCGCCCTAATTGTAGTGCAATTATCCAGACATCCAATCAAGCGTTCTTATCCAAGGTTTTTTCTCGAACGAATCGAGTGCGCACATTTGTCAAGCTTAACTTTAACCTTTGTCTCTTTCGCCTTTCATTTTTCATATACCCACATATTCGAGTATTTATGGAATTCCTGTCACTCCTGGGTCAGCAGTTTATTTCCATACAGCAGTCGCTGTGTGATAAAGCATCCCACATGTAAAATTTGCATATTTGCATTGCTGCCAACTCACTTCATTCCGTTCCATTTTGTGTTCTAATTAATATGCGGGCCGCTTGGTGGCATGCCGAGCAATCAGAGCCACTTCAGGATGCCCGGACTCCTGGACTGCAGCTGCTGCTTGCGGTTAATTAATGTCCTTGCACCTTAACATTGAATTCAAGCTGAGCCATTGCAATTACATTTTATTGCGTGGCAATCAATTCCATTCAACAAGTGACATTGAGACGGGGGAGAAAAAGAGAATTGTGGCCCACTTCCCGTCTTCAGCCTTCGGCCATTTGGCCAAGATAAATTTCCAGCGTATTGCAAATATTTAAAGCGAGGAGACCCCCGGCGAAGGTTAAACCGGAGTCCTTGACAGACATTTCACAACTAACTTTATGGGAACTCTGCTCCCGGCTACCATTGTCTCCCCCTCCACCTTTCACACCACCAAATCGGCCTTATCGAAGGGAAAACACACCCATATAGAACCAGTCAGGCATTCCGCCCATATAGTCCGTATAAATATGTGTAAAATGGGAGGTTTTATCCAGAGACGGGGGAGTCCCGACTGAGCTAAAAGTGAAAGCCAACGAGGGCCCATATCCTCCCGCGTTTCCTCATTTGTATTTGCTTTGGCATTTCGCCCGTCCAAACACAAAGGCTGAATGGAAATGGGATCGAATGGGGATTGATTGGGGATGCGACAAAGGGGGCCACACACATAAGCCTTGACAAAAGTCAATCAGCATATTTGCCCGATTGGAGGGAGCATGCCAAGCGGATAATCGATTCGCAATGTGTTTGAATAACAAATTACTGGGAATTGTGAATGCGAAAGTCATTGTAGCACAGATCCCTGAACACAAACTGAACATGGAGTACTTTTCGGTGGAATCGAGGGATTAAAATGTATGCAGCTGTCAGTGTCGCCGGATTTCGATGCCCAACATCTCCATCCTGACAGCCTCGGAATCCCGATACCACTTGTTGGCCTTTGCCATCTTGTTTGGTGAGTGAACTTGTGACTCGAACTATTGAACTTTGGGCTCAAACAATGAACTGTCCTTACTATTTGCTCCTTCCACACCCTCCAGCCTACATTCAGAGAATTTTTTTTGTATAGTGAATCCTGCGTTTATGACCATGAAATTTTGTTTTTTTATGTCTAGTCATTTATAACTTACAACCCAAATAAAAATGTATTAATAAAAATTTAATATTTCTGACAAAGAAATCTCTTGGTTTAAATTGACATGTTTATCATAAAAAGGTGTATCCATCCAAATGTTGTAGAATAATAATAGTTACTAATTATAATAAATGTATCTTATTATTAAATACCTTAAAAAGAAACATAAATTGTAATTCTATATTCAATTAAATTTTAAAATGTTTAAGGAATGAGTAGGGGACTTGTTAAAAAAAGACGCGGTTGTTAAACTCTGAAAGAATTCACTTAAAAATGTTTGCAATCACGTTGAATGGTACAAACATTTCTTTTCTAACTTTTAAGCTATAGATAATTTTTAGTTTCCAAGTGAACAGAGTTTTCTGAGTGTAATAAAACTGAAAGCAATAAACGTAGACATGCACAGATGTTCGAGGAAAACTTTATCCCCATTTCAGCAGAATTGAAGGGAGCAAACCAATGGGGTAGCTCGACCATATAATGTTCTGGCCAAGTTTAATCTAATCTCTGTGGCATGTGAATAATCGTGCCGAATTAGTTGTGTTCGATTTGGTCAGATGTCAGTGCACCTTTTTGTCAACAAAGAAAGTTCCCCGTCTGGAATCCTCTCCATCGGGGACCACATATGTGGCAGACAACTTTAAATCAAGGCAGAACAAAAAGCAAGCGATACATGCATTAATCAACTTCAGCAAATGAACCAAGTTGGCCCCGGGGCCGAACCCGAAATCGCAGTCCGAACCCATGACCCTGACTCTCGAATCCTGACTCCTAAGCCCCCAAAAACCCACTCCGCGGCACCATCAATTTGTCAATGTGTCAGATGATCAACCGAAACGAGCATTGGAACATTGATTTAATTAATTTATGTTATCCCTGCGGGCCTGGCAACAGCCGACTCTGGTAACTCTGGCCAGGATGCCGGGATGCTGGCATCCTGCGGACTCCTGCGACTCCTGGGAGGCTCAACAGGTTGGCCAGCTTCCGTCCGCGTAGAGCTTTTGCGGGAAAAGCTCACCCGAACCGAACGACACTCATGAATGAAAAGCAGACGGACTCGGACTCGGCTTCAGCCTCTGCTACTGCTTCTGCTACTGCTTCTGCTTTCAGTTTCAGTTTCCGGAGCTCTCATTGCGCCGCCAACCGGGCAAGCGAACGTACACGGCGTGGACTCCTCCGTCGAGATCCCAAAGAGAAAACCATCACGAGATCCCCATTGTATCCCTTGCGCGGTTCCATTCAAACCAAAAAAAAACGGAACAGGGCCAGCCGTCACATTTGATTTGAATTTTAATTCAATAAAAAAGTGCACAAAAAAATCATAATCATAAAAAAAGGATATCGCAGCAGGCAGCAACAAATGTAAATGCCTGTCATTTCGAATCCTCCCCCGTGTCTGTGTGTTGTTGTGTGATGTTTGTGAAGTCGCGAGGCGTAAAAAATATTCAAATTTCATGTTGAAATTACTGCACGCATTCTTAAATAATCCAATGCCAGCACAAGTGTGCAAAAAGTAAGGAGTCAGAGGAGGAGCCACCACTCAAAAGGCGACGCCAAGCGTTTGCTAATAGGATTACGCATCATCTCCACCGCTGACAGAGTCCAGGATTAGCAGGATCCACTTGAGGAGCAGGCCAGAGCAGCCCGGAACAGAACAGGTACAGCTGGCGACCGAGCAACAGGCTCGAATTTAATCACAGCCACTAAACTAGAGTAGACCACATGGCGTATGCGTGATTTCCATGTCCATTCCGATATTGATATCGCTCTGCCTAATTGTTAACTACAGCCATAGAACACACACAGAGCGGCGAATTAATAACGAACTTGGTGCCATATTAATTGGCATCCGCAGAGCAGGTGATGGGGGTGCCGGGGGGAGGGGGGTACTTCATGAGGAGCAGTAAACTCCATAAATATCACATTTTATTAAACAAAGCCCGAATCCATTTGCGTTATTGCCTTTACGTGCACGAATGTTAATTGAAGTCAGCTCACCTTTTCAGGATGGTGGCATATTCACCTGTCCCCCCAGGGGCCCCTTAACCCCCTTAACCCCCTAAAGCCCCTCCAAAGCACCCCAATGTTAACCCAATGCAGCCCCCGCAGCACTTATCTTGCCAGCAAAACCACCAAAACAGATTAGATAAGTCGATGGCTGCGGAATGATTAGCGAACAAAGGGGATGTGTGGATGTGAATATGGATATGAAGGTGGATGTGGATGTGGAAGTGGACTTTGCTGTGCAGGATGAGCAAGTGAGAGTACTTGTATGCGGGAAATGAATATTCATAATGAGGCGCCAGTTACACATTTCCCGTCGAAGCATGAAAAGCAAATTACGCACAAAATAATTGACATTAGCATATTTTGTGCATCCCGTACAATTAAGTGTATCTGTGCGTGCGTATATCCTATTTTAGAAATTGCTTTCAACTTCGTTTTTCTTTCTATTTTTTCCCCATCGTTTTGATTGAACTTGAAAGTCCCTGTCCCGCAGCCACATGGCGTATACGTGATGCGTCTGAGAGGATTAAACACAGCTAGCTCGCGAACGGCAAACAGAGGGTGTACAGTAAGTGCTGGAGGGGATACGCTCCATATATTGAATAAACATTTTTTTCTGTGACCCGCCACGACTCTGTGGAAAGTTCTAATTGATCCCCCCAGCTGACAAGCGGAAATGGACAGAGGGCCGCTGCGAAATTTGTTTTCAATATGGACATGTGTTTACTTATTTAGGACTCTTGGTCCGTTGTACCCTCGTCCCACTCGGACAATCATAATCCCCGCTAAGCGAGGCGAGTGTAAACGATTCCATGAGGCATAAACTTCACACATTCCCCCAGTATCGCTTTACTTATCCCCATGGTGCCACTAAATCATTACAAATAAGACACATCGATGCACAGAAAAAAAATATCTTTGAGTTAATGGAAAAATAAGAATCAACGAATCTGTATCTGTAAAGGTCAACTCCGCGTAAAATTATTAGGTGTTAAAATAACAATTAATGAGAACTTCATTAAAATATTTATTTGATAAAGATAATAATGATTTGTGTTCTTTTGAGATAAATATTTTTGTGAGCATCAATTAAAATGGCTCTTAAATTTTGAATGCTGTGCTTTTATTGGGTAGATAAGATACACAGAGAAAATGGTTTTTAATTTTTTTGTCAAACCAGGATTTAATTTAAAAGTCTCACTGAAGCATTTAAATCTGAGGAAAATGGTTCACAAAATACTATAAAGTTTAATTAAAAATGCAAATTGCAATGACTCTTTAACCATTTTTATACTGCTCGATCAGAATATAAATACTTTGTTATTTTATTTGTTTCGTTTATCAGTGACTATTAATTATAAAATAATCAATTTTCCTTATTTAGTTACTTGGATTGGAATATCTTAATTGTTTGATACCAAGACAAAACTAATACAATTTTAAGCCACATATTGACTTCTACAAATTTCTGTCAATCTATTCCATTTATTTTATTTGACATTAATGTTTTTCTCTGGCAATAAAATGTCAGATCAATCTGCTATGATTGTAATTAATTTGGTTGTAAAATTAGGTAATGAATAAATATTAATGGGACCATGGCGATTATTCGGTTAGGTTATGCTTTTTTCCATGTGCACACCCAGTGGGGTACATTTATGGCTCGTTAGCAATTCAGATCGAAGGAGCGGAGGGCTAGGAATTATGCCAGAGGCAAAGCCAAAAGTTTGTCTAATTTTGAAGTTGCTGCCAATGCGGTTGCTGCTGCCTTTGAGGTCCACGGGTTAATTGCCTAGATATCCCGCTGCAGGACGGGTTCCCCGGGCCTTTCGATTGGTTTTGCAGGGCCAAAGGAAGATGCAAACATCTAAAGTGGCTTGCCAGAAGAGCCACATTTTATCAAAGTCAGTTCTTATCTGCACGAAAAATGTTTGCAGCTGAAGTTGATAAATGGATTTACTTTGATTTTATAGCTAAAAATCGATGCTGAGAGGGGGAGAGGAATGGGGAGCCACTGTACGAGGTACTTGTGCCATTTGAATCCCTTGCCCAGAGTCAAATTCGAGACAATGGACCAACTGGCGGTCAAAGACTTCGAGCCCCTGCCTCTGACTCATCGAAGGTTACCACTTCGCCTGGCCAAAAACCAAAATTGCACTTAAAATTGAATGCTTGGCTGGAGGAGCGTGCAACCCAAAGATAATCTATGACATAAAATCACGCGACAGTAAACGCTGCTTAATGCCAGACAAAGGAAAAGGACAAAGGATCAACTGCAACTTGTGTTTTCCTTTGCTGCGAATGTATGTATATGTTTATGTACCTTCTTTGTGGCAACCACTCGACTGGAAATTACATAAAAAATTTCGCATTGGCGCTTCGTTTTTGCGCTCGTTTTGATTATCAGCCATTGCATTTGCATTTGCATTCGCATTCGCATTTTCATTCCCATTTCTATTTTCACTTCCAAACCCCTATTCGATTTTTTCTCTGAGTCACAGCTGCATTTTATCTACAGCTGTTGAAATTTTTGCTCTACTGGCAGCTTGTATTTATCATTTGCGCATCATTAGCTCGCGACTAAACGGAATTATTTGTTTGCCTTCGTTTGCCAAGTGAGAACTTTCTCTACTTGGACAGCTGCTGCTGGATTCAGAGTCCTTAGAACTCCTCAATTATCACTAGCTGCAAAAAGTTTGGCATTAAGGAATTGCTCTTCAATTTTCTGGGAATTTTGTGTTAGTTTTTCCAAGCGATTAAAGTGAAATGCTTGGGATTTTCATAGCAATTACAACTGCTTTCGTTAATGAACCATTTATCGCTTTTAAATGATTTCAATGATTTTTGCAATTCAAAAAGTACATTTTATTACTTATTTTAAGCTTTAATCGATCTTTTAATACGTACATAACTTTTCATGATTTTTCAATAAATTTTTTTAACAAGTGGAACTTAACTTTATCTTTAATTCTTGAGCCATTTTAATTTATTAATAGCTATCCTATTTTCTGTAAGAGTTATTGATATTTTCCTTGTAAACAATTTATTATATTTTATAAGAACCAAATTACAGTTAGTCTTAAATTGTTTCGTATAGTTGAAAAACCAACTTTATGTGTTGGTTAAAAGTGCATGTTTCCCTATGCTAAATATTTCTTTGATTTGTGTCTTAATTTTCAAAGCTATTGAAGTTAAGCACACTTACCCAAAAAGTTCCCATTTTAAATAGTCAAAAGTTTTCTAGGAATTTCCTTATGCCTTGCGAGATCTTAAACTTGAAGCGATTAAATTGCAAAACCCAAGTAGTTCCATAATCATTTACCATCAGTTTTAAATGCTTTTCTGATTACCTGCCGAGAACGTTTTATGGGCCAAAGAGTTTGCCTGGCACCAGCACCTCTTTATGCTCTTCTCCTTCAAGTCGAAACTTTTTCACATGAGGTGCAAGCAGGAAGGACCCCTTGAAAAATTTCTGTTGCCTACCTTGAGGGGCAATTTAAAAATTTCGAACCACAGACCGTTCCGTAAGCCAACAATTTTGCATTTAATTGCTTAATTACTGCAGCATGGCAGACATCCCAGAGGCATCGCCCCCCCCCCACCTCTCTCTTTTGGCCACTAAGCGGCTGGCATTTATGTTTACGTATTTTCAAGTGTTTTATGGCCGTGCAGAAAGGAACATTTATGACTGCTCAGTTTCCCGGCGGTGCAGCCCGTTGGCGTTTGACGGTGGGCGTGGCCAGACCACAACTGCCCCCGAGTGGGCGTTTTGAGGCGCACGGGTCACAAACTACTTAAATTCCGGACCGGAATTGAATGCAAAAGTTTTACTCCTTCGTCCTCCTTGCAGACTCCTTGCCCGCTGTTCAACATGGTGGTGGGTTCGTGCCTTGCGTAGCTGCATTCCATCCGACATCCAGCCATCGCCCAGCTATGTGGACCTACATGATGGCTGCCGCTCGCGGAGATCGGGTCAACACGATGATGTCCACCCGTAGACGCCCCGAAACCGAATCCCCAAAATACGGCTACAAGTGAGTAGGAATTAGTTGAGATGAGATTTTACCAGAATTATTACTTCATTTTATTAAAAATAAGGTGTTTTTCTTGGTATATAGCTTAGATTAATCAATAGATTCATTATATAAGAAAAAAGACCTTAAAACCAAAGAATTTCATTTACATCTTCTTCTATTTGTGTTCGTCACTAAACCATTCGTCATTAGCCTTTCCACCCGACCCATGTACCGCACCACCCGATTCGTGGGCCCCGCCTCCTCGGCTCCCGCCCAACTGCAGCTGCCCAGCGGATCCCATCAGACGGCGGTGGGCGTGGCTTCCCCGCCGCTCGAGGAGATTAGCGGCGGTCTTTTCGCGCCTTTTGCGCCCACGGCGACGATTACGGTCGAACAGGCGGCCACCTCGATTCCGATGGCAGTGGATGGCGAGGTTCATCACCTTCACTATCCACGTCGCAGCTGGCATCGGAGATATCGCCAGGGGAATCATCGCCAGGCTGGAGGAGATGCCGAGGAGGATGAAGACGAGGACGACGACGACGACGATGAGGACGACGAGGATGAGGATGAGTTCGGGGTGGCCGTAGGCGAGGATAACCCGGAGGAGGCGATTGCACGTGCTGACCAGCAGCAGAAGCAGAAGCAGAACCACCAACCCAATGCCAGCGATTCCAGCTATGTGGAAAATGGCAGAAAGCTGATACAGGTGGGTAGCTAATCAGTAGCTAGTTATAATCGTTTCTTTTAGATCTAAAGGTCATATTGTAAAAGAGAAAAATTGTAAGACAGAAAGCTTTCCCTTTATAATTTTAAATCTCAACAACCTTCTACCAATCTTGGTCTTAACAAGTTGGTTTTTAAAATAACTACCTAGAACTGGACTATATGATTTTTTTTAAATAACCAACCATATAGAACCAATAGAACCCTTTCAAATTCTATGTTATAAATTAAGAAAAGATTATATTATTTTAATATGATTGTTTAATTAAGGAGGAATGGCTTTGGTTTTGATACCCATCATTTGTAAAATGGCTCCTGAATATATTTGCTAATCTAATGGAACTAATGTCAGGTTCAGCATTGTTCTTACTTTGAACGCTGAAATTAATTTCAGTTATTATATCTGTTATTTATTTTGTATTCATAATTTAATGTCAGCCATTTTCAAAGCGTGCAAATCAATTTGCCTGCATGGCCAAAGTGGCGAATGCGTAATTTGATAGCACTTGCAGATAAACGGCAATTGATAAACGATGGCCAATAATCCGCATCCAATAACTGATACATTATGCTCGGGCTCCGGCGCGGTTGTAATTCCATTCTGTCCCTGGCCACAATTCAATTATGTGGAAATGAAATTAAGTAATTGCTCTAATTGATTGACGCCTCGCCCTCAGGAGGCGGAATTGGCCCAGTTTCCCGAGCTGCGGGCCACAGAAACTCCGCATTGTCTGCATAACTCCCCGCAGACTTGCCATTCCAGACTAATGCAAATGAACTGGGCAGACCTTCATAAACTTGACCTTGCCGTAAATCGCGTTTTAATTACTTCCTCTATTGTCACGTAGCCGAGGCATCGCCCCAAGCCGTCTACTTCAACCCCCCTCAGTTGAATGCCATTTTTGGCTGCCCGCAGAAATTTTTATTAGCACGTGTCAATCGACTTAAAACACTGAAAAAAGAGAGACGAAAAAGGCTATGTGGTGCTTTAGATGGGGAAGGAGGTGTTGGGTTTATGGCGGGGGGCTATTGTTAAATTTATTTTTGGATACTCTGACAAAGAAAATTTGTTAAATAACAAAGTAGAAGGTGACAAAAAGTTTAAACAGATCCGTTAATAGAGATTTTAACTTTCTATTGAGCGATATATATTCTTTATTCAATTAGAGCATATATTTTTTGGTACTGATTATTTGTTTGGTTGAAACTGATTCTCCCTTTGGTTTCATTCGATCTCAATCCAAACATTTAAAAAATATATTTTTAATTTTTTAAACAAAAAGTGATCAAGATATCTGACATTAGTATTAAAAGATTTTTATCCAATATAAAAGATTTTGTGGGTAATCAAGCAATCTTTGAGCATCTTTATTATTAAACTAAGGAAATCAAATCAACTGATAGCAGGCAGTCAAAAGTAAATACAACAAGAGTTAAAGCTAGCTGGCAAGTCTTTAGTTTAAAGTAAAATATTAGTTGTACAGTTTTATGCAAATTCATAAAAGACATTTCCATTTTCAAATTTAAAATGCAAAGGTTTTGGTAAAACAAGTTTGACTTCCGTATCTTAAATCGCCAACTAGCCGCATCTCGCCTTTCAAATCAACTTACTTAGCTAACTTACTGCATTTTTCGTTTCCTCTGCAATCCTCATCAGAAGTGGGAGATCTCTCATGTCCTGTCCGGGATAATTGCATTACTTAGGTTTCCTTATAAAAAAAAAGAGAAGGAAACCAGACTTCTTCCGACCCGCAGGGCTATAAATAAGTGAGTGTGTATTTCGGTCAGGGGAGTTGGGTGTTAAGCCGGGATGAGGGTCACCATCGACAGTTGGCCAGCTGGTGGATACTGGTGGATCCAGCAGGATACAGCTGAATACTGGGGTAAATCGAGGGGAAGCGGCGCCAAGGGCGACAACCAATTTGATAGATAAGAGACTCGAGTTCCTTTCGCCTCCGCTCAAAGAGAATGAAACGGAGGGCGAAAAAACAGCAACACAAACTGTTTCAATGTCATTTCATAAATGGCAACAGCAATACCAATACCGAAAGAAAAACGCAATGAAATAAATACAAATGAAAAGCCCTCAAAGCCCCAACCTCCGGGCCCACGCTTCCCGGACTTTTCCACTTCCATTTCATGCCCGCATATCGTTGTGGTTGCCGTCGTCCAAATATTGGCTTGGTCGCTTGTTGTTAATGCTTTTGAGGTGTGTTCGAGTGTTTGTCCAGCAGCAGCAGCAGTAGAAGGACAAAAAAACAGCACAAACAGCTAAAGAAGAGCTAAGGAAACCCCAAACTACTGGCATTGTGGTTATATAAACGTCCATTACTCAAAATTGGCCGTGGGAAGGTGTGCTAAATGAGGGAAACTTTATAGAATTGGCATTGAAAATATGACAAGTCTCGTGCCAATCCAAAATAGTTACAAGTTCTCGAGTTGAACAGCCCCGACAACAGCGATGTGTATCCTTGTCAGCTGGTCCGTACAGTCATTCAGTCATCCAGTCATGCCATTAAACCGATTAATGAACTCTATTTGCTTGGCCTTACCTGCGTGCGTACACTGGGCGAAAAAGTTAAAGCTATATTAAATTCATGATTTCAAAAACATGAAATGCACCTACCATAAATCGAACATAAATTTACACAGATGTTTAAAAATTTAAGGAATTATATACTTTAAACTCTATTTTAATTATCTCTAGGAAGTTTGATGAATGACTATACACTTTTTCCACTTTAAAATAATATTACCAAAAAAAAAAACAGGACTATAGGTGTCATTTTTTCAATTCTAATACTTAATAATTTAAAATGAACTTAAACAGTCAAACTTCCTTAACTGGAACCACCTTATGTAAGTTATGTACTTTCCAATGCCATCAAAATGAGTTATTCTTATAGAGACTGTGAGTTGGGAAAGTTACAGTTACATTATTTCGATTGTTATATCAAAAATATGGAACTTAAATTGAACATTTTATTGTCATTTTATAGGGTTCCTTGATTATTTTCAGTTTTAATTTTTAGCTATATAAATTGGGATACCTTTTTTCTGCCAATGTCGATGATGTTGGCTCGATTGTCTTTGCCATAATGTAGTTGTTGCTGTGCAATTTGAGAAGGCGGCAGGACACTCAACACGATGATGATGGCAATCGGAGAAAGGTAGAGAAGGATGGAGAAATAAAGTGTGAGAGAGAGAGGTTGGGTCGACGGAGAAAGGAGCGAGAGCAAACAGCGAAAGTGCGGTCTGTCTGCGGACATTCCGCTTAGTCAAATTTTTTTGCGCCATGGACAGTTACGAAAAAAACGCGTTCGCAGGCGGCAGCTTAGCTCGCAGGCAGTAACTTTGTAATAAATAAAATTACTAAAAACAAGAAACAAAAAACAGAAACAATGCTGAACTCGTCAACTAATGCGTTCGGTAAACAATCGAAAACAAGGCTTAAAAATTGAAGCGGCAATAACAAAAAACAGTGGCTGTAGCGAACAACTGGATTTCCATGTTGATGAGGGTTTCCTCCGGTTCCCTTGTTACTTTAAAAGGAAAAACACGACAATCAGGACATCGAATAATGTGGGGGGCTTTAGGAAAGGGGAGCATTAGTCAGTTTATTAAACGGACCTTGTTATCGTTTAGACCGTTGCTTGTTGCCAGTTTGCCGATAAGCATCCACATCCAGCTTATGGTCATCGACATCCAATCTGCGCCGCAATTTGCATAATTTCCCACGTTTCCATCGAAATCACAAACAGTATAAATAAATATACAACTATCGGCTGTATCAATAACAGGGAAGTGATAAAGAGTATGGGT
The DNA here is from genome assembly GCA_018153305.1 of Drosophila kurseongensis. Taxonomy (NCBI): domain Eukaryota; kingdom Metazoa; phylum Arthropoda; class Insecta; order Diptera; family Drosophilidae; genus Drosophila; species Drosophila kurseongensis. The sequence continues at coordinate 17,325,656 of JAECXX010000004.1, read as the reverse complement.
TTCGAAAAACAAAGGAGTTAAACGTTCGAATCCATCAAGTGATAAGATATCAAATAGCTGTTATTCATCCTATCATTTATTGAAATCCGAGCCTTTCCTCATCGTAAAACCACTCTTAAACGTTTGCTTTAGTTCATTAGAAAACAAACTATCGGCAGTACTCTTCAAACGCGGAGCGCAAACAAAAGGGTTAATCCTTAGAAACCATTAAGTAAAACGATATCAAAAAGCTCTTGTTTATCCCATTCTCTGGAAACCTTTTGTAATATTCGGGACACGGATTAATCAAGCGGATAAATATAGAAAACCTCTTATTCAATTAAACCTCTATTCAATTTTCAATTCATTTATTATAACATTATCAACTCTAAATCGCGATGATTTTCGAGAATCTATTCCTTCTAATATAATTCTTAAACTTTTCATGTCGAGTTCATAATACACAAATCTAAAACTATTACCACTATACAAAATATTCATGTGATAAAACACAAATGGACTCTTCAAAAAGCTATATTTCAAATTATCCTTTATTAAATAAGGGACTTCAGTTTACAACTCCCTGCATTTGATTTCCTCAATTACGGGTCAGCTATTTGGTCTTTTCTAACTCGATTTTTATGGTGTAATGCCTCGACTTAGTCATGTTTTTATGGGGTAAGCATAAAATGCCCACGCATGCCATAAACGCCGATATGAAAACGCTTGATTTGCTTAGCATAAAGTTACCGGCCAGGTGTAAAATGGGGGAATGGGTGATTTCGGCCTAACGGACTCGGAATTATGGAAATTTATTGTGAGTTCCACGCTGGCCGTGTGCCATGAATGCCAATCAGGGCGGTGGTCCGATGATAATGCCAATGCTGGTTCGCTGGGTCAGTGTTTCGATTTCGATGCCACCCTCAAGTACGGCCGAAAGTAAAATAAATAAACCAAAAACCGCTCGAATTTTGTGCGTAACCTTGCAATTGGCAAATGGCTGGCCGATGATGAGCTCATTGAAAATCAAAATTATTGGCCAACGGGAAAACTGATCTAACGCACCGGCTATCCGTCAAATTAATTGCAATTAATTTATGCAAAAGCTTCGCGACGTTTGCAAACGCTGCCTCTCAGCCTAATTGAAACCGAGTTGGTCCGGCCAATTAAAAAGCATTTAGACTAAAACGACAAACGCCGGCCGGCATAATCAATCTTGTCGATTTGGCTGGACTGGATGTCTTGTGGTCGCCGAAGGACCAAGTCACTGGAGACTTCATCCGACGGTGGTGCAAGTTAATTAATTAAAACGCGGCAGCACGATGAGTGGCGATGCAAATTAAGAAAATTGCAAAACAGCATTCCGAATTGACAACAACAGCCAGCAAACAGCCACTCGTTTTTAGCTATTGTGCGGTACAGTCGAACTTCTGCATAACGAACCTCTTTACTTAAATAAACATTTTGAAATTTAAACTTCAATATGGGTTTTCAAGAAAAAAAAAAATTATACATTCAAAATGAAATGCTTTTGAAATTTCTGAAAAGAATATATTCAACAAAAAGTATATAGAATTGTTCTTTAAAGAAACCTACCTTAAATTTGAATTATACAAATTGTAGATTTATTAAAAAAACTTATATTCAGATTAGATGTTTGTGCTTATAAGGCAAATAATATTGATATTAACCCTACAAATTTAAAAATCTATGATCGTAATATTTCTCCAATTGAGAGTCTTGAAAGTCAAATATGGTTTTGCGGCAAACAGTGATGGTTCGTGTTACAGAAGTTCGACTGTGCTTTATTGTGTATGGATGTCGTGGTTCGGTCAGTGGCGACAGCGCTGCCGGCGTCGCTGCCTCGCCTTGGCCAAGTCAAGTGTTTTGGCGGCAGTTATCAGTGTGAACAGTTTGAACAGTTTGAAAAGTCCGCTCGACGCAACGAAGCGCATGCGCGCAGCTGCTGCCCAAAAACTAACCGTTATTGCCGCCGTTATTGTTATTGCCGCAGGCCAAATTCGGAAGCACTAAGGTGGAAGTGAAAGGGAAGATTCGCCAGTGAAAGGAGACGGAAGAGAGGAGAAGAGGAGCAGAGGAGGCGACACACTCGATTTGTATGCGACATTTCAAAGTCAAAGCCATGGTGCAGTCGTTGGATATATCCGCCATAACGGGACAGCAAACAGATGCGGTAAATCCACCTACACACTTACTCAAACACACACACACACACCCACATGTGGCCTTCGAACCTACTTACACACTCACACACACGCAGCGGGGGGCGTGGCATTGCATTGTCATTTGCCATTTGCCATTGCCCGCCCAACGAGGCGGATGCGTCATATTTACTGCGTTTTTCCTACGCTTTTCCATTTTTTTTTCTCGAACTAAAGATGGCTTAATGGATTAACCAGTGCCAGCGGCTGATAAGCGTTTATTAGACTGTCAAGCACACGCCTTTAATGCCCAGTAAATAGCTCGAAAACTAAAGCAAAATAGTCAAGCTCCTGGGAATTCCATTTACTCTGGTGCGTTCTTAAATAGCTAGTGGTTTTTGGCAAGATTTATACATCCGTATCCAAACATTAAGCCAACTGAAACTTATATTAGCCGTAGGATTTATAATTTCAAGAGTCAGACTTTAATAGTCCAAATATAACTTGATAGAATTCTTAGGCATGTGCTCTCACTAGTGGCTTCTTTGGACAACATCACCATTAAATCCTTTCCAAACCGCATGAAATCTGTACTTTATTAGTGTTTTAGTTGGCTTGCAATACTACCCCTAAAGCTGTCTAGCAATTGGCCGCGTCATTCAACTGGCAGACATAACAAAATTTAAGCACCAAACTTGGAAGCTGACCAACTTTTAATGTGGTTAGAACGGGGAAACCAGAAAAAAGAGATACCCATAACCCGAGCACTAAAACGCTTCAATTAGTGAACGTTCGGCGAAACTTTTCCCTAAACTTATGGGAAAACGTAACCATCTCTTTTACACAGAAGGAAATAGGATATATATTCCCTCTGTGTAATAAATAGGTGAAGTAATTTTTATTTTTCAATACTTTAAATATTTTTAGGTAATATCCATTTACAGTTATGTCTATGGAATAAAAATAAAATAAATATCAAAATTGTTAAAAAAATGAAATTCTTAAAAAACAACAATTTTTAAATTAATGTTTCAAATGATTACATATTAGTAACAGTATACTTTTCTTAATCTTTTTTTTATAAAATACGTTTAATTATAAAATCGAATTATTTTTGCCCGTGTAGGAACCAAATAAGCGGAGCAAACCATCGGCTTTAAGACGCACTCTGCAAGCTCTACGTCAGCGTCTGACTAAAAGGAATCGCCCCAAACCGCCGGACTGGTTCCTCGAGAAATTCTCGAATGCCACCAACACGGACAAGATTGGCAAGGGTTCTCCGGCGGAGGATGCGGCTCTCTCCAGCGAAATTCGGGGCTCCAGTGTCCTGTGCAACCGCCTCTCCGTGGATCCCACCCTGCAGTCCCATTACAGGGTGAGTGAACTTTTACTCCTTGATGATTGATTCGTTGACCTATCATTTGAAGTGTTTATTTAAGTATTATTAATGAGATATTAATGATACATTAGGCAATTAACTGACGATCGTCTTTAACTTGTGCGGCTTTTAATGATCCGATTATTTAAAATTGAAAACCATAAATTTTAGCATAATCAATTTTTAATTGAGGTCACTGTTTATTTATTTCTTACTACTAAAAGTTATTAATTTTGTCTTTTAATTTGGATTGTTTGCTATCACTTGAAAATGTTAATATAAAGGACGTTAACATTTTAAGGAATGTTTAAGAAATCGTACAAATCTTGCCTTGAGAAATCTTTGCAAAACACCTTAAGGTGTGCAATGACGTATTTTCTCAAACCTCAACTGAATTACTTTGTCTATTTTAATGGGACATTTGTGGGTAATAATTATGCCTTAAATATATATCCTTGCAGTGGCTGGCCATCGTTTCCCTGGCGGTGCTTTACAACATCATCTTCGTGGTGGGCCGTGCGGTCTTCTGGGAGATCAATAAGAGTGCTCCTGGCGTGTGGTACACCCTGGACTACCTGTGCGACTTCATCTATCTGCTGGATACGCTCGTCCACATGCACGAGGGTGAGCCACCGACATCTCCATCTCCATCTCCATGTCCCCACATTCCCCCTTCGTTCGGTTACGGGTTTCAGATTTGAGATTTACCTATGCAAATGAGACCCGCAGTAAGCCGCCTTCAGACAATGGCAAGCGATGCTGTCGGCAAAGCCATTTGGCACGCATTCGAGTCCCATTTCTGTCCAGGAGTCCACACACACACTCGTACGCAAATGAGCATGAGAGTCCTGCGAGCTCTGGATTGTGGGTGTGGTTGAGTTGCCAAATGCAGGGGATAAGCCAACCTTGACATTTTGTACAATAGCAACAAACGTTCTGCTACCGATTAGTTGCGCTGGAGTATGGTGTTATTCATTTTAGTGGGGGAATGTGACAGACTAAAAGTTAGTTGAGGATTTATTGATATTATGCCCATGCCTAGGGCGTTTGGAGTTGAGTTTGATAAGTTATCTTAAACTTTAAGGTTTTGCGGAAAATCAACTCAAGAAAACTAAAATCAATAAAAACAACTCACCATTTTATCATGACATCAAATATTTAAGTTTAGGGGAACTTTACATTTAAACAAATGAACTGGAATTTGATGTTTTCAAAATATGTGGCACTTTTAAAATGACCTAACGTAAATTTTAACTATAATGAGTGAATTAAGTTTTCGAACTAAATATTAAATATTAAAGTTATTTTAAATCAATATACATTTTATTTAAAATATATTAAATATAATTTGTTAGCTAATCGTTATTTAGAAGACAAGCCTTTTATAAAAGAGGCAACTCCTGATACCCACTGAATCCTGTTCCATGAATGCCATCAAAACGCTCAAAATCCAAAGAACTATAAAAAAGTGTCGCCGCATGGCGCAGGCAAAAGGCACGACTGAAACAAAAGGCAGAGTCACCACCCGGAGCAAATCTCTAGGTCACACAACTAAATCCCATTGTTTCCGCCTCCATCCTCCGCAGGATTCCTGGACCAGGGGCTCCTCGTGCGGGATGCCTTCCGGCTGCGAAGGCACTACTTCCACACCAAGGGCTGGTATCTGGACGTGCTGTCGATGCTGCCCACGGACTTGGCCTATTTCTGGTGGCCCCCGGAGACCTGCTCCAGTCTGTATCTGCCGTGTCCCGTGATAGTGCGTCTGAACCGGCTGCTCCGGATCAACCGGCTGTGGGAGTGGTTCGACCGGACGGAGACAGCCACCGGGTATCCGAATGCCTTCCGCATCTGCAAGGTGGTGCTGGCCATCCTGGTGCTGATCCACTGGAACGCCTGCATGTACTTCGCCATCAGCTACGAGATTGGCTTCAGCTCCGACTCGTGGGTCTACAATCTGAATGGAACGCGGAACAACACGCTGCAGCGGCAGTACATCTATAGCTTCTACTGGTCCACGCTGACGCTGACCACCATTGGCGAGACTCCGACGCCGGAGAACGATGTGGAGTATCTGTTCGTGGTGGCCGACTTCCTGGCCGGCGTCCTCATCTTCGCCACCATCGTGGGTGAGTGGGTCAGCGGGTGACAACCTAGAAAATCCCTTTCGGGTCCTCTGTTTGCGCTTGTTTACGCAAATATTTCGTCTGATCGTTTAATTGGTTCCAGAGTGACATCTGTGACATCAATGGGTATTAATTTACAGCCACGCACGTCAGGGTCGTCGTCTTCGTCGTCGCCCTCGTCCTCGTCCTCGTGGTCCCTTTCCCGCCCATGAACCCACATTATTCATTACGCCTTCAGCTCCAGTCTGTTCTGTTCTGTCCTGTACCATTCGGTTCTATGCCATTTTGTTTTGTTTTGCCGGGTTGATTTGTTGCCGTCGCCCCCCGTGACATCTCCCTTCCTTTTCTTTTTTTTTTGGCAAACGTGCCTTTTTATCATTTTTGTCGTCCTCCTTATCGCTGCCATTACCGTCACCAGATGGGCGGTGGTGGCAAGGAGCAGGACTCCCCAGCTCCCCACATTCCACATTCCGCAGCCTCATCCTCAACCCACTGAGCAAACAAATTTACTTACTGTGATGAATGCCGAGTTCGTTTGGACAGGACAATTTGACGGGCACACTCGGAAAAAGTAGAAAAATAATAATGATAAATAGTCAAGTTGTCTTCAAAAACTGATATTAACCAACACAAATTATGAGTGCTTCAAAAAATATGTAGTGATTGTTAAATCTCTTGAAAAGAAAAGTCAAAGTATGCAGTGTATATACAAACGTATTGTGTATGTACAACGGATTTTTGAAGTAATACCATTTGGTGTATATTATAGATTACTTTTCCTTTTTAAGAAATTTTAAATCTCAAATGATTTTTATGACACTACTGAATGCCCTATTCAACTAAAAATATTAGAAAGTTTTAAATATGAGATATGAGATTAAAATATCAGATTTTTAAAAATTGAGTTTGGGCATATATCATATGCAGATCAATAAAATCTGTTTTTGAAATTTATTAGTTGTTGTTTTTTTTTTTCAATACTTAACTTTTTAAAAAGAGATTCGCAAATAGATTATTTTGAAAAGGAATACAAACTGTATCGAAATTTAAAATAAATTTTGAGAAACCAGTTTTTTGAAATAACTATTTAACATCTGAAATAACTCTTTTGTCAAATAAAAAAGGTTACGAAGTTTAATTTAAAAGCTATATAAATTGGTTAATTGAAGACGTTTAGAACACAAAATTGAATTTTAAAGCTCAACCTCCATGCTTATGGAAAACGATTTGGCTAGCAAGTTTCTGAAAAATAGCATCATCATATTTTACTGTAAAAGATTTATTGAAAAGATAAATATTGCCCGATTCATTAAGTCCTTGAAGTCTGCAAAGTTTAATTTTTCCTGAAAGCAAATTGCTAGCAAGGGAACCACAACTTTGGGATATATTTTTGCTGAGTGCCCGGAGGCATCTCCGCTTCTCCATTTCGCCAAGTTGGGGATGCGTGTGCTTGACTCCGGCACCGGAAGTGCCGCCATTAGTCGCCTTTGTGCCACGTTATCCGCACGCCGGAATCCATGAGTGGCATGGAACACTGGGCGTTCGGTTTCATTGTGCTGGAGTGGGTGGCTAACCGGTTATGGAAGGCCAAGATGAATTGCTGCCGCCCAGCTCGTTCATTAACCAAGTTTCTCCTAATTTAATCCCCCACCACCAGGTAACATTGGCTCTATGATCTCCAACATGAATGTGGCCCGTGTGGAGTTCCAGAATCGCATGGACGGCGTCAAGCAGTACATGGCCTTCCGGCGGGTGGGTCACGAACTGGAGGCCCGGGTGATCCGATGGTTCGCCTACACGTGGTCCCAGAGCGGGGCACTGGACGAGGAGCGTGTGCTGGCCGCCTTGCCGGACAAACTGAAGGCGGAGATTGCCATCCAAGTGCACATGGATACGCTGAAGCAGGTGCGGATCTTCCACGACACGGAACCGGGTCTCCTGGAGGCCCTCGTCCTTAAACTCAAGCTGCAGGTCTTCAGTCCGGGCGATTACATTTGCCGCAAGGGCGACGTGGGCAAGGAGATGTACATTGTCAAGCGGGGCAAGCTCTCCGTCGTCGGAGACGATGGCATCACCGTGCTGGCCACCTTGGGAGCCGGTTCCGTATTCGGCGAGGTTTCCGTGCTGGAGATTGCGGGCAATCGGACGGGCAACCGTCGAACGGCCAATGTGCGATCCCTGGGCTATTCTGATCTCTTTTGCCTGGCGAAAAGGGATTTGTGGGAGACTTTATCGGATTATCCGGAGGCCAGATCCACTCTCACTCAGCGAGGATGCCAACTGCTGCGCAAGGATGGCCTACTGGATGAACAGATATTCGCTGGTAAGTTCGTTACTCAAATTTAATCATCAGAAAATACGTATACGCCGTGTGTGCCAATACTATGGTTATTAATGCCTTTTAATTGGTTGTTTTTATGCGGCTTATGAATCCGCCATCGGTATTAATCTCTCAAGCAATAAATTGATTTTTAAAATCCCAACCTATTTATGAATGGGCGCTTCTTAAAGCGTTACCGAAGATTTCTTGATTTTAAATTTGATATTTAATTTAATATTTAAATTTAATTTGAAATCATAATTTAACCAATCTGCTTAATCATTCCCAATGATTTGTTTATTAAATTTTATTATTACATATAAAACCTGTGTCAGTTATTAAAAGCTTTTTATTTACATGGAGCAAATTAACAAAATAGGAAATTATTACCTGACTACTTTAGACTAGTAATAATGTGCTTTGAAATGGCCATTATATTTTATGGAATTATATAAACTTAATTAATCAAATTAAAATTCGCAGATTCGCAAAGGGTGCACGATAGCATTGAGGGCGGCATTGAGAAGTTGGAGCTGTCGGTGGAGAACCTCAACATGCGGCTGGCCCGTCTCCTGGCGGAGTACACGGCCAGCCAGGCCAAGATCAAGCAGCGCCTGGCCAAGCTGGAGATGAAGTGAGTGTCCTTGGAGTGTGGTGCCTGAATTTACAACCTAACCCCCCTTTGTGTTTTTGAATCCCCTTCTAGCGGCGGCCCTGGCACGTGGCGACTGGAGTGCGAGCCTCAGACGCGGGTTCGCAGCGGTCGCCTCTATTCGCTGCAGCCCAAGAGGCGCCCACGTTCGCGACCCGACGCGACTGCCAAAATCGGCGATGCTGCCAAGCAGAACACGCTCTAAGTCCCCGGAAAACCCGTTGGAAAAGGCCCGGTCTCCACTGAAAAACCCCCTCCAACCTTCATATCTCCAACCGAGGCCGGAAAATAGTGATAAATGCATTAAACTTGCAGGAGAGTTTTTTTGGCCAGGGAGATAACCCCTTGGCCCGAAGCCAACTGCTATTTGGCCTGGGCCAATCAATTTTTAATTTTTACAATTAGTTTGTAGCGCAGACGGGTTGGGGGAGGGGGGTTGTGGACTAAAGGAGTTGTTTGTTGCAAACTTTATAAATTTGTAAAATGATTCAAAACTGAATGTGCCTCAAAGTGTGTGCGTGTGTAGAGCTAAGATAAAGGGGGCGAACGGAAAGGCAGGGCAATGGAGACGGCGACGGCGACGGCGACCCATCTAGTTAACCCACTACGATCCAGTGTACATATTTTAAGCATAGTCCAATTTTACACGTGAACCGAAAATGTTCGCCTAGGCTAGGATGATTTTACACACACCGAACGATGGATTAATTGCACCAAAATCAAATCGACAGACCAGATAAGAAAACAATTTCACATAAACTACTGACCAAGAACCGAGGACTTTGCTGAAATACTTAAGAGGACGAGGACGGAAGGGTGATGCACACAAATCGAATTCAATGAAAGCAAATGTTAACAACCAAGCTTCCAAAGCTTTCAAACCAACGCAAAACAAACAAAGTCAAGAAACAAAATGGAAAACAAATGAAATGTATTTTTATATTATTCCTAGACATTGAGTGTACGATGTATTGTCTGTGTGTTAGTACAGCTAAAGCTACAGAATAAACGAGAATCGAGTAAAATTATACGGAGCACTTATGTGTTAGCGAAAACATATCCGGCGCAAGTGTTTCAGGCGACGGGTAAATGCAAATCGCCCACAGCCTCCGGCCACGCGTTACATCCAAAGGATTCTCTGGCAGGAGTCCTTTTACTGGCTCTAATGACATCTATGAGGGCGTAGACAACAAAAAATACAGAAAGAAATAAAGGAGAAAGGAACTGTGTGCGAGAGCACCAACAAAAAAGTCAATAAATGCAGACGCATTGGGGAAAATGACAGCGACACGCGTTGGCTTTTTAGGTGCGACTTTCTTTGTGCGTACAACGCGGCGTATGAGCAATGCCAGAGCTAAAAAGGTAAAATGGAGAAGCATAAGTGTAACGTGGGAAGAAGGGGTCTTTACACAGCAAATTATGCTACAATAATAAAATATTACTCTTGGTTTTCACATAATACATCAAAAATACTTTATAGAACCTATCACAGATTACATTACATAATCAGATAAAGAATTCCCATGAGGCTCATTATTTTAGAAATGCAAATGTGTTCCTTATTGCTTATATGTAGTTCAAATCATCAAATTTAATACATTGAATAAATTACATTTGAAAAGGTAAGAAATTCAGCATCATAACACAAGTGCTATTTCGGATATATAATTTGTAATTTGAATAGTAAATATTATTTGAAATTTGCATTACAAATCAAAGAACGAATTTAAAATATATCTTACCTCTCAAAAAGTGGATTAAAAATTAGATACAATATAAAATCAAAATCGATTTTCTTCTAACCCCAATTTAATTAATAAATATGAGATAAATAATTTAATAATAATTTTTTGTCACAATTATTTTGTATTTATCTCTGTGTATAAGACCCACGGAACCATGTGGAGCCATGCGGAACCCCAAAACGGTCGCATCATGCCGTAAGTGCAGTAAAAAATCAATTTTGACAAAATGTTGAAAAACACACTCAAAGCCTTAAAAAAGTAAAGGAGAAGTTGGGCCCCTTGAAAATCACTTGGGCGGTGGTACATATACGGGGGCGTGGCACGTGAACGGAACCGATTTTGGTGAAGAGGCCGCGGGGCGTTGGAAAATGACTGACAATAAAATGTTGACGCAGCCAAAGAGCATTATGGATACAGGGTGCTTGAAGGCGATTGGATTAAGTCGATAAGTCTATGGGTAGGGACTCAAATAACCCCACTCCGATGAGTAACACAATAACATTGGGAGTACCTGCTGGTCCTCGCTTTATTAAAGGCAGGCCTTCTCATATGGCTTAATTGTATAATTCTCATATGGCTGATTGATGTTGAGGGTTTCTCAGTTCACACATCTGCATAAAATAAATCCTAATGTGTTTGTGCTGTTGATGTTGGTTTAAGGTTTATTGAAAAAAGGTGAGTAAGCAGTTTTCACTCAAAGATTTCAGTGCGAAAACTGGTTAATAAAGAGTTACATTTTTGACAGTCGAAAGCCCTTCTTTTCAATATTGTTTCCTCTCATCTTTTTTAGGGAATTGTCAAATGTTAAAATGACATACCTATTAAGACTCGTGGTTTGATTCTATAAAAGTCGGCATTTCAATTTGTCATTTCAACGTTGATCAATTTTTGGACCCATTTTCATGTCAGTTATTTTTAAATTTCCAATGACTTTCTAGAGTCGATAACATTATTAAATTAAAGCCATTTTAATTAAGTTTCTAAAAAAACATAAGAGGCGGTGATTTCAAAGTCGAATGTGACTTGTTTTATCTTCCGAACTGAAAGGCCCTGTTACACCTGAAAAAAAACCTTTTAGTAGCATACGTTTGGAATTAAAAAGTAAGTTAAACCATGTCCCAGCCATCCCCGTCACCTGGTGAAATGCAGTCCCTTCGCTGCCTGCACTGCATGAAGGTGATCCGTTGTTCCCGCTACGATACCAGTGGACTGGTTCGCCACATCGAGCAGGATCACCCGGAGATCTACGCGGCGACCAACGATAAGATCAGGAATTTACACAAACTGGCCGCTGACCACGGCATTAGCGAGGAGCGTCTCTCGAGGATTAGCAAGATGACGGGTCTCTCGGAGTCTCAGATGGCCGACAAGGCGGATAAATGTAAATGTTTTAAGGGGAATATACTATTTTAGTGACATCTTTCCCTTACAAGACATAGCCAAGAAGATGAGCTCTGGCCGGAGTGGGGGCTCCGGCACTGGAGAGCCAGCGGAAAAGGATGCCTCCACCACGGCCTGCAGTGCAGCATCCTCGAAGGAGGAGAAGTCCTCTTGTCCGTGCCCATGTCCACGGCCAGTGGACAAGACGACGGCTCATCGGAGGCACTGCTATCGGGCCTCCATCGAGCGCTGGGCTCCGGCGGAGGGTTGCATCTTCTGCCCGTGCTGCGCCTGCAACAAGCGTCCATTGATCAAGGCTGCAACGGAGATCGTGGAGGCCGGATGCTGCGCATCCTGCGTAGTCACCTGCTGGCCCTTGTGCTTCCTGCCCTGTCTGCTGCCCTCGGACAATCGGGAGTACCTTTACTGTCCCCACTGCCGCACCTTTCTTGGCATCTACGATCGCGATAATAACTGCGTGAAGCCCAGCAAGGAGTTTGTATCCTGCGCCACGTCGGCCACGCCCCCTCCAAAATCACCCCTCATACCGCCCCGACAATAATCTTCTAAGGACTTTTACGGGAATTTGTATTCTTTTATTGTTCAAATTGTTCGTGTAAAGCTTTCTACGGGTCAATAAGCCAGTTGGCCATAATGTTGCTATCTTAAATGGCAAAGAAGGGGTACTATTATATATATGTACATATTTTTATTTTTGATTTATCCTTTAAAGAAATCTTTGTGTAACTAAAGTAAAATAGTTTGGTCAATATAAGAAAATAAATTTAAAGAACCGACATTTTAACTAAAACATTTTAAATAATAGCTAGATTATCTAGGGTTACCCTTGCAAAAATAGCTAGTACGGTGGCGGGAAAATATATGATTGCGGTATATTCAGTATTTTAGAGCGTTCCCAGTAAGGTCATACTGATTCTGACGCTGGAAATTCGATTTGCCTTTTTTATGATGGAATTGTCGCCAAACAACCAGATCGAGGACAGAAAACCCATCCTAACCGCCGACGGCCTGGTGCAGACATCAAACTCCCCCTTCGAGCCGACCATATCGCAGGAGACCCAGACGTCCAACGGAATCGGGGGACAGTGTCAGCTGACGGTGGACCAGTTGGACATAGAGATTCTGCCGATAATCTACGACATTGTGCGCTGGTGGGTTGCCGCTACGTTGGGGGTTTTGGGGCCAATGCCCCTGTCCGGATAATGCCGAAAATAGCCATAATGCGTCAGCAATTGCGCACTCAACACGAGGCCTTATATAACATGCTGTCTTTGTGTCTTGCAGCGTGGAAAAGGATCCTCTGGAGAACGCCGTGAAGCAGCGGGAGTCCCAGGATTGCAACCACAAGGTGGGTTTTTATATCATACAATCCGACAGGCTCTAATTTGAATCCCCCTTTGTAGATCTTTGAGCTGCAAAAACGATTTGAGTCGGCCCGCGAGCAAATCCGCCAGCTACCCGGCATCGATTTCAACAAGGAAGAACAGCAGCAGCGATTGGAACTACTGCGCAACCAGCTGAAGCTCAAGCAGCAGCTGATACGCAAGTACAAGGACACGGAGTTCTAGGCAGGATTAGGAAGCGGAAAAACCCGGCAAGATGGTGCTGCGACTGCTCATGCGCTACCTGGCCAACAACGAGCAGCTCATCCAGCGCATGGCGGATAGCTATCCCATGCGACGCGCTGCCCAGTTGGCCGTTTCCTTGATGTACCGCACCAAGAGCTTGGCCAGAGAGCAGGGACTGCACGAGATGACGCCAGAGCGCTTTAAGTAAGTCTTTGTCCAGGCAGGCGATTCCAAAACTAAACATAATTTCGCAATTGCAGGGCCTTCGTCAACATGTTCAAGAACAACGTGCGACAAGAACTGGAGGGAGTCAAGAAGGAGCTCAATAGCAAGAAAAAGAACTAGGAATCATTGATTAATTTGGTCAGCACCAGCAATTGTATATACGCGGCAAGATAAATTTTAGTTAACTACAGTAAACACAGATGAATAAACATTGAAGCCTGAACATTTAAATCAGCCTAACTTGGATTTTTTTAAAGTACTAAAGGTGAAAAAAGTAAAAATCAGCTGCCATCTTTCATTCCAAGGTAAATAATATAGATTTGTAGTCAAGAAAATTGCTTTTATTCAATGGATTGAAAAACTAGATATCTTAATTCATTTTCCAGTGACAGTAGTGATCTTAGCTCTAAATAACAAAAAAAAAAGGAAATCCTGATTGTCATTCGAAAACCATTGTTTTACAGGACAAGTATCATTTTAAATAATCAAAGTAAAACTTAATTTATGCATTCACAACTCTTTCAACTTTAGTAATACAAGTAATTCGTTTAAGTCGGCAAATTCATTAAAATTTTTGATCTTAAGTCTAAAAAACAAATAAAAAATATGTATTTTTACAAATTAAATTAATAATTCAAGTAAAATAAAATCGAATTTTTGGGTTTATTCAGAAATAGGAGAAAATTCAAAAATTTGTGGCATCTGTCAACTTAACTATAAAACATATAAAAACGGACAAATTCAGTTTAAGTTAACATTCAAATTATTATAAACAGAATTTAGCAAGGAAACTTGGTAAGCTAAAATTCATGTTGCACTGACTTTTTTGGTCTTAATTCTAGAAAACAAAAAATATCGAATTCGGTTTGGCATTTCGCACAATGTACAGTGGACGAGAACGGGACACGGAACAGTTTATTTGAGGCAGACGCCTCTTCAGATCAAGAGTCTGGACTGGAGAGTAGGAAAATATATTCATCCGCATTTTCCGCGCTTTAAGGATTTCAAAAATACTTTAGCTTACAAAACTAGAAAGAACAAAATTTTGAGGGCGGCACGATTCACTCAGTGAGACCTGTCGTCGCGACTTCTGCGGCGGACGGCGAAGCTATCTCGCCGAGGGGCAGACCAAGACCGGACGAGCCATTGGACTGGCCGGTCCCTCCGCCTGACGGAGTTGGGCGATTGTTTCGTTTCCGTTTCCCGCCGCGCCGGCTTCCGCCCTCGCGCTTGTCGCCGTTCTGCTTCTCCTCGCCGGCATCCTTGCTGCATCCCGCTCCCGAGTTGCTGCCCTGGCCCTGCTGGCGGTGCTGGTTGTTGCTGCCATTGCTGCCGCCGTTCTGTGAACGCGACTGCATTTTAGCGGGCTTGGGGCGATATGGAGATGCAGCGGCATTCGGTAGCGGGCGCAGAATATTGCCCACCGCCTTAGTGCGTCCCTCACGGAAGACCAGACGCTGACCGGAGCGAATGTACTCCGGCTGCTTGATGAATCGGAACTTAACATGTGCCTTGTCGCCGGTCCGTAGGCAATCACGCGACATGTGGATTATGGAGGCTGTTTGGCGGATGCTGCCGCAGTGAACCATTGCCTGGTAGCGCGCCGATATCGTCGTTGGGTGATGCAGCACTAGGATCTCGCCCTCGAACTCCCAGCATGCCTGCGGCTTGAGATCCTGCGACACCATCACCATGCCTTTGCGCAGATAGGCGCGTTTGATCTTCTTAAGTGCAAAGCTTGCCGTTTGGCCACAGCGCACACGCGCCACATTCATCCGCTTGCGGTGGATGCTCTTGATGGTGATGGGCACAAATCCACCAACGGCGTCTGGTCCCAGCATCAGGCCGTCGTTTAGTCGGATGGTGCCTTGGAGGCAAGTTCCGGAGACGACCGTGCCAACACCCGGCACCGAATAAACATCGTCAATTTGAAACTCGGCTGGCAGACTCTCGGAACCGGCCATGCGCGTGCTCAGCAGGTTAAGGAACATCTTCAGCAGCTCCAGATTATCACCCGTCACATTCGACACCTGGAAGATAGGGCATAGACGCTCGCTAACGAAATTCGTAGCGCTTAGGACGACATCGTCGTGCGAACGCACCACTACCGGCACCTTCCGGCAGCCCTGCGATTTGAGCATCTTGAACAGTAGTTTCATGTTGTCCTGCAGCACGTTGGCCGGGCACATGTCGATCTTAGTGACCACCACAAAGACGGGGACGGCTAGAGCTAAGGCCAGGCCCAGATGCTCCTTAGTCATGCCGATGATGCCAGCATTGGCGCCAATCTGGAGACAGTATATCAGAGTTAAGCCACGCTGCGATTGCTTTACCGAAGTACTCACCATCAGCATGCCAAAGTCTGGAGCATGTCCCGTCATGCCGAAGACCGTGGTTTTCAGGTAGCGCTCGTGCCCCGCCAGATCGATGAAGGTGATCACCTTCGCCGAGTTCTCGCAGATCTTCACCCAATCCAGGTGGCCGTGGTCAGGCTTATTGACCACATTGCCCACCCCATCGAAGCCGAGAATGTCGTTCCCTACGGAACTAGTGCGTCCGCTCTCGATTTCGTGCTTGTGACGGAAAAGACGCTGCCTGGCATGACCACGGCCATTGTCCAGCTCGCCGTGGGTAAGCACGCCCAGCAGCGTAGACTTGCCCGCATCCACATTGCCTACAACGGCCACTCTGAGGAATGAGAAAACTGTCAGTTTAGGATTTCCAGAGCGGGGATCTTTTTTATTACCTTATCTCCATAAAGTCCGTCGTCTCAATGTGCTTACGGATAAGGAACTGCGCCGATTGGCCCTTCTCTGCCCGCCGCTCACGCAGCTTGACCACATCCGCATCTATGTTGGCCGCCAGAAGATGTAGCGTAGCCACGGAGGCATCAAACTGCTCCGGATTCAAGCCATTGTCGCTGCCATCTATTAGACATAGGATTTAAATTAATATAATAGTTAACAAGTTACTTTGAGTTTTCGATTTCTATTGCTATATTTTGCCTCCTATTTTTTAAAAACAGCATAATAAATATCACGAAATTCAATTGGTGAATCTCTGGATTTCTATTGCTATATTTTGACTCCTATTTTTTAAATACAGCATAATAAATATCACGAAATTCAATTGGTGAATCACTTAAATAATGAAGAGAAGGTTAGATTCAACAATTTAATTTAAAGATTAAATTCCGTTCCCTTGATTTGCGCTAGGCTTTTGACTGTTGAAAGGACTCACCCTCGCCCACGCCAATCTCGTAGATGGTCTCCCCGCAGTTGTCGGCGATGCGATCCAGGACCCTCTTCTGCAGCAGTTCCATCTGCTCGTCGCTGGGCTGGACCAAGACATCCTTGCCCCGGATGCTGGAGTAGTCAACACTCATGGCGGCCATCTGCTGTGGCAGACCATCCACGTTGAAGATGTTGCTCCGGGCCGTCTTGATGCCCACGCCCACGGCCCCGCCCCCGCCATTCGGGGCACTCTGTACGTTATTCATAGTGCTAGTAATTATCAGTTGCCTCACTGTATCCTTGGAATCATTGGAATCTGTGTGTGAGTGTGCAGGTTGATGGTGATGCTTGATGTTTGGTGAGTTCTGCAAGGATTAGAGAGCAATTGCGTCGGTTAGAAGGTGGATTTTCCTGGAGCCTGGACGCAATCCCGACCTATCCTACGCCCATTTGGCTTAGTTGTGCTTTCGTCTTTTGCCTGGTGTTCACTGCTTGCATCGCGATGATAGAATAAGCATGAAGAACCTAGTGACGCTGCTTTTATAACCGCTCACAAGAATGATGAAATTCCAAGCTACGCATGATGCAATATTCGCTTTAATTGTGCAGTTCAAAGAGAGGCCAAAAGAAGAGAACAAGCCGAAGAGAAGAAAGAGTTCAAGGAACTTCCCGCATTCTACAAACATTTCCTTAGAAAGTGAAATTAGTTTTAACCCTAGATGGAATTTCCACCAATGTTCTACGACCCAAACGAGATAGACATCTCCTTTTCAGTTTATTAAAACATTTGCATATTTGCAATGGTATAAGAAGGGATATTTGGGGAACACAGAAAGTCTAATGCTATAATCCCAGGCTGCGAATGATGCAATATTAACTCTAGTTGTGTACTCCAAAGAGAGGCTTATAGAAACATAAAAGAGTGTACAAAAAGAAAGATTCACGAAAGCTCGCATATTTAAATACTTTCGTTGGGAAATGAAATGACTCTTATCGCTGGGAATACATTTTGTTGCGGTTGGCTCGCCAAAATATTGTTGATAAGCCTAATTTTTTGTAATATATTCATGGCCATTCAAATATTATTATATTCAAATAAACAATTTATAAAAAAAGGAGTTAATGCGGTTAAAAACCCGCATCGGTTTTATAAATTAAATTTTTAAACAAGTCTTTTGACTGTTCTATAAATAATGTATATCGGGGGTTAAGAACAGCTGATGGCCGATTTGTATTTGTTTATATAATAACGCTTTGTTGACGTACACAAATAGCAGATAAATAGCAACAAATGTCATCAGTTAGTACGCATTTTTCGCTGTTTATTTATAGGCGGCAAACAAAGAGCGCAGGTAATGCGTGTATGTGTGTGTGAGTGCCAAACATATGTACTATGTACTTGTGAACATACATACATACATATTTGTATGTGGCAAATCAAAACAAACACAAAATCTGCATAATAAGCGCCAAACATTTTGTTTGTTTTGGAGCGGCGAGAGGTTGGGAAAAGTTTAAAAGTGGCCATTGAGTAACCAGCCAAACAGTAAATCAGCTGAAGTACCCTTTTTAGATGCATGTTGAACTTGGCAATAAAAAGTGAAAGGGTAGTGGGGAACACAGGAGAACAAACGGGGACTTCGTCCTTGCCACTTACAGTTCATATAGATAGCCTTCTGTGCTCGTATCAGTCCAGTGTCTGCCTCTGTACCTTTTAGTTGTTAAAGCGATGTGTATAAAATTTGTTTAGCTTTTCCTAAGCCACGTACCGTGCGGCGTTGCCAGACCGACTGAATATCATATGTACCTGGTGCTATTTATCGATAGTTAACTTATTTTTAAATATATTTGTACTTCCCCCTACATCAGTATTTCTGGTATTTCCTAATTTTGAAAATATATTGAAATTGAGTTGAACATTTTAAGTTTTATTCGTACAATCTTTTTTATTCATTCAAAGTATTTTTCAGCAGTACTTCCCCCTATATCATTATTTCTGGTATTTCCTAAAAGCTCATCTCTAATGGAGCAGGATGCAGTCGCTTTCTGGTCATTGTGAAATAAATACGGAATAAAACTAGAGGGCCCAACCTATTCGTAGGTTATTGACGAGATACTCAGATATGGAGGGTGACAACACGGAAAGTGCCGTCGGCGAAGGCGGAGAACCTGCCCCAGCAACTGACTCATCACCTGCGTTGAATGTGCTTTGTGCAATTTGTAACGAATTTTTCCGGGCTAACGACATTATATTCTCAACCTCCAAGTGCGGCCATGTTTTCCACAAGGACTGCCTGACCCGTTGGTTAAACCGATCCAGCACCTGCCCCCAATGCAGGTCCCATTGCACCCGGAATCGTGTTCACCGGCTGTACCTGAACTTCGCTGAGGCCACGGAGTACGATGACACAGAGCCACCGAAGATGCCCATCGAGTGGGTCCCCTTGGATCTGGACGTGCACAGTAGCCCGGACGCCCACCTGCCGCCTGAGGGAGCAGTCCAGTGCGGCACCAACGAGGACGGACTGCCGACATATGTGGCAAGGGGCTGCTTCGGCGACGATCTCCTACCCTCCGTTTATGTTCCGGAGAAGAAAGCCGCCTACGGATCGCATTCTTGTCGTGCTCACGTTTTGACCGACGATGTGGAGATCCTGGTGCTGAACGACTGCGACCACAAGTGGGTGGCTGGTCAGCGTGGAAGCTTTCCGCAGGATGCCCTCCACTCGGGCTACTCCGAGTTGGGCGAAGTCACCTACACGGGTCGAGGCATCTACGATGGAATCCTAAGGTTGGGAAAAGTGCATCCCAGCCATAAGGTCATGTACATACCTCACCGGGGTCAGGAGGTGAACGTTAACACCTACGAGGTCCTGGTCGTCACCCCACGTGATCACGCCGAGCGATGATGCTTTAACATACCGGAAATCTCTTCATGAATTGTGTCTTATTACTGTATGAATTTTGTTATATGTATGTATGTATGTATGTATGTCTATTATGTTAAAAATATAAAAGAATTTTTGATTTGGGGTTTACCCTAACTCAGAAGCATTATCTATTGTTCTCGAATTGTACGTAGCCTAGTTATCAGTTATTTCAATTTATTCACTCATTTTATACCCTGCATGGTATAGTTGTTTGGGCTTCCAATGTAATCAGCATGTTTAATAACAAATTTTTGACAATGAAAAATTAGCGTACTGATAGAAGGGCATTTTTTTTACTATGTATTTTATTTGAAACTCATGTTTTGAGATAAGAAGTAAAATTTGTATGATTTTCATTTATCAGGGGCACTCTGTTTTCACTTTAACTTTAGAGAACGCTGTTATTTTTTTAGTTCCTCGGGAATTTTAATTTATGTGTAATTTTTTTTGAAGCCGTTTTTAAAAGGTTGCATCTTTGTTGAAAAAACCTATTTTATTATCTTAACTTATTTACCACAATGTTCTATTTACAATTTCATCCAATTTTAGATTATCATTTTATCTTCAATTTTGGCCATTTCTTTTTTTATTCTCATTTATTTCAATTCAAGGATGATAAAAATGGTAATCTGGAAACGGACTAAAACAGACACATTATACGTTGATAAATTCCTTATCATATGAAAGAAAGAAAGAAAGCATACCCAAAAGATAACCTGCTTACAAATGGGTCTGTTCGATAATAACCAAAATCTGTAGGTAGTGAAAATGGAATAGGGATGCGAGGTTTCTTTTAATAAAATGGTCTACTTCTGTTCATTTGCGGTCCAACAAACCGAATATATAGTTCGGTCATTTGTTCTACATTATATAAAAATTGTTTTTTGAAATTTTGTTTTTAATTGTACACTCATTAAATGGAAGTAAAACCCCAGAATAAATCATCATCCTTTGGAGTTATATGTGCTATATGTAGCGAGTTCTACACTCCCTACGATGTGATATCCCTCTCTGTCAGTTGTGGGCATATTTTCCACAAGGTATGCCTTACGCGCTGGCTGAATATATCCCTAACTTGTCCGCAGTGCCGAGCGAGCTGTCACAGGGACAAAATCCGCCGGATATATTTAAATTTCTCGGACAGACAGGAGCACCCTAAACTGCCTGTTCAATGGGTTCCTTTGGATTATAAAGCTAAAAAACTACCG
Source organism: Drosophila kurseongensis (assembly GCA_018153305.1). Lineage (NCBI taxonomy): Eukaryota > Metazoa > Arthropoda > Insecta > Diptera > Drosophilidae > Drosophila > Drosophila kurseongensis. The sequence goes on along the minus strand of JAECXX010000004.1, from coordinate 17,304,732 downwards.
AAAGGCGTAGTTAAATGTGGCTTTGATGATAAAGGTAACTCAACATATGTGGCTCGTGTCTACATGTACAACGATTTGTTACCAGCAAGCTATGTGGCAAAAAACAAAACAGCACTATGTTCCTGGGATTGTCAGGCATATGAGTTCTTTTCGGAAGTGGAAGTTCTGGTTCTGACAGATTGCGATCATAAATGGGTGCCTGGAACAAAGGGAAGTCACTCGTCGGATTCTCTTCAAACCGGATACTCTGAGGATGGGGAAGTTACCTACACGGGTCGTGGCGTCTACAAAGGAATCATAAGGCTGGGAAAAGTGCATCCGTCACATGAGGTCATGTACATACCGCATCGGGGACTTGAAGTTAATGTACCAGACTATGAGGTCCTTGTAGTAAACCCTCGGTAAATTACTATTCTTACGAAATTGTTATTACTGCTTTCTTCATCTTCATGTTATAATTTTTTATTAAAAATGTGTTAGACGCTATGTATATTCTGATTAGTGTTTTGAACCTACGCATGTTGTGAACATAATGATTATGCCTAAACAAAGGGGTTTAAGTATTTATATAAGACTACTCGTATAACTCTACAATTCATATTTCTCACTGCACTCCGGCTTGACTTTGTTGTTCCAACAAAGGGCCTCACAAAATTTGCTTTAAAAATACGTTTAGCTTGTATAATTCTTTTAATAAATCTGCTGAATCTGCACTGTAACATGACATTTAATATATATGTATATATTTAGCTAAAATACAAATATATATGTTCAACATGCTTGTAACATTTAATCAACAGGCTTTTACTTTTCAATAGAAATAGGATTTTTTTTTTGTTGTTTCATTGACTTTGTACTTAGTTTCTAAACAATTTGTATGTATAAATATAAAAATGAGTGTGTGACTGTGTTTTGTGTGGGAGTGTTTATGTTTTGTTTGTGTGCGACTACATAAGACATTTATATATAATTGGTATTTACAAATTGATCGGATCCGATGTGTAATGCATGCGTGTGTTTTGTATTGTTTGTTTGCTGATTATTGAGCCTGGTTTTGAGTTGGACAACGATTTTATTTGTGATTGGGCTGAATCGGTTGTTTTAGTTTGACATTTGAGCTCAGTTTAGGACGAAAAACAGTCTACGAGTATATATGTATAGTCCCTTCATTAGGAAACATTTACGGCAAACAATTCAGGAAACAACGAAAAAAAACTTGTTTAACAGACTTGAAGAACATTGTGGAAGTAACTGAGGGATGACTCTCTATAAACTATATTAACTAGTTTACAAATGTATTTTTCTGCCCTGACGAAGATGTTTTGCTCTGTCTCATTTCTGGGCCGACAGATAGTTCATGTACTTGGTGGTCTGCTGGGCATTCCGCACAAGCTCGCTCTCCTCCTTTATCAAGGGTGGCTGCTCCTGGACCTGACCCTGGCCACCCTGAGTCTGCCAGTTCTCCTCGTTCTGCGGTTGATGGATGTCCGGCTGGGAGCGGCGCGTGAAGTGGCGATGCCGCTGGGGCTGGTGTTGCGGCGAAGTCTGCTGGCGGCGATCAAACGAGCTGGACGCCTCGCTGGCCAAACTGCTCTGGCTACTGTAGCGCGGGAACCTTGGACCGCCACCGCCTCCATGCGTGGGACTCTGGTTGTATCTATAGCCAGCAGACTTATCCATTTGAGACTTTGGCGGTCTTGGCAGAGTGCGAGCCCTCGATGAGCTGCGGCTATTCGACTCCGGTCCGTTAGAGTTGTACGCACAATTCTCATCCTGGTAGCCACTATTTATGGCATTGTTAGAGCGCCGCCAGGTATCACTGTGTATTTTCTGATAGCCGCCCTGTTGGTGCTGCTGCATCTGTTGCTGCTGCTGCTGTTGTTGCTTCTGGAATCGCGGCGGCTTGTCGTAGGTGTTCCGGTTGTTGAATCGACCACCACGTTTGTAGTTGTTCCCGCGCTCGTAGTTACTAATGTAGGAGCGTTCGCTGCGATCGTCGCGATCTCGCTGATCCCAATTCGAGTTCACGATGCTGTTGTAGTTGCCTCCGCCAGTCATGTTGCGCTCAATCCGCTCCTGCGAGTGTTTCCTCCTGTCGTGGATGCTGTAGAGCCGCAGATTTCCGCCTCCTTCACTGCGCACGCTGTGGTGGTCATCGTCGCAGCTCACGCTATACCGCCGCTGTTGGTCCCGTGACCGTCCGTTGCTCTGGTCGCCGTCGTGGTTGCGGTTGAAGCGAGTCTTCCGCCAGCTAGGGAGCGGCTTGCTCTCGTCCCGATCCTCGCTGCTGGCCATGGATGGATACTGGTCGGAGTTGGTACTGTAGATAAAAAGCGTATTCAATTATACCAATCATTAAAAAATTGTCAGTTAAAAAAAAATTAAATTACCCAAATTTAAAACTTAAAATAAAATGAGAAATGAAATGATATATATAAAAAACTATTGTACAATGTTCTCAGTTCATATTTCACCAGGGATCATCGAAAGCTATATTCCACTCTTCGTTCAATTCTGTGCGTAACTAGGAGAACAGGATTGTAAATGAATATCAAAATCAACTGAACAACAAATTATTCATATCAAACTAGGTATACAAGAAATAAACATTTTATATTTTTTTTATTTTTTGACCTATCTCAGTTATCTTATTTTCAGAAAATTGTTGTAAATCAAACGAATATAATAAAACAAAAAATACGTTTTTTAATAATGCCAAAAAAGTTATTTGATTTAAAAGATTTTCCTTGACTTACTTATAGGACTTGAATCAATCTTGGAAATTTCGCTATAAATAAATCACAATTGATTGTTATTTTTTAATTGATAGATATAAGTATAATTAATCATAATTCTTAATATTTTTAATTCAATATAGACCCAATGTCAGAATGATTGATATATATATTATTTGTTATTGATTATAACACAATAGAAAACCATTTCACATGCATAAACATTATATTTTATAATTTAATTTTTTTTAATTTAATTCAACTTTCCTAAGATAAATAGAAAATTTAGGATCATAAATAAAAAATCATCCGACAATTTCAAAAATCAATAGAATTTTTAGTTATATATTTACAATTTCTAAAATTTCTAATATCATTTTAAGTAATATTTCGAAAAAGTTTATCCGGAAGAGATAAATTAACATGTATTTTTTATTGTGAATGTGTATGTTACTAAACACTTGGCAAGTAAACGTGCGTTTAAACGTAGTAAGTACTCTCAGCTGCATATGAATACAAGTATTTAAAACTAGATGATAAATTTAAAGTTCCTCCACCAATATAATAAAATAAAAGTACATACTCTATGCTGGGTTGCTGTTGTGGCTGCTGTGACTTAAGAGGCCGCGGAACTTGGCGTGGCTGGAATCCGCGTCGTCGATGGCCAAGTGCGAGGGAGTTGTTGGCAGGATATGGGTGACTTCCAGCCTCCGAGTACCTATCGTCACCCTGTTCCGTCTCACCGTAGCCAATGTCGCAGAACGAATCCTCGCACACCTGCTCGCTCCACTTCTTCGTCGACGACGGAGGATCAAAGGAATCCTGGTCATGGGCGGAGGTGTTGGCACTGCTACCGTTCTCCGACTGCTGATGCTGGAGCTGCTGCTGCTGCTGTGGGCGGCCATCCTCAGCGGGATGCTGGGGGCCAGCACCGTTATTGTTCACCCCATCCTCCTCGCCATCTTCGACCACCAAAAAGTCTGTGTACATGGCCTCCAGGTCGTGCCCGATGTGTTTAAAGTGGCTGTAGAAGAGGTCCAGCACCATCAGCAACATGGCTTTCACCTTGGCGGTTAGCGCGGGCTGCATGATCAAATGGCGGCGGACGTGGAAAAGCAGAAGGTCGATCTCCACCTTGTGCCGTTTGCGCATAATCTCCCCGTTCAGTGTGATCTGCGAGAGCACCAGCCGGGCGATCCGTGTGCCCAGCACCACTGAGGTATCGTTCAGCTCGCGGGTGAGCAGGTCCAGCAGGGATTCACCCAGAATGGTGATCGGGGCATTATCCGCCAGCCGCACCCTGTGGTAGTACTCGCCCAGAAGCGTGATTGAATTGTACAGACGGTTCTTGTCGTGCAGCCGATACGTATCCGCGTTGAGAAAGTTCGTCTCCAGGATTTTGAGCATGGCGCTGCGCACCTTTGTCTCCTTCATTGCCAGAGCGTCGAAGTTTCGCGACGAGAAGAGCAGGGCGAATTTTAGCGCAGTATCACCATCGCCTAGCGCCTTGTCATTTAGGTACTCCATGGATTCGCTGCAAGTGAGAACCAAATAATAATTTATTGTCAGATCGGAGAAGTTCCCTATAACACATTTAAAGTGCCTCTTAAAACATAGTATTATTCAGTAATAGTTTGATAGTTGTGAATTTTACGGATTCTCCTGCGCATATCACTGAAGTTAATGATTATTTGGTTATCTATACGTAGTTGCAATCAAAACTTAATTGAATCAGTTTGAGTAACTCTATGACTAATACTTGTAGTAAGAAACGACTGCATTATTTCTCAATATCTTACATACTTACAAACATATATACAAATGTAATAATAAACATTTCCCTCTTTATTATGCAAATTTGAATGTTTTCTCTAATCATTAAACTTTCCCACATGATCATTATTATAGTTTTTAACACAACTTGCTTTAACGCCCACATTTGTTTACCATCAACTGTTGGTATGTTATTGTACACATTTATATGATAGGTTCGCAGGCACAGCAGCATTATCTGATAAGCCCAAGCCGCGAACTATTTGCCCAGCAAATTAACTCGAGCATGAGCCTGAGAGAATCGGAGGGAAAAATGTTCACTTTGAACTGATTCGATGGCGCCGATGTCTCTCTAGGGGTGATTATTTGTATGAAAAGCTGTAAATTTTTAAGACACGCTGACGTCCAAGCAACCTGGTCGCAAACAACAAACTCGTGCACACACATATTTATATGTACACTGCGTTTAAAAAATATATGTGTATCTCTTTTAAATAAATTAGTGAGCTGGAATGTATCAAATGTATATTAGCTATTTAAAAAAAATATTAATGATAGGTAAATTCGTATCTCATATTATACTAAATTTTATAAGGTGTCATTAATAAATAAGTTATGATTAGAAATAAAGGTTTTGTAAGTTGCCTTAAAAGAATTGATCTACCGAACCAATTAAACGCTAAAAATAAAGGAATCCCTGAACTTTGATAAGTGTTTTTCTTGCTAGGCGCAAAATATATAAATTTCCAATGGAGTAAACGTAGAATGCATAAATTTAATTTTGAGCAAACCCCGAAAATTAAGCAATTCATTTGCCTACGCTTTCTAGAAAGACCCATCCATTGAAATACCGCCGTAAAAACAAGATGTATAAAGCACAAAATATGGGAATTCCAAAACTGCCTGTTTGTCAAATAATTATACATTTACTAGCTATAAAGCAACAAGTTATCAAAGGGTGGATTTATCAGAAATTATGGATTGAGGTGCTCTCTAGTTTTGGGCCTACGCTTACGCACCACACTGTACCTTAGCCTCACCGGGTATTTATACGCGAAAAGAGGTGCCGAACATACACACTACTTATGATATTATTAATCATCAATGGGCACGCGGACAGAGCGGAACACATACCACAGCATCGACTCGTCGCGCACTATGTTGCAGTAGTCCGTCTCGATGGTCTTGATCTTGGAGTTCAGCACGATGCCATCGTCCTGCAGATCGAGGTCTCTCATAAGGGCGATGATGTGGTCATAGGCACAGCCACCTGTTGGAATTTGGTAGCTGGTGGCGCCTGCGTTCAGAATGTTGCAAACATCCCGCAGACGCGCCCCCTCACCACTGCCACCGCTTCCTCCTCCCAGCGCCGAACTGTGTCCACTGTCCGCCGCACTGTTGTTGTAGCTGCCGTAGGTGGTGTTGTTGCTGTCGCCACTGTTGTTGCCGATCATGTTGTTGGCCATTTCCATTTCTTGACGGGATCGCTGCCGATTGTTGTTGTTATCGCACGGTTGTTTGTCTCTGCCCCTTCCACACACTTCTTTTCTGCGTTTGTATGCGTGCGCTGGTCGTCGGTGTTCCACCAAATAAGAATCAGCGTTGACAAAGGTGTTGAAATGAAATGCGCACGCCAAATTATCCACCTTTTCGCCCAGCTCCCGCTTCCGGTGCAAGTGCGATTGCAGTTAGTTCACTTGGACCCACGGTCGATTGGAACGCAACTAACAAACGGAATTAAATGCACAAATCTATCACAATCCTATTTATTATTGCTATTCGACGACTTTTATAGTTGTGTATTAGTGGTGGCACCGATGGCACTATCGAAAGCGCACGGTGTGCTTTCGCAAACTGCCCGCTAGAGGTGGCTTCGTCACCGATAAGTCCACTATGGTGGCTGGAAAACCTTGGAAATGGACAAAATTATTTTTAAAAATTTGTATTCATGTTCTCTGAAAACGCATAGCAACTTAGTTTAGAGCAAAATTCACAGAAAATAAGTGTAAACTAAGCTTAGCTAATTTACTTTTTAATGTAAATAGTGTGAATTTATTGAATTTTTTTTTACCCCATTCTAGACATCCTTCAAAGCTAGTTTATTAACATCGGATGTGCAATGTACCAAAGTAGTTGTAATAGTCGAATCGAAGAAATCCAACAAAAAGCGCAACGCCAAAGAACTTAATACAAATAAATAATGATGTTTCGTGAATCTGAAGAGTGCGTAGTATTGTTAACTCGTTTAAAACAAATATCTCTTAAAGTAGCCAAAATAGCGTGAAAAAATCTAAGCTTTAATCACAGACTGCCGAACTATCGATATCTGCCATCTGCTGGTGTGGTGAATTTGGCTAGTGCGGAGATGGTGAAATCGCCAGAAATCAGCTGTGTTTCGTTGGGCGCGTAAATTGTGCGGCGTGCATTTTGTTGTCTTTTTGTAATAACTGTTTTTATGTAGTTATCTGTGCCAAAAAATGTTAAACTTAAACTGCGTAATATGCGCCGAACTGTTTGGTCAGGCAGACGAGGTGTTTGCCACTGTATGTGGGCACATGTTCCACCACAGTTGTCTCAACCAATGGCTCGATCGGTAAGGAGCCCTCTGGAGTTCTTCGGGATCACCCGATCTTATATTTATTTATCTATTGTAGATCGAAGACCTGCCCCCAGTGCCGTAACAAGTGCACTGCCCGCAACATTTTTAGAGTCTACTTCAATCTGGCCAACTTGGATGTGAGCCGAATCGATGTGGGCTCCCTGCAGGAGCAGCTCGACAACGCAAAATTGTCGATGAAAATGATAGAAAAGGAGCGCAACAAGGATGAGCAGCAGATGCGCAATCTAAAGGACACGCAAAAGAAGTGCCTGTGAGTCTAACCCTAGAAATTCCCTTAAATCACACTCTGATCCTCTCTTTCTTTTCAGAAAAACCATCGCTGGTTTGGAGCAAAAGGTGCAGAAGAAGGAGTTCCTCATCAGCAGCTATGCTGAGCAGATTAGCATGTTAAAGAACGATGCCCTGGTGGTGGATGGTTTGCGCAAGGAGAACAAATCCCTAAAGTCGCAGATCCAGGCCATGGAGGGCATCTCGGCCATTCTAACAGCTGGCTCGGCGGATGCTGAACGCCTGCTTAAAAACGAGGCCGATCCCCACGTTCTGGCCAACTGGGTGTCCACACTGAAGCGGGAGCTGCGCCAGTGCGAGAGCAAGAAGACGGAGCTCAGAAACGTAGTCAAACTGGTGCAGAATGATCTGCGCAAAGAGATCGAACTGAAACGGTTTGTCTACTTTTGTGTATTAATGGTTCCCATTTTAAATCGTTGTCTTTTCTATTGTAGCAAGTTAGAAGAGCGTGTTTCCCACCTGGAGAGCGATCTTTACCAGGCACAGGAGAAGGTCTGCAGGGTTTACTTTCACCTAAATTCGATTTTAACATAGTCTTCTATTTGCAGCTTCAAGCTCTGGAGAGCAAGCCCATTTGTTTGGACTCCCCCAACACCTCTTATGGTCTTAATAGTAACGTTTTAGCCCTTAAACGAGATGCAAGGCGTTCCACCATTTCGCCTACAGTTGTGAGTATTCGGAGTTATTAATAGAATATCAGCATTTAATATTTTTCATCCCTGCAGAAGGAGAATATAAAGCGTATTGAAGAGTCCACCTCTCCGTATCTGAACATCAAATCCAGCAGCGTTGGCTTGGCCCATCTTCTCAATACAAAGGGTAATATTGGACTGGTCAAGACCAAAATATCACCCATCAAGGGAGCCGGCGGTGTGAGTATGACCAGCGGCACCATACGTAAAACCAACAGCGATCTCAGTGAAAAGGTAGGTACAGCAAGCCAACTAAGTGAAGTAAAATTAATAGTTTTAATCCCCGCAGTACTCAATCTTCAAGAAGCCTCGACTGCTGCTGGGCAGCTCGAGCAGCACAGGTCTGGCGGCCACCACAGGCTCTAACTTTGTTTATAATGGAATGGGCGGCTCCGAGAAGGTGGATCCCTTCGCGCAGCGCGCCGAAGAAGAGGGTTTGGCGGGCAGCAGACCCTCAGCCGTCCTTTCCCGGAACGTAAACCAACGCCTTAAAGCCGGCTCCCTGCGCAATTTCAACTTGGGCAAATAAATCAATAGCCATGTGATCATTTAAGACTCCCCCAGTTGCTGTATTAGCGTGCGATTGCTATTAAGGATTGCCGTATTGTTAGATAGCCAATGCATGGAGTAAGCAGTAGTAATAAGTTAGCATTAAATACAAAAAAATACAAAAGGCAAATGTGCGATCAGGCGGCAATTTTCTTTTCCGCAGTTCCCGTCCACTCTTCGCGCAGGTGGACACTGCAGCCGAGATCACGCAGCGCCGCCTTGATGTCCTGCTGCACGCTGGGGTGCTCCTTCATCGCGTCGTTCAGCAGATCCTCGACACCAAAGGAGATCCAGGTCTCGCACTGGTTTCGCGAACGCGACACCATGTTGCGGATGGCCCAGGCTCCGTTTCGCTGGACGATCTTGTGCTTGGGGTGGCCGCGAATCGCCTCCACAATCACCTCGGCAATTCCAGTCTCAAAGAAGGCGGCGCTGTGTTCCTGCACTCGGAGTGTCAGCGTGGTCACGCAGGCAAGAGCGGCGGCCACGATGTTTTCGTCAGAGTGGTGCGTCTCCAGCAATTGCTTTATGATGGGAGCCACGCCTTGCTGGACTATATGTGTTTTCACCGAGTCATGACCAGCCAGCGCCCGCAATAACTTTAAGGCCTCCTTGTTCAGACGCACTTCATCTAGGTTCCGGCTCATGATCTCAAATACGGATTTCAGACCGCCAGCCTCGTCGATGGCCGTGCAGAGTTCCTGCCGCACAGCCAGTGTTCCAATGGTGAGCAGCAAATCGGCCAGCACGTTGGGATCCTCGTAAGCCGGCAGTAGTTCGACCAGCGGAAGCAGAACCTCGCCGGCTATTTGTCGGGCGTGTTCATGGGCGCAGCCAAACTCCACGCGGATGTCGTCGTCGAGGACCAGGAATCGAAACACGGCGGTCAGCTCGCGCATTAGGCGATCCTTGCCTTTGCCCAGCAGAGGCTTCATTAGTTTGAGGGCGGGAGTATTCATGATATTCTGGCGGTTCACTTCGTGCATGATGCACGCCTTTTGGAGCCACTGTAGCGTCAGCAGGGTAATGTCCTGGTTCTCCACTTGGAGGGCTAGCAACTTCAGAACCACGGCCATGGCTTCGGCATCGAACAGATCCGGCTGCTTGTGGGTCAGGCTGTTAACAGCCTCCAGTGACTTTTTGATCAAGGCTTCGTTGGGTGAATCGGTGGAGAGGGTTTCCTCCAGCAGAGTGATCAGAGCATCGTGAGCGCCATTCTTGCCGGCTAGAACCCGGTGGGCCAAAGACTTCTGACACTCGGCATCCAGAGTGGCCAGCTGTTCCAGCAGCTGGGAAGTATCCTCCGTTTTTTGGCCAATGTGCTCCTTGATCTTGTCCACCGTTTCGTTAATTACCGGTTGGCCGGTCTGGGGATTGACGGACAGGTCCTTTATGATGTTCGCCAGGTTGATGCCCTGCAAGAAGTCCGTTGAAGTGAAACACCTGGGGGAATGAGACAATTGACTTTACTCACCTGCGCCTCGAATTGTTTAATGGTCTCCTCTTTCGCCTCCGATGGCGTCATGGAGAACTCCACTACATTCTCTTTGACCACATCGTCAAAGGTGTCCTGCGATATAACCTTGGCCATGGCAGTGATTCGTCCGATTTTGGCTATATCCCAAGCAGCTGCAGCGCTTTAACTTTTCAAATTTTTACTTTGTTCTCTCTGTCTGCAACTTCCCACACACACCCGCACACACGCACACGCTGACACAGTTCAAATTTACGGCATGCGGTCACACTATCCTACTCCAGCTGACCGGGTATCGATAGATATCGATTTAAGAAGCTTGTAAAAGTACCGTTCGACTTAGTTCACCACCAAAGACACTCTAAAAAACGTTTTTTAAAATAGTTGATTGAATCTTTTCAAATTCAATTCAGGTTAGGTAAATAAAAAGGTCTAATAAAAAAATGGAGTTGCAATTAAAAAGTCATTATTATGTTTGATTTTTCACAACTAAACCAATAAAAAAGGATACGAAATAATAACTTTAAATTATTTCATTTTAAATTCGAGAAAATCAATTCTTTACCATTCTGTTCAAAATGAAAAAGTTAAAAATAGCTTAAGCTTGCTGTTTGTTTTTAATTTACATAAGTCTGTATTTTGGCTTAATCATGCTCGTTATTCACACTGCGGATTACATAAAGACGGTTGGGCGTCAAAGCGTCTAAGAATAGAAGGAGAAAACACGCCGAGATAGACACAAACACATGCACATCTAGAGAGGGTCAACGAAAGCGCCATTAATATATGGCCAGAAAGTCCTGGCTAGCAGTAAATTGGCCTAGCCGAAAAATTGGCAGTGGCTCGCCGCTCATTTTCGCTTGGGCAGCTTGTAGTCGGTCGGCGGATGAAGCTTCAGGTGATCCAGAAACACGGGCTGCATGTCCGCCCGCCAAGAAATCTCCTCGCGAGCCCTCACGGGTCCGTCCTTGCAGGTCAGCCAGTAGGTGCTCATCAGGCCTTTGCCCTGAAATTCAGAAAATAATTTGGATTCCAACAAAATTGGATTGCAAGGTTGAAAGGATGAACCTTTTAAAATCTTAATCTTCAAGATATTTGTCTTTGTGCCCCAAAATATCTGTAGATTGTTGTATGAGTGATTTTGTGGTCGCTCATACGACGTGTTGCATTAAGTGAAACTTTTTAATTGAAGCTCTTATTATTATTAAAAATGAATATGTTATAATCATAGTCGCCACCCACCTTGACATCGATGAGGCCGCGGTGCTCGGTCCGGAATCCGCCCACCTGCTGCAGCGAGTCGTGCATCTCTTCGGTGATATGTATCTTCTGGGCCTCGCCGGTGCTCTCCATGCGCGAGGCCGTGTTCACCGTGTCGCCGAAGAGGCAGTAGCGCGGCATCTTGGTGCCAACGATGCCGGCGACCACCGGACCCGTGTGCACTCCGCACCGGATCTGGACGAACTCGTCCCCGGCCCTGGGAATCCGGAACACCGTCGAGGCGTCTAGCAAATCAAGCGCCATTGTTGCTATCTCGCTGATGTGCTTGTTTCCTGCGGAGAAGGCAGCGGGTTGGAAGGTTCCATGGCATAAATTACGCGCATGGCCACAAATGAAATTTAAATTAGCGCAAATCTTTTTTTGGGGGCAGCCAAACAGCGGGGCGATTGGCGGGGAGCCGTTCTAAATGACTGACTGACTGACAGCTGAATTTGCATAAATTACCGTTCTTCACCGGCAGACCCGATGCCACCATATACGAGTCTCCAATTGTTTCCACTTTGTAGACGTCGTAGCACTCGATACGCTCGTCGAACACCCGGTAAATGGAGTTCAGAAAGGTCACCACCTGTCGAATGAAAAGTCCAGGAAAGAACTTTAATAACTAAGCGTCCAATTTAAATTAAAATCTTCACACAGCTGGCAAATATAAGGCTAAGTCACTCAAATTTATCTCTTACCTCATCTTAAACTTAATAAATAAGTAAGGCTTTATTTAAAATTAAGAAATTAAATTTGTAATTACCAAAGATAATGTTTAGATAAAAAGGTTAATTATTTCTTGCTTAAAGTATGTAAAATTGTCGAATTGTTTTAGTCGAAATTGTGGAATATAATTTTAAACTCTAAGAACTACTCAACAGCTTGGTTGGTTGTCGGGGTATAATTGAAGTTAATCTGGATAACGTGCTCACATGCTCTACTTTTGAAAATGTTAGTACAAATAATTAGAATTTTTAAAATAGGAAACTCATAACTATCGGAAGCATAAATTTAAATAATTGTTAATATGGCAACAATCTTATAAGAAATCGTACCTGTTTTTATTTCTTACAATACAAGCATCAATAACATAGGAAACTTACCTCCAACGGAGTACAGTCCGCGGCGATTTCGGTGAAGCCCACGATGTCGCTGAAGTAGACGGTAACTGCCTCGTAGAGCTCGGCGGGCACCTGTCAGGGAGTCAATTAGACCAGCCTAATTCCCACCCACTCTCGGACTCACCTGCTGGGTCTGTTTCAGCTGCATGGCCACGCTGGGGGGCAGCATTTGGAAGAGCAGCGAGTCGCTCTTCCGCTTCTCCCGCTTCAACTCCTTGGCCTTCTGCGACAGATTCAGGGCATAAAGCTGGGGAAAGTGGAATGCTAAGTTGGATTAGTGAAACTATAAAGGCTACATCAGCACCTGAATCGTGGCAGCGGCATTCTTAACCAGCACTATGATGACCGGCGATACCAGAAGCACCACAACCAGAATGGCTATGCCAATGGCCTCTTTTCGGTCAGCCTGGACCAGGGTTTCGTCCACATACTCCCTTTAAAATTAAAAGAAAATCAGAAAATGTTTAAAAGTATTGTAAATAATAAAGCTTAAATTTCCCTACTTGATCAGACGTCGCAGGGCCTTTTGGAGTATTCTTAGGTCATCGGTATAGTTGTTCATCAGCTCGTAGAATTCAATGGCACTGCGCTCGTTTGAAACATTTGGATTGTTCTTCAGCAGTGTGTTGCTCCTGTGAAAGGACCCTATGTGAAATTATATTATTATAAATTAATCCAGCATACACACATTTGTTTGGCACGATGGAACTTCTTGGTGCTGGTGATATTGGTGTACATATTTTTTAGCATGGGTGCGTAGTTCAAGGTGGAGTTGATCATCTCTCGGGCCATGAATTCGTAGCGCACATAAGACACGAAATTTTCGGCCGTCAAGGATCCTCGTCCATAGTATCTGATGCCGAAAGAAGTTGCAATGTTCTGGCACTCAATGCTTTTGAGAAGGTTTTTAAATCCCACCAGATAACTGTTTGATTTAAAAGACAAATTGGAGTCGGTATAAATGTGTCCCTCACTGTGTTGCAAACTTTTGACTGAAATTATAATACCCTCTGCAAGGGTATAAAATTACTTTGCCTACTTTAAGGAGTTATCTTTATATTAAGTTGCTTAAATAATTAAGTTATCCTAGAAATGGTGCGCACTCCGTTAGCATCTTGATGCACTGCATCCGGTTCAAGTGATGGTACCGCCATATGCCCTCAGCAGCCTTAAAAGGTCCTTGATCCAGCACCCTCCTGATCAATCCAAATAAGTAGGCATCACCAAATAAGACATCCAAGTAAAGCACTCAAGCACACTGACTTTACGTCAAATGGATAAACTGATTTTTCGCGTGCCGCAGTCCCTACTCCATGAAGATTTGGCTAGAACCAGTTGGGAATTATAATCGATCGATTCTAAAAATTCTCATTAGGTATGACGTGCCAACTTTAACATAACATTAACATGTTATTAACATGGCAATAACATAACATTAACATAACTTTAACATAACTTTAACATAACTTTAACATAACTTTAACATAACTTTAACATAACTTTAACATAACTTTAACATAACTTTAACATTACTTTAACATAACTTTAACATTACTTTAACATAACTTTAACAGAATGTTAATGGCCACGTCATAGTTAATTAGAAGTCCGTGAGTGTGACTGTGGTACTGAAGGTGTTGAAGATAATTAATTGTGTTACCATGTTATTCAAATCGGACACCACTATACAGTGAGAATTATTCTATTTATATTTTTGATTATTTTACTTGATTAAGCAAATAGCTTTAAAACTGAGGGACTAGTTCGCGTAGAAACAGACAGACGGACAGACAGACGGACAGACGGACATGCGTATATACACTATGGACGCGATCGGAGATGTCTCCTTCACTGCGTTGCCCACTTTTGACCAAAATTATAATACCCAAGGGTATAAATATGAATTTAACCTAGAAGACCATTTAACTGATATTCTCTTCTAAAGTTTGTTGTCTTAGAGTTTTAAGCTCACCGCCAAACGCCACTGCTGTCAGTTTCCTTGATTTGCTCATTTAGATGATGCAGTAATCCCCGATTGATGGATGTATACCAGTTCATCACCTCCGTGATGGAGCTCTCCTCCGGTTCTAAGCGCACCCGATCCCTGAACTCGTTCAGTCGGCTCTGGAACTCGTACCGGTTCAGCATCATCTCCCGATCATCCTCATCCTCGTCTGGAGCTGTGGGAACACTGATTTCGCTCCAGGTGGTCATGTTATTTAAGGCGTGATCCGTGTTTGCAAATCTCAGTGTTAAGTTGGCTCTGTTTTTAATCCAAAGGTAAAAGTATAAGCTGATAATCCTCTGGAATTAAGCAGACGGAGCACTTACCGCTGTTTGCTGCCGTTTGTGAAAATATAAAAGGCTACTTCAGAGCGCTCCAGTTGTAAACGTGTTACCACCTTTCCCAAGTCGGTGGCAATGGTCACCTAAGTTATAACAATTATTTAAGGCAGGTCATTTTAAAATCTTGATTTATTTAATCACAAGAGCTCAAAAACAAATTTTTAAATCAACATTCTTTTAAAAAACTCAATAGGTGCATCTTCAAAAAACTTAAATTTGTATTGCCATTGTAAATAAGTGAACTCAAAAACAACTGATTTTTTGGTAAAAATGTTTAATTTAATTATCATTGCTTAATAAACATAAAATAAACCACTATAAAAAGGGTTCCGCATTTGCACTGTTTAAATTTGCAATAACAAAGATAGCGGAAATAAGCTTAAATACTTAATTTTTACAAGGCCAAGTGAAACCAAGAAAAATAATTATAAGTATATCTACTCAGGTATGTTTAAATGATTACAATTTATAAGAAAATTGTAAGATCGGGCTTAGAATAGCCTAAATTGATATGTTATCTTTTGTATTTGTTTGCTAAAAAAAAACTACCTTTGATATTACGTATACGCCGAGTGGAACTATCAGGTTCATGGGAAAAATATAAGATAAATATATTAAATATATTCAGCAGTTAGTATATAAATGTTTTTAAGACAATTTGCTTTATAAAGTGAACAAACAAATGAGTCAGTCTTATTAATTGTAATGCGTGTGATTTCCAAATCAATATGATTTTATTATTTTTGCCAGCATTATGGGAATCTCTAATTGTAAAACTAGGGGTTTCTCCTTAGTAATCTACTGAGCCCTTGCAGTCAGGCGATTTTTTTGAGTTTATGATAGTCGCAGTCAAATTGATAACGACAAGATAGCTACCACTAGGCGTATACTTAATATTCTACGAATCCTTATCAAAAAGCTGACTTATCACAGCCCCCAGCTGTTTGGCCATATAAAAGAGTCCGATTGGCCAGCAGCGGGTCAGTTACCCAAGATGTTGTGGCCCAAGTTAGTTTGCTTTGCATTGGTCAGTCTGGCCTTTGGCCAACTTTACCAGGTGGCCAGCGAGGATACCGTCGCCGTCTGTCCCACCAACTTCACCCGAGTGGCGGACAAGTGCCTCCTGGTGGACGGGAGCTGGAAGAACTTTTACGAGTCGGATCGCCACTGCCGATCCATCAACGCCGGTCTCCTGAGCATCAAGAACCAGACGGAACTGAATGCCATCAACCAATGGCTTCCAGAGGTTGCCCAATATCAACTAGAGTTCTGGACATCCGGCAATAAGTTGGGCCAAGTTAGAGACGACTACTACTGGCAGAGCACCGGGGAGCAGGCCTTCTATCTGCCCTGGAACACGGGACAGCCCACACCCGCCAGCGGGGATTGTCTCACTCTGTTGGCCAACTATAACTTGACCTCTGAGCAATTCGTTATGGATCCCCATCGCCTGACCGTGAAGAACTGCACCCAGTGGGCACCCCACATCTGCCAGACCCCATTGCAACTGTTCAAGACCCAGCTGTGCCTCAATACCAGTGCTTTCTTCGAGGCCAAGATTCCCGTTTAAATCTTTTAAAAGAAAAGATAGATATTGACAATATGAATTACATTTCATTAAATAGTGCTGTTAAAATTATATCAATATTTGATTATTAATTATCAGTATACTTGAATAACATAAATGGTTTATTATCAAAGGCGTGATCTTTTTAATAAATGTGTCTAAGGGTAAATAATTATTAAATAATTAAATTTGATTAAAATACTATCTTTATATTTTATTAATATTTCAACTGATAGTTGAATACTGCTAAATGAGTAACCTTATCAATTCTGATTTTAAAAAACTTTCATTAAACTAGTTATCATAGTTCTATAGATTACACTGTTGTTGGTTAAATTTATTAGATACTGTGAAGTAATTGGGCAAATAAGTACATTTAGAAAGATAGGACCTCATTTTTTTGTAAATTATTTGTAAGAGAAGTAATCTCTTTTTAACAATGAAAAACTGTCAACTGTTATTTGCGAGCTCTACTTTTTTCAAGCATTGGAAAGTTCCTTCATCAATAAGTTTATTCTTTTTTCCTTGATTTGTTTATAGTGAGTTTTGCATTCTAAGTACGTGACCCTATTCAATGAGTAGCGACACCCAAACCACCCATTTCCCGGTATTACCACCCACTCCCATTTTCCACCCCCTCAGTGTCGCTGCATATTTCGCATTGCGTCCTTATCAATTCACTTTGGCCTCCCCCCTTCCCCGCACACACTTTTGGCTCATATAAGTACGTACAATATTTTCCGTTCTTTCACATTTTCCTGCGAAGACTTCGCATTTGCATTATGGATAGATGAAGTGGGCGGTTGGGGGCCAGAAGGACGCCGTTGAGTGGCTGGCCGCGAGCTCGTGCTCCAGAACCCTTCACGGGGACTTGGACGGCACTTACCTGAGCAAACAAACAGTTCCAAGGTTTCTTGTGATGGTCAAGTGAACGTTGACCAAGGAGTGAATCTCCCCCGTCATCTACTTGGCGCTTGATTGAATCTCAGTAATAAATTTTAATTACGATTCAAAGACACAATTTCCGGGTCGCCATGGCATAGTTTGCTTATTTTCATTGTCGCAGCCACTTAAACCCACTGACCCATCTACTGACCTATCCTCCGACCCACCCACTGACCCACCCACTGACCCACCCACTGACCCACCCAGTAACCCACCTGTGTCTCGATGTCGGCCACGGCGGAACGGTACTCCAGGATCTCTTGTAGTGTCACCGATGTTTGCACAATCAACGCCAATATTGGTATAAATGGTAGAATTATCATCTGGAAATGGATTCGCATGTCAATGAGAGTAACCTTTCGCCCACAGTGGATTTGTGATTTAATGCATTATTAATATAGGTTTACTTAAATCGATTAAAGAAGAAGAAGGTATTTACCATTTTTTGGGGAAGTAAAGGAGCAATATAATTGTATTTTAGTTTCTTATAGAATATATACTTGTCTTAAGAACTAAAACTGGCACTTTGGAATAAAGGAATTTGATAAAATAAAGTGACAAAATATAAGTCACCAAAAAAGATTTAAACAAAAATAGAAGTAGACTAATAGAACCTTTTAAAAATATTTTAACTCAACTAGTTGACGTTGTTCATGATTTTAATGTTATGTCTGTTTAAAGATTTGAAAAAAAAACAAATTATTTTGTTTTGGGTAATCTACTATTATTTTTTATGATACTGCCCTCTAACTTCCTATTGGTGTTTAAGAACTCAATCGTTACCATAAAAATGAAATCTTTCCTAACCTTCTTTTGAGTAAGTTAAGTTGAAAACATCTCTTTAATAATTTCTTACAATGAATTTCAATAGTTGTTGCTGGCTTTTGACCCACTGTCCCATATATTTTCATTTGTCATCAATATGTGCTCCGTGGAGGAAGAGCCCGGACCAATCTCGGCGTTATCTTCGTCGGATTGCGAGCGGTAACGGTAAGGTAAAGTATAGGTAAAGGTAAAGGTAAAGGCAAAGGTAAAAGTAAGGTAGGTGAGAAGGGAGGTGAAGGAGTCGTGATTAGTCTTTATCGTAGTCCGCTAATCGCGACATTCATTAGACAGACGCACTCTGTGGTCCCCGAGGCACGTGACTCTGACCAGTCGCCCTAATTAAGATGCATGCGCATCCGCTAATTTATGCTGCTCCGGATAAGTGTGTTTTTTTGTTGTTTCGATTCGCACCTGTAGAGTGTCCCCATATTCCAAGTGGAGAAACTCACCTGCATGAGCTGCAGGCGCCGACCCGTTTTTATGGCCGGGTTACGGGCGGCGGCATTGCAACATCTCCCACTGCCGCCACTCGATATATCCTCGGAACTAATCGAGCGCACGGAAATTTTATCGAGCTGCAGATTGTGATGTGTGGGCACCAATAGGAGGCCACCGCCTCCTCCTCCTCCTCCACCTGCCGTGGGGTCCATCTCCTCGGGAGCCACAGCCATTCGCGCGTCCATCGGATGGTTCGATTGGCAACTGCTAATGTCGATCTTGACGCTGGGAGTCGGCTTTCTGCTGTAACCCGCACTGCCGCCCGCTGGGCAAGGGTTCAGGTTCAGGTTCGGGTTCGGGTCAGGGTTCTCCTTCTCGTCCTCTCCGGACTTGTGCGCTTTTCCATTTAGCATATTGCTGATTGTTCAGGCGAGGATGTGGAGTGCCAGTGGCTCATAAACACGATTGCTGCACGGGGAGAAATGTCACCTAAATATTTACATTCGAGGTGCTTAAGGGTCCCAACAAAAATCCCATAGGAATTGAAATTCTCAAATGTGCAAATTGAACACTCAACTTTGAAATCCTATTTTAAAAATTCAAATGGATATTGGCAGGCACTTTGAGCTTATTTAATACTTAATGTATATGGTTTGCTCCGAATAGTATATTATTTGTTAAGGATTTGAGAGTGATTTAAAACAGCCATTGAAAAACTAAAAAATATTATATCTTGTCTGAGCTATAAAAATATATAAACTTTTCGTATTTTTTTTCCGTAGGAAATCCATTTTAAATACAGCTGGGGTCAACACTTTTTATAGTGTTTAATTTAAAGCTTTAAATAAAATTAAGCGGTATAGATTTTTGTATAATTATTGCTTGAAACATTAAAAATGTAAAGTGTATTTTTATGTATTTAGTTAATGTTTTTTCCCAGTGTGCTGGAAGTGCAAATGTCACTGCGAATGCTGACTGTACATAATTGTTGCGTGTTCAATTTGTATCTGATAGTTTCACTCGGGCGACACTTGTTGAGTTTCAATGGGGCCGTAATGAGGAGGGCGCGTATAATAATTGCAAGGAATGGCAGATAAGCACATATGGGTGGCCGGACCACGCCCCCGCCTCGCTGGCCGCCAAACAAACGTCAGGACATCAGGACTTTGGGACCTCGGGACGTCAGGACGACAGGACGACAAATTTGATGGATGAGCAGCCAGGCAACCAAGCGTTGCCTTTGGGAGGGTGAGAATTGAGCAAAGGGGTTGGGGGCTTTGAGTTTAATTGAAAGCACATTTGATTGCTGCTCCCCCGGGCGGAACACGGTTTTTTGCCCAGTGTAGCGCCAAAGTAAACAATTTGCGCGATGGCCTGCGTTCTTGTATCTATGTGGACATATATCCTTCATCCTTTGTTGTTTCTGTTGTCGCAGTGTCCGCTGGTTGGTTTACTTTTCGCATTTATCAAGAACACATTTATTGATTAAAGTTTTAATTGCCCACACTCGGAAATAATTGAAAAAAAACTCGAATGATATTTATTAAATTTGATATATTCCACAGCTGGGCTTATTGGATTTGACTTTATGTGTTATTCGCGGCTGTATTTCCAATCAATCGCACAGCACGAACATAAAAAGTTTCTTTTTTAATTTTTATTACACATGACACGCATTAAATTCCCACACAACAATGGCAAGAAATTCAATTATCTATTGGCGACAAGTAAGAGGAATGCGACGTTAGGCCCCGCAATGTGAGTTTTCCGTACGTGGGAGTTTTATCCGTATCCGCCGTATTTTTCCTTCGTTTTCCGCGATTGAATGCGAGCAGCGCCCAGTGCCAACTGAGCTTAAACCTGTTGAGTTTGGTCTGTTTATAGCGAGGGTCCTGTGGGAGCGACCATCCCCTCCCCCCCTCCTACCCAATTCCACCCCCGCAGGACTGCGCACACGGCACTCTGTTATCCCGATGTAAACTTTTATAAGCTGTAATCTGTTGCGTGCATGATGCCTGGATTTTATTGCTTTGCCTCATATTCGGGTTAATTTTCGGGGTAGCCACAGGAATCTCTAACGACCTTAAATTAAGCAATTTGAATGTGTACTGTTAATTATGTTGCCTTTGGCCTCCTGGATAAACTCTTGTTTGCCCTTTTTGGCTTATTTAAAAGAGAGGTCCGCTTAGTGGCATGTCAGCTTGAATTGTAAATTATCTACGGTGTTATCTGTTTAAGTCTAAAATGGCTACACTATTTATTCCAAACACAATTTGATATTTTCATTTTTAAAAATAGGCAGCTGAAAATAACATTAATATATTTTTATATCAAAATAAATCTTTCAAGAAAAACGGCTTTTGGCATTTTTACATGACATGTAGATTTCTTTGGTCCTTAAATCAATAAAGCAGTTCACTGCTTTCCGTATGCTCACTTAACGGATACGCGAACCTTTTGTAAAATTGATGTATAAACAAGAGAGAACGCTATAGTCGGGTGCCCCGACTATCAGATACCCGTTACTCAGGTAAAGGGAGTGCGAGGGAGATGGAGATAGAAACTTTGATCACGCATAACTTTTTAACGAATGGTCCGATTTGAAAAATTTCTTCTACATTTCGATAGGTATTAATAAACACCATAAAACTGCATTTTTACTTTTCCGAAATATTTAAATTTTTAAAATCGTATATAAGCGATTGTGGGCGTTAAAGGGGGCGTGGCACCCTTTTGAAATAAACTTGCGCTGCGTAGGAACTCCTAGAATCTACATGCAAAATGCGTTCATACGGACAGACAGACAGACGGACAGACGGACAGACGGACAGACGGACAGACGGACAGACGGACAGACGGACAGACGGACATGGCTAGATCGACTCGGCTAGTGATCCTGAACAAGAATATATATACTTTATAGGGTCGGAAACGCTTCCTTCTACCTGTTACATACTTTTGCACGAATACAATATACCCTTTTACTCTACGAGTAACGGGTATAAATATGTAAAAATAAAATAATATAATAACCCAGTTGTTTATAGTGTGCAATAAACACATAATTATTATCATAAGGATCACAAATACAATGGAGTATATTAGTATTTAAAGAAATACATTTTTGTTTCGTGTTCTTTCGACAATATATAAGCTTTATCAAACATGAATAGCTGTATTATATTCCTAGTTGTGTATAACATTTTCTGACGTGATTTAAAATCGGATTTAAAGGATAGTGGTTTTAGATTAAATATTTTAAAAATCAAATTCCAGGACCCCTTGAAACCCCCAAGACCTCTTATATAAAAATTAAAATTTTATTACTTCTTCATTTAACTGGCACACGATAAATTCAGTTTTGTCTTAAAATACGTCATGTCAGTTACTTTTTATTAAGGAAATATAAAATTATTTTAATAAACAAAACGAAAAAATAACAATATTTTCAATTGATTGCTTGCCCATCATTTGAATTTATATTTCCTCGGCAAAATGGTAAATAGCTCAGAATCCGGCAGATCGGCAAGACTTTATTTAGATATCGGGCGGCATAAATCGTAGTTTGGCAACTCTGAGCGTTCCTTTTGTCCCGCCTCTTCGGTCCGCGGCCATGAGATCATCCAGCCGAATCGGCATAATGCCCGCCTCGAGCTAGCGACTTTCCAAACGAAAAAGAAACAGCCGGGCATTTGCATAACTAGCTGTAAAATTGTTGGAAATTAACAGCGCAAGCGGCGAGCGATTGGCTGGATCCGAGGGTTCGAATCGGAATCCGCAAAAGCCGGCGATTCCAGCAGAAGAGACGAGCAAACCTGTTCTAGGCGGTGGAGAATAAAAACAAAACCGAAAATGAGGAGGCACCAATGGACCACCTTGATGGTCTCCAACCCCCTCCAACCCGCCAGTCTTCACTCTTCAGTCTTCAGTCTCCAGTTCCATTACCATCGCCATATCTCCTCCCGGGGAACACAATTGGATCGGGTAACTTTGAACTGGTCGGGTGTCGTCCGCTATGGTGTCCAAATTGATGTTTCAATAAAGCCTATAAATTTATGACTAACGAACCAAGAAAACATTCTCCCATGCCGATTGCCCGTTTCCATTCCGGTTGACAATGTCGGGGGATTCCGGGGGATTCGGTGTGGTAAGTCCATGGCACTGGAGATGGAGATGGGCGAGGTGTAACGGTGACAACGAGTAGGTGTCGCCATTGGTGCCACTATGAATTAATTTGGACAATTTATGAGCCAATCTTGCCGTCCGACAACTGGCTAGGAATGTGTTTAGCGGCCACCACGGTGGTCGCTTGTCTTTTCGTAAATTGAATTATAATTTGATACCCGACTCTGCGACTCTGCGACTCCCCAACTCCTCAGCCGACCATCTGGGGGTTCCGATCGCCCCGGCATATATTACCGATTGATCGGGCCACATAAATCTGACACTAGCGACACAATTAGCACGGCCTTTCAGTCCCCGCCCTTCGCCATCTCCCTCCCTTCCCGTCCATCTCGATCGCCGTGACTGCGACAGTGACTGCGACTACGACTGCGACTGTGACCGTGGAGGCAGCCACCCAAAAGTGACAGCCGCCACAGCAAAATGTACATAAATAGTTCGCATTGCTTTTGGCCCAGCTGCGAGATAATGCGTAGAGTGAACGAAGGATGTGTTATTGGCAAGTCGCTGGGGAAATACTCTCGGATCGGTACCTATTCATATACCGGCAATTGTAACTTGTTCTTTTTAGGGAATTTATACAAAACTATCACGATTCAAGCGCACAGCAAAGGTTTAACAGAGTCTTCATTAAAAAATTGAGCTGTAAATTATATATTTTAAATATGTTGTATTTTAGATAAACTTAGAGAGGCTTTCAGTCAATTAGGAATGATAAATGAAAAATCTTATCGAAATTGTAGTTTAAAACCTTTTTTTAGTTTACCATAAAAACGAAAACCCGTTTTCTAAAAGTAATTAAAAATACATCATAATTTGATAAAAGGTTTTCAAAAATAAAATCCCTATTATATTCATTTTTTTGGGAACCTAAAACTCTTTTTTATGGGCTATTTCCAAACTTTAAGATCACCTTTTTAAATACATAAACAAATATTTAAGATAATTATAAATATATATTGCTGTTTAAAGCTTTAATAATTATTCTTAACACCCAAAATGTTTGTTTTGTACGGCAAGTATTTAGCAAGTAAGCCACTTCTAAAGTAGTTTCATTCCGTTAACTAAATAACGAATGTATTAAAATTTTGCTCGAATAGCATGTACCCTCTGTTAGTGCATCAAGTGACAGCCAAAAAGCTGTGGCAAGATCCGGAGCTGTTCACATGCCGCCGCCTGGCCATGGACTCTGAAAATGTCTCATTTAAATAACTTGCATGCATTTAGTCATACTTTTTGCTTCAACCCGGTGCCGAACCTCCCGCTCCTCTGACCCCCTCCCCCTTCCTGCTCCTCCGATCCCACCCCCCCTGCAGCGGACAGGCATGCGCCTCTGGGCATGCAGCGGGAATCAAGCAGCGCATCGCGACGTCAACTTAAGTGGCCAACGGAGGTAGAACAACAATAACAGCTTCGAACACAGCCCGGCGATCAGTGTTGCCAATTTGGCTATTGACATTGCCAAATTGTATATAATGTTTAATACTCAATCATGTTGGAATGCCATACCTTGTTGAATTCGTTATAAAATTTCCAATCGAGTGGCATTCACAGCTAAAAAGTCTCATTTAAGGCCATTTTTTGCAAAATCTTCATGAACTAACCCCTTATAAAAACTGTCGAAATCCGGAAAATCTGAAAAAAAACCAACTTTGGCCTCGGTTTTTTGATTAAAACCCTGGGAAATATTGGTCCCTTGTTGGACTGTCATACCTCGTTGAATTCGTTATAAAATTTCCAATCGAGTGGCATTCACAGCTCAAAATTTTCATTTTGGTCGATTTTTCGCCAAAAAAGATAATGTAACCCCTTATAAAAAATGCGGAAATCGGTCATAAAATAAACTTTTCCAAATCGACCTGGGATTAAAAGTTAAGGTCCTCAGCTGCACAAAACAGTAATTCTTTTGGCTGTGCGTCGTATTTTGGGAAAGTTATAACATAAAAACGCTTCTAAATTTATATTTTTTGATAAAAAATGCCAAAAATTAAAGTCCCGAAAATGTTACTTTATTTTTGGGTTTCTGATCAAAACCCTGGAAAATAATGGTCACATCTTGGAGTGTCATACCTCGTTGAATTCGTTATAAAATTTGCAATCGAGTGGCATTCACAGCTAAAAATGTAATTTCATCAATTTTCCTTATGAAAAATGCTAAAATCCGGAGATCCGGAAAAATCAACTTTTATTTCGGTTTTTTTTATCAAAACCCTGGGAAATAATGGTCAAGTGTGGAATGTCATACCATGCTGAATTAGTCTTCAAATTTTAAATCGATTGGCAAAACTTTAATTTTTGTCGATTTTTGTCCAAAGATCATATGAAAGATGTCAATATCCGGTAAATTCGAAAAATCCGGAAAAATAAACTTTCATTTCGGTTTTTTGATTAAAACATTTCTGTATTAAGTTATTTTTAATTTAGACACAGTGATTCTAATATCTTTTTTTGTTGTCCATTGAATTTATGCAAATCTGTCGGCGAATAGTTGGCATCACTGCCTGCGATCCTCTTCTGCACTCTGGGTCTTTGAGTGTCGAGTATGTAAATCCCCCGATCCATTGTCATTCCATGGTTGCCAATGCATTCTGCACTTCAGCGAACAGCTTTTGTTTTTTTTATTTTTATTTATTTGCTGCTGTTGTCGCTGATCGATTTTGTTCACGTCACTTGTGGTTTGCAGTTGGCTTTCGGTGAACTTTCAATTGTTCTGGAATCGATAAAGAGCTACATGTGTAGGGCCAGACACCCCAACATATATGTATTGGCAGTCTGTGCCTTGTTTAGTTGACAAATTCTCCTTGAGCTCTTGCGGATTCGTGTCTGCGTCGAGAGTTTTAATTAATTCAAATACAATTCCAACTGCACGCCGAGTGATGTTGGGCTGATTGAAGCTGAAGGCCAGCACGTGAGTGGAGCCACTGTTACTTTTTGCCCACCTCCCCACTTTTTTCAAGCAGATGCACAGCGTCACAAGGGTACTGAAAAAAATTGTAGTTTAAGAGTATTAAAGTATTAGATATAATTATTAACATATATAAATATAATGGACATAGTTCGAAAGTAGCTACTAGACTATATAAACATAGATAAAGGGAATATATCGTCGGATAATATTTTAAGTTTAGTAACATTAAGTTATTTGAACTATAATTATATTTATTTAGAATTTAAATGTTAAACCTCATCAATAAATAAATCTTTTTGGTACTTACATAGCCTAGAATAGCAGTATAGTGCAATGTATTTCTGTCAGTGTACTACACACAGAGACAAAGACAAAGCTGCAGACGGACGTTCATTCAGTAAACGTAAACGTTTGTGATTTGTAACGATTGTGCAGTACATAAATCAGTCATGGATTTATTGCGAGAAATGAAATTCGCCGGCTGCTCCTCAACAGCTTCGTCTTGGTCTTCTTCGCCAGTCCCCATCTTCATCTCCGTATGCAGTCTTCGCTCTTCGGTCTTCGGTCTCCAGTCTTCAGTCTTCAGTCTTGAGTCTTCAGTCTTCGGATTGGTGAACGTTTGCAGTGGTCGTGAGTGGCGCTGCGTGTGGGTCGCATAAATTTCACGCTTTGCGCAGGCGCTGCCACAAATCGATGTTCTCTTTTGTTGTGCTCCCCTTTCCCGCCCTCTCACCCCTCCCTTCCCTTTCCTACCCCTCTCCCCTCCCCAACAAGCTTCTCTTTTCGCGGTTTTATGAGTCACGCGGCCGTCTATGCGATAGTTGAGCTTGCCATTTTATTAGTGGTGCCAATTTATAGTTGTCCAAAACAATCAAAAACATTTTAAAAGTTAAAAAAAAACTTTGCAAATAAAATTTAAAAAAAAAGTAAAAAGGCTAGGCATAACATAAAGATGAAATGCTGTCCACGTCGAAATAACCAATCCAATAGATTACATTGAAATAAGTATTTGTAAATCATTAAAAATAGCCAAAATTCATTGCTATTAGTAACTGCTATTGGCCCACTTATATTTTATGCAAATTTAATATAACAAATTATAGCATTATAAAAAGTGCAAGTGGTATTTTTTCAAGACTTAATTAAGTTAATTCAAAAACAATTTTTAATTTATTTAATACTATAGTGTAGAGATGGTTACAAAAATGTGGAAACCTTTAAACACATTTTTTATGTAATGCACTTAAATTTTGGCAGACATAATCCAAAAAGTTATATGCTTTAAAGGTTAAATTCATTAAATTGTGAAACTCTTACCCAACCATCTCAATGATTATTTAATAGATTAATTCATTTTAAAATGCCTGTTTATACTGTTAGCAAGATAGCCAAGTTAGTATCACTGCTGCAGCCTGAATCCCTGTTACAACCAGGAAGTGGGGTGGATTAGCGAAAGCCCAGTCTGGGAGTGAGCTGATTGGCCGGGCCCTAGCTATTGCTGCCCTGCAGCGAGTGACCATTAGGACGTGGCTTACTCACGAGTCTCAGGTTTTTAGGAGCTGGTCCACCCGCCATTCCCCTCCGAGCGCTGGACACGCAATGCTGCTAATTGTCTACTAAATGCCAGGCCAGACTGAAACACTCAAATGCCGAGTCCCGAACCTGGGACCAATCCAAAGCTGAAACCGAAACCGAATCCAAATCCGAGGACAGTCCCAACGAATTTATGTGCACTTCGCATTTGCAATCATATCAGATTGCATGACAGTTCTCAATTACTTTTTACCGAACAAAACGCTTTCAATTGCGAAATCGACGAATTATAAAACTGTTACGAAGCCTGTCAAAGTAATGTTTGCTGGGAAATTATGTAAATAAAACTGAACGATGGAAAAAATATAGGTAATAAAGTTAATAAAATAGAAATAGAAAAATAGAATAAAAAACATTTTCTAAATCTCTTGCTGAAAATTCAACGTATTTATTCTTAATCAAATACATATAAAAGGTAATTTAACGGGTTATATTATCTAAATGGGGGCTTTAATAAAACATTAGCAAAATATTTATTTACAAATATTTTAAGTAGAAAATATTTGAATTATAGTTTTATTTTAAAAATGATTTTTAGAAAAAGTTATGAATGAATAAGACCCGTTTCCTCCACTTAATTCAAAACCTATATTTATTAGTTTTATTTGAACAAATAGTTAATATTGAGCAAATTTAGAATATTTTAAGCATTAGAACGGCATGTTAACCAAACCGGTTGCTAAAATTCCATTTTTGAATGAAGTAAATTTAAATATAAAGTCATTCTTAACCAAATCAGATGTGCAAGTTCTTCGCATCTGATTCGGGGAAAATAAATCAATCAAGCTAATTTACATTCAAGGCTGATTCCGTGATTAATGGGTCGCTTTGTCCATATGCATATGACTCTGTTTAGCGATAAGTTCGGCATTCCAGCCTAAGCATTCAATTAAAAAGCTATACGTTAGCGCTCAAGGAACTCCGCCTTCGAGAAACCTGCCGATTCTGGAGCAGACTAATCCTTAAGCGGGTTCAGTGCACTTTCGATTTCCCTTTTTTGGTTAGACGGGCCAAACCGTTTTGCGGGGCCCAGTCCCGTTAGCTTTGGGCCCGAATCGAAACTACAATGTATAATTTATGGCCTGCAGACTTGGCCTAATCCCTGGCCTAATCGTCTCCGCCTGACTTCTCCCTGCCCACACAAACGATAGGGTCCACGTTCACTCACCTCTCCCCGGCCGACATTTTACTTTCTTGGCTCGGCTTTTGGCGCTTTATTTTGCTTTCGTTTTACTTCGTTTTGTTTCGTTTCATTTTCTGCCTTCATAATTTATTATCGCCTCAAAAGCATCTCAATTATGGCTCCTGGCCAGACATGAAACCGCCGCAGCCCAGGCCGTATCAGTGGGGAATACGACTACGAGCTGGTTGCTATCTGTATTCGTTTTGTTAATCTGCCGGGCCAATTACAAAACTCTTACAAAACTTTATTCAATTAAATTCGCATGAGTCTGTCGCGAGCGGCGAATGAATACGAATGCTTCCCGCTGACCAAGTTCGAGATTTGGCAACAGTTTATCTGAGTGAAGAGCCAGGCCGAGATAAAGACAATGCTGTCTACACAGAAACAAAATTAGGGCTATGCTTTAATGTACTTTTAAGATATCAAACAGAGAAATGAAAATAGTTTGGCTTAAAATCTCCAAACAGTTAAATAAGACTCCATTTAATATTCGAACAACAATGATACAAAGATGAGTAAGAGGCAGAAAATAAAAATAAAAACACTTTGTTTTTATTTTTATAGTTTTTATAGATCATTCTTAGCTAATATTGACTAACAAAAGCATCCCCGATTAAATTAAAATGTAAGATATTTTCCTGCCACAATTAAGATCCTTAGAATGTTTATTTTTTCTTGAAAGTGCCTCAGAAACTTACATTAAAAAATACAAAAAATTAAAAATATATACAAAAATTTTCCCGTGTTGCGATGCAAGAGGCGGAGGGGCGGGGCCGGGAGCTTACACACAGAGGCGGCTTCAATTTCTTCCTCGCAATCGTGATGTGCTTTTGATTGCCCCAAGCCAGGCAGCCATGATCGACCCCGCCCCCAAAAAACAAAACACTGCCATTGTTGTCAGCTCTTCTGGAGTTCTTTCCGCCTTTGGTAGAGATCGGCATTAGGCACACTTTTACTTTCGGGATCTGCCATTGGGACTTCCTCTCCCTTTCCCTTTCCCATCCCCAGACCCCGCCGGAACTATAAATCCGAGTGGTGCGTCATTAGTGTCCCTCCATCGGGATTATCGCAGACAAATTGTCGTCATGTCTGGGGAACGAGGGATGCATTTCAATTCAATTCAGTTTTCGGCCATCGCAGGTGGGACTTTGAAAGAATGAATGAGTGGCTTGTGGCAGGTGCCGCATATTTTGAATTGTTTTCCTTTGTCGCTAGTTGATTTATGCATTTTTCACTTCAAAATTCAAAACTCAAGCATTCATTAGCTGTCAGTGGGTTGAATAAATAACAAGTGGGGATGTTGGATCAGTCGAAATTAATTTGTTTGGTCTATTAGCTACCTCTTATCAAATACTATTTTTAAAACAGAAAGAAATGCTCAACATCAGTTTTATATTGAAACTAATTTTAATCACCAAAGCAAACTTATTGGATTATTGTTTTAATAACAATATATGGTATTTAGAACTTTTTAATACGTACATATAAAAGATAAAATTATAGAATTTACAAGCTACCATATCTTATTACTAGTCATTTTCCAATTGCCCTGCATTCCCTTGGTATTTTTATGTTTAATCGGTATCGCCAATGGGAACTACTCTTCAAGGTGCAGTCAAAACATGATCCATTATTGCATTAGATATTCCAGGCAGAGACATTTTACCTAGGCAGTGACACTTATTGTTGTTTTCCTGTCGGAGGAACTGGTGAAGAAAGGCATACCTACACATAACTCATTCGCGAGTGGAGGCGATGAGGAACGGCTTCCATTTCCTCATTATCGATTGATATCTCGATACTCCCGACTGCCCAAATTCGCTGAGGGACAAGATGGTTTCTCATTTCGAATGGGTCAGGAGGAGGAGGAGGTTCGGGATGTGGTCGGCGGTTGTACATACAAGTATATCTGACAAAGTATGCCAAAACTGCAAAATTCGTGTATTTCGTTTCATTTACGGTAAACGGTCCTCGGAGCACGATGGGTGGGGGGTTGGAGGATATAGGGACTGAAATGCGCTAATTACACGCACTCGGCAATCGTTAATTGAAGTTGTCAAGCGGGGCATGCCACGAAATATGCGCTGCAATGCCAATGCCGAACGATCAGGCGATCAGATTCGCGGGAAATCAAAAGCGCATGGGAAATGGGAACATGGTGCGGGGCACCAGAAACCAGGAGCCGCCCCAATTATCCGCGAATTGAGCTAAAACCAACGAAAATGCTGCCGACCAGCGAATGGCGCCATTAATTATCGCAAAAAGGGATGCATTTCTTCATAATTAAACGGGTGAATGACACACCGAAGGCAGCTGTGGATCCAGTGGATCCTCAATACCAGTGCTTCCAGTGCTTCCAGGGCTTCCAATGCTTCCATTGCTTCCAGTGCTTCCAGTGCTTCTTCTCCATTAGCCGGAGTGATGCGGCGGCTAATAGAGGAACATTACTCATGCCCAGCAGGACATCGCCGAGTTCGCAGCGTGTCTAG
Source organism: Drosophila kurseongensis (assembly GCA_018153305.1). NCBI lineage: Eukaryota > Metazoa > Arthropoda > Insecta > Diptera > Drosophilidae > Drosophila > Drosophila kurseongensis. Next base: position 17,273,741 of record JAECXX010000004.1, on the reverse strand, counting down.
TCGGAGTTCTGCGGTGGAGCGGCAACAAAAAAAAAAAAAGAAGAAGAGGCATCAGGGGCAAACATGCAATTGAGAAATTTATTAAAAATCATTTTCATTAATTTGGTTATTTATGCCCAGGATCAAACATTCAATTAGGCTGATGTTATAAATCTCGTATTCATTTTTCACATGCTACAACCACGCACGGTCTCTATAAATCACCCGGCACTTGTGCGCACTGCACTGGCACGGCTGTTATGTTCCGCACTGTACCCAGCAGCCGAATGCCGACTGCCCACGGCTCACGCACAGTTGCAGTTGCATTACCATCGGAATGAGGGAGCAAATTAAAGGCTATTTAAAATACCTACAAGTACTTGATTTCCCCAAATCCCCTCACTTCTACCCTCGGTCCCATTGTCTTGTTTTTATTTTGTCCGACTTGCGGAAAAGTCAAGCGAAAGGTTAAAAGTGAAATATCCCCCGCTGACTTGTAACAATGTCAAAATGCTTTATGATTCGATTTTTTGTCTCGGATTTTTTTTTTATTGGTTTCGGATTTTTAGTTTCAATGTTTTTTGTTATTTATTTTCATGGTTATTGTTTTTACTGTCATGTTGTTGGGCACGAAAAAACGAGAGTAGCAAGATGCACAAAATACGATAAATGCAATAAAAAAAGGTTAAATCAAAAGTTGTTAGGTTTTTGAACGAGTCTTAGATGCTCTACAGAACTATACATTTATGTTCTGTTGACGGGTAATGAGGTGATTTCTTGAAAGTAAAGTTCAAAAAGGTTATCAATGTTAGTTTAAAATTTCTTAGATAAACTTGAATGAAATAAGGTATTTTCTCAACAAATATCAGACTACTTCTCTTCGGTTTTCACAACAATAAAATATGTATTATTGTATCATTTATATCTTAAAATAGAAAACAAATATTTCAGAAAGGAATAATTACTATTTTATTATCTCTTTTTTAATAGTGTCGGCTTTTATCTAAATATGGTTAAATGAGGTCTAAAGATGTTTGAAATTGAGAATTTAATTAAGACTTAAGGTCTTTAAACCTGTGTTATTTAATTACCCAAGCTTACTGATATTTAACCAACATTTAATACTCCAAAATCTCTCAAGAAACCCACGTACTTGGCCCGCCAATAGCCGCCAGCAAATAATCGAAGACAACATAAAATATATTGACAACGGCAGATCAGTTAACGAATTGCAAGCGGCAACAACGGAGCCAAACAAATTTGGGACATTTGTTGAACCTCAGAGTTGACCCGCCTGGGTAAAAGCTGCAGCCAGACCAGAAGGAGCCCAAATTAAATCAGAGCCTCAGCTGCAGGAAGCTGAATCTGAAGTCGAAGCTGAGGCTGAAAAGCGGAAAACTGACGCCCGACCAGGGCTTATCGCCAGTTTGGATCGAAGTCTGGTGGGCAGACCAGATATCTGGGGGAGATCTCTGTGGAGGGGAGGGGTATTGAGGGATTGGAGGGGCTGCTCACATGGCTAGATCACAAAATGAAGCCGGCTGCCTTGGCCGGGCCAACATCATCAAAAGCTCAACCGAAGTGGGGCGTGGCGCAGCCTTGTCAGCACGATCAGGCCTCCAATCGGTGCCTTGTGCAATAAGCTCTATATAAATGTTATTTTCCGAGTAATAAATTGCATAGAAAACATAAATTTAATTTATAACGCCCCGCTGCAGTCGCTGAGCTGGCAATTAAGACGTCACCTAATGGGCGCGAGCGAGAGGGACAGCTCTGACAATATGGCGTTCGATAATCGCTGCTCCGACCCCATACCCCCCTCCACCTTCCCGGCGAAACAATTAATGGCGCCCGAGCGGGGCACTTTTCGCACTCTCACATTTGTCAAGTGCCGGCGAGGAAGCCAAAGTCGCGCCCTTGGCCCTGTGGCTCATCTACAGGACAAGGGCGTCCACTGAGAATAGAGTATTTGTTGAACTGCTGAAATTGGTCTAAGACAGCCTTTTATTTATAATTTACAACTGACTTTGTTAACTGTAAACAACCGAAGAGAGTAATGACTGATGACTGATTAGCTATTTGGGAGTCAACCAATTAGTGGCCATGACGTCGGAGCATTAACAAATCTTTACTTTAGAAAATATGGGAAACTAGATCAATTCACCAAAAGATAGCTGTTTAAACCAGAAATTCAATTTCAAATACCTCAATACGTGGCAAATAAAACAATAATACATTTTTTAGGAAGTTAAGACTACAGTCAGCTTAAAAACTTAGTTAAACAAATTACGGCTTAAATACATTTATCTATCCCAAAAAAAAAATAATTGAGATTATAAGCTTTTTGTGATTTGTTCGAAGTAAGTTATTAAAGACCCTAATAACAATTATATAATTTACTTTTAAGAAGTCCTTTAGGTCTGTTTTCATAATTTATCTCAGTGCTGTTTGCTTGTTTTGTTTGGTTAGCAGACCTTTCCTTCAAAACCATAACGTTCTGCGCATGCGCACCTCGCACTCATGTTCCCTGCACTGGTGTTTGTTTTCGTGTATTTGTGTTTGGGCTTATATTTGTATTTGTCCTCGGAGCAAACTGTGAATGCGCACGTTCTCCGCGTTGATTGATGGCATTCATTTGCCACTCGGACAGGGCTACATTAATATCAACAGCGGCAGCCCCATCCCATTCCATCTGCATCTCCAGCTCCAGCTCCCTCTCCATACCCCCATCCTCGTCCTTCCCCGCCCACTGCACAATCATCATCCCAAAGGGGCGTCACAGTTTCCCAAAGGGTGCATGTGGGGGTGGGGGCAGGCATTTCAAGGCTTTGTGTGACTATAACTATTCGCTGGCGAGAGTGTTTGCATAGCTATCCACGATCCCAGATCAGCCGCCAGTCCAACATCCACTCTTCAAGTTGTGCTGTAACCAATTGGCTGAATTCCAGGAATGCAATGTTTGTTATTTATTTTATTTCTTTGTATTTATTTATTATGACCTTCAATTGGTTCTCGACTAAGAATCAGTTTAAATACTTTTTAAAATTACAAATATCTAAACATTTTTAATACCTAATGTTGCGTTTCAGATATCTAAATATTGATTCGTTATATTTTTAAATCAAAACTAAGTTTATAAGATTACATCATGTTATTAATAAATATTCTTTAAGCCTAAGAATAAAATACAATCTTAAACTTCTATTAAGAGTTTAAGTTATTAATGAAAATGATGCTTAATTTTTGTAAATCGTGCCAAGTTTTTTTAAAAATAACAAAATTAAATTCTTGCTATGCAAAAGTCTTTGTGTTTTACCCGCTGCCATATACATATACATATAGTATATGTGCACATTTCCCTCGATCCACATCGCTGTGGCCTCCATCTTCATCTCCGTCTGCGGCGCAGGCCACAATCATTACTCACTCGCGGTAATCCCAGAGACTCCATTCCATTCCGCGGCGACCAAGAAAAATCACATGAGCGGCATTTAAAGATTTGGGGCGAGTGGCGCAGTTGGGGCAGATGGAAAAGCAGCAACGGCAACACCAGAAACTGAAGAAACTGCTGCAACTGCAACTGCAACACCACACAACGGCAAACTGGCGATAAGCAGCTCGGGAAAACTGAGAAACCGCGTTGGCAATTGAGTTGTTCGCCAGCTGGGCCATCTGGCAGTGACTTTGGCTCAAAGGAGCAACTGCTGATGATGTTGCAGCTCCTTGCTGCTCCTCTAAGCATGTGCTGGCCGTAATGGCGATGCATTTATTAGAGGCTTTTGTGCGTGCGGGCTGCTGCCCCTTTCCCTCGACCCCCCATCCCATCATCCTCGTGTCCCCTTTAAAACTTCCCGCTGCTCAGTTCGCTCACTTGCTTAATCCATAAATGGAAATTAATGGCTGGCATAAGTGTGTGTGTAGATCCGCTGAGCCTCTCAACTTGGCTAATGGCGCTGGCTAACGGTACTGCCTGAGTGCCACCGCATTTGCATTCGGGCCTGCAAAAATATTAAGACATAAATGTCATCAACAATGATACCGAACCAGAGGGTGAAGACAACGTGGGAGGACCAGCACAGTGGAGTCCACTACGAGGAATTTTTATTTGGTAACTACATTTTAAAACTATAACAATTTTATGTGGATTTGTTTTTGATGGAACTGGTTACGTTTATTCCCAAAAAGTTGCGAATGTTTTAAAAACTGGTCTTTTACCTCTAGTCTGAAACTAAGTAAGGGGTAACTAAATTCTTACAATACTTTTATTATTTTATTGTAGCTATGAAAAAAAAACCGAATATGTATTTCATCACATAACAATAGTTTTTGTTCATAAATCGTAAAAGTTATATATAAAAGTTTACATGGAAAGCACAATAAAGTCAAATATTATGACTTGGTAATGGCTTTTTTTCGCTTTATGAAAGTAAAAAGAAAATGTTAAAATTAAATTTTGCTAAATGGCCTAAACGACAAAAATGATTCATTCAAAAATATTAAATTGATTTTCTGCATTTTATTTGAAACCCGAATACCAACGTTTCGAGAATTGATTTCAGTTTAGACCTACTCCCAGAATACCTATATTGATTTCGGAATTTGAGAAAATCAGTAAATGCCAAGCCATGAGTGGGGAAAAATGAATAATCAAATCAAAAAGTGGTAAACAGATAAACGCCCACCGGGCACAAGGAACCAAAAAGGAATCCCTTTTCTTGGGTCATTTAGATGGCCGGTCCGCAGAGCGTATAAAAAATGATACCACAATTTATGGGCGACATCTAATGGCGTACAGATGCAACATAGTTGGCGGATTTGCAGCATCTGCTGCATGCAATGCATTGCAACTGCAACGGCAACAACAACAGCAACAGCAACCGCATCGGCAGTGAGTCTCATAAAACATAATCAAGTTCACATTCAGAGAGTCTCAGACGACCGAGTGAAACCGGGCGACAATGGCGGGCCACATCCTGCCTAGACGACTCCGATCCTACGCCCTCTCCCGGGGACTTTGCATCTCCTGCTCCGGCTCTATGCAAGATTAATTTCCAGCCATATTGTCATATTCTGGCCGTTGCAGCTGCCACTGCCGCTGCCGGCAGGGCATATAAGTTTTATAAGCGTTTTGACTCCATTAACTCTCTGCGGCAAGCTAATTTCCATAACTTGGGTAAGCCAATTTATCAAACGACTAAGTGCAGCGAGGTGTGTATTAATTGTCAGCCATTTGGCATTTGGCAATCGATGAAGAAGGGCGGCTTCGTGGTCGTGGTCGTGGGCGTGGGCGTGGCAGTTGGTGCGTGGGAAGTGTAGAGTGCTCCATTTGGAATGCGATCTTAATGGCCCGTCTAATTGAAAACTCTCTCTCTACGGTTCATTAATTGATGCTTCAGCGTTGAATGGAGGTTAAGAGAATTGCTCATAAAAGCCATTGGCCCCGAACCGGTTCGCTTTGCTAGCTAAATTGATTTGAGGGCAATTTATGTAAATTTCCGTCTTGTTGTGTTGCCTTGTAACATTTCCATAAGTATTTCGTTTGTTTGCTCGAAAAACACTTTTCTTTAGGCCTCTTGCGGCCAAGTTCGTTGCCTAAGTCTTTTGTTTGGCCAGCGATGAGACCACACACACGCATCGAAGGCATTGATTTCACTTACTTTCCGAGGGCCCCCAAAACGAAACAAGCCCGTTAACAATTTGCACAAAACATTTGCGGAATCGTGTGGAGAGGAGGGAGGGGGAGGAGGGGGGCCTGTTCGCATTCAATAAATAAAATGTCAAAACAATAATGAAATGAATTATGGCCGCGCATCAGGCCGATCCTCGAGAAGCTGCATCTTGAGTCAGGGCGGCGGCGGCGTGGGCCTCCATTTGCAGTTGGGCCCTGGATTCGCAGTTTGCAGTTTGCAGTTTGCAGTTTGCAGTCCACAGACCGCAATCCTGGCAATTTCTGGCCGCTCTTTTATTTATTGATTTCGTGCGTATGCACAATCAGAGGCTCGTTTGGCCCGGCCCTGCGGCATTCTGCACTCCGAGCTCGTAATGAAACGGAGTGGATTATCCACGGCCTGCTAACGCCAGCGGAACGCAATCAAAACTTTCGCTGCCAATGCCAAAGTCAGAGCCAAAAAGCCAACAACCGACACAACAACAAAAAAAAAAAATGCAATTATTTCGATAAAAATGACCGTTTACTGTCGTTTTGTGGATATTGGGAGCCAATTTATGTGCCCTCCGCTCAGGTGGGAGGGAAGTTCAGGGCAGGCAAACATGAAGCATAATTTTATCGAATATGTACGATTCGTCTGGGTCTTTCATTTCTTTTTGCCATTTAAACTGGGTCAAGGAAGCGAAGAAATTTACGAATTGCGCATTATGGGGTAAATGTTTGGATGCTTTGTAACAAAATTAAAAAAAATCATTTCAAAAAGATGGTTATTGTGGTTTTTTTAATCAAATAAATAATAAGAGGACTTGGCATATTTCTTATTCATACATTCCAAGGATATAACATTTAATATATATTATGAAAAGTAATGGTAAGAAATAGTGATCATTATAAATGCTTAAACTTGAATGTTTTGGAAACGCAATTTATTAAGATGGTTGTCTTAAAATAAAGACAGATAAGATTTGCTTCTCATAATTCCTATATTTATAGTTTATTTGAAGTATTTTTAAACTTACTTACCATTTAAGCAGAGACTAGTTTTTTATGTCCACTTTATAGCTAATTTATTGATAAAATCGAATGGAATCTGAGTATTTGAATTTAAATTTGTATTTAATTATGGCTTTTTGTTCAAGATTCCCGTTTTAGACTGGATTTCAGAGTAATAAAGCCCATCGTTGTAATGCTTTCGTAATAAGAAATCGACCAACTATCTTATTGGCTTGGCATGCAGCTTTATTGTTTGGCATTCGGAGTGAAACAGCTTTGGATCATCGGGCATTTCCTTTTTATTGATAGTTATCGCATAATCAATGGAACGCTTGGTACAATAATCAAACCCAAATTGATATTCCCAAAAGTTAACGACGGACAATAAAACACCCAGGTTCATAACTATGGCCATAAAAAGTTGATTTGATTTTTGTGTCACTTTAAAACCATCTCCGAGACAACAGAGTCGATAGTTATCGCCGACTCGTGTTTCGGACATCCATTTAACCGATTATTATGTGGATTTTGTGGATGATTTATGCGTTCCGCTTTTTATGGTGCACTTAAGTGTCGGCCACTTAGCCATTTTCGGCGTTTTTGTGGGCGAGAGGCGTTCCCGCAGCGACAAATAAGGCATAGCATTTCAAACGCCCAAGAGCAGAGGGTTCTTTCATTTCAATTTTTTTTTTCTGGAAAAATGCTCATAATTTTGATACTTTTTGCATATGGCCGAGACTCATTTGTTGCTTCGGCAAATTCGCCATTAAAACTGCCAGCTACGAATCAGCCGAAAAAAAATATATATCGCCTCTGACCACGCATGCATATATTAACGACGGAGCGGTGTGGTATTGGGGTATAGTATCGATACAGTTTTACTGGTTTCTGTGGCCCTAGGGGCCCAGCATCGAGCTGCGTTCTGATCGTGTAAGCCTTATTTGGATCAAGATAAAAATTATGTATGATCAGAAATCAGTTTGACAACAAAATGCTTTATGTGCGCAATTCTTAACGCTGCAATTTAACAAAACGGCACATTAAGCCAGAGGGGCAGGCGCAGAATTGGGAAGGTAACCCACTTTTCTCCGCCGACCGGGAACGTCCGCGGCATGCTAATAAGGGCGGCGCATACTTTTCACCCGGGCGAAAGTACATAAAGTTGAACCCGCCAATGCCTCGCCCCCACGCCCGAAATCGTTCATCACAAGCGCTGGGAAAGATCGGCAGCCACGGCATCTGCAGCATCTTCACATCACTGCGTTGTCTCACCATATCGATGCACTCGGAAAATATATGTCTTGTGACTTGATATCTCATATATATAATAATTATAAAATATATACCTCAATTAAGCAGAGAAAGTTCTTAATATGTATTATATGAGTGATAAATACAAATTATTTCAACCTTTAGTTAGAATTTTTAAAATTATTTTGATTAAATATTTTATTTATAAATTTGGAAATTAAGGTCTTTGAATAATAGTCTTAATAATTTTGAAGTGCATTTGCATTGAAGAATCGAAAAACTTTTCTTAGCTTAGGAAAAAAAAACTTAAAAAAATTTTCCATGGGTTTCCCTATTTTTCTAATATTTAATTGAAGTCACTTTAAGCTAAGCTAAAACCAAACTTGCTTACCATGATAAAAAAGTAAGCTATGTTGGAAACCTACTTAACTACCATAACTTATTGGTTTTGTTTTGAATTAATTATCTTTTTGTACATTATTTGTATGATTATTTTGCATTTGCCTTTTTATATCAACCTGATCAAGTTATAACAAATTGGCTGTCAACAAATACATATTTCACATGGCGTTAGCCAACCTAAGTGGTATAGTTATTCAGTCAAGGTGAGCAGCGTGTGTAAGAACTACTTTCTCTTTAGATAAGTAAACACTTTTTACATTTTTTCTCTCAGTGAAAGACCTTGTCCTGACTTTGGCTTCGGCCTCCGCCTGTCCATATCTGCAACGTCGATCAATGCAAATTTCTGAGCTGATCAAACTGGCCAAGAGCAGCAGCAGCAGCAGCAGCCTACGCATCGGCAGCGGCTCAAGAATTATTATTAAATTCGATATAAATAATATTCGCAACCGCTGTGCCCCCCTCCCCGCGCACTCCCCTCCGCTGGACAGTCTGCTGATTAATAAAAGACGGCTGCCGTGGCAGAAGTTCCGAGATGGCCCGCGGTGCTTAAAAATTCTGAGGCATCTGTCAAGCCGAGCGAAGGTGAAGGTTTCGCAGAGGCACAGGCATTGGCACAGGCACAGGCGCAGCAGGACTTGGTCTGGAGATCTCGGGGATCTGGGGGATCTGGGCAACTGGGCATCCATGGCTCTGGGGATCGCGAACCCACCACAAACGTTTCGGGGGAACGCTTTGCATACGTGCGTGTATGTGACAGTCGCATAATAACGCTTCAATTAAGCCCAAGCGATTCCCTGACACGATTTTCCTTTGTGCCCTGGCCAAAAACTCCACTGCCAGATGCATATCAATAAGATCTGACGTCAATTTTGATAAGCGAACGCATATTATTATTGTTATTATTAGCCATATATACGCCCCCCGATCCCCTCACTCCCTCTCTTAATAATCAGTGGCGAAGTGGAGAAGGGGATGGGGGTCTGAAAATCCCTTGGAGCATTTTGTCGGGTAGCTGACCGAACGGAGCGACGGATATCTGGCCGCAATCGACATATGCCAGCGAAAGATGAAATTCCTGGGAGCAACCACACACTGCCGAACTGCGGCACAGCAACTCACGGGCAGGAATAAAATAAGAATTATGCTTAAATTATGCAAGGCCCAACAATTTACAAAGTGATCGACCCCCAACCCTTCGATGCCCCCGAATCCTCTTTACATGGTGAATGGCAGCGGAGCAGGAAGACCAGGGATGCTAAACCTGGGAATATCAAAGGGAAGGATGGGATTCACTTGTATCTTGATTATAATAATGATCATTTTATTTTTAATAATCGTTTTGTAGGATTTGAAAGCACTTCATTCGATTATTATTCTCAGCTTATTAATGATGGTAGTTGCCATTAGTTTTTGAACATGCTATAAGATGTCGTACTCTTCTTTAAAAAGTATTTATTAGTATTTGTTCAAGGAAAGTAAGTTTGATTAAAAATATAAATTTAATAAGACAACACTATCAAGTAAATAGGCAGATAGCATTTCAAACCAATTATTATATTAGTCAAAGATTTTTTATAATTTAACCTTTATTATACATAAAGTGTTTATTTAAAGAATGGTTATTAAGGTCTATTTGAAAGTAGTAATTTTTTGTATATCTGGCTAATATACTATTTTAATTATTGTGTACTTTTATTGCATCCCTAATTCAGCGTTTTGGCCCCGCAATTCGCACGGTGTACGATCGATTTGTGGAATAGATAAAACGTTGACGTTTTGATCGATATTTATGATTCCTTCGCATGAAGAGCTACTCGATGGGGAGGGGAACCCCCAACCATCTATGTCCTGCAGCCCAACTGGATGGCGGACAGAAGCTTTGGCATCGCGGAGGAGTGGCAGCAGCAGGAGTGCAGGGTGATTTAGGATTTCATTTGTTAGTTGGAGGCCAAAACAATTTGTTGCCTGTTGCCAAGCTGCCTCACTGCCTCTCCTTCTCCCACCATACCAATCGCCCCGTCTCTCTTTTTAAGGGCACCGGATTTTTTTGTGGCGCATCCTGATCCGCTGCACTCTCTGAATACATTTGTAGTAATCACGTGTTATCGCCGCATTTGGACATTTTAAAAGGTCATAACTTAAAACCTTATCGGACGGACGGAGAGGCGAACGGAAAGAAAGAGACACACAGCGAGTTGGAGTTCGAGTTTTGAGTTCGAGTGCGACATGCGACATGCAATGCAATCCAAAAACGGAGAAAAAGAACTCACTCGCCGAGAGACATCCAAAAGTAGCCGAAATTGAGCTGAAGGATAACACGAAATGCCAGCGGAGACAGCGGCGTTCCAGCACGCAAGCTGCGGTCCAGGCCAGGGGGCAGAGGATCGGGCCGAATCAAGTGGTGGCCCAGGGGATGGGGCCACCATTACATTCCATTGAGCGCACTCCGATAATGAGCCCCCAACACACACTCAAAAAATTGAGAGCCACTAAGATATCTAGAAAGCTCTTAAATCGTTAGCAAACTAACTGAATTCGAACCTAAAGTTGTTGAATAATAATAAATAAGTAACAACTTCTGGTAATTTTAGCTGGTGTTAAACAAATTTATATAGTTGATATTGTACTTCAAAAATGTTTAACTTATCTCTTACTATATATCCCACTATATAGTGGTTATTAATTTGGTTTAATATATATACAACCAATTTAGAGAAGAATAGCTAGCATTTAAGGCTCTATTTAAAGTTAATATAGTTCCAATAAACAAAAACGTTGGAGTCACAGAGGCAAAACTATAAATACACAAAAAAACTGTTTATCAACGAATCAAGAATTAGGAATTACAATTATAAGCCTGGTTTTTAGGTTTGTAGTGGTTTTATTATATTAATTATAATAATTTAACATTTGCTTATATTATTTTGTATTTCAATAATACTATAAATAGTTGAAACATACCTAAAAAATGTCAATATAATATGAAATTAACTTGCCACCGTCTATTTTTTTTCGCATATTTATTATATTTAATTATTATAAATGATAAAATATATTATAAAACTAAAGCTAACATAATAGGGCAAAGTACTAGCTACGGGGCTTTCGACTCTATATGTATTGTGATCACTTATACCATTAACATACCATTAATAAAAAAAATCGTAAATTTTTTGAGTGCACTCACGCACACACTGACATCGTCGCAGGACACACTTTCTGGGGACTTGTGGTGCGCTAAAAGCGAAATGATAAGCTGACAGCTCCGGAGTAAGTAGGCGACCGACCTTAGCCCCTCCTCCTCCGCCTCCGCCCGCTCCCTCCGGAGCCGCTTCCTTTGGCGACGCCGGCATTTTATGATAGCTCCAGGGGGGCAGTCCAGGGAACTGAATGGCCAATGAATCTCTGACTCTGGAATTGCGACCGCAGATGACTCACAAACACACGCGTGCGATGCGATTCGCATTAGAGAGTAATTCCCAAAACGAATCCGATGAGCCCCATTCAAGCCACATTTTATGTTTAATTCCAAATTGATTTTGATTTCTGGAAAATTCGGGTAAAAAACATTGGCTATTAAAATTTTAATTTGCACTAAAATAAATATTTATAGGGTAACATGATTGGGCGGATATATAAATATCTTTTTTTATTTTATTATAAGCTATTTTATTTTGATTAAAATTGTATTCCCAGAAGAATGTGAAACAAGACTTTTTTAATTGAGTTTGAATTTATTGTGATTAATTTTTTTTTCGATTAATAATGTGTATATCTGCGATTTTGCATAATACGAATATATATTTTATATATTTCCCTTGGTTTGACTGTATCCTGGAGCTGTTTTATGTGTCTATTTACATCACGGTATGGTTGCAAAGGAGTTAAAACTTCGGCATGCTCAAGGTGGGTTCTATTCGCGTTTTTCTATTCTCCCAGTTTCAGACCCTTAAAGTAAAACCCTTGAGATCATCGCATTCCGCATGCTATCCCTCCAGACATCTGCTCCAGTTTGATACGGATCCGTATTCTATGCCATATCCCGACTTTCGCCAGCGGCACAAGTCCTTTCCCTTGGTTCGATGAGCCGTGTAAATGGGATTCTCCATTTCAGAGCGATAAGTCGGGAATGCCTTCTGGCTCGGATATCAAAGTAATTACGTTCCCAACAACGGAGCTGCGCCTGGGGTAGAAAAAGAAATGCTTGGTTGTTCATTGTTACCAATTTTTATGGAGAAATGAGATACCCAAAGGTACATTCCGATTATCATCTAGTTTTCCCCCAACTGCCGCACTTCTTGTGTGTTGACATTCCCCGCTTTTCCCATTTCTTGTGACAATTTCTACGAAAACTCAATACAAACACAAACATATCGTCCCTAGATGATGCCTAAACACTCCCATTCAATGACAAACGTTAAATTTACGACAATGCCCATTCGAGCAGGTAAAGAACTCAGGTGAATGGGTCGCTGGAGGGGGAGGGGAGGGGTGCCTAAATTTTGGGAGTAGGGGGCGGGGCAGATGGCTATCGGACCGCAGTCGAAGTCGGCACAGATGACTCATCAAATTAGCGTCCAGGGCGCGGGCGATAAGCGTCCATGCGAAGGATTAGGATGGGAGAGGATGAGCGGATGAAAGGAGAGTTCGATTGTTGGAAAGTGTTCCCGAAATATGCGCATATCATTTTACAAACAGTCCAAACCACTCGAGACTGCTATAGTATTGTAGTCCCCATTTGCTGGGAAATTCCTGGGCCTCGAAGACCACCCTCGCTGGCAGGGAATCATGTCGAGCGGTTATTAATTGCCGGAGATTTGTGCTTAGTTACTTGGGTTCGGTTGTCTCTTTTAATTGGTTTACAATATTGCATTGATATTCATGACTGCATTTGTTATAAAGAGTTAAGTAGACTTAAAACTAATTAAAATATCATTTATTAAAACATCAGAAAGCATAGTGGCTAAACCTTACTGTAGAAACTCGCTCTTTATTTGATTTATAAAGTGGATAATAGAAAATTAATTAAACTAATAACTAAAATGTGTTCAAAATTAAAGCAATATTGTAAATATTTGTGATGATAAATATAAACAAATTTATTGTAAAGCGTTCATTTACAATTTCATTCTTAATTGTGATTGATTTGCAGCCCTTGTTTCTCGAATAACAAAAGTCTTTACCATATTGACCTCTGAAAAATTTGTATCTAACATTTTTGTAAAGAAATCTTAATTTTGTAAGATTATTGATTGAAGTAAGTACTTATAAGCCGTTGTTTGCATAAATAGATTTATCCTGACGTTATTACACAACTTTACGATAAGATTAAAATCGTATTCACTATTTTCGTGAGTACACTACTGCTCGTGGAGATTCCAGCATTATTTAAGTAAAACTTTTACCTCTTTCTCCACCCCGAATTCCCTGTGTTTACAGTTATGGCTCGCAATTATCCGTTCAATTTGCACAGGAAGCTTTTGTCGCGCCGTCTCGGTCCCGATAATCCGACAGCAAAATATGCGAACGTTAATTACGCTTTTGGCGAACCTCTTACGCACTCCGATGCTCCGATGCAGATGCAGATGCTCCTGCTCCTGGTCCAGCTCCTGCCCCCTCCTCTTGCCACTTGCCACTTGCTGCAGCACTTGGTAGCAACGGCTGACAACGATGCCTGACGGCAGATAATGCTGATCGCATGAATGATGGAAGGAATCGAGCGGGAATACGAGTTCTGTGATCGATTAGGGAGCCAATCCAGAATGCAGAACCCCGAGCCGGGTTGATTGAAAGCTTGCAAATTGTTTGAAGCATCTGGGATCTGTGCGGAGTCGATCCAAATGGATGCACTTACGGGCAGTGTCATTGGCCCGGCTCACACTCAGCCACCCAGGTGGTTGTGGATAGTTCGGATCGCAGTTGCCCCCACACTGCGCATGCGTCCATTTGTCTTGACCCCAAAGTGCTGCATGCGGCGTTACTTTCGTTTCTGATTAATTTGAGCTAATTTGTTAAGTAATAACTGGGGGGAATCGCACCAAACGAAGTTGTAAAAATAATATAAAAACAGTTTGAAACAAATCCCCGTGATCTTCATTGGGTCCCCAGCGATTTATTAACACTTAACCGCGCTCCGTTTCGATCAGATTGGACGCCCTTTGCGTAGGAGCTCCGTCCAAAGTAGGGCGCCAAATTGTGCACGTCCCGGTCTGCGGGTAACTCCCCGATCCCCAGTCCAAGATCTCCAATCCCCAATCCCCAGTCACCAATCCCCCATCCTCAATCCCCAAACCCCGATTCCATCTGTATACCCACTTTGGAGTGCAGTGCAGTTAAGCGGGTTTAGTATTTCGATTATTGACTGCAACGAGCAGCGGGTGGTGGATCATGTTGGTCGTCTTTAGGTGGAAATAAAGATGGAAATGGACTGGGTCCCAAAGTCCCTGCTTAATTGACAGCGCACCCAAGCAGGTCAGTGCGAACAGAGATGTGAGAGCCAATTGATGGGCCCAACAGGAGAAATCTTTCTTTTGTGGATAATCCCCCCTCCCCCTTCTTCGCTCGTACATGGAATGGTTGTGTTCTTCTGCAATCGTGTTTTATGAAGATTAGGTTTTTTAAACCTACCTAACCTCTTTAACTTTTCCCCTTAAGATTTATGTGCGACTCTAAAATATATTTTTTTGTGTACATTATTTGAGCCTTTGCTAACCTTTTCAAATAGTTGTAAAGTATTTACGAACTTTTTGGTAGTGTAAAGATAAATTCCTTAATTGGAAAGACTATACACGAAAAGTTCATTGTTTTTTGGAGGTATTAAACACTTTTCCCATATGTTATATAATTATTACTTACCCAACCAATTGAAGTTAGGCAATTTAAATGAAAAACATAACCAAGATCATGACCGATATCTAGCGCCATATTATTTTTTGGTAATGTATAGATAAATTCCTTGATTGGAAAGACTACACACGAAATGCTCATTGTTTTTTGGAGGTATTAAAAACTTTTCACATATATATAATTATTTCTTATACAATTATTACTTACCAACAACCAATTGAAGTTAGGCAATTTAAATGAAAACCTAACCAAGATCATGACCGATATCTAGCGCCATATTAGTGTCAATTAATTTATGAGGAAAACAAGATAAGTGGATGGGAAAAGGGTGCCTTTCCGCGGACCTGGGAGCACTTCTGCCCAATGTGCCATGTCCGATTCCTAATTCACATGTCACGTTCATGTTCACGTTCCACGGCCACAGTCCGTTGGAGTTGCAATTTTTTCGGTTGCGGTTGCCGCGACTGAAGATTTGCGATAAACGGCGAGAACATGGTTACAAGACTCCACAACTCCGGCCAGAGTTGGACTCCAAGTTCGAGTTCGAGTTGAAGATGGAGTTGCAGATGGTAAACAAAGACGAGTAGCGCTGACTGATCGGCCGACACTCGGACCGACGGAGCGGTTTACACTCATAAAATTAAATCAACAACAATTTTATAATTTGGCGCATTAAATCAACTGTGGGCCGAGCCCAATAACCATCTCCATCTCCATCTAGGCAGCCAGCCAAAGTCGAGAGCTGGGAACCAGCCGACCAGGCCACGTAGCACATAATCGGGCGCGTGCAATCTTAATGGATAAATTATTGGGAGACGAGCCGAGGTCCGTACTCGGTCTTCCTGGACTTCCAGTTGCCGTCTCGGTTTCAGACCCACTCTTTCCTTTTCTTCCTTTCTCCTAACAACAATTGGCGGTGTGTGCCCTCGTTATGTCATAACCGCACTTTAACTTAACGGGCTGCGTAATATAATAATCATTTATTAATTTGCCAAGTAGCAGGTGCCAAGCGAAGTCGAGATGGTTTGAGTACGTGCCACAAATCAGGGGGAAAATATAGCTCCGGTATGCAAAACTAGTCGTAGCATGAGGCTACCGGCTATAATGTCTCGATGTCTAACTTTTTTCTCATTTTGTTAAGATATTTTTAAACCAATACAAGCGCAAAGTAAAATGTGGGCTAAAGCTTTCCTAACACTCACTTTAAAATACAATAAAATCTTAAGAACCATAATTAAGAAATAACTATTTAAAAAGTAGTTTAGCAAATAAAAAGACAGGACTATAACCTCTATTGACCATAAGGATTTTATTAATATTATAGCACTTTAAACTTCATTTGCAGCATAAGTGCTTATAATTATAAATAAAAAGTTAATTATAGAAGGGAAATAAGAAATCAAATAGGTAGTTGAGTTAATGAAGGTATAAGACTACGCCACTTACTGACTTTCAAAGCTATATTTCAATTAAAGAAAATTGATGGTTCCTAGAGGAGCCCTCCTTCCCTCGCGACACGCAACATTTATATGGCCCTGCCAATCTGTCCACCCCCATCCTCGAGTGCATTCCACATGGAGCGATGCAGCTGCTCCATGCTCCTGTCAATTGGCTTCTGGCTGAAGAGGAGTCGCGCCCAGCAATTAACACCCGCGAATCTGTGCGGCTTCCAGCACGCCCTCGACTTTTATTTGCCCAAATGGATAACCTCTAATTTGGCGAGGCTTTTTATTGCCGTGGCCCCATCCCCAGTCCCACCACGCTCCCCGCGAATCCCCCCTCCCATCTGGGGGATCCGTGCCCCATCGCATGTTCCACTTAATGACACAGAGAACTCAGCGTTTCGGTTTCGTTTGTTGGTTTGCTCTGTGATTTCGTTTGCCGGCGTCGGCTTTTTGCTGATCTCGTCCGGTTATTGGGCCATTTAACGCCTTTAATGCTGGGCAGTCCGAAAATTGCCATTTCCATTTCATCCAAATGAGGTGTTTCAAATGATTCGTTTGCATTGCCCGCGCCTTCAATTAGCCGCACGCAATCGCAGAGTCACAGGTGTCAGATGTTCGCCCCTTAAATGTGAACAAAAAAAATCACTTTCATCGTGGCTTCCACTCAGGAGTAGTCATAACCCTCAGATTTATGATTAAAGAGTGAAAGTTGTTTAGTATGAAATTGACCTTTCGGCACTCCCATACAAATAATTGGTATCCATAAAGTTTTCATGATTTGAAATACAAACGGAAGATTGTAATAGATTGTAAATTGTAATCTCTTTTGCAATTATTTATGTGTTGATATCGTATTTTATGGTAAAACTGAAAGTATCTTAGATATTATGTTAAGAAAGGTAATATTTATTGAGTAATAACATTAAACAGATTATCTTTATACTCGATAAAGAGTTACTTCAATAGTTCATATTTAAATTATTTATTGATTGTTATTTCTTTGTAGACCTAGTTCCCAATGCTAGATATCCCTGACCATTGCTGGGTATCATTTGCAATGACCATTGAACAGATTAAGGCGCCGCCATCCTCCACTTCCTGATACCACCACCCCCAAAAGCCGGCTTTGGAGCTTAATTAATTACCTCAACTTATTTGATAGCCTTGAGCTGAGGCAACTATAAATAATAAAAGATTTTTAATAAATCATTTGGCGCACTGCAAGCGAGGACATGGACATGGTCTTCGACATGGACAATCGAGTGGACTCCAAGCCCTTTCCACCGCCCCCCCCCTGCCCCCCTATCCCCAGAGCTAGTGCTTTGCATGCGTTTGATAAGCGGACATGGGCTGCGAGGAAAATAGCTTAATACGCGCCACCAGATGGCTTCGAGTCCGGCAGAATATATGAGGACATCGAGGTAACAGGAGGCAGACGCCGGAGCTGCTGGCTTGGTATTTATAGTCGAAAAAATGGCCCAAAGGCCGAAATACTCGTACGCAAAAATAAATATCGAACGATGCCCCGTGCCCTTCTCCGCCGGTCACCTTTCTTACTCGACCAATCGAAACTTCATCTACGTCGAAGCACGCACCATCCATACACTGAAGACAAAAGTGTATAAATGGAAAAAAATGCATTTATCAATTTAAAACAGATTGTGAGTCTTAAGACTAAATTATTATAATATGATGATTAGTATTTATTATTATTAAAAGCTCTTCACGAGTTAACCAACATTTGTTTATTAAGTATGCCTCTATTGTTCTAAGCTGGCGGTTCTTGAATTATAAAACACATTTTATAAGGAATCTGTTTTAAGTTTTTATCTTAAGAACAAATGTAAACAAATGTAGTAACAACAAATGTAATGTAATGTATGTGCTATAAAATATTTAGGGAAAATTTCTTAGCAATTGAGTTATAATTACATTTTCAGCTAAATAAAAACATATCAGGTAATTAATAAGAATTTTATTATTTATTCTTTGAGATAAGAATAAAAACATCAATATTTATTCTTCGATATTCAAGTTTGTAAATGGTTTTTGAGTACACTAACATAGCTAAAGACAAAGTGCTTCATTTCTTATTTTCTTTTTTAAGCCATTAAAGCTTAGTAGTTTTTGTGTGACCCTAAAGTGTGATGGTATTATGCAATAAAAATGCAGTAGTTTTTTCCCTTAACCCTTACCTATTGTTTTTCCCAGTGCAAAGCTCATATAGGCCCTAGACGCAGCTCGTAATTACGAACCTGAAACGCGGCGATATTGGAAAATTCGCTTAACAAGCCAATAGACTGAGTTATGACTGAGCTGCCCGTCTCCGGCTCCTTAAACTTCTTCCTGGCCGTGGACCAAGGAGGCTTCCCCCTGGATTTCCCCCGGCTTTCCACGGCCTGCCAGATGGGGCAGCTGTGGCAACCTCCAACGGCAGCAATTTGTTCTTGTTGTCGACTTTGCATGTCGCTGCCTGGTTGGCTGTCTGTCAGTTTGCTTGTTTTGCATGCTATCCCCAGTAAGTTCCTCACTCATCTCCCTCCCCCCGCGCTCTCCTCCGCTCCCGGAAACCCACTCCGGCGGCGGCTTTGGCCTTCCTCAGCCGACCAAAGTCGAGCCCCATGTTCGGTCCCATGTAAGTCTGCTGACAAAAACAATGTCAAGAGCCCAGACGCCGCCCTCTCGCCACTTCCGCTTGGCTTTCCTGCATTTCTCGGCCCGGTCAAGTTCGCATTCGCACTGCTGGCTAACCAGATAGATTATCTCGCAAATGCCGCATTTGCTGTTCCATCGAGTAATTACACATTTCCCTAATTGAGCTGAAATTACCGCGGGAACGAAGCGACTGCCATAAGTTGACTGTTTCGAGTGGTTCAAGGGCTTCAAGGAAGAGGAGCTTCTGCTGGCCAAGCCAATGAAAATTGAAAGAGTTTCAAAAATATAGGGGTGGTAAACATATATACATAAATAAATTTACACATTAAAAAATTCAAATTTTGCTGCGATAATTACTAAAAAGACAAGGGATAATTTAAGAAGATTTATGAAGGGGACTACAGCAATTATTAATGTTCTGGACTTGCACAAATTTTGACAATACTGAAAATAAGGCATTACATTTAGTACAATTTATTATTTATTTAAACATTTTAAACCTTGTAAATTAAAAAATACCTAAACAATATTCAAAGAACGTTAATTTGATGTTAGAGGAATACCAAAGAGGAATTCCAAATCTCTTCTAAAAAATATGATAAAAATATTCATTGTTGATCACAAAGGAAAATGAATACAATTCTGTTAAATATTTCCGATAACCTTAAGCAATAGTCACCAATTTAGCCTGCATAAATACGGTCTAAAGCGGCCTTTGCAGATTGCCTACAAAGATTTGAGAAATGCCTAAAAAATATCATTGAATATTTTCACAATTAACCCCTGGACAATTCGTGGATTTGGTTAACTATTTGGCATTGTTCGGATCTCCGATAGCCGCCCATTCAGCGGGAGACGGACGAGGGAGTCGCGCCAAGGCGAACATTTGCAAATGTCATAATTACATGAGATTTGATTAAATTTTTGTCGCGCCGGCAAAAAGTGAATGTCATTTGCAAATCAAACACTTTTTGCTTTTATTTTCGGTTTTTATATTTCGTGCCTGGCATTTTTGGCGACACCGAATCGCATTTACATTCACCTGACGACGACAAAAATCGACACAAATGAGTCGGGTTTGCAGCGGCAACCTGCAACCTGCTGCCACCTGCTCTGCGAATGTGTGTGCAACACGCGGCACATGATTAATGTGCCAAATTGCAAATTGCAGTGCGGCGTTTAACTGTCAATCAAAACAGCTCTAAAGCCTGCATTTGATGTCGATACAAGACCTCGACAAACGTGCGTCAGATCGCTGGAATCGAACATGTGGTATGGCAAGGATATATCGGATTAGAATCGAAAATAACAAAAATAAATTACATTTATTAAATGTTTAAAAAAGTAATGAATATCAGCTCTATTAAATGTAGCGATTACTTTAATACACTACAACCTACTTACTGCTTATTGATAAAGATTAAGACTTTTATACTAGTTGTTTTTTGTGATATTTAAGCTGATGAATTACAGCTAAACTCTACGCTTAAAATTATTAAGTGGTCTTAACCTAATAATAAACCTGAATAAAATTGAACCATTTCGAAATTAAAGCAAATATGCCAAAAGCCAGAATAAGATTATACTTCACACGATCAAACAAAAGTCAATATAGCTTATGGATTTTGTTGCTTTTATGAAAAAGTGAACAATACTTCCTCTTTGAGATTAAAAATTAAAACGTATTTGGATGTGGAATACCTTGAAATGTCTTTGGTTTCATATTTTGTTAATTCGCTTTTAAGCCATATTTGAAGGATACAGTATATGAATTAGCTCTGTCTAGAATTTTCATAGGAAATAGGTCATTAAGTGCGGTTTAAACTGAACTGAGCTTTGGCTTGCAACCACTGGAAGCTTTTCGGCCGGCAGGAGGAAGAGTAACCTCTGAATGAGGTGGGGGCGCGGCTTTCGGCTCCATCTGACATCTCATATTTCCAGATCGCTCGGATACGCCGTCATCCTGTGGCAGCCACCGCAACAGTGGCATTCGGGGGGCAAGTGGCACACCTTTTGGCGGCTCACCTCGAACGGCTCACCTCGAACAATTGGATTTGCTTGCCTGGCAGCGGCAATCAAACGAAATGAATTTTTGAATTTCATTAACAAAAAGCAAAGGCGGAAAGATGGCGACAAAATGCGACCACACTCGGGATTATCTCTGCGGTTGTCTGGGATCTGAGCGATGGAGCAGAGGATCTCCTGGAGGTGGAAGCGTTTACATCCAATTGTGGTTTGCCCGTTCGCTCGGCGGTTTACTATTCATTCCGTTCGAACGGGTCTGAGCTTTGAGCTCCGGCTGACAGGCCTGCTGACAGTATTTGAATGCCCGACTGTAGCAGCTACTGGAAATTACAATTCACAATTAATTGAGCTACATTATCAATCAGCGTAAGCCGATCAGCGGGGAATGTCCGAGGGATTCCTAGCTGATCCGATCCCCTGAGTGGAAGTCGAAGACCAAACCCAAGCCCATAACCAAAATCAAAATCAAAACCCAAACCAAAACAATCAAAAGCGCAGCTGTCACACCTCCATCAAGAGCGATTTCAGTGCGGGGGCTGGGGGATCATGATGATCAGCTTTCCGCTGGATGGATGTGACTCATCAGCCCCGATTCCTGTGGGATTGTCAACCAGATTGCCAGTGCTTCATTAATTTGCTTCAATGATTCTTCATTGATCGACGGCCGGATAAATCGTATTTCAAGTGAGATTTCCAAAGAAGTTCGTCTCGAATCAATTAACTGCCTGGCTTTCCTAGGCCCTGGAAACTTGAAGGGGCAGGGGATTTCGGGGCTCCGAGGGGAGATGCACTCGGCGGACACACCCCGACATGCTCCAAAAAAGTTCTTTAACCTGTAACCACATTGTGGCCGGCGATCGGCGATCACTAGATCGCTTAATAAGCAGCCTAGCTGTCTGCTCTTCGGGACCCCGATCCCCAACTCCGTGCCCCACCCGCGATTCTGCCCCATCCTGTTTTGTTTCGCAGTTCCAGCTCCTTTGTGGCTGCTCCGACACGGCACGGAGAAAAAATGTGTAATTATTATATACCGCAAACATATCAAATAAATAGGTAAATAAAGGTTGAATTTTTAAGAGATTATTAAACTATTCAAAATTATGTTTGGCACGGTTACTTATACTTTATGTTTAAATCATAAATTTCAATGGTTATTTTTCAAAATAATAATTAAGTCTATCAATAAACATTGTCCTTAGGCAAAAGTTTGGTTATTGTTAATACGCTGGTTAATATCGGACAACATAAGAGTATATATTCAATTACTTAATATCCTTTATTAATATTGCTTAACATTGAAAATCATTTAAAACTAAGTCCTTAAAGATTTTTTGTTGAAGGAAACAGTACTCAACTGATACCATAATAAAAATAAACTTTTTTGTTGTAAAAAATAGTTTAAATATTTGTTGTATATTTTTGTATTTTTTTCTGTGTAGCTGCGGCCCAGGAATCTGCACCGTTTTAAGCATAAATCGCCGCAGGGCATGCGCCCGATATGCGTTCAACTCAATGAACTTGCCACGACTCCTGTCCCTGCCCCAAGCCCCTGCCCCCTGCCCCCCCGTCGCCCTGTTCCCGCCCGGCTTCTGAAGCTCCTGCTCCCGCTGCTCCTGCTCCTGCTCCAGCTGAATCTGCTCCACCTACTTCAACTCCGACATCCCGACTGTTACAGTTTCGCGTTGCGAGCTGCAAGTTGCGAGTTGCCCGCCGACTGGCAAACATATATATTATTTAAATTTTTAAACGATTGATCGTCCTCCGCCCTGAGTGTGTGCCCGCCTCGTCCGCCTCCTTCTTGCCCCCCCCACCTCCTCGATCTCCTCGATCTCCTGTGGCATCGTGATAGTTTGAGTTATTTAGAGCTGGCTGCTTTATTGCTCGGGAGGAGTCGCAGTCGGAGTCGCAGAGGAGTCTCTCCAGGCTGAGGGCGTGTTCAGTTCTGGACCACTTCGCCGCGCTCCTTTCGCAGTGCGTTCTCCGTGGCTTATAACAAAATGATTATGTTTTGCATATTGAGTGAAATTTGCATAAATGAGGAGGCCAGCAAGGTTGCTGCACGGCTAAAACCAACTAAGAAATGCTCGTTGGGGTAAGGAATAAAACTGAATCAAAATTATATTCTTCTCTCTCTCTCTGCAAAAAAATATAAATCGGAATATTTGATCGACATAACAGCACTCAAATTATAGTCGATATCGAAATGGGAGTGGGACTCCCGATTGAATAAGTAATCCCTTTTGGGAAAAGGAAAGTGAGGCCTTAAAGTGGATGGGCATGGCATAATAAAGGTCTGGGGAATAACCTAGGAAGGCTGTTATGAGAACTGGAGGTGAAGATATTAAGTTATTTTTTAAATGAGTTAATACCCAAGAGATCAGAGGGTCATTTTAAATACAAAGTATAAATCCTTAACAAATTGTGTGCGCATTACCTCAGACAGCCTACATTTCCATTTAACTGAAAAGAGTTATTACTTAAATATTTAATTTTTTACCTAAAATATACTCACATATATTATGTGGAAATGAGCTATCTGTAGGTTTAAATCAGTAGAGTCTAGTTCTAACTCCGACATGCAGTGTTAAATTATGCTAAACCTTTGCGATCTTTTAACACATTTTCCCCTAGTTTGCTGTTAGGGAGTTAATGGAAAAAAACAGGCATACATAATTTGTTGCATGTGTCAATTCCGAAAAAGGTTTCATATACTTACTTGCCAGTCGGGGGCTGCTTCTTTTTATTTACCCACGCTCATTTAGCGCTTAGAATAACAGTCATTAACATAAGAACAGAGTCACTTCCTTGGAACGTTAGCGTTTCGACTGCCCTCGCCCCTCGCCCCTCGCCCCTTACCAATTTTACTTTTTTTTTTGTGTTCGAGGCCTTTCACGTGGTTCGTGTGTGCTGAACGATGAGCGCTAAAGAAATTAAAATTGAAAATTCCTTTATTTCAATATTTTGACAGTGACTTGGCAGCGCCTCGTTAAGAAAAAACAAAATAAACTCCAGTTCGAGATGGGGGCTCGAGAATTGAAATGAAATAAAACGAAACGAAACGAAACACTTTTCAGTTGTCTTTGCGACCAGCCCCGTTCTGAACTCCGATCCCCGGGATCCCCATCGTTTTGGCCCGGTCATAAAATGTGCCAAGTGCCAAGTGGCGAGTGACCGGGTTGAGTGCCTGGCCTGAACTTGTTACAGTTTCTTTCACCACCTCGTTCGCCTTAGACTTTCTTTGTTGTGCAACTCGATTCTGTTCTCGCTGGTATGTACTTTCATTTCGCTGCCAAGATAATATTGGTATTCGCGGTGGAAGGAAGGCGACAATTGCCATGCGCCAATGCAAATTGCCGATAAGTGCACTTGACTCTCATATAAATTAATATTAATTATGCCACTAATTAGCCAAGCTCACATTCCAAGCAGACAAATAAGCCCACTAACAATATATATGTGCGGCTACTGAATCCAGTTCCATCGATTCATCGAGCTGGGCTGCAATGCGAATATATTTCGGTGTAAATCATTTGAGTGCTTTGAAGGCGCCAATTGAATTAACGAATGAATAAAGATATGAATAAAGCAAATGGATATGGTAGACTAAAGAAATTTGAATACACTAACGTTTTTTATATTTTTGAGGTAATGAACGAATATACATTCATTAGACATATGCATTCGTAGACAATCACTTACTTAAAATATAACCATTATAATTAGTTACCTACTCAAAATAATCTAAAATTAAATTAATATTTTAAATATATTTACTACTATTTATTTTAGGAAAAATAAATTTCGAAACTTTCTGCTGGTGAGTTTGAATAGAGAAAATCAAAAGACTTAGGACACAAACCTTTAATTTATGTAAGCTTATAAAATCAAATTTGTGTCATATCCATGGTTTTCTTATTTAACTTGCTTAAGAAGTTGTATGAAGAAAATCAAAGTCTTTGGACACAAACCTTAAATTATCACAAAATAAAAATCTAGATGTTAAATATAAAAGTTTTCAATTGATAATAATTTTCTTTTGTCCTGTAAAAATTTGTCAATTTAGTTAAAGAATTTACATTTTTTAAGGTACGTTTTCTGAATACTCGCTTTAAATATTTTTCGTGAAGAAATACCTTTCCAAACCAATTAACTTTTATATAGAAAAGAAAGAAAAGTTGGTATATAGAGAAGACTTTATGTGATTATAATTAATTTTCTTGTAACAATTTTTGGAAATACCAATCTAGAGAAGACTTTATGTGATTATAATCTAATTTCTTGTAACAATTCTTGGAAATACCAATGTAACCTGGTCGGAGATCGACCCTATCATGCCCTAACACCGCTTGAGATAAATCCCAGAAAGCTCTCCGCGTCGACTGCTCCGACGACTGCGAATTGGCTTGTAAGTTTGCTTGTCCGACTAAATGCCTTGGTGGCTGCAGTCGCCCAGCTGGCCAGGTTGAATCTGAAGCTCTGTCCGTCTATGGATGCAGTTCGCATTCATTCAATTGCGTTTGACAGGCGTTTGGCCATAAAAATTATGCCACAACAGCCCGAGATGCAAATTTGCATTTGCGTTTGCGCCGAACGGACATTGGCTCAAATTTATGACAACTTATCGCCGTGGCATTCGCTTAGACTGAGAGCCAGAGGCAGATATAGTTGCTGATCCGAAAGGCAGACGCTGGTGGGCGTCGTTGGCGACATTTCGCTTTCATTCGCAATTAGAATATGGAAATGGGAAATGCGCTTAGTGTAAAAATAGATCGAGTCGGCGACTGGCGCCGCTCTGCAAGATCTGTCTATGACTTTGACCCGTCTACACGACTGCACGAGTTCGGTTTCGCTTACCCAAATCCAAACGATGGAACGGAAAAACAAAGGAAAAGTTTCCCCTCGGCCAGACGAAATTTGTCAAAGTCGATTTCAAAGAAGTTTGTCAAAAGCGGATGCAAGTGAAATCGATACCAGCGCGTCTTTGTCAGGGCCAAAAAAAAAAAAAAGTGAAAAAAATAAAAATGAAATATTACAATAGGAAGAACAGGCGACGGAGCCGGAGGAAGGTGTGAAAAGGTCGTCGTGCCATTTAGGGACCGCAATCTTCGAGCGATCTCACAGAGAACAGACCCACTCGGATGCAAACCCCGTGGAACGAGGGGAAGGGGGAGGAGGTCGGGTAGTGCATTTCGGACGATTGCCCGACTTTTCAGATATCCGATGCCAGCTGAATTTTAACAGCTCGTTAACCCGAGCCTGTTGTTAGAAGGCATTGCTATTGCGGCGATCACGAAACCACACAGCAGTAAAACCTTTACGTACAAGGGGCTTAAAACTTTTATTATATATGCCTTTATGTGGCATACTTGGTTGCTGGCTATGTTATATTTTTAAATTAATTTTTTTTATGTTACTTGCCACAACAATGAACAAAACAATTTTTAAAGTTAATATTAAATAATGAGTTTCGTTTTGTGTACGATAATTTGTAGTTTTCATTTTTATTACTTTGTTGGAGTTAAGGATCAAAGAAATATCTTGTATATTTACAAAAATAAATTAAGCTTATGTTTAGTTTGACATTTAGTAGTCACGTTTTTTAGTTAGTTCTGTATAAAATTAATTAACGTGTCTTACTTTGCCTTTATTTTGATGATCCTAAAACTTGTAGAACACATTTTTTAAGTGAATCAACTGTTTATACTATAAACCCATTTTTAGGAAAAGTATTCTTTTCTTTTCTAAAATTATATTAAATTGAATTCTGTACTGTAATTTTAGCTGGTGAAATTCGCTGGACAAATTGTCCCAAATAGTTTTTCTTTAACTAATAAAAAAAGTTTGTAAATCAATATAACTTTTAAATAAATTAAAATTATCTTTATATTTCAACTACCTTTTTTCTTCCTCTAAAACCCTCGATGTATTGTGAGATACCCTAAAGTTGCCATCTTAACTTTCTGGGTAGAAAGTAACCTCTTTTCCTTGGCTTCTGCTGCATTCCCAGACAATCTCCTGCAGGGGAGCCGTCACGTCGCCAATCCCCACTATCCGATCGCCATTCCCATTCCCGGGAGCCGCTCATCTAATCTGTTTGGTGTTAAGTCCAGGCGAGCATGTGTAATTCGATTGTTTACATGCGAATGGCTTCAAAACGCTTGGCAAAATGACAGCAAAAAGGTGAATCGCAGGGGGAGCCGGCGAATTGAATATATTAAACGAAAGCCAAAGTGGCATGTGCTCGGGTGAAATTTTCTCGAGTGGGAGGGGAGTTTCATTTCATTAAATACGATCCAGCCCCTGCGCATTCTGGTTTGTCCGTCAGTCAGTCAGCCAGTCAGTCAGTCTCCTGAGAATTGTGTCGCGACCCGGACGAAGATGACGACGATGTGATGGAGGCGTCGTCTGGGTTGTCCTGGAAGATGCGTTTCACTCATATCCGGTTAAAAATTCACACCTCAGAGCCCGACCGACCACGAGGTGAACCCGGGGTTCCAGGGATTGCGGCAGGGAACTGCACTACCCTCGCTCCTCCATCCGCTATGTTGCTGGTGGCGTATTAAATTTCAAGAACTGGCAAACGACGAGGGCCAGGGGCGGAGTGACGGGAGGCGGGGCGTAAGTAAATGCCAGAAATCTTGCAGATTCGTGGCGTAAAATTATGAAAATTATGTCTGACACATCCTGCTGTCTGCTTAAGGTCTTTGTTTATCCTGGCTGAGCGGCAAAAAAGGAAGCGCCTCCAACACTCCAAACATGCCACAGACAGGTAATGGCGACAGCAACAACAACAGCAACAGCAGCAACAACAACAACAACAACAGCTACGAACATCTCCACTGGAACCGGTGTTATTTGCATAAGTTGCTCGTGTCTCCGATTCCTTTATGCGACAAAGTTCGCTGCTTAAGTCTTTCGTATTCTGGATATTGTGGGATTTAGCAAAAAGGAGCCGGGGGCCGGCATGTTGGACAATTGAAAGTGAGAAGTGAACTTAACAGGGATAAATATGTGTTTAATGCTCCGATTTAGTTTATGTTTTATTTTTACTTAGACCTGGTCTTGAGATCTTAGTCACTTTAACATATTATGGGAGTCCTTAATCAAAATATTAAACTTAGGCATTATAATATATTAAGTATATAAAATTGATAATATTAATTAATTAATATTAAGGATAAAAATTTAAAGATGGAATTTTTATTTTTGATTTAACGCAAATATTATTTAATTTACATTTTCTGAAAGTTTTATTAGTTGCAAATGATTTTTTCCAAAAATCCTAATATCAAGTAAATTTAAAATCTTAACAATGTTCTTAATTTATAGTCGATAAATTACGTTTCTGACCTTGACCTTATATTGTAATTTATTAAAGGCTTTTATATATCTTAGCCCACTTAGTAATACTATAAAAACTTTATTTAAAGCTTCAATAACTCAAGATCGGTAGTTAAAATCTTCCCACCATTAATCTTTTAATAGTTTTTCATTTAATGGCTTTTGCAATACGTTGCGCAACTATTACGTTTCCACGAAATAAGCGAGTTAACAATTCACAATTCGCAAACAATTCGAATTCGTCTTACTGACAATGAAGTATTTTGTTTTTCGTTCCTCTTTTTCGATGGTTTCACGGTCGCATAATCTATCAAATGACCGATCCCCAGCCATCATCAATTCATTGACTGCACCCAGTTTGCGCTGTTTTGGCCTTGCTTGGGTCACCGCAGCTAATTGAGTCATAGCCACATCCAGATTCGGATCCAGGCCGAGACCAAGACCAAGACCCACGGCACCGAGTCAGCGGGAGTAACAACAAACACAAATTAACCACAATAAAAAGATTCGCAGTGTCCCTGGCCAGTCAGTCCACTCAGGCTGAGGCACCCAAAACGAGCAAAATTAAAGATCGGTGTGAGAGCGGGACACAAATAAAATCCATTAGGTGGCAGGTACCACGACTGCGGCGATTTCGTGAGAGGATAGCCTGGATGGCCTGCCCCATCATGGTCTGGGAATCTGGTGGAGTTTCGGCTCAGATTTGTCATTGTTAGACGGGTTTTCGGACCATGGATATTCAAAGTTTTTGCCTGGGTTGGGCCTCGCTGTGTTTGTGTGTGGGTGCTTTACGGCCAAAGTGTCGCTAATTCCTGGAATCCCGACTCAAGGTTAAGTCCATTCATAAGCGAGTGCCAAAACTGGCTTGGCGATCACGGATTTGGAATCTTGAAACTTGGTTGTGGATCACACATTTATGGCCATCAAACAGGCCGCCACAGCCCGAGGACCACCCACTGGCCTGGAATGGCCTCTCCTGATCCGGCTGAGCCGCCGTTGCAGTTGCAATCGGCATCAGAAGTGTTGCAATGAGGCATTTACAATAGCAAACGAGTTAATTACCACTGCGAGCGACTCGAGCGGTTCCAACAGCTCCAACACATGCCCCGACCTTATAGAGGAGGCCCAGCCTGACAGCCCCAGCCTGGCATTGGCATCCCAAGTGGGGATCGGGATCGGGAACGGGATCGGGATCGGGACCGAAGTGGATGTGGATGTGGATGGCTACGGCTGCTTTGGCAATCTGCCGCATTGATCGAGCAACCGATCTGCGATTGCCGCTCTTCTTTTATTTTCAGCTGCATTTTTATTCTTATTTTCATTTTACTTTATTTGCTGTTGTTTTCTTGCGCCTGCGCGTGTTCAAATTGTCCAAAGCGTAACAATTTAATATCGCTGTGCCACAGCCACAGCCACAGCCACAGCCACAGCCAGTGCCAAGTGAGCCAAGGAGCAAGCAGCGGTCGGCATCTGCATCTGCATAGTGGGGCCCAGGTTGCCAGACAAAGATTCACTGAGAAAAGCTGGGGAATACCTCTAGACAACCAATAAAATATACCCTTTAGTTCATTATTTGATTTTTAAGTTATTAAACTGGGTTTCATCTAGTCAAACAACAAATGGTTATCTTAGACCTTTAAATTGTACTATTAACTGAACATAAATATTCAGCATTAGTTAGAAAAACTTAAAATGTAATGAGTGAAAAATGAGAAGCCTTATGTGATACTGTAAAGAAAGGAACACTTAACAACTATAATTTGTATACAACATATTTTTAGATAGTTAAAAAAATTGATTACAATGAAATAATTTTATTAGTATATGGGATTCTAATTACAAGTCAAAATAAAATAACATGATATTAATAATTTTTTTCAATGTTAATTGGACGTTTAGAAAAAGTAATCTAGTTTTCTACATTTAGATGATTCTATATTATATTAATTCCAGTGATTATGTATTTGTTTTGTCAATAATTTATAGTTTTTTTTTAACCAATGTAGCGGATTTTATTTTCCCAGTGTAGTCGCACATTAACTGGCGGCTGCAACTTGTTGCTGCCACTGCTGCCACTTGCTCGGTTCGCTGCTCCGCGCCAGCATGTTTAACGTATCCGTATACGTATTTCGTATTTTATTTAATTGATTTTTCTGCACCGCACATGCATTGGCCATTAATTCATTTATTTATTTAGCGCTCGCCTTCGACACTGAGCACTTCCACTGAGCGAGGATGGGATGGGAATGGGATGGGATAAGTTGGTGGTATGGACTCGAGGTGGATTGTCGATGAATTAATCGTGCTTAACACCATTCCTGGCATTTTGTGGCAGTGCCACAGCTCCTAGAAGAGATAGTAGCCGTGGAGATGAGGCAGGGATGAGGGGATGGGAAAGGGGAGCTGGATCGGAAGCACTTAGCATTTGTGTATTATGGGACCCGGTCTGGTATGCATGCGTCATTATCGCGCCTTGCATCATTAATAAGGCCAAAAGCAGGCAACCGAGCAGAAACAAAACAAAACAGAGCCCAAACCGAGTCGAAACCGCACAAATAAATGTTGATTCTCGATTCTGCCGCCTGTTAAAATGTTTTTGTGATCACCCCCCGGTCCCCAGAATTGCCACCGAACTCTCGGCCATATTTTGGGTTCGTCGCGAAATCTTTCGTCAAGGTCAAGGCTGCCTGGCGATACCGATACCGGGACTCAAAGCGAATCCGATGCCGCTCCAGCGAAGGTGATAAATGAAGTGTCTCCGCGCGAAATGCCCACAAATCACACCCGAGTCACAGTCACAGTCGCCGTTCCGTTGAAGTTCAAGTTCGCCTTGAGTGCAGAAACGCAGGCAAAATATTGAATATCAGCTAAAAGCATTTCACAATCCCCAACGCCGGCAAGAATTTGCATGGGCAAGCGATTGGACCTCCAAAACAAATAATGAAATAAAAATTAATGTTTTGATGGAACCGAATGACCAGAGCAATTTG
The DNA here is from genome assembly GCA_018153305.1 of Drosophila kurseongensis. Taxonomy (NCBI): domain Eukaryota; kingdom Metazoa; phylum Arthropoda; class Insecta; order Diptera; family Drosophilidae; genus Drosophila; species Drosophila kurseongensis. The sequence goes on along the minus strand of JAECXX010000004.1, from coordinate 17,242,146 downwards.
TGAACGATCGCATTAACAACACTCCCAAAATTACAACGAGTTCGACTTTTGAACTTGTGGTCTTGAATTGATTACTTATTGGATGGAAGGGAAGAAATCAAAATAATGAAAGAAATATATACAAAATAAACAAATCAAATAGATATTTTATAAAAGTAAGTTTACTTTATGGGGTTATTTGTTTATTAAATATTATTATCATATGAATAAACCTGTTTTTCTTTCAATTTTGTTTTCAATATTTAGTAACCAATTGAAAAACTACAAGTTTCGAATAATTTTTTGGGAAAACTTTATTTTCTTAATGACTTTATAAGCAAAAGGCTCCCTTTGAATTAGGGATTTTAAACTTTATGCATTAAAATTATTGTGTTAAAGGTTTCGTATTTGATTTTGATAGACCATAAATATTTCGTAAGTTATTTGCAATATTTTATTGGCCTTTAATGAACTGTATATCTTTATTTTGCTTAACATTTTGTCTTTATAAAAAAAGGATTTCAGGAGCATTTAAAAGACTGAATACCGTCGATGCTCGGTTGGCTATTCGCTAATTAGCAATCCTGTGCAGCCTATGTATCGCAGCTTGGTCGCCGTACATAATATGTATACTATATAGAAAAATTATATAAACTTAAGAGGGAGCAAAGCGGCGACAGACGGCCAGAAAAAAAAAACAAAAGGATAGAGGGAGAGAGGGAGAGAGAGCGAAAGAGAGACGAAAAAATTCCTACTTAAGTGCTTTTAATTATCCCAAAGAATTCCTTGGTATTCTGAGTTTGGTATCCTTGTTTGTCATCATCGTCATACTTGGCCCGTCTTGGGCTGGGGTCTTCGGCATGGGTTTTGGGTTCGTTCTGAATCGTTCTGAGTTCTGAGTTCTGAATGCTCCGTTCACCATTCTCCATTCTCCGGTCTTGGGCCTTAAAATTACAGGCGCGTTTGTATGCCGGCTATTCGGGGTTTTTGCCGTCTGCGGCGGCGATCCATCCAGGTACGGGTTGGGGTCCTCATCCGAGTCCAGGGTTCCAGGCAGCCATAAAAGGTGAATAGCAAAGCGATATCTTCAGTGGCAGCGGCGGGGAATGACAGCGGATCGATGCGTGCACATATGGGCGATACTACAAGGTATACCGTAGCATATATGTCGGCAAATTCATATTGCCGGTGAAAGGGAAAGTCGTCGCAGGTCTGGCCCTCACTTCCCACACTCCCACTTCCCCCAAGGAAACCAGTCTGAGTCATCCAATCCGTTAGGAGGAAAGGAGGCGGCGGTGGCGATGCGTTTGGGGAATTCGCTGATTTGATGGCGACATCAACGGGCGGCATCAGTAGCGGCGGGCAAACACACACAGTGCGTACTTCCTGGAAGACTATCTCAGCCAGGTTCAGGTCCCACAATTATGAGCCGCCGTTAGAGCCGGGCTTTACACTGCAACACCATGCCCCCGCCACCAGATGTCAATGAAGCATGCAACTGCCACCGCCGCTTATCGCCGGTCTCCGAATCGCGTTTGGAGCTTTCTGGCTTTCTCAAGAGAAATGCCAGTGGAAGAGGCTCGAGGATCGCCGGTGTGCTGGAGATCAAGTTGATTGAAGTGCCTTTCGAAACGGAATACAAACATGCGGAGTAGAACGCAAGGCTCTGCCGTAGGAAGTGCAAACACACTGTGAAGGGATGCTACAATAATATTGTCTTTGGTCTTTGGTCTCTCCAAAGAGTCCTTCCATCGCCCTAAAACACAAAAATGAGCAACGTGGCCGGCACTTCATTGGCCAGAAACACAGGCCAGGTCCAAAAAAAACACACTGTTTCACCAAGTGCCTGGTGCTCGACACGAGGATCCAGCCAGCATGGATGTGGATGTGGATGTGGAGGACTGCAGCCAGAGGACGAGGATCGAGAATGGATGGCGGATGGTTGGGCCCCCAGCCAAGATGTGCCAAGTCAGCGTGATCTGCGCAAAGTGACGAGTTTTTAATGAATTTGTTTAACTCAGGTCAGGCCCTGGCACCTAGTACCAAAGCCACAGACCCTGGATCTGACTAGGAATATTATTCTGACCCGAAACAGTGGTTCCCTGTTGCTTAAAATGGGATTACTTACTTGTGTATCATTGTGGTACTAGTACCCTTGGGTAATCATACTAATAAACGAACGCAAAGTTAAATCACCACTTGTTTCAGTTATTATAGCCATAATATATATATAGATTAATAAACTTATAGAACCCATATCCAGAAAACCAAATTACCCACATTTTTAGGAATAATCAACTAAGAATTATTTATTTTAAATAAGGCCAATGTAAGGTCGTGAAATTGTAGAACAAATGAGCCAAAATAAATTGGCCAAGCACATCTTTTAGATCGTTATTTCTAAAAATATTGGCTATTGAGAAAAAGTATATTATTTTGTTGTTGTATGTTATATAAGTATACCCATTTATTTATCCTAGAATCGCTGAACCCACTGTACCCTGCTGTCTGCAGAGATGCTTGAGCAGACCCCATCCAAGTTGATGGCGCGACAGTCGAGGTCGCAGCCACAGTCCGTGGCAAGTGGCGATGATGGGGATGTGGATGGGGATGGGGATGTGGATGTGACTGCGACTGTGACTATAACGCTGGATGATGCGGTTGATGCCGAGGCTCAAGTGCGGCTGGGACTAGGATCCGTGTGGATGGAGGCGCTGACGGCCCGTGACGATATCCCAGGGCGAGGTGCCAGGAGATACTGGATGCAGTGTGGTGCAGTGAGTGAGTTCCTGCCTCTTGAGGTCGTCCAAGTCGTCCACGTCGTCATCGTCAGCGACGACGCCAGCGTCTGGGTCTATGATGAGTGGTCTGGAATCTAGCAGAGCAAACAAAGCCAGCTAACACTCAAGTTCCATCCAGTTTCCGACTGCCCAGTGTAAATAGGGCGGCCAAAGGAGGGGGCGGGACACCAGCCCGTGTCTCATGTCCTTCACAGTTCACTTTCGTTGACCACAAGGCGATGTCCGAGGCTTTTTTACTTCATTTTTCCGCTGGCTGCTCTCTGTTTGCTCCTCTTGTGTTCAACAAAATGTTCCAAATTGTTGCGCACTGCAAACATCCCAGGAATTTGCGCTTAACAAACTTCGCCAAATGCTTTCCGTTTCTGTTTCTGCACTGAAGAAAATAAGAATAAGATTTGAGATTTAGGAATACGTGATTTTATAATGATTGTCCTTTTTATTTTGTGAAAATACTTGTGCAAAAACCTGTTGTATTTCTTCTTAACTATAATATGTAATAATACTTTACTTTATAATAATACTTTAAAATGTCATTCATTACATTTACCATATTATGTTCCACAAAAATAGATATTTCTGTTTTCTGCTCAGACTGATTCATTTTTCATTTCCAAGCCATAATTTAGCTTAAAATTGATTTTGCTTTCAGTGTGTTTCCCCGTTTCTTTATTTAACTTTTTTGGGGTTCTTTGGCTGTTCGTTTTGCCTGAAATTTATACGTAGCCTGCAAATAATTAAAACGAGAGCTCAGCGGCCGCAAAGTGTCTCTTGTGTTCGCATGTGTGTGTTTCCCACAACGAAAGACTTAGGCAACGAACTGACCGGGGCAGCCATCAACAGGCCATCAGAGAAGACAGGGCACAGTTACACGGCCGTCCCATAATAGATCATTTTTCAAAGAGTTCAGCTCTCTGTCAGGTATTTGTTTAATTCGATTAACCTCTGGGCATGGTGCTGGCCAAGGCATAACTATAACTATAGCGACCACCAGCCGTTCGTTAGTTCCCACCATATTGGCAAGAGTCAGTCAGAAATGAAATCTATAAAACAAAGCACCAACGAGTTCCAATTTATCATCAAAACAGACATTAATTTTACACACATCCAAAGAAACGAAAAGAGCTGAGCTGAGCTGAGCTCAGCCACCCGGTTGATTTCATGCCTCGAAACGAGCCACAAAAATTAATGTTAATTAATTTGACTTAAACTGACGATTTCAACAGACACATTACTGCGGGGCATATGGCAAATAAAAAAGCCACAGAAACAGCGACAAATCAAAATGGAAACCGAGTCAACTTTGAAGCGGCGAAATTCCCAATTGATGGCGCTCGACTGATAATGTTCGATTCCCCAACAAAATCCCACTTAAAAGCTTTTTTTTTGCTTTTCAAAAAGACATCAAATTCGACTGACGCATAATTAACTTGTACATTGTGGATGTTTCGAATGGAAATTTCATCCATTCGATTTTATGTTTGTTTGCTGGCCAATACGAGCGCCGATTTCGGGTTCGATCGCTGCAAATTCAATTAGGCCCGAACATGCTCTCACTTTATTAAATTAAACTGCACCCGAAAAATCGTGAGCCCAATTCTGAGTCAAAAACCCGGTTGGATCTCTCACCAACTCACTCTCTCTCTCTCACGCAGACACTGAAGAATGCAGCGGCCCCAAGTTGTTGTTATCTTCGTTCTGCCGACGCCTCCTCTCCCCGACTCTCCCGATTCCTCCGACTATTCCCACTCTTCGGAGCGGAGTCTTCTCAGATCGCAACTCTGTCCTCGGGCCCGAGTAGAAATTCTCTAAGCACGCTGTCAAGTTATGTCTACATTCCTTGATCATATTTTTTCCAACTGTTTTCGTACCCTGCCCGACGAGGGTATATGAATTTTGGCCACGAATAACTTATCAAAATGTATTTAAATATTTATTTAGCATATCAATACTGGGCGTTTGTAGGGCTTTTAACAATTTACAATATTCGTGCTCTTCGGATGGTCAATTATTATAATTTTGATATCACCCTAAAAGCGTTTCGTATCATTTTTATGCCCTAGAGTTTGAAGTAATGGGCTTTTAGCTTCAAAATTATAAGTTCCAGGTCATAAACGATAATGAGCTGATCTCTAAAAGTGTCAAGTTTATCGGAGGAAGTGAAATTGATATTGGCCGTTTAACTATTGAGATTTATTAAAGAAACTTGGTATCCGCTTTCATTTTATTTAGATTTTAACTTACTTTTCTAAGGGACTATAAATAATAGTGGATATCGAAATGTCGATCCTCTTAACTATCACATTTTTACTTGTGTTTTTCTCTCCTTTTTGCCTTCGTTCTTTCGCTCCATTCGCTCCTTGGGTATTTTGCAATTCTCCCTTTTGTGTCCTCCGAAAAATGATGATAATCCTGAAGAGGTAGGGTCTTCTCATCCTCTCTATTTCTCACACTTTAGGCAGAAGCCGCAGAAAAGCTTAATGGGACTTAAGGAATATGTTATTTAACACATCCTAAAATATTGCACTTTTTAAGATTACGATTATTTAAATTTAAAACCGTTGCAGAAAACCATGAGAATCTGCTTGTGTATAAAATTTCACCCATACCACCATCTCTTTTAAGTTATAATTTGTCCATTTGTCACCAATAGTAGTTTTTTTGCATTATTGAATTTCAGGCCGACGGGAATTAGTGGAACATAAAATTTGCCACTTTGCAAAGCCATATTTCACGTTCTCATCAGTATATTTTGTAGTTATATTTTACCTATTTGTCACCAATAAAAAAGTGTTTTAGCCTTTCAAGTTTTTGAATATTTAAATAAAAGTCGTTGGGAATTTTCGGAACATAATGTTTGGAACTTTCCAAAGCCACATTTAATGTTATCATTAATATTTTTTTTAAGATACATTTGTCAATTTGTCACCAATAGAAATAGTTTTTTAGCATTAATGACTATCAAGCTTTTGAATATTAAAAAAAAGTCATCGCGAATTTGAGGAACATAATATTTGGCACTTTCGGAAGCCATACTTAGATTTTTATATTTAACGTTCTCATCAACATATGTAAATAGCTTGACACCTTGAGTCACTTTCAAGTTTTGGTTTAATTAAGTTTAACGAAATTTCTAAATTCCTTTTTTGTATAACTTTTTGTTGATGAATTTATGATTTAAGGATATTCTTTTCAGGAGGAAGTGCTTGAAAGTCGCCGTGAGTGGCTGCCCACTACGTAATCGTTATCGGACCGCTTCCCTGGCTCCTCGAACCGCTCTCTTCGGGACGAATTCTAGTTTCTTAATGTGGCGCAGCAAATGTGCCGCGCTGAGCATAAAAATCAACATTGCCAACAACAACACTCACTCCAAAATGCCTCCCACAGAATGCGTTCTCTCCCTCTTTCATCAGAGATTTCTCAAAAGGTGTTTTGCTCGCTCAGGTGAATTGAGTGGAAATCAAGCTCTCAGCTCTTCAGAGTAAATATACATGATTATCTACACGAGCATGTCAAAATACGAGCACATGTATTTCAATTGGCAATTGTGATCGATTCAGCCGAATAGGTTTGATAATTTTGCTTACTATCTGATCTGCCATTGAAATGACCCATTTAAGTGTTTTATTGCGAATACTTCATGAAATTATACAGCCATTCTAGGCTTCAGTTTTGTAAAATGTATCGATGCAGACATATCTTTTCGGCGATTGCCCTTTTCGTGTGGATATTAGTCACCGTCGGGGAAACTAAAAAGGTTTGTACATCCAAATTATAATATTCACTTGATGCTAATGGTTGATTACAACAGCTTATGACTCAAGTAATGTGTTTTATTAATTAAGTTTAAGTTTTCGGCCAGGATGTTAGAAATTAACATTTTTATTTAACATAGTTTTTCTTATTCATACTTTTGCTTTTCAGGAAATAGTATTCAACAGCATTAATTGCTCAATGAAAAACAAAGTCTTTTCAAAGGTTGAATGTCAGTTACATTCGCGGCTGGCATTGAACATTTTGGCGATTATTAGTGATCAGAAAGCAGTTGACAAACTTACGGCAGTTTGCGATGCGAAGATTTTTCCCGAAAACCAGCAAAAGATGATACGTGTTAGGAATCTAAAATTGGACTTTTGTAGCCTAAAAAAGAACACCGAAAAAGTTTCTTTAATAGGGATTTACTACAATGTAATTCGGAAGTCAATAGTTAGTTTTCCGGACAAATGTCCCTTCCAAAAAGTAAGTGTTTATTAAGATTCATAACTACGGTAACTTAAAATAAGATTTATAACTTTGGTAACTTAAAATGTTTTAATTTTTTTCTAGAACTCCATATTGGCAATAAAGCAATTGCAAATCGGTTCGGAGGATGTGCCGCAATACTTGCCCCTGTCAAACTATACTTTTATTGGAAAGGTTTATGCAGGCAATGAACTAGCCTTTGTGGTCAAGCTTACTGGTGGCTTATATGAAATTAAAAATAAATCCCACTACGCAAAGCGGTTACAATATTAATTTCTTCTTAATCTATCAGCACAATGAAATCTTTTTTAACCAATAAAACAAAATCTCTGTGTTACATTCTCTTTTGTTAGAAGGTATAATCATGTCTATATATAACTTTAAATCTAAAAAAATCGCTGAGGACTTTAGATAAAAACGTATTATTTATTTCTTTCTGAAATCTTTAAGCAAAAAGGTTTGAATATCATCCTATTGTTTTATTTATTATAAAATATTATATAAACTTATTATAAACTTAAGGAATTAAACATAATTGAATTTATTAAAATTGGTTTTTGCCGAATATTTTTCTTTTTCATAGGTATAAGTCTTCTATTGTTATTTATCTGTTTTAACTTTGGTTTGCTTCTCAATTAGTGTTTAGAAACAATACCATCTTCTTAAAGCAATCTTCACATATTCGTTTAATCAACATTATAATGGTCATAACACTTTTCTAGACACACCCAAAGGCGGGCTCAATAATTAAAAGTCTTATTAAAAATAATTCCTTTTGTTTTGGGTCTATTCAATTTATTTTGTTATTCTCAGCTTGAGAGAGCTGATGTAGAGAGGTGTAAAATGAGAATGGAGCGCACCAGTTTCACTCCACTCAAAACCGGCAAGAAGGCAAGGATCCGGGAGAGGGAGAGAGAGCCAGATCGGCTCAGCCGCGTGTCTTTAACTAAGCCCGGCGAGAGCCGCTCGTTCGCCAGTCTGTCAGTGAATCTCGAAGCGAGCGGTACGCAGGCGCGCAGTCGCACATCCGTCAGAAACAAGATACAACAAACAATATACAAGATAAAAGACACAATATACAAGATACAAGACCCTGGGTTCCGATTCAGATACAGTGCGACAATCTAAACACGCGTTCGAACTGAAGATCGCGCAGAACGAGACGACGGGTCGCAAGGAGTGAAACACATAGACAGCGAAATAAATAAAGCGGAGGCATAAAAATTCCTCACATCGTTCGGTGCGCAGCGACCACGATCGAATGCGGACAAAAAGCCTAAAATAAAGCGAGGCGAAATAAAAGCAAGTCGAGGTGCGAGACAAGAAATTAAATTGATAAAGCCTAAAAAGCGGAGCCTAGGACTTTGTCTTTTCCTGGGCCCAAACATCGTTCGTCGAGCAAAAGCAAAACTTGTCGCGTTGTTTGCTCTTCGCGGGCAATTATCGGGGCGAATCGGGAATCTGGGAATTCGAGTGCGAACCCACCAGAGTGCCAAAGTGTGTGTGTGTGTGCCAATGTGTGCCAGTCTGTATACATATATATATATATATAGCTGGTGTGGCAAATAGCTCAAAGCCACGAAATTGCTTTTATCGGCGCACCGAAATCGCCAAACTGCACAAATCCAGAAATTAAAAACAAAAAGAGAAACAGTTTAGCTGAAGGGCAGGCCGGCCAGCACAGCGATCCCACAAAATATTAACCCGCCGGGCTTACAACGCCAGCAAACAAACAAACAAACGGCCAGAAAAATGTATAATAAAAAATTACAGCAAGTGATCGTGCAGAAAATAGATCGATAAACCCAAACCCCAAACCGAACTCAAACCCGAAAAAAAGGAGGAAAAAAAAAAAGCGAAAAAAGCGTCGCGGTCCAGCGGAGAGTATAAAAATAAATAAACGAGCGACGATTAGCGAGCGATCAAGGAGCTGCAGCAGGAGGAGCACGTTTCTGGGTTTTTGTTTCAATTTCAATTGTGGAAATCGTAGAGGAAAAATTCGAACCGGTCTCCGAGTCGCCAACGCCAGCGGAGGACGAAGAAACCAGCAACCAGCAACAACCGAGAACCATCGATATTTATTAAACAAAGACAGAAATTAATTTCACGATTTTGTGAGGCTGCACTACCACTGCAACACTGCACCACCCCCTGAATCCCCGACTACCCCATCCCCGGCCCCCATGCGCGGCTTGAACTTTGAGCCTGAGGTCTGGGCTTCAACAGGGAACTAGGGATCGGGATCTTCGGCTCGCCGGCAAAATGTACGACATCAAGCGCCTGGAAGCGGGACAACAGCAGAAACTACAGCAAGCACAGCAACAACTGGGCCTTGACCTGAGCGGCCAGCAGCAGAATCAGCAGCACCAGCACCAGCAACTCACCTGCAGCGTGATAGCAGCGCCCGAGAACCGGGCTAATCCCAATCCCAATCCCAGCGAGGCCACCCACATGACACTGCTGACGCTGCGACGGCGCCGATCGCTGCAGCGGCGCGCCTGCCTGCTCAGCATCCTGGCCGCCTTCGTCTTTGGCATGGCGCTGGGCGTGGTCGTGCCCATGTTCGGCCTGCCCCGTCATCCGGACGCCCCGCCAGATCTGCAGGAGGAGATCATTGCCGTGGAGCCACTGAGCTCGTACCACGTGGAGTTCATTAAGGAGGCGGAGGCCGAGCTGAGTGCCGAGCAGGTCTTTCGCAATGCCTTTCATCTGGAGCAGGACAAGGATGCCCCAGACTCGATGGTGGTGAAGAAACTGGACACCAACGACGGCAGCATCAAGGAGTTCCATGTGCAGCGCACGGCCAGTGGACGATATCGCAAGGGTCCGGAGAGGAGGCTATCGAAGGAGGTGCCTGAGAGGGTTCCGAGGCCGGAGGATAAACCTCGTTCACCCTCGACCCCATCTTCAAGTCCCTCCACCGAACCCCAAGCGGGCCTCATCGACGAGGACGTCTTCTGGGGACCCACTGTGGAGCAGGCTCTGCCCAAGGGATTCGCCTCGAAGGACCAACTCACCTGGGAGCGCTTCGTAGGCGAGCAGGGACGAGTGGTCCGCTTGGAGCAGGGCTGCGGACGGATGCAGAACCGCCTGGTGGTCTTTGCGGATGGAACTCGGGCCTGTGCCCGCTACCGCCAGAACACGGATCAGATCCAGGGCGAGATCTTCAGCTACTATCTGGGTCAACTCTTGAACATCACCAATTTGGCCCCGAGTGCCGCCACCGTGGTGGACACCAGTACACCCAATTGGTCTGCTGCCCTGGGCGACATCACGCAGGCGCAGTGGAAGGAGCGACGCCCGGTGGTGCTGACCCGCTGGCTCTCCGATCTGGAGCCGGCCGGGATACCGCAGCCCTTCCAGCCGCTGGAGCGGCACCTCAACAAGCACGACGTCTGGAACCTGACGCGGCACATGCAGCCCGAAAGGCCGGCGCAGACACAGGGATTACTCAAGCGGTTGGGGGCTGCCACTTCGCCGGGCTCTGCTCATCAATCAAGTGCGATTGAGGAGACAGAGACTGGAACAGGAACGGCAACGGCAACAGCAACGGCCACTGCCAGCGGAGCGCTGGTGCAGCGACTAATTGAATTGGCACAATGGTCCGATTTAATCGTCTTCGATTACCTGATCGCGAACCTCGATCGGGTGGTTAATAACCTGTACAACTTCCAATGGAACGCCGACATCATGGCCGCGCCGGCTCACAATCTGGCCCGCCAGTCCGCCTCGCAGCTGCTCGTCTTCCTGGACAACGAGAGCGGCCTGCTCCATGGCTACCGGCTGCTGAAGAAGTACGAGGCATACCACAGCCTCCTGCTGGACAACCTGTGCGTCTTCCGGCGGCCCACAATTGAGGCACTGCGTCGATTGCGGGCGGCGGGTGCAGGACGACGACTGCGTGACCTCTTCGAGCGGACCACGAGCGCCGGAGTGCGGGATGTGCTGCCTTCACTGCCGGACAAGTCCGTGAAGATCCTGGTGGAGCGCATCGATCGGGTGCTGGGACAGGTGCAGAAGTGCCAGGGCAGCTAATGAATCTGGAGCAGTAGCCAGTAGTTCCAACACGACTGATAAGCTGTAAATACCGGAGCAGCAGTGGATGCATCTTCATCTGGATCGGGATAGTGGTAGTCAAGGGGTCAGTGGCTTGGTCAGTGGCATATCTCAAAGGGGCGGTCTTAGAAAAATGTTAATATCCTTTAATTTTGAACCATCAAATTGTAATCTAACCTAATTAGAGTCTTTGCAAAATATATTCTTAAGGAGATCTATCTGGCCAGGCCACTGCCCCAAGGAGATCCGAGTATTAAGGGGTGATCCACTGGAGTTGAACTAAAATACCTAACTTGTAAATGCCAGACTCTATGCTTGAGTATTAAGATTACCTATCCGTAAATGTATCTGTATAAACTAAGCCTAGCTAGCGTTAACAATGTGTGTGATATTTGTCTAAGGAACCAGCCTAAGTAGATTTCATTTTACCTTTTACAACCAATAAACCACAAATATACCGAACGAAATGCGCCAGTCGAATGTCACTTTGAAATATGGAAAAGCATCCAACGGATGCAGATGCAGATGCAGATACACGAGTATCTGGCTATCTGAGCACGCCTGCGCCTGTGAGAACTTACATAGTCATGACAATAAATTGTCATTGATCTTTTTTTGCAGGTGAGATGGAGTTGGAGATGGAGATGGAGATGGAACTTGCCACATAATGCAGGCTCCACTTCCAGATACACACACATACAGAGGGGTCTGAATCTTGTGCTGCTTTTCATAATATCTTCATAAGCATTTGAGAGCTGCCTCTCTCCTGGTTCTCCAGTTCCCCAGCTCTCCAGACCTCCAGTTCTTCTTCAGATCTCCAGAGCTCGAGTGCAGAAAGATGAAGCCCTGCCAGAGCCAGTTCCAGATACTTTCCACACAGACACACACACACACACGGGCCCGAGATACACGCTCTTGTGGATACAACGTCTCCATCGAAGCGCCCCCCCTTGGCCCGCCGCCCCTGTCTGACTTTAAGATTTAAGATCGCTGCTCATTAAGTGCGTCCGCGTGTCTCAGCGACAAGATGCTGAGAATCTCTTGCCTCCCTGTCGCACGTTTTGCATCTGATTTCGCTGCGTATATTTTATTGGACACCAGAGTAGTTCACGTAAATAAAAATGAAATGAACCAAGTGGTGCAGCGGCAAGGAGCTGGGACTAGTCACGGCCATGGCCACTCTGCGGATAGTTATCCCCGTGTGCTAACTACCAAAAAATGTGGCTCAGCCGAGAGTTAATCAACTCACGCCTCAGCTGAGCACAGATATTTTGATAACCCGTTTCGGACGCGCCAGATAAAGTATATCCAGCAGAGTGAAAGAGCGCAGCGTTCGGCTAGTTTAATAAATATATCAAATAACCTAAAGACGTGTTAGGGAACTTGTGACTTTAACACGTTCTCCACTTCGGGCCCCGGCCACAGAACTCATTTTCGAATATCGTCTTACCATTTCGGTTCGCTCCGGGCCGTACAATGTAGTGACTTGGTGGCTTGGAGGGGCCTGGCCATCTCTGCCCAGAATGAAACCATAATAAAACAATATAATTGAGATGAACGGAATAACGTAGGAGCCGAGATAGAGCAACCTGAGATGGGACAACGCGCAGTCTCACAGTCTCGCAGATCCACTGCGCCCACCAACCGCGTCTTTGTTTACACTTTACAGTTTACACGGTTTATTGGCCAAAAACTGCAAACACCAAACAAATATGAAAACATCCACGGACCGGCTTTATGAACTTATTAATACTGGCGAATGAAAGGAAAACGCTTTACGACTGGATCATATAGCGCCCGAGGCCCCCATGAAACGTAATGCCACTAATGCTAATCCCCCACTTCTAATTGCCTTTCGTAGACCTGCTGACTGGGAACTCTGGTACAATTCTGTAAATAATCCATCCATCTGATCAAAGCATAACTTATATGAGCACATAAATAAGCTCTTGAAAAGGTGCCACATTGAAAACAATCAACTTCTTTGATCTAGATTCGAGGCTAACAGATCCTAAAACTTAATGGCGTTCATAACCATCTTCCCAGAATAAAGGTTTAGTTGTGTGAACAGGATTATCAATGAATATTCTGAGGCAAATGCAGAATGTATAGTAAGTGGACTTAATATAAGAATTTCAAATCCTTTTGAAACATTGTGGCACTAGAAAATCACAAATAAATTTTACTGACCAATAACTGCGCCTCATAATAACTTGAATACCTCATTAAAACTTTGTATTTTTAATTTAATAGGTATATTATGATTTTCGTTTACAAATTATTCGTGAGGCTATTTAAGCGATCTCTTTATTCAACTTTGCCCAAAAATAACACAGTCCTTCCATTCCAACGTCATAGATTGCTTGATTTTACTATTTATATAAATTACAATTTTCATGGTTTAATTTGTAAAATGGTTTTGGTACCTTGAGTACTTAATAGGCAAGCATTTAATGAACTAAAAGAGTTTGGCCAAGTTTATATAATAACTTGGCCAAATACTTTTAGATTGAAGTTTGAATTTGGTTTCACCCAGCTTTTATTATTAAGTTTTGCAGATACTTTGCTCGGAACTGTGTTGTATTTCCCTATAAAAATAAATCGTAATATGTTAGTTTGTTCTTGGGGTAATTCAACGCATTATTGTTTAACCTATTATGAAATGGGATTCAAGTTACTTTGCCAGTTTATTTAACTCCCTGACCTGAAAAGTCTATTGTTCCGTGACTGGGAAATCTATAAAAGTTAGTTTACACTGAGTAACGGAATGGTTATAAAATAAATAGAATTTTGGTTAAACCTATATAGTGTAAAAAATAATAAAAGCAACGGGAATACTCTTAAATTTTAAGTGCTAAAAATAATGTTTGCTTTCTGTGCCGGACCAGAATGTTTGTAGGGCATGCAAATGATTTGCATATTAGATATCCCGAAACTACTTGTACACTCACTCCTTCGAACTAATTTCCGACTATAAAAATTTCAAGTTCAGGCCCATATATTTCAGCCGTATGTTGACTGGGGCCTGGCCAATACATCCTGGCTAGTTGCGCGGCGATCAAGTCGTTGGCTCAGTTTTTTCTTGACTGTCTGGCAGGGCAAACAAATCTGCCAGTTCCTCCTTGTTGTTGTTGTTGTGGTTGTTGGTTGTTTGGTTGTTTGGTTGTTGGTTGTTGGCTGTTGGCGTGGTCGCTGTGTGCACAATAATTTGCATATTTGTATGCTCACAAGCACTGGCGGCCGTACTCCATACTATATGGCATATGGTATACGTGGACCGAGCTGCATGCAATATTTTCTCGTGTTGTGTGTTTACTCTTTTCGCTTTTATTTAATGTCCGCAGTGCCTCTCAGCAACTTGTTGCAGTTGCTGGTGCGTTTACAGCGAAAATTCTAAACAAATTGCTTCCGCACCTGCAGCTACGTAAGAAATATATGTATATAAAAAGAAATCAATGCACCAGCGACCTGGAATCATATTGAAGGCACTTCGCCATCTGAACAGTCAACTCCATTGTGGTGAGCATAATGCGAGACATTGTGCCGATGTGCTGTAGAACACCTTACACAACGCCATCAAAATAAAACATTTCCCACTCGTAAAAAGAAAGCATTGAGCCGGCAAATCGAATCGAAACTGAATCATATCATATCATAATCCTGACAATGGCCGGCAGGCCGGTGAAGAAAGGGAGAGTTCTGAGTCGAATCGCTTTTCATCTCGGTTAAGTGCAACCCCTTGGGGGCATGGGGAAAATTATATGGAAAAAAGGTTACCAACTGGAAATTTACGGTCGGCACTTTTGGGATCTGATGAAAAACCTTCTTTCATTTTACACCTGAAAAACATCGGGGGCTGGGGATGACCAGAGCGATGCTTAACGGCCTTTTCTTGGGAGTCTCCTCTTGTTAACATTGGCCCGGGAAGAACAAAAAGAGATGAAAGGTCGATAGTCTGGATAGTTGGGATAGTTTGGTTGGTCTGATAGGCAAACGAGAGAGTGCGATAAGCCCCGAGTGAACATTTCCAGCTAAAACATAACTTTTGATTTTAGTCACCGGCTCGAAGCGATGGGATTTCGATGGGACCATTAGACGATTTTGCTGATTAATTTAACAAAACTGGTCAATGATTTCGTCGTTTTGACATTGACGAAGTGCCGAAATTTGTCTGGGTTTGTTCTGATCTATCTGACATGGCATTGGCCCCTCTCGCTGGCCCTATCTATCTGCATCTCCGGTAACCTGTTTTCGTTTGGCTGAAATCTGAAAACTGAAAACTCAAATCTGGAGTCTGGAATCTTTTTGTTGTGCTGCTATCTCGCTTCTACAGCCGAATCAGGTGAAGTGAGTTGATTGATTGCGCTAATTTATAACGACAATGGGTCAGATCGCACATGGGACCTTTGAGCTTCATCCCAGCAGCAGTGGTGTGGGCACCGAAAAACCGAAGACCCAAAGACGGACGCCCTGTTGGAATCCATTAAACATAGCCTGAGCTCAGCTTCTGCCTGCCAGCCAGCCAGCCAGCCTGCCTGCCTGCCTTTCTGCCTGCCTTGATGATGATGATGCGAGCGGCCCGCTGATGAATGAATCTTTTCAATTTGGAAATTTTCAAACAAATTTGTCAAAAACGCACAAGAAAGGGAGGCAAAGGGAGAGGAGCGAGGAGGCGGGAGGCGGGAGAGGTGGGGCGGTTATGCAAAGTAATGAAATTTCAA
The DNA here is from genome assembly GCA_018153305.1 of Drosophila kurseongensis. NCBI lineage: Eukaryota > Metazoa > Arthropoda > Insecta > Diptera > Drosophilidae > Drosophila > Drosophila kurseongensis. Next base: position 17,226,350 of record JAECXX010000004.1, on the reverse strand, counting down.
GTTTGTTGCCTAAGTCTTTTGTTCTTCGTCAGGCTATGCGTGCATTTTCCCTGCATTTTCCTAGTTAATTGCTCGTGATTGAATTATAAATGCATGCAACCCGGCCGACAACCCTCCTTCGAGCCAATTCCGCTGCCCATCTAACCGAATCAGACATGCCTCGGCCCCGAATCTGTGGCAATCTCTGGGCTCCACGGAGCATTTCATAGAAACCATTCGAATATCATAAATTATAAAGCCTACGAGCCGAACTAGTCTAAGAAGGAAAGCAATTCTCGAAACCCAAAAAATGGTAAAAAATGGTCAAAAAATGGAAACTCAAAACGCGCTGAGGCCCGTAGAGCGGAGACAAGCTTTAACACCTTGGCCCAAGTCAAGCATTTGTTGTTAAACAAAGACGAAGAGGGTCAACTATGGACGCAGACGAGTTTAAGGCAGTCCCAACGGGCGGTGGAGGGAATGGAAATGGGATTGGGAATGGGAGAGACGGGGGGGTGGGAGAAACAAATTAACAGACACCTGAAAATGGGCTCGAGACACCATCATAGCACAACGGAACGTTTAAGATATGCGGGCTCTCCATCTCATCTGCGGCCCGGTCTGTTTTGGAAAACCATTTCTCGAATAATTAAAACCCGAAGCCATCAAATGAAGACAAAGAGTCGATTAGTAATCTGTGCAAATGCATATGACGAACCAGGGGCGTGGCCAGCTCCATAAAGTCGAACTAGGAACAGATGCAACCCATGTTTAGTCAAGTGATGGGGAAAATTCCGAACTTCGAGCCCAAACAAAACTCAGATCGTAGAAGTGGGCTCTGCAGACCCCCCGCCGATCTGGACCGTTTCTGTTGCTCTTTCAATTACAATCAGTGATCATGGATCTGTTTAATTAGTTGTTTGGGTCGCACCCCAATCCATGTAATTGACCGACGACTGGCTGACCTTCAGAAACTACAAGCAATTGCCATCGCCCCGATCTGCATAATACAAATTTATAGATTGTTTATTATAGATTTTCAGGCGGAGATAGATACGTTCTGAGGTAATTACTTGTACTCCCCCTCGTCCTCGTCTAATTTCGAGACTTTGCAACCGGTGGCGGCGACAAAAGCTACGTAATTGCATTGGCCAATGGACGATGTTGGCTTTAATGTTCACTTAAACGTCTTTTATTGCATGTTGCTGAGTCTCTAAAATAATTCACACAGCAGGTACAGTGAGGAATGGCCATCGGATAACAATCAATTATTGGATTTCATTTGAAGTTACATTAAATGGGGAATGTACTTTTTTATCGATGCATTGATAAATATTTATTGGTTATATTTGTTTATATTAATTATTATATTGAATTCTGGGATAAACAATTTATAAATCCTTATTACTTTTTTTAAGTTTAAAACTTAATTGCTATGGTCCCGAAATTGAAATATTTCATACAAATATGTATTTAATTTAAATGGTAAGTTCAAAACACAACTGAGCTTAATTAACAAAAATAAACAAGTTCGTTGTTTGAATTTGATCCGAAGTATAATAAGAAAAGGTGGGAAAATATAATTTATCATATTTATATTATGTATTTATATTATGTATTTACCTTTAAGCTATTTGTAACCTATTATCACCCGAATTTCAAGCCACTTTCCTCTAAAGGGATGGCCACTGTGTGACAAAATATATCTGAACGATTCTGTGCTTAGCTCGGATTTTCTCACACAAACACATCTGTGGCGCTGGCGCCGTTTGGCCGACGATTCTGAGTTGCAGTTGCAGTCGCAGTTCCAGTTTCGCATGGCTGCAAGATTCGCGTGGGCGAACGCCGTGTGCAGTCAGTGCCCCCGACCCACTGCCCCGCCCCCCAGCGCCCCCCATGCCATATATTCTAATTGAGTCGCACAACAAATGCAAATGCAAATATCGCATGCAAATATCGCAAAGAGTAACCTTCAAACGGTGCCCCAATCGATTTATCACTTCGTCCAGATCCAGAATCTAATAATAACAAACCATTCGGGGCTCCTCCGAGTATCCGAATATTTCGAAGATACAAACTCAACAGCTGTATCTGTAGATCTCACTATATAAATACTTCTTTGTCTGGATATTTCTTTGTTATTTTGTATCTGTGGTTAACTTTCATTAGCTTTCTAATGTTTGTCACTGCCTTCCCCCCAACACTCCTTTCCCCCTCCTTTTGTCATTTCATTTTACTGTCACTCAAATCTTTATAAGATTTTCCTCTTTCTTCGAGTTCTCCTTAGCGGTTCTTTGGGCTCTGCCTATTGTAAATATATTTTTCCATTATTTTCCATTAGTTTTCACTCGTTTGTTGCATTCCCTCGCCACATATCTTTTTCTCTGTTTGTGCCTGAGCCTGTTTGTCTTGGATTTGGTTGTGCACTGAGAGAAAAACGGTTGTTGTTGATGGATTTCAGGAATTTTGAAGTATTTTTTAATAGACAGAAATAAATAAGGCATATTGTCAAGAAAGATGGTTTTAAATGGGTAGTGAATATTGTTTTTGTCAGGTTTCAATCGCACTTCTTTTAAAAGAATTTGCAATTTTTTTTTAAAACATTATTAGATAAATACATATATTGTGTAATATTTTGTTGAGCCAGCTTCCGAACTTTTATATTTTCTTTGCTATTAACAGATTTTGTGACCCATGAAAATTTATCCAACTGACCATCGAATCACAATTTCTTCAGGTGTATTTGTTCGGTGTTTGGTGTTGGCGTGGTCGTTACACAGGTTGTTGGTGTTGCCGCTGCGTGGTTGTTGCTGTTGCATATTGGTTATTATCTTCGAAGCGCATCGCTGCGGTGCGTTTACCGCCGATGTCGATGCCGATGCCGTCTGCCTGTGCGTATTTGGCCCAGAGTGGACCAAAAGGCGGCTTGAGTGACGGAATGATGTTAACACAAAACCAGTTTCATTGACAATACATGGATGATGCTGCCTCTTGTTCTGCTCCTCTCCTGCTTCTGCTTCTGACTCTTTGATTTTTTGGTGTTCGATGGTCGGTGTTCGGTGCTCGCTGTTTTTCGCTGCCTTTTTTGATGGATGGTTGACAAAAGGCAGAGCGCAGATCGCCGGTTTATTTGTCTTGTTTGATTCGAGCACACAGACACACAACACACATCATTGTCGCTGTCAAATCGCGTTAATATCACTGAGCTGTCAAATTACCGGGACCGCCGGGTCCAAATGTTTGACCAGCTTGGTAACTCAATTAAAGCGTTATTCATGAGCCAAAGGGAGGGCGCCACTCGTTGGCCAAATCGCCCCCCTGATTGGTCTATTTCACCGACGACAGGGTGGCCGAAATCGACGGAGATCTGTCGTCCGGTTTTTGCTAATAAGCCAACACTTTTTGGCCATCTTGGCCCCGGCAATCCGACCATCCGATTGGCGGAGTGGAACTGTTCTAGACTTAATTACTTCATTATGGCCAAGAGCTGGAGCAAATGCATTTGGACCGACCCGAAAAGTCGTTAATATCGGTAACCCTACACTCTGCTCAAAAGTTCAACAGGTTCGTGGTTGGCAATTAAAATTGAATGGAAATAAATAAAGGCAAAACCAATTTAGAACACACACAAAGCTCACATTTCTTTACAGCCGCGAAAAGGTGTCGAAAGTTCAAGCTGTTTTTTTGTTGCCTGTTTTAATAGGCCAGGCCAGAACAGAAGAGAACAGAATGCCTGAAAGACTGGCCGAAAGAGGAATAGCTGGAATGCAGAGTGCAATAAATCTTTTAACGACAGTTGATCATCTCCTTTCTAGCACTTGACTTTAGCATTCCCGGTTCATTGGATTTCGAGGAGTTTTGTGGGTCAGGGTTTAGGGCGCGCGGGGGCATGGCTAATCTTGGGCAGTGAAATCTCTCTTCGAAATCCCCCGAAAATCTTTTGCCCCAGTTTCTCCCCCCACTCCCAAACCCTCCGTTGTTTGTTTGTTCATAAAATTATGTAAATCAGCCTGGGATCATTCGGTTGGCTGTGATTAATTGCAGGTCTCCTGCTCCCCATCTCCTCCACTGATTCTCGGCTTGGCTGGGGCGTCAGTCCCTGACCAGATAACGATTCGTTTTATTTACGATATTTATTTATTTATTTGTTTTCCCTTCCTGCCTTGTTAGCATTTTGTTTCGAAGGGGACCTCTAAGAGCATTAGCGAGAGGTGTGAGCGGAGGGCGATAAGCTAATTCTAATTCTAATTCCTAGCCGGGCCTAATGCGTTTATAATTAACGCACTGCCCCTCCATCCCGCCCCCTCGCCCACCCACCTGACTGTGAGCAAGTGTGGGGCGTGCCAAGGCATCAAGCACACACGCCTGGCAACTTGCAACGCAGCAACTGCACAACGGCAACATGCAGCAGCCACAGCAGCAACATGCAGCGGCAGCAATCGTCTAGCCAAAAACAGTAGCGCTCTGTACTCGCTGCTCGGTGTTTGATTACAGAGAGTTTTGCTAAAAGCGTGGAATCAATTGAGTTGTATCCCCGAACATTCAAATACCCTTAGAAATGTTAGAAATGATTTTTCGGAAGCATTGCTGTGTTTCTTGAAGAAGGATCCCGATCATAAATAAATAATTTCAAATTCTAGACAATTTTAAATATGCATTAAACTATATCTGCCAGACGTAAACTGAAATAGTTACTGTGGGTAAATTCAAAATGGTATTTTGATCAAAAACCACTAGTCAATGCGGCAAATAAAAATAATAATTTAATAACTTAAAATAAACTTAGTAGAAAGTGTAAATAATATTTCTGGAACACACATAAAAACACACATAGATTTAAGCATTATTCTCAGATATAAGTGTAATTATTTACCTTACTTCAAAAAATTGTACTGATTTTATTAGAATATAAAGTCGATTATATTTTTTTAATTGTGTATAGATACGCAGTTCAATATTTACCAAGATGTTTGAACCTTTCCCCAAAAGTTAGTTACCAAATCAGTTATCCTTGTTTTTAGAGCCAGTCCATAGTCAAAGTCACTATATCCTCACCGAGGGAATTCCAAATTGGCCAACTATTTAGCTTGGCAAGATCTCAGCCAAACTTTGAGCTTGAGTTTGGGCCTGGCTTCGGGTTTGAGTTTGAGCTTGAGAGATATGCCTGTGCTGGTGTTCGTGGTTCTTATGGTCACGTCGTCTTGTCTTACTTGCGGGAACATGCCCCCGACACCGACACCAACCCCTGCCCCCTGTTACTGCCCCCCCTCCACTGCCGCCGCCCCTGCCTTTTGCCCCCAAATTGAGCGCGTGTAAACGCAGTAGCCGATCGGCTTGTCGGGTGTTCGATTAACAATATTTGCGACGTGCACAGGTCGTTGAAATATTTCCCAGATACACGCGTATCTCTGCATCTCTGTGATTAAAAAATAAACATAAATATTTCGAGGATGATCTCGCATTTAGAATAAAACGATTTGGGGCCAGATCTAATCATGGCATGGTTGATTTGCATATATTTCGGGCTGAAATTAATTTCAATTTAGCAAAGAGACCAAAGCGAACTCTGGCCTTAAGCTTAATGATCAATTAAATGAAATATAAATATAATTTGGTGTCTTTCTTTCACTGCCCGAAAGCACAACAAAAAACTTGTTGCTGTCCCCATAAATATGAAAAGTCACGAGTTGCCAGTCGAAGGAAAACAAAAGTAAAAAAAGGAAAGATACAATATATAAGTATATATATAAAAATTTGACCCGCCGACCAAACCAGTTGCCACCGCTTATGGTAGCAAAAGGGGGTGAGGGGGGATCACTGAGATTGCCGGGCTTATTAAGCAATGAAATATAATGCATGGCACACAGATTTATCATACACATCCAACTGATCCCAGCTGCTTTTTTGCCAACTGCCTTTTGTTTTCTGCACGGCCCACGCAGTCGGAGATTGCAAATATTCGATTTGGCGCGCCGAAATGGTAATGGGGAAACCGTCGATTCGATGGAGTTGTAAGCCTCTCCACAATTTTATTTTTCCTGACTCCTTTTTTTTGTTTTTGTTTAGCCTTTCCATAACGGTGGCAGCCAAAGAAAGCTTCCCCGCAGCGGTTGACATTTGTGGCAGCAGTCAGCCGGTCGCCGTAATTGAGCGAAGGTGAAACTGCGAATGCGAATGGGATCCCGATCCCGATCCCAAGCCCCGATCCCAATCCCAATCCCCCAAGGCACCAATCACAGATTTCCCTCCATTAACACCCAATCGGGTCTCCGTGGCGTAACTTATTTGACTTAGTCGCGTCGAGGTCCAAGGTTTTCCAGGGCACCATTGCAAACACTTTATGGGGACAGAAATATTTTGAAATGACGAAAGTTATGCTTTGTCTTTTGCCTTAATAAGAAAATTATATAATGTTGACTTAAAACACACTAAAAAGGTAAATTTAAGGAATGGTTTTTGCGAGATTTTATGATAGTGAGCGGTATTGCGATGTGATTTTATCAATTTGAATCCTACATTAATTATATTTAGGTTACAAGACATAAAGAAATGTTTATGTTTGCAGAGACTATTTATAATTGTTTTTTTAACGTATTTGTTTAATATATTTTAGTCTGTATATAAATAAATGTTTATGTTATAATTATTTTTAACATATTTGTTTAATTTATTTTTATCTGTAATAGAAAAAAATAAATATAGACTGGTTTACAAAGAGAATACAAATGAGGCAGATTAAATCCAAATGAAAAATCAATCCAAGTACTCCTTTTAAATAAAATATTTCAAATAACGCTACTTCGTGGTCCCCAATTTTTATTAATTGTAATTTATTCTTCTTATAAACTTTAAGTATCTTCACATTTTCTTTATAATGGTAAGTAAAATATACTATCATTATTTAATTTACCTTTTCTCCGAGTGCCGACTTTTCTATTCTCCTATTCCCCTGCCACAAAACAACTACGATCTAAGCTGGAATTATGAGCTTCGCCCAGACACAGCCGGCAATTGCCGCTGCGATTGTTAACAAATGCGTAATGCATGTCCTCAGCAGCATGATTTGCATATGCAAAAAGGGGAACCCGCGTCCCCCCGATCCCCAGTCCACTTAAGTGACTCACTTTTGCCTTTTGTTCGGGCCTGTCTGTGTGTCACTGTGACAGATCTCCGGGACTTCCCCTTAACCCCTTGTCGCCCGCGAGCGGGCTTACGCACTTCATAATTCAATCAAGCTCAAATGTTTCGCAATCCCACACAGAAGGAATTTATTGTACAACTCACAATTTTTCAATTGCATTTCGGGAGACAAGCGGAGAACCAGGCCCAGTGGTACACTAAGAAAAATATAGACGAGCTTTAAAATTTGAATAGCATTATGAAAAGATAAGTTTATAAAGAAAATTATAAATATATCAAAAATATATGTTTTATGAGCTAGCCAAGTCAGACTTTCTAATAGAATGATGTTCAAAACGATATTATTTTTAAAGAACATTATTGGATTTCTAGCTTCTTGAAAGAAAATCTTTTTAACATGGGTGTCCCTGAAATCTAAAAAATTCGATCCAAATTTGTAAGAAATTTTAGTAGGATTTTGGATGAAGGAACGTCACCCCTGAATAAATATTTTTAAAAGAAAGTTTAATAACTATCTACACTATAAGTCCACATTTTATATATACCTTTTTGAAGTTCTTGTATTTTGAAAGACATGATTTTTTAGATGTGGGCAATAGTTTAATATAAGTATTCATGAAGTAATAATCATCTGATGTTTTAGAAATATATTTGAGTATTTTAAGAAAAGTCCTGAAGACTATAATAATAAATAATGATTATGCTCCGAACAAGTTTTTTCCTTTAACTTTATGATATGGGTCTTGGTTCCATATATTCTTTATAGCTTATGCCAGAATTAAGTACTTCCTCTTCTCGAAAAGCTCTGTGGCCATATTTTCCCCAGTGTAGTCCCGGGCCCAGTTCGAAACGATCCGGACTGACTGTCAGTGTGTCTGGGCCAGCTTGTCTGTCTCGGCCTTTTGTGCATTTCCTCACTGACGCAGCTGCATAGGATTGTGGATATGGACGTGGATGTGGATGTGGATGTGGTATGGATGTGGATGTGGATGTGGCTATGGATTTGGACTGTGCCAGGGCTCGCAGCTTGCCAATGTTTCTATTTCATGCACATTGACAGTTGTACGAGTTGTTGTTGTAGTTGCCGTTGTTGCTGTTGCTGTTGCTGTCGTTGTCGTTGTAGTTGTCGTTGCTGTTGCCAGCATGAAATTGTTAACAACATTTGTTAGCTGCCCCGACCACACTGCGTGCAGTCGTCGAGTTTGAGTTTCAGTTTGAGTTTTGGATCGCAGCCTGGGTATTGGGTCCAAGTCGCCTGCTGCCTGACTTCACTTCATATTGACAATGAAAGCTTCGGCTACCTCAAATGCGGCATTTTGCTGCTCTGGTTGATAGTTGATAGTTGACCACAGTGACAGGTTAGCAACAAAACGCTCGCACACGAGATTCGATTTGAAAATTCCAGCGCCATGGCAATAAACATTTTTCGCTCGCTTTTCCTCTGTTCGCCATTTGCGACATTTTCTGTAATTGATTTTTGGCTCAAATATTTTGTTATTCGATTTGCGCCGCATGTTGGTTTTTCAGCTCTTTTATGACTTTTTATGGCTTCGATTATGGCATTGATTTATTTATGTGCATTTTAGTGAACTCACAGTTCCGCAAAACTGGAGCAAAATCAAAAATTTCGTCTCTCGTGATTTGTGTTTGACATTCCCTTGAGCAAAGCAAAGCTCCATCGTCCACTTGTCCGCCATTCGACTTGTCATCGCGGAGTACCTGCTTCTGTGGGAATCGCTCAACGTCGAGGACGACAGCTCCATCCATAGGCAGCCACATCAACAGCCACATCCAGATCCATAGCCATCCATCCCGGCCTTTCAATTGCCTCGAAAATGCCACGACTAGGCAAACATTTACCAAGCAATTTGTTACTCCGAATTGAGACTGCGTAGCGGTGGCCAAGACCAATTGCACTGCCACCAAAGCGAAGTGCCTACTTTGAGAGCTGTTAAGCGCCGGCAACGAGATATCCACGTAACAGTCAGCCGATTTGCATTCGCATTTTGTTTTGGCCTTTTTCATTCGGCTTGTTTTCGCGGCAATCAATCAAACACTGCGGCGGGAAAGTGGCTGCCGCAATCCGCAACCTGTTCGTGGTCCAGGCCAACATCATACATCAATAGGTAATTTAACAAAAATAAATAAAATGTTTCTAGTTTCTAGTTAAACTTGATGATAAGTTTTTTGAGGGTAAGTCAATAAATTGTAAGTCAATAAATTGAATAATATAAAATATTAAAATTCTTTTATATTCAAAAAATAATATTATCTTCAAGGTGGTTAAAAAACTTCTTTTTAATAAAGCAATAATGGTTACTTATAGGGATTTATTGATAAATTATTATTTTTAATGTTTGGTAACATATATTTTGGTAACCTAAAATCATATGTCAATTGGTAATTTAAAACAAATCGATAGTTTCTAGCTTTAGCTTAATGGCAATTAAACAATTGTCAGTTAAACAACTAAACATAATAAAAGTCTAAATGGTTTACTGACTTCATAAATTAGTCTTAGTAAATACTATTACAAAACAAATTCTAGTCTTTACTTTTTTGCTACATAAGTTTTAAGGTTGATAAAAAGTATTATCTACAAAAAAACATTGATCTGACTTATATATTTTTTAAGGCAGTACCCTTCTTTCTTCCCTTCTTCCTTTCTCTTTTTTATTTTTAAGCACTTTCAGCAAGTGTTTCTTGTTATCTTAATTTGATTTAAAATGAAGTACTCCTTGTTGTCTGGACCCTAAGGAAATACCGTCAAAAGTGAAATAGAAAGACCATTTGGAGAAAATGGTTTAACCATTTATAGCTTTGTTGTTAACTCCTTCATGTGTCGACTTTTATTTCAACTTAAAATAGATGGTCAGTAGAGAACAGAAATTCGAAAGCTTGTTAAAGGTGATTTTTAATAGTTTTCTACTTTCATTTGAATTTTCAGTTTTCCGCCAATTTTTTTGCCTGGAAATTGTGGGTTTGAAAGCTAGAAAAGTTTGTGTATCTCCGCCAGATCCTTTTCATTGGATGTTTTACCAAAGATCTGAGCAACTCTCTTTAGGAACAGATGGAGGTCCCCTTTATTGATGACTCCGAGTGCAGTTAGTGCCTCCATTTGGGCTGCCAGTGCTCATGGAGCCCCGTGTCCGCGGGCGCTGACAATTTCCCCAAGTGGCCAAGTGGGTCGCCGACCATGCGAGTATTCATTACCATGGAAATTACGAAAATGAAGAGGGAAAATCGCTGGCTAGACAGACGCGGGCAAAGTGAAGTATTTTGGCATAGTTTTGTGCCAGTGCTTTGGCAATGCGCATGCGTGCGCTGGCGGCTTGGGAAAGTGGGTTAACCTGTCATTAGGTTGACGGCCCAAACCGCCAGCCCCTGCCCCCCCCTGCCCCAACCCCACTGAATACGCATAAAAATTTGGCCAAAAGGCCTTGACTTAGTTGCAATTCCAAAACGCCTTGGGGCGGTGGCTATCCAAATTAAACCGAAAATGTCAGAAGATTAGATAAGCCAAACGCTGCCGGCGGAAAGGGGGAGTTGGGAAATTGTGGAAAAGGAAAATGGAAAATGTTCGAGGGGAGCCGGGAGGCGCTACTGCTCCTCTGCCACAGAAGATATCGCCGACAGCTGGCTGACAGGGCCGGTTCTCTCTGTGCGATTTTATTGCATTTTCCAGCTAACTCACCCATTCACTCAGCAAACCACCCCCCCTCGGCACTTCCATGGCCGTAACTTTGGGCACCTGGTGATTAGTGGCCAACACAAAAACGTCAATGCCGCGCCACACAAATTAGGTTAAGCCAATATTTTGCCAGACACATAAATGGCCGCTGCCCTCTGGCCCCAGCCACCTGCTCCGCGCCCCGCCCCTCCACGCCTCCCCGCCTCCTCCCCTCCCAACGCCCTACAACGGACACGCCCACTCGGCCGCCTGGGAACGGGAGTTCGACTTTCGAGCGTCCGCCAAGTTCCAGTCCATCACGGCGAGAATCACGTGTAAGTCTCAGGGTGTTCTTCATACTCAAAAAAATGTCTAGAGTCAGCTTAAAATATGTAAAGATTCCACTTGATAGGTTAATAGCTACCCTGTAATAGGCAAGGGCAAGGGCCTAACTTAACATTTTTAAGTTAGTAAATTGATTGGGGTCACCAAAATGTTAGTCAGTTTTCATCATGCCTACCATTCTACAAGCTGACAATACAATTTCCAAAAACTAAAGTTTAATACAGAATTAAGGCCACAACTTTTAAAGTTATAGTACTACTACAATCTAACTTCAATACCTTGAACTTTTGCAAACATAAGTCGTACTAAAACTAGTTGGCGAAAAAGAAAACAAAGAAAGTAAAATTAAATTCTTAAACTTAACTTTAATTTTTGTTTGTTGTTGAGTGAAGAAAGTTGGACTTTAACAAGGGGTACCTACCTGGTAATATTTCATCATTAAATTGTCTCAGTATTTAGATCTTTTATTAATCAAATTGGATCTGAACAGTAAAAAAGTCAAATATAGCTTTGTTTTACGAACTTGTTTATTTTTCGGACTGTATACTGTTTTAAATAGATTTTTGGGTAATTTTTATTTTTATTATTTATTTATTATACATATCTTGTGAGACTCAAAGCCCCGTATACCCGACTTTTCCCAGATCTAAAACGAGGTATCGTTCGACTGGCAGAGAGTTCAAAATCATAAATTTCAAACGATATTAGGCCGCAGCCGCAGTGGCGCGTTGATGATGCAGCACCGCCGCTCGACTCCACTCCACTCCAGTTGGTGGTGCACCACTTGGTGGTGCTGATGGTGTGGGTTTTTGCCCATGCTGGTGCGTAGACCAACCCCCCTCCCCCTCTTCCCCAATCGACTAGAGCAGGCTGCACATTTTCTTTTGTTGTGCGAATGCCGAGTGGATTTATTGATTTTGGTCAAAAGCCATGCTTAAGCGTAAATTATGTGCTGGCTTAAACGCTCCGCTCCGACTTTTCGGCTCTCTCGCTGTGGCAAGTGCGATGAAAGCCACTGATTTGTGTGCCAGTCCAGGGTATGGCCATAAATCCGTTCAATTTCATAACCAAACAGCAATTTATCAGACGCAACACCCCCTCCCCCCAGCCCCCCTTTAGCACCACCCATATGCCATCGGGCTAATTAAATGCAGCGACAAATTTTGCAGCGCAAAGTGCGAAAATCGAAATGAAAATGAAAACGACAACGAAAATTGTAGAGCAAAAATGCTGGGAAAAACTGTGTCACAAAAGCCGACCGAGCGACAAGTAGCTGATATCGCATAAAGCAACGATTTAATTAGGCGCTGATAATTATTGTACAACTAGTTCTGGCCAACTTCGCCGTCGCTCCGAGTTCGAGTTTTCCGTTCAAGTTTTCAGTTAGCCAGAGACCTGGATGTTGAGGTAGGCGCAACCGACGATAGTCGCGGCCGGCTATCGCACATGTTAGATTTGGCTAATTTACGAAATTGGTAGTGCCCGATATCGCCGCGGCCCGGCTAATTCAATCATTCGCTGCCGGCGTCTGGCATTAGCGGATGATTTATGGTAACATTTCGGAGGCAGGCTCGATTCTCGATTCTCATAGCGTGCCTAAGTTCTGATGCCGGGGGTAAGAATCGCTCCACCAAAACGAATCGCATAAATAATACCCCAACTAATGCCAAAATTTAGCACTGCATTTTAAGCACATTCATCACTGAGCTTATTAAGAAGGGGAGTTTAATTGCTGAGTTATCTGATGAATAAATATTTTTGATTTCGATTTTGGGATAAATATAGAAACTAAATTACTAAAGTATTGGTTATATTAAATCTAATTTTTCGGTTAATCTAGAAAATTGTTAGCTTCTACTTAAACTAATGAATCCAAAAAGAATCGAATAAATAGTACCCGAACTAATGCCAAAATGTAGCACTGCATTTTAAAAACATTGATCACTTAGGAAGGCAAGTTTAATTACTGAGTTATCTAATGAATTTTATATTTTTGATCTAGATTTTGGGATAAATATAGAAACTGACTAACTAAAGTATTGGTCATTTGGATTGCAAAGCAAAATTACTCAGAATCTCTTTAAAAATGTATGTAATTTGGTAAATTAACTTTATGATCAACACTTCCTAAATTTAATTTACCAAATTATATACATTTTGGAAAAGATTACAATGTATGTTCCAAAGGCTAAACTATGGGCTGCTAAAAGATTAAATAGATACCGTTGTAAAAGCTTAAATGTTAATATTTTTTATTTTTATTACAGTACCTACAACTAAACCATAATTTATATATTCCAACTTCCACCGCCTGTCTGTCCGATTTTTTAAAAGCCCCAAGCGGCTCTCAATAAAAAAGGTTGGAACAAATTTGAATAGCTACCGCCAATCCATCGATTCTCGATCGAAGCTTAACCCAATTGATCTTACAACGCGAATGGCATGTTAAACACCCTACACTCTTGTAATTTGTGTCCGAAATGAAATAAATTTATGAACATCGATTGCAAAGTTGATTAGACGAAAGTCGCCGCCGATTCGGACATGGACATGGTCATGGAGCTGGGACATGGACCGGGATTTGGATTTGGATATGGGTATGGGTATGGTATGGTATGGTATGGGTATGATTATAGTATGGGTATGGTATCGTATGGGACCTCCGAAAAACCAGTTCCCCTGCTTAGCGGACACTTGTAATATTTCTGTTGAACTTCTCTTAATTGCAATTTGATGTTTCAGTTTTCGCTCTTTTGGGGAATGAAGTTGTATATGGTTTTTCTTTTAAGGGGAGGGGTTTTTTTGTTTTTTTTTTTGGGCGCACTTAGCGGCAGCGTGTGAAAAAAGATGAGACTATATCTTCTGATTTTTCCCTGGTCAGCGTTAAACAAATGCTTCTCGAGTCGAGGTGCGAAGTGTCCGGCGAGGGGTATCTCCGCTCAAAAGATGCCGTCCATGTGCGTGTTTGTTAGAGGCGGCGTTTCCCATACCGCTCCGGCAGCACCCCCCTCCCCCCCGCCCACCTGGCCCCCAGTGCTAATTGATTGGTGTTAAAGTTGTATAAAAATTGGAACAGGCTCGACCTCAAACTTCGGCATCGCCTTGATTGCGATCGAGAATCGTTTAAATTAGTTTGTTTTATTTGCGCATTCATTAGCATGCGGAACCGCTTTGTTGTTTGATCTCCGCCCGCTTCACAACGCCACCCCCTCCCCCCGACCACCGCCAACCACAACCACATACCTACCACAAAACACAACAAAAAATCCCTGTATGCAATAAAGTGAAAATATTTAAGTTGGCAATCTCGCAGGCAGCAATCCATCCCCGTCGCTCGGGATGCTTTTCTTTCGTGCCCCCAAAGTCACGATATCCCGGCGAGCGCAAAAAAAAAGAGCCCACAAAAATAAAAGCAGCCAAAAAAAGTGATTGATGGAAATTGCTCAAACTGTCATGTTTATGAACGTCCGCAGGATATGAACGCTGGTGCAGAGCGGACTCGGACCGAGATCGCAGCGGAGCAGAACGCTGTGGGTAGAATGCCAGGCACGCAATGCGACAGGCCATCTTGGCCAGAAGCAAGATCGCGCGGGGGGAAGGGGCAGAGAAAGTTGCCGCGCCGGGGCAAATGAAATACGGAAACACCCTAACAGGTGGAGGATTAGCTTCTCGCAAAACCAATAAACCTGGGAAAATAACGAAAATTTGCCTGGAAATAATAGGCGCACGAAATCAAATAAGAAATCGCAAATGTATTTTAAAAAAACAAATTTCTGGGAAATTTATTCTCTATTTAAGCAATTTTTAAATAGAAGTTAATAGGAAACAAGACAAATGTAAGGAGTAGTAAGTTTTATTTATTTGTGTAAAATAAGTACTTTATTTTTCAAAATGTGGAGACGACTTTGCCGTTTTTATTTAGTTTTTGAAGTTAAACGCATGCACTTTGTGAAAGTTAAAGCCAAAACTAACCTGATTTATTTATTTTATTTAAATTGCTTCAATTTGCTTAGTATTTTCTTTCAAAGAGTTGTATTAAAATTTTGTATTACTCAATGCTTAAGGATTATAAATATCCTTATTCAACATTGTTATGTATGGGGGTTAATTCATAAAAAGGTTTTTGAAAAAGTAAAAAAAAAGCAATCAACAAAAAATTTATTTTGCATGTTTTGAATGTCATGTATTTATGAACAGGTTAATACATTTTTTACAAAATTCAAAAAGTAAGATATTTGTAAGGAAAAAGAGATTATATATTAACACTAACAGAATTCTATATCGTAAGCATTTATTTTTCCGAGTAGCTGGAATTTTGCTAGTTGCATAGAAATGTGTAAAAATAAATGTTTCTGTATTTGAAAAATAAAGTCAGCGACCGCCACTTTAATTGATGTTATAAATGTGAAGCAGTTGTTGCCACAAACATTCCATCATGCCCCAAAATGCAGTGTATTTCTCCGAAGAGAATGTTGAAAAAATCTCATTCACCGCTTTATATGGCTGGCAGCTTTTAGAGGTTTTCACTAATTTTCACTCACTTTGCTTACAAGTTGTCAAGCGGAGTTGGTGTGGTTGTTGTTGTTGTTGTTGGGTGATTGTTGCAAGTTGTTGTTGTTTCTGTGAGCCACACACATCGATGCCAGAGGGAGAGGGGAATATTGTGGTGGGAAAGAGATGGACTGTGGGCGACAGGGATCCTGAGTTTGGAGTTTGGAGATTGCGTGTCCGTGTCAAGGTGTTGCAACAGTTATCGAAATTGGCAATTGGGATGTGCTGCTGGCGGCTTTCCTGGCTTTTCTTTTATTTCGGCTAATTCCCGAAAAGTCATTGAACAATGCAGATGCCGACACATGCCAATAGAAGGAGAAGAGAGAGCTGCTCTGGATTGGGGGAAAAACGCTGCAGTGGAATGCCGCCGAGCAAGTGCAATGATCTATGAGCTTGACCGCCAGCGCCAGTGGCTACCAACTTGTGGCTCCGACTTTGGCCAATCACGGCAGCCAATCGCCGTTCGAGTGTGCAAAATCGCGGCCATGCAAAACACGCTGGCGGAAGGCTTAATTATGCACTTGCAACTTGCATCTCGGCAACCTGCAACAGTCGCTCGTTCCCCCCTTTTCGAGAACGTTTTTGCAGCCAGCCAGCCAGCCTGCCAGCCAACCAACCGACTTTAATCCATCGCGCGGCCATTTTTCCAACTTTTTCCCAAGTTGCCATGTTGCCTCCCATAATTTTATGCTTCATCAATGACAGTGCGGCAAAAACATTGCAGACATCTGCCAGCTAGACACAGCAGCAACATGCAGCGGGAACGGCGGCAACGCCTCTGCAAGTGCAACTGCAACCGCAGCAACCAACAGAAGCTGGTCCCCCTCTCCCCCCTTCGTGCTCTCTCTTTCTGTCTCAGTGTAGCCGTCTCTGTCGCATCATGATCGGCTGCCTCAATCCTTTCTGACGCATGCTTTCAACAGGCATTCTTTATCCTGGCAATCTGCCGCCGATGCCGCCAATGTTGCTGCCACTCCAGCAGCAGCAGCAGCAGCAGCCGCAACAGAAATTGTTTTCGTGGTAATTTGCACCCGGGGCCCTGGAAATTCCCAGCCGAACGTCTCTAGTCGATCATTGGAGCTGCCCCCCATCTCGGCCCTTTCCCATGCGACCGCTGTTCATCATCGTCAGCCATCGAGCTCATCTTTGGGCCTTTGACAGCTGTTGTTATGGCCGTCATCCGGATGTGGGGATCGGATCGGATGGGATGGGATCCTCCTCGATACCCCCGATCCCTCCCAAATGCAGCAGCGACATGTACTTGGCTTGTACTCGCCATGCCTGATTATTGTTATTAACCAGTATAGATACTCCAGATCTCCGAACATGGGACTAAGCCCCGGCCAGCTTGTTTCGCCCGCGGCACTCTGCTAATCTCCCATCAGAATCGATTCCCTTCGCCCGGGAAGGTGGATCCGCCGGAGCACCTCTGCACCATCGATCTTCACTTCGGATGGCTTCAATAACTATCGGCACCCCGAGAGCATAACCAAATTGAGCCAATTGGCCCATCGACTATGCAAATGGGCATTCCTCACTGAAAATCTATACATCGACTTTACTAATTTGATAATTTATATATTGCACTGCTAGCTAATGTTACTAAAAGCTAACTTATTTTGCAATCCATGCCTAAGCCAGCTAAAAAATATGAAATTTGTGAAGTCAGCTAAAATAAATATATACTGAAATTTGTTTAAATATTAAATTACTCAAGGTAACTGACAAAAACAACAAATATACCTAAATAAATTTCTATTTTAAAAGAATGTTTGTGTGATTATCATTTCAAATTGTTCTATCTACAGAAATCAGAAATAATTAAGCATTATTGAGCAGTAAGTACGTTATATTGATGATAAGTCTACAGATTAAAACAAATTCATATTTTAGGCTAAGTCTTTTTACAATTTCTTTAAAATACGTTTAAAAAAATATAGCCTAATCAAATCAAGTCTTGTAAAACACATTGCAATCATAAACTAAATGGTAATCCAAGTTTAAGATTTCAATGCTGGAAGTTCATATTTCAAACCTTCAATTGGGCAGGAAGCGAACCAGCCCAAGATAAGGTCAAATTTATTTGCAAATTAATAACAGAATCGGCCGAATTTATAAAGTTCTCTTTTAGGCTTGAGGCTGGCATAAAAACTGCGGAATTCGATGGGAGAATTTATATTTTTTTTGGGCTTTCTCATCGAGTTAATCGAGGAGTACAACGGCGTAAATGACCGAAGATTGATCTGGTCCTGCGACAGCTGCCCCTTGCACTTGATTGGTTGCTCGCATCTGCGTTCGTGCCTCTCGGGGATGGCCAAAGTCCCCTGACTCCGATCTGTGGTATATAAATATATATATACATATATATGCTCGGGGAGCCTCGGAAGTGGCCGCCCCTTTCATGCACCGCTCAGAGTGCAATTTCGCTCATCATCTTAATTTTATTATCGACATAAATATCAAACGAAAATTGTGGCATATAAAATGCGATACAAATCTGTTACAAGCTGCCACTCGGCCGGTTCTCGACTCGCATACATAGTTCACCGGTGCACCTGAGAGGCCGAGTCGAGAGCTGTTGGAGAACTGGAGCTGCCCTGTGAAGGACATTATGGAAATGATGTCCTCGGGCACTTGACGGCCATTACTCAGCCGCGAATGCTGCTGAAGAAACCCAGCTCTGCCGCAGTCAACGTCGCGTTGCAAGTTGCATCGCGGCAACGCCCAATTGATCAACGCTGGTAGATACTATGGCTGAAGGACTGGAAGATGAGACCAAGCGGAGCTGGGCATTCCAACTGTCCATTCCATCGGTCTATCTGGCAATGCAATGCGAATCCCAATGCGAATGCGAACAAGAGTACGAGTATATTTCATGTATGACACGGGAGAAATTCAATTGCCTGCTGCTCCGAGAATCGGACTCCGGCAGCTCCAAATAGTTGGCATCGCCGTCTCACATGTGCCACGCCTATTTCTTACACTATCAGTCATAAAAATGCGAAATTTATGCAATTGTTGCAAATGCCATGAGCCCCGCACACTCCACCGCATGGCGTGCAGCAATCAAAAGCCGTGGACCTGGCAGCCCAGACCAGGCCCCACCAGAGAATCCATATCTATCCGCACACCCACCGAGTGAGGTGAGCTCTGCACAGCACACACCTTTCTAGCCTGCACTGGGAGAAATTATAGGTGTTTTGGGGACAATGAATGTTAAACAACATCTGCAAGACCCTTAAAAAATAGGACAAAAGAACATGAATCTTTAAAGTTGGTAAACATAAAATTCGTATAAATAAAAAAATATTCTTTTAATGGGTTCTGTTAAGTATTTAAAAATCGATTTTTCTAAATTTCAAATTATCGT
The DNA here is from genome assembly GCA_018153305.1 of Drosophila kurseongensis. NCBI lineage: Eukaryota > Metazoa > Arthropoda > Insecta > Diptera > Drosophilidae > Drosophila > Drosophila kurseongensis. The sequence goes on along the minus strand of JAECXX010000004.1, from coordinate 17,207,295 downwards.
TTATTGGTTGTTTAAACACGAATTCAATCAACTAAATGTTAATTAAGTATTTTATTTTACTATTTTTTTAAAGGAATATTTTAGTAGCAATCTGTACAGTCGATGGCCCCACCAACTGGTACTTTAGGTTCCCAAGTTCTGCTTTGTTTAAACATATACCATTTGCTTTTTAAAAAGGTCAGTTAATACGAAAAATCTAAGATCAAATATAAAACTACCTTTATTTAATGTGTACTCTTCAGATTTTAATGAGCCTGTTTTGTACATTTGCACAAATTATTGTTGCAATTGATTGTGTAAAAACGTATCCCATTAAAATAAAAACTCCATAAAGTTAACATAAAATAAGCTACATAAAAATGTGAAACTTAAATAATTCAATTAATTTTTGTCTTATCTGTGAAGTGAAAAACAAGTTTTTAATGTGATTTATAAGTACTTAGCAAATGTTATATTTGGAAGTGCCTTTGCTGTTCCTATATATTAATGATTTTTAATTATTTCAAAAAAAATTGCATTTCTAGGTTACTTATTTATTGGCTTTTGTAACTTGTTCGGAACCTAGAAAAATTAATATAGTATTATTATATCTCTCTGTGGAGGGCAGCCTCCCCCGCTCATTCCCGATGAGATGGGCGTTTGATATCGACGTCGGTGCGCATGCGTTTGCCGCGTAAATTGGTTCACGCCCCTTCCACTGCCACTCCCCCCTCTGCCCATCGGTATCCCCTCCCCCCTGGGGGGTAATAAACATCCATTTAACAGCAAGTTTCGGGTTAAGTTCGTCCGAAAAACGTCCGCGTACAAATTGATTTGGTTGTGTCGCCACCGCCGCCCCGTGCACCATGCCATGTTATATGTGGTATGTGGTGTGTTGTATGTTGTATGTGGTGTGTCGTGTGTGGCAATCGTAGATTTGATTCCAGATGCAGTCGGGGCACGGCCAGTAAACGGTTATTTATGCGATAGTAATTGTTAGACCCGGCTGGCTTATCGGATGACACGAGTGTGCATTGGAAATGCGTCCGGCGACGAATAAATAAAATTGTTAAGTCCCCCGACACGCAAATGGTGGAGCCTGGATCTGGGGATCTGGGTATCTCCACACCACATAGACAAGTGGGGAGTACGGCGGGGCCGGGGGCAAAAACAAACAGCAAATTGACATAACCAGATTGACAAGTTAAGGCCTGTCACTGGCAGGCCTCTCCTGCTCCAACTACCCAACATCCCAGCAGCCCAGCATCCCAACTCTCCAGATCCTCAGCTCCACCTCTTCGGCAGCATCGCGTCGTCGTCATCATCAGTCAACCAATTTGTTTCGATGAATGACTGAATGAATTTGTTCACCCCTTGGTCATCTTGATAGTTAGGACCAGCCCAGGCCAATAGCGGCAACAGGTTCTTCTGCTGCCAGCGGATCAGGAGTATGCGGATGGGGATGGGTTGCAGCAGGAGGAGGAGCAGGAGCAGGAGGAGCTGGACGAGGAAGAGGCGGAATCGCAGGCACTTTGCATAGAAGCGTTTGGCAGCCTTCGCGATTGCGATCAGCGTTCAATCGAGACTTCACATGCAGTGAGCGAAAATAACAATACTTCTTAAACTAATTCTTAAACTTCTTAAATTTGATTTTAAATACTTCTTAAATTTTTAAAAAGCTTTTCATGGGTATGTTTAATTTGTGTTTTGTTGAATATTGTAACTTATAGATCTAATTATAAATTTTATTCTTGAACACAAAATGAACTAGGTCATAAGTACTTAAATTTTCTTTAATACTTAGATGACATTTAATAAGGAATAAAAAACTATAATAAAACAGAATGGCTTACAGATTTGGTTCAATGATTTTGGTGTTAAATTGTATTTTTATAATCAGAAATTTATTTGTATAATTTAAGACTTATAAACTTTATACAAATCGATTTCACAATAAAAAGGAAAGGAAATGCACTTCCTAAGTCCTTAGGAAAGGTGGTTTTACCAGAGGTGTAAAAGCTGATTTTTATTCCTAATTTAATTCCCACTTTTTTCAGTGTTTTTGAGCAATCGCTGGGAGCAACGCGGAGCACAAACACAAAGTAGGCTGGCCAAAGATGCAGCTGGAGATGGAGCTGGAGCTGGAGCTGGGACTGCATCGGTGGTTGGGTTCGGTCTTCAAGCGGTTGCGATAAGAGCTGCGGCGAAATTGTCCCCAGCATCGATTTGCTCGTTAGCTGATGAGTAGCACATGGTACCACCGAGCGATCCGTCAGATGAAAGTTGTGCGTCACTGGTGGATACCGACGGCAAAACGTGGCCAGAAGTAGGAGAGGCAGAACGAGCTGGCCAAAACGCCATTTTGCCGGAGCCCCGCCTTGCACACACACACACATATAGAAACAGAAGAACACACATACTCCGGCATTCATTCGCATGTAATTGAAGTCGTTTATTGTAGGGGGGAGGGGGGTTCTGGGCAACAGCTGCAGTGACAGGGGAGTAAGGAGTACAGAGGGGGGGGGGGGCTAAGTGGCAGGAGGGGCCAGCACTGCCACTGCCGGTCGGCCATCATCATCATCATCATCATGAGGGGGAATACCACCAATAAAAAGCATGTGGCAACATCATTAACTTCTACTGCTTCTGCCGCTCTTTTTTGTACGTATGCGGAGACCCTCTGAAATTGCCACAGTGAAAGTAATTGCCACTTGCCGCAGCCCGCAAAAAAAAACGAAAAAAAAGTGAATAATAAAAAAACGCACAGAAAATGGCGCCAGGCAACCATTTTGGCCAGGAATCTGGAGATCGGTCCGCAGAGAGTGAGAGCCATTCAACTCCGGTGCCATTATGACATATGACACTTTGTTTTAAATATGAATGCACTGCAGCCGAGGGAGAGAGATATAGCCCCCGATCCACAGACTATAACCCAAAACAGATCTCTCGAGGCGACAGCCCGTTCGATTCTTTTCGCATAAATTCACAGCAGGAGGCCGAAACCGAATTGAATTCCGTTGGCCTCTTCGGAAATTCAGTCATTTGTTGTGATGGGTGAAAAATTTCATACCTGAAACAGAATTCTACACGAGCAGCAGGTCGCCCCTGATGTCTTAATCTGCGGCCATTAATAAACTGATAAATAAACTGTATTAATTTATGCGCATTTTTGGGAAAGTTTTTCCCCCACCGATTATGTTTATGGCTACATGGTTTAGATAAATGCAAATGAATCCCCAACCCCCAGCTCTAGCTCCTCGCCGAGGCCTTTGAAACCCGATGATCGAAGGTGAAACCGAACACCGGGCGACCGAAAAGAAGAAGGAATACCAAGAACCCAGGTCCTTGGACATCACGGCATGTGGTTGTTGTGGCTTCTGGCGGCGGGGCAGGGGGCAGGGAGGAGGCCAAAGGTGTTGCGCCCCGAAAAAGCGGTCCACCCTAAGGTGGATGCATTTGTCGCAACGCATCAGGCCGTGAATTAAGCGAAATTTAAACGCTTCTGACGCTTCACATTTGGTCGCACTGCCACTGCCGGAATATAAACAGGAATCGCATTTAATTAAAAACAGAAGGGCCCTCTAACTCTCGATTAGCGATGTAAATCGAGAGGAAAAATACGATATTATATATCGACAAAAACGTTCATTTTAAGTTCATATCGAAAATATAAATCGTTTAAATCGACATAATTGCTAGTGAATAATATAAATAATAAATTTTACAAACTGTAGATCTCTTTCGATTATTTATTAAGAAATTGTGTATCGAAAAATGATCAGTTTTATATATCGATTAAAGCATCATATCGAAATCAAGACATAAATCGATTTAAAAAAATATTGATATGAGATAATTTTTCATTTTATAAATACTTTATTCAAATCGACTGTTGCAACAATGTTGACATATCGATACTATTGCCATCACCACTCTCTATCTCGCTGTCACTCGGCACAATGGGTTTTAATTAAAGCAAACCAAAATATTCCCCAAATTCGCCTCATCATATTTCAGGGTAAATCGAAAATCGGGCATTTTTTTGGGCCACTTCAGCTGCCACACACCTTGATTTCTCGTGGGCCTTGTCTATTTGTCCCACTTGTGGCAACAACGATCCCTGCCACTTGACAAATGCCGCAACTTGAAAAGCGTTAAATTTGAAATTTCAAATTTCCAATTTGATTTTTCTCAAGTGCAGCGGTGTTGTGGAAAGTGATTTCACCCGAGAGCCCGGGTGGATTGTCAACGGTAGCCGCCGTGGCTGATAAGTCGTGAAATTTATATGGCTCCAGAGATGGCACCTCCGTTGAACCCCAATCAGGCCATAAAACGGGGCCAAGCTATGCGATCTGATCAACAGTTTATGGCATTTATGGAGTCAACTTTTAATGGGCGCAAGAACCTTTTATGTGCACCGACCCCCATACAGCATATGGCATATAGTCGGGTTACACGATTTTTCGACAACTTTTTTATGGGATTTTTATGACTTAATCCATGCCCAAAGGTCCGCCAATCCGAAGGCAAAACATTGTCCAACGGTCGGGACTCTGGTCAGAAAAGCCTCATAAACAATCATATTCGTAGAGTCATTCATATTTTTTGGGCCCGTAGCATTTTTTACATAACAAAGCTCTGGCCTCAGAGTATATGCTCGAATGTGGATAAAAATCGTTTAAAATAAATAAACAATTTACATTTTTAATCAATTGTGGATTGTTGCCTGGTTACCTTTACCACCAAAAAAAAAAAAAAGAAGGCAAAAAAATCAAGATTTACAGACCCGATAAAAAGAAGAAAGACAGCTGCCTGAGGTTTGGTGAGGGGCATTTTGAGGGGAAACTGCCACAAAAGCCGATTGGGAGTGTCTGGTAAATCAATAAAATCACAAAAAGCAAATAAAAATTAAATTATAAAGTAATTTTGCATAAGAATTTCACATTCATATTTGGTCGACTCATTGTTTGTCTTGGGCATTAGCGATCGAGTCAAACCACGATCAAATGATTCAGCAGCGCCACCTGTGGGCCTTTCAAAGGGTATATCCGATTTTAGGGCAAGATTATAATTTACCAGGAATTTTTATATGTCTTAGAATTTATTGTCACTCCATTAGCGCTATTATTTTCGGTATTTTTGGGCATTCATATTCAAGCAAGAGCAGACCAACTGTGAAGTCTTAACCTTTTGTGGCTTGTTTGTCTAGGACATGCGCTAGAATCGGTTGGGAATTATAAATGCACAAGTGCGAGAAAAATCAAAATATTACCTCTTTTATATTTACTTTAAAATTAGTTATTATAAGCAATACAACAACTAAATAAATGAACATGATGTTATGTAAAAGTAAGCAATAGCAAGAGGCTATGTATAAGTAACAATAGTTGTGGTTAATTAATCCGTCAACTACAAAACTCTGTGTCTTTAAGAAAGTTTGATTTAGACGAATAAATATTTTATTTCAGGGTAAAGACAGGCTTACCAATAACCAATCATTTTCTATACTTAATTCGAAGGCACCACTTGACCTAGTCGTTCTTTATAGAGTATCAAAGCAACCCTTGGAGCTCAGGTGAACCTCTCGTGGGTGGATGGACTACAGGTTGCCTTGGGCCCGGCATAAATCAACAGGGGTTTCTTCTCAGGGCCTTTGTTAACGGCTCTTCTCGCCTTAATTGACAGCCTTGTTGTGCGTATGCACGGCTTTTGACACTTTTGTCTTATCGTAACAAATTGCCAAGTGTTTGAGCTCTGGCATCCCGGGGGGCCGTCTATGTCCGACCTTTGGTGAATGGCATTCCCGGGTCTTTGTTTTACATATTGGATGGTATCCGAACCGAAAACCGGAGTGGAACTGTTGTTGTGAGCCACTTCCGCCGTGATCTCAAACTTTAAGCTCCCTGCTCGCTTTCTGTATGGGCATTAATCCAATAAATAATTCAATTGTGTCACAAAAATCAAATCAATTGCGTGGGCCAGGGCGAAATAACAATGCACAAGGCTGGAATTGGAAGTGGACCAGAAACTGGGGTGGGGGGGTGCCTAGGTGAGGGGCGTACCTCGGGTTTTACATAATCCCACAGATGCCGGCCAAAGATACAGCGCTGGCAACGGCGATCGCCTCCAACTGGGGACTCTGTGCGGAGGTCGGGTTATCGACCCAACTGCGAACAGGAACAGTTATGTATATGCCTGCACTGAGAAAATACTATTGTAGAATATATTATTTCTTACAGAAATTATTTAGAACTTACTAAGATATATTTTGGATGAAAAAAATTAATTTTCTCAAATAAAATATGTCGAAAACTTAAGTAGACAGTCTTTGAATGATAACCCTCGAGACCCTTTTAATGATTTCTTATTTCTTTCTTTCTGAGCGGTAAAATCCCGTTTTCTTAATGCTTCTTTATTTTCATATAAAAATTGATTTCATATTCTTCCTGAGCTCTAAAATCCAGCTTTCTTAATGGTTAATATTTCACATCAAATATCTTTGTAATAATTAACAAACTAATCTTTTGAATTTTTTGATTGTGTAAAACCCATTAACCCTTTTTATAATGTCTTACAACATTTTAATTATGATATATTTATCAAAACCATCCAACTGGATTATTACAATTCCTTAGCCAAATTCAAAATGAATTTAAAAAAAAGTTAAGCAGGAACTAATCACAAATATTTGAGTGACTCTCCACTTTTTTCTAAGAAATAATATTGTAAGCTAATCCCCCTTGAAATAAATCTTAGTTCTTACGAACATATAGATAAAGTTTATTCCCCTGTGTAGGCCATGTATATTCCATATATACCATACACTTAATTTCCAGTTCTAACTCTGGATTTGTCCTGGTTCTGTGCGTCATCCCAGTGTCGGTTCTGCCTGGTGATTGAGTCGCTCGATAGGATCTGGCCATGGCGTGAACAATCGCCAGTTGAGATGGCGATGGCGATGGCAATGGCAATCCAGATCGAGGGCCTGGGCAAACAAATAAATGTTTGCCGTGGGTTAGCAAATGGTTGGCCATAAAACAGAACCCGACTAAACGGCCCAGCCGGGATTGACAGTCAATTTATTGGGCCACAATGCTAATCAAAGGCAAATCACGTTGAACCTGCGGCCCCGCCGCCAAATGACTTCATTAGCCAGGCGAAATAAATTGCTGGGAGACCGGCCGAATCGCTGCGAGGTTCTCGAGCTGGGGGAATTAAATATGAATTCATGTTTTCAATTGCGGCTCCACCATTGCTCTACTCTGTCCTTCTCCCTCTCCGATTGTGCCCCATCTCTGTCTAGAACATAATTAGCCCACGAGTTGTGAGAACCGAGCATCTTTCATCGACTGCTGACATTAGCAATCAATCTGGGTCTCAACTTGTACAACATTTACAGTTCGCAAGTGTCCGGACCAAGTTTGGTCAGCGATTGTAGTCTTGGACTACTAGTGCCAGTTCTCTTGGCACCATTTTGGTCCATCCTTCGATTTCCTGACGATCTCTTCAGTTTCTTTGTCGTGGCTTTGAAGTACCCTGGCCAATCAGAGATTCAATTATTGCAGGGAACAGGGTAAATGTTGTTTAAAATATAGTTTTTAGAAAAGACCTAATCTTGAAAACTTTTTAAGACTCAAAGTAAGTAACATTACAACTTTGGTCTATAAGGATGCAATTTATTTTTTGGATTTTCAGATGGTACTTCCCAATATTATTACAACACGGTTACAATCAATAAAGATCAACAAAAAAAATAGTTAAATTCTTTTTCAAATTTTCGAATTCGTAAAGTCTTAAAAGCTAATACTGATTAAAATCCTATTTGCAAATAATAACAGAGGCGTTTCCATTTGAAAAACTACTTTATTGATAACTTTTTAGTTACAATTATAAGCCAGACATATAAACGTTATAATACCCATTTGAAATTATAAGTTTCAATTACTTCAGAACTTAGAGAGAACATAAATAAATATTTGCCATTTCTCACAGCTTGAACCAGACTTAGTTTTATTCTAATTATTTAAGGAAATAAAAATATATGTTATCTGACATTTATATGAGCGGTTCTAGTCTCCTTAACCACTTGAGAACTTTTACAACCAGACATTAAACTTCGTTTATGGTTACTTCTTTCAAGGCCAGGAAAAAACGACTTTCTCGGCCAACTGTTGGCCACTTTGCTGACACTTAATCTGCAGAATCTACTCCATCCAGAGTTGTGGAACCGTTTCGTTTCGATTCGATTCGTTTTGTATCCCCTAGAAGATCGCTGCTGTTCCTATTGACAGGCCGTGATCATGATCAGTGCGTAATGAGTGTGCTTCGGTTTATCATCTGTGTCAGTCCCCCGACACTCGGCGCAGCGTTTTGGCCATTTCAAGTGCCAAAAACCTGGCAGTCGGCTGTCACAACAGGCGCTAAAACAAACAGGCCGGGCAAAAACGCTAACCAGACATTCAAAGACGGAGACGGAGGCCCTTTCTCATTTCTCCGGTGACTGGCAGGCGGCTGACAAGCGTGCATCATCGGAGCTTGGTTCTGGTTGCAGGGTTTGGTTTAGGTTTTTGGACCTGGACCTGCAACTCGAACTCGGACGCTGGCCATGTCATGATGCCAAATTGCTGACTTTCGGGCCAGGACGCGCGGCAAACGTACATAAATAATGCATTTCTTGAACGACCACATAGGGAGTGGATGTGGATGTGGATGTGGATATGGATGGTTGGATGCTTGAATGGTTGAATGGATGGATGGATGGGTTGAGCTGGACATGGGGAGTCCGCATGGATTTGGGTCAGTGGTGTAGTCCGTCGTTTGGTTCCGACTAACAAGTGGATGAACTGCCACTCTCCTTTCCGCTCTGTACTGGTTTGCTCTGATCTTCTCCTGCTCTGGCCCGATATTTTATCTTTTCTCTTGGCCCGTTCCCATTCCCGTTCTGACTCTTTAATTGACTTCGGGCCCGGGGGGGGGACAGTTCATTAAAGAGCATGTCCAAAGTGCCACACCCGCCCCCTCGCACGCCCATTGCCTTTCACCTCGCTGCCACTTTTGGCTCATCTTATTGCCACGATAAGATTGTGACAATATTAAATAATAATATTCAATAAATTGCATTAGTTTTCATTAACAGTCGCCAGAGGAACGACAATGTCTTCATCGGCATCTGCATCTGCATCGCTGCCTTTCCTCTTTTTTCTTTTCCTTCAGAGAAACATTTAAAGCGCTTTGCTGAAAATTTATGTTAATCGCTTGTTTTACTTTTAATTTCGCACTTAAAATTGTCGCCATGCCGGGCCCTGACTTTGCAACGAGGTCTGGGGATCTGGCGATATGGGGATAAGGGGATCTGGGGATCTGGGGATCTGGCGAACTGGGAACCTGTTCCCGCCTGCAGTTCCCATTCGCTCCTTCCTAGACAACTTCCAGCAACTTTGACCAGCATCGATAAATTTTATCGATCCTCCGACACGCTGGCTCTGGGATTTTAAGGCACATCAAAAGACAATAAAATATATCCACGAAATACGCCGAGTACACGGCACAGAAAGATTGTTTAGAGCGACTTGGGGAACCTGTTCCGCCTCCGGCCCTGGAATCCTCCTTCCCCCGGAGAACTTAACTGCACTTCTCGGCGGACCGAAATCGGGATTCAGATTTCTTTGTCGCCTGCATTAGCATTACCGTTGCAGTCGCTTGTTGTAATTTTAGCATTTTATGTGGCAACGCTTGTTGCACTGCGGCAATTTGAAATGTTTCAGCTAATTGGATAAGGTAATCCCCTACTCGCACCTACCTCCTTCCGCTCTAATCTCCCCCATAATCCAGTGCTCCCTGGCTCGGACGAGGGGAGTGCGGACCTTTACGACCAAGCCCTCAAAAATTAAAACACAATTGAGAGCATTCGACACCAGCGAGGGCAGCTCTAGAAGATTTATTTTCTATCAAATAAATACACTCGAAACATGTCAAATTAATAAAATAGTTATTACAAGTTCGATATACATACATGGGTAAAAAATGAGAAACATCATAAAAATAAAAAAAAATCCGACACAAAATATAAGCCAAGTTAAAAATACAGATTCTTAGAGAATTAAACCACAATCATTTAGAGATATGCCACTTTAAAATCCGATGTCTGTAAGAAAAGTTATGGGCTTAGAAGTGCTGGTTTTTGGTCACTTTTCTGCAAACCATTTTCCGAAAATTTGGTAAGGGGTAACATCATAAAAATGATGAAAAATCGACCCCAAAATTCAAACCAAGCTGAAAACACAGATTTTTAGAGGATTAAACCACAATCATTTAGAAGTATGCCGCTTTGAAATCGGATTTCTGTAAGAAAAGTTATAGGCTTGAAAGTGCTGGTTTTTGGTCACTTTTCTGCACAGCCATTTTTCGAAAATTTGGTAAGGTAAAAATGACGAAAATATCGACCCAAAAATGAAAACCAAGTTAAAAATGCAGATGCTTAGAGAATTTAACTACAATTATTTAGAGGTATGCCACTTTAAAATCGGATGTCTCTAAGAAAAGCTATGGGCTTTCAAATCCAGTCTTTTGACACTTTTCTGCAAACCCATTTTTCGAAAATTTAAAGATCATAGAAATGACGAAAAATCGACCTAAAAATAAAAACTAAGTTATAAATACAGATTTTTAGATAATTTAAGCACAGTCATTTATAGGTATGCCACTTTGAAATCGGATGTCTGTACGATAAGTTATGGGCTCACAAATGCCTCTTTTTTTCGAAAATCTGGGGACCTAAAGTATGAATTGCTTTACCTCTCGCTTTAATATAATTTTAGATTATTGAAAGCATATAATAAGATTCTCTGGCACATTTCAACTACAACCGACTAGAAACCTATAGAACCGCCCTCGTTAACTGTGATCTACATCAATGGGTCCGGAAAGCCCAGCCAAATAAATGTCAAGAGCGAAACAAACTTTACACATAAGCCGCATGACAATTTGGGGCTTAAATAACTATTCACATCGGAGTGATGGGGCGGGGGCAGGGGGGAGAACGGACAGTGTCAGTCATGAGCTTAGGCGTTGCCGTGTGTGCTCTCGAGTGTGTGTTAATCCGCCCACACAGTCGGCCAGACGTACATAACCCCAACTCATTTTAATTGAAAATTGTCAACGGCTTCGGCTTCGGCTCCGAACTGCGAGTTCTCGCAACTCCAACTCCAAAGCCGCAGCAACAAGCCACAAACACTTCTAATCAAGATCGGGTCCGAGCCGAGCTGTTGTTGTACTATATCTGCACTTTTGGTGGGCGGAACGCCCAAAAAATTGAAAAAAAAAAAATGGGAAACCAACTTTGCAGCTGCAGAAATGCGGAAATGTGTGTTGCAAGCGGCACAACCTTGGAACCATTCTGGTGGTGCCTCCTCCTCTGCAGTGGCCTGTGCACACGTAAATTAGCATAAATAGATTTCAATCACCTGGCAATAATTTCATTATGAGAAAGGCCGGATCGTATGGATGGAAATAACACGCATGTGCCATCGCAGCTTGCGATCTTTTTATTGATTTTTCCCAACTCAAATATGGCTTTGAACTTGGACTTTTGCGCCAATGCTCGTAATACCCTCCACGCGGGGGGGCAATACTCCGGTGGAGCAACCGGGGGCGGGGGTCAGGGTGGCAGGGATGCAGAGCGGCGGAGGTCGGTCACACGACGGAGGCACTCGGATAACAAACAAACGAAATATGCAAAACTGCATCCAATGGCAAGGCAAGGGAACGGGTCTGCTAACAAGATGCCAAACGGCCAACGGATTCGCATTCGACGTGGCTCCAACTCATGAACTGGCTAAATATTAATCAGCCATGGGAGCTGGCTGGAAACCCCGAGCTCCGAGATCGGGAGCTTCGAACTGGAGAACTGGAGGACTGGAGAGCCGGACAGCAAGTGAGTGGCCGCAGTCAGCATCGAAAACGATTAATTCGCAGCAGGAGACACCTCGCCAATGACCTGCGCACGGACCAGATGGAGATGGAATCGAGATGGAGATGGGGAAGCGGATGGAGATGGAGGAGGAGATGGAGGAGCAGGAGCGGCGATCGATGCTGTAGTTGCTCCCAGATCAGTGATGACCGAAAGCAGAGTAGTGATCAAGCGATCACCGCACATATTGGGGGATTTATATGTAAATATTAAGCATTAAGCACTTGGGCATTAATTTATAGAAATATTAATAAAAGGGTGCCTTTAGTTTAAACATTATATAAGAACTGCTTGAATTTAGATCTGAATTTTAGATCTTTAAGGACTTATACCTCATTTACTATATTAATTCTTATAAAGTTTTTAATAAAGCAATAGACAAAAACTTTATAAGAATTAATTAATTCATTTTAGATCTTTAAGGACTTACACCTCACTTACTATATTAATTCTTATAAAGTTTTTGTGTAATGCTTTATTTAAAACTTTATTACTATGTCTTTTGGATAATTACAACCCATACAAATAATGTTATTGATATTTATCTGCACCCATTTATATGTAGTTGTAAATGTACCCAACATTTTAAATACAATTCCACATTATTTACTTGCCCATCTCTATAGCTTGATTGTGAGCTGGTATTTTCAATCACTTTGTGTTACATCTTTCGCGGGGGGCCTTCTGATTGTTCGCCTCGAGAATTGAATTCTTTGGCCAACTAATTGCCATCGAAAATGCTGATTGACTCAAATCCCTGCGGACGTTTTCACAATTTACGCAAATCCCTCAAAATTAGAGTTGCCATATGCAAACATTTGCGATATGGCGAGTGTATGGGTTAAGCTTTCCTACATTTCTTCCTGCGATGGCGACTCCAACTGCTGCTGGCTGCTCATCATGGCAAATGGTAAAGTCATTTCTCATGTTGCCAAGATTTATGGCTTCCACCTTCTGGAGTCGCATGTGGAAGCCGCCGCCGCCTCACAAACGCCTCAGAATGTTGCTGCTGTACGGAGCAAAAGGAGCAGCAGCAGCAGCAGCAGCAGCAGCAGCAGCAGCAGCAGCAACAGCAGCAGCAGCAGCAGCAGCAGCAGCAGCAGCAGCAACAGCAGCAGCAGCAGCAGCAGAAGCAGCAACAGCAGCAACAGCAACAGCAACAGCAACAGCAGCAGCAACATCAGCGGCAGCAGCAACAACACAGAGAAGAAGTCTCTCAAGAACAAACTGCCATTCGCACTAAAATTGAATTCTGCTCCGTTGCTCGCATCCCGCTATGATTGATCACTAAATTGCACAAGCTTAAGCCCGACGCGAGCCCACAAAACATGATGGAGATGGAGCCAGGCAGGAGTGGGGGCCAGAAACGGGGGGGGGTTGGGAAACTGGGGAGTTGGTATTCGTCGGGATTCAGTATTCAGTATTCGGGGTTTCGAGGCTTTGAGATTCAGAGGGGCGTCTCGCATTTTTGTTGCATGCTTACAATCAGATCTGTCAGATCAGTTTCCTCTTCTCGCGGCGGAGGATTGCCTGTTTCGGTTGCCTTTTTGGCAGTTTTGTTTTGTTTCGCCGATTCGGCGGCTCTGCACTGCTGGCATTTATTTAATCCGACCCATCCGAAAGCGGGAGATCGGGGGCATGGAACTCGGAACACTTGGACACTCGGACGCAAACTCAGACACTTGGAGGGCGTGCCATGGGGCGTTTTATTGTTATATCGACACCAGTAGTTTGGTTGCCCAGTTCCCGTCATTTGCATTAAGGCAGCCGCCATTTCCCTACCGAGGTGATCTGGTGATCTGGGGATCGTGTGATCGGTGGATCTGTTGGGACCACCACCAAAATGGGCCCATTAAAATCGCTCATTGAAAATATTTTAAGTGTTTTTTTATATGTCATTTTATGGCTGGATATGGGGTATGGGCTGGGAATGGGTTTTTTTTCCACCAAATGGGGATGGGTCCGCAGTTACACCGGCAGAATTTGTTTATCGTTAATGGGCACCCATTTACGAGGTGATTCTGTGATGAATATGCCTGAGCATACACTCAGCTCGGTTTCCTGCCTTATCTGGTGGAGCTTCCGTTGGGCGTCGCGCATCGAGATCGAGAGGAGCGATCCGGCGATCCGGCGATCGATCGATCCATAAAAATGCAAATGTATTAATAATGGTTATAGGATCGAATGTGTTAAGCTGCTCCAAATAGGGTCTAGCATTTTCACACCTCGGAGAGAGGCTGGCCAGGTCCATCCGATGATGCTGCGCTACTGCTTATGGACTCGATTTCATTTATGGCCAATACAACAAACTTCCACCATAAAACGGTTAGAAAGCTCCACTCCACTTTGTAAGCCAGAGTGTGTGTGTGAAATTAACTTATTGCCTTTTATTGGCAGTATAAACAACTTGGCAAACATTTTTCAGCCGGGCCATTTGTTATGGAGCTACTTGTCCAACCGGAAATGCGACTCGCTGTGCGGAGCCCTCCTCCTCGCCCTTCCTGGAAATGGCATCTGGTAGTTGGCAGTGGACCGAAAGGAGGCACACGAATCCCAGCTCCAAGCTGGAAGCGCCACAGAACTCCCGGCCAAAAAATTTGCATATGTAATGGGGATCTAAGCGTTCGGCGGGAAAAATCGCCATCTTAAAGCATCGGCATTAAAGACTCGCTTTCCGATGAGTTTCCTCCGTTCTTGGTACATCCTTAAGCAATGGGATATTTTACCTAAATCACCATCTGTCAAAATACGAAATTATTATATAGTTTATTAATTATTCCTTTTACCCATAAAAAAAAGTCATTAAGCGCTTGGGTAATTTCATTTTATACAACTAATGACTTTCTAAATTAGAAATTATAGTTTTGTTTTTGTTTGGAAAAATAGTTAACTTTCCACCACAGCCATAAATAATAAAAAAATTTTAGTATACAAATTACCGAGAAAAATTTGGAAAAAATATAATTCGTTTATGAAAGTAAACATTTTAGAAAAAATACATTTTTACCTAAATGAATATTTTGCTAAGTTCTTATAGGCAAGAATATGATTAGATAAATAATCCCAAATACTATTTATGAAATGAGTCATTTATAACCAACAGTTTTTCTTATTAGACGAAGGATGTAATTTAAAGATGCTTAAATGATATCGCATATTTTGTCGGTGTAGGCTTTTTCAATAGAAAAATTCATGGATAGACTGGATCCGGATCTTTGCTCCAAAGCGATTGAACCACGCTACTCAGCTCCCATTTGCATGCCACACTGCCAATGGCCTAGAGTTGTTCGTGTTGCTGCTGCTGTTGCTGCTGTTACTGCTGTTGCTGACCTAACAACATGTTGCTGATGTTCCCAAAGGGGGCAGTGGATGGAGAGTGGGAGGAGCAGCTCTGGCCAGGCAGTATGTTGCGATGATATCTCTTTTAGTGGGGAGATGCTGCAGCAGCAACAGCAGCAACAACAGCTTGTGGGTCACTATGAGCGCAAGATGTTGCTGTTGCAGCTGTTGCCGTTGCTGCTGCGCGCATTTTAATTGAATTAACATTTTTACTAGTGTAATGATTTCAATTAGTTTGCACCTCGCCATGTATTGTCAGGCTGCAGACAATGTTGCTGCTGTTGCTCTTGCTGCTGCAATGGATGTTGCAGTGCCTGATGCAGTTGCTGCTGCTGTTGCTGTTGCAGGAGGCCCGACATTCTCCCGCCATTCGTATATGTCTGCCGTCTTGATCTCGATGTGCCCGGCCTGCCTCCTTCTCGATTTGGCTGCCGGCTGCTCTCCGCATTTGCATTAATTGCTTGTTGCTGTTGCAACTCCTGCGGTTGATGTTGCTGTTGTTGCTGTTGCTGCTGTTGTTGTTGCTGCTGCTGCTGTGGTGACTGTTGCTGCTGCACGTGTTTGTTTTCTGGCATTGTACTCGTGTTTGGCTTACTAATGGCTTAATAGTTTTATTGCCGCATCGATTTGCATTCGAGTTTGGTCAGAAGTCGAATGCCTGGTGGCTTTGGGTTTTTGCCACCAAACCCCTTTGCACTTGGTCCTTTGTTGCTGGTCTCTTTTGACCCGAATGAGGACACCTTTTCGCACCCACCCCTGCCCCTCCGATTGTCAACTTGTCGCTCTGTGTCATTCGACGGCTTATCTGCCCAGTCGCATTCATTTTCGATTTTATTTCTGCCTGCCTTTTGACATCGGCTGCCTGATCTGGCCCAGCGGCCTGCGTCGGCGTTTGCTAAAAGCCCAGGCCCAGCGCTGATAACAACCAAAAGTGCACTGCGAAAAATGGGACTACTTTTCTTTTAAATCAAAGAAAGGGCTTACTAATTAGTTGGTCAATTTTATTTACGATCAAAAGTATTACGTTCTTAAATATTTATAAATCTTAACTAAATGCATAACATTAAAAAGGAATAACTTTTTAGTAAATTAGTTTTTAGTAGTCTTAAGATAAAGTACAATGATTATCTTTTTAAGTATTTCCAAATATGTATTTACTTTATTACGTAGTATTTGTATATCACTTAAAATAAAATAAAGTATTTTTTTTAAATTTTGTGTGTCTAATGAAATATTTGTGCTTTTAAAATCTGATAACTTAATTTAAAATTGATGTTGGTTAATGGAGTGAATATTTTTCAAAAGCAAAATTTTGCCAAGTTTTCGCCATCTACAACTTATTTAAAATAATAAAAAAGATATGCGTGAAATAAAAAGCCATTAAACGCTTTTAATAACATTTCATAAAATTTGTTTAAGTGTTGCGGCAACCACTGCATCGGCATCTCCGCTGGTTGGTCCTGGCGGGCATGCATTAACTTTAAGTGTAGGTTACTGATAAGCGTGCCTCGGCATTGGTGATGCATCGCCATGGTCATCGTCTACCCGATCCCCGGTTCCCAATCCCCTCGCCCCTCACCCCCACCCCGCCATCCCTCCTGTTTTGTGCCACTTTTCGGGGCCCTACATCCTGCAGTTCGCGATGGCCTGCGAAACGAGTTTGTGCTCTGAGTCTTTTGTTTTATGCGCTGATCTTTTTTTTCGGACTGTGATTTTGGGGCCAAATCACTGCATATGCATAAATAAATGCGATAAGGCCCCCCGTTTGGTGCGCCCCTCTTTTGCATATTTGTCGATTTGTCGTTGTCCCTCATTTCGTCGCTTCACCTCCTGGCGGCCACCTCCTCATCCTCGCCCTCCTCCTCCCCTTTTCCTCCTGCCATGACATACGATGTGTTGGCGCTGCAATTCCCCCAGATGGGGAATACATTAAGAAGTCGGACCGAGAATGCGACTGGTCCCATCGCTCCGCTAAATTGATATTCTGGTTTTGGGCTTGTCTTTTCCTTTCTGCTTTTCCGCTCTTTTCATTGCCGGAGCATAAAACTCGCACAAATCAGCGTTAAAAATTAATTGTCGGTTATTATCGTGGATTATTCATAATTTATTCTAAGCTCGGACAGCAGCACCGATTCGCGACCAAAGTTATGCATTCGTTATAAATTAAGTTCAACTCGTAATTATGGTCATTTGGCAAGTGTTTACTTTGCGCTTAGACCGGGGCGTGACTTCCATTTGTCTTCATAACAAAAGGCGAGCCAAGGGAGCACTCATTTGCATAAGAGAGTGGAGCCACTGCACCGGCGATCCATCCGCCATCCACCAGCCACATGCCACCAAAAAATGTCAGAAACACATGTAATGCGCCTAATTACGAGTCTGCCTGCACTCGAGCTGCCGAAAGTGGCTCGGATCGGGGCCACAACTGCCAACCAGTTGGCAGGAGGCGGGCAAACGTGCCCAGGATGGGACTGCAATAACCATTCGAAGGTTCAAAAGCACTTCAATTTGGTTAGAAAGATTTACGCGGCCATATAACTTGGCTTTAGTATGGAACTGAAAAACTATGGAGACTTATGGGTTAATTAACAACAGGTATCTAAAGGTATTTTAATAGTTAAGTTTTTGTTAAGTTGCCCAACAAATACCTATTAAATAAATACATTTTTCAATTGATTTATGTATTTCTGTTATTAAATAATATTTTGTATCTTTTTTTATGAATATCAAGCATTGTTAGATTTTGGTTGGCTTATCTTTAATGTTTAAAGGATCCCATTCTCATAAACTTGACTAAATCCAAAATTTAGTTAAAAAAATAAAATTAGATTTGATTATTAAATGGCTGAGTACCTTATTTAAAGATGTTTTCCTATTTTTTTAATATTCATTAATTTTTCAAATAAATAAATAATATATTAAATAATAAATTAAAAAGTTCTAGAACTGTTATAATTTAAGTATAACGCAATGGGATGTGCAAATTCTTTTCTAATTTATTGACTCTGTTTCCAACCATTTTTCTCATGCATTAATTGTTGAGCAGCAATTAAAATTTTAGTTCCTTTTTTGTATTATTTATCTTTAAGCTAAATTTCATTTTTAAGCCCCAAAAACCCCAACAGCCAAATTCCGCTCCTGTGGCGGCTTCTGCTGTCCCTGCCCAGCGATCAATAAAAAGCTGGCAGGCTGAGTCATCTCCGCCGCTCGCCGCCCGCTGGTGGGACTACTTGCCATCAAGGGGCTGGAAAATAAAAGCAGAGCAAAGCCAAAAATGCAGAAATTTATATGGTAACAACTTCGAGGAATTTGTCAAGCCAGAAGATGGAGTTGCTGGGTATCCGCATGCGAGGCCTTGCATTGTCTTCATCCCGATGCGATGCGATGCGATTCGATTCGTTTCGCTTCGTTTCGGTGCTTGCCGGGATGGGGATCCGTTCTTGGGGTCCATTAAATGGCCAACAATTTGTTTTGGGCAACTGTCACACGAGTTGGCACAATTGCAGCTCAGCCCTGTCAGCTTTGGGGCCCTTCACTCCCTTTTGGGCCGCCCTTCGTTTTCGTTGCGGAAACTTAATTAACTCGTCGCTGTCTCATTTGGGCCATCACATTTCGAGGCGGCCTTTCTCCCCATGAAGCCACAATGCGATGCGATCATTTGAAATGCGTTTTGTCATCTGCAGTTGCAGTTGCTCGAATTACTGTAACTTTGATATGTTGAGTGGGTGGCATTTTCAGTGGGTGGTGGTAAATGAAAGTTGGCCTTGCCGACAAAGGAAAACCACTGAAGGGCAAAACCAACTCACTGAGCTTTCTTGTCCGCTCTTCGCTTTCCCATTGCGGTCGCCTTTGCCTCGTTTCGTTTCGAATTTCCCCCATTTCCCATTGTTCGGGGCACTTGGCACTTACTTTGGCTAAATTGTAAATTATTTGCAATTTCTCAATTTGCAAATTGCTTAAATTAGCCGGGTGCAGGGCACTGGACACTGGGCACTGGGCACATTGGCATTGGCACCCACCCAGGAGGTGATGGTCATGCCATTGGTCGCAACATTTTGATGGCGCATGCGGCATTTATGCTGATTATGTTGCATATAAATTCCTGCCCCCGTCCCCCGCCGGCGCAGCACAGAATGTTTACATGCGAACGCATCGTTGTCCACAGCCACATCCACATCCAGGGTGCCCCCCCCTCCTCCATTTGGCCGCGGTTCATAAATTTAGCCGCTGCTCCGTCTTTAACTCGTTCAACGCACTGCAGCCAGGGGACAGCCGACAACAACGAGCGCCAAACAAAGGCAGGAGGAAAATGCTGGGCGAGCGCACAGACCACGGCCTGAATAGCCTTCGCCAAACTAGGCACTCGGAGAAATTCAAAATGCAATGCCTTAATAAGGAAATTAAGTAACACTCTTTAAAGAAATGTAATATTAATATAAAAAAATACAAAATAAATATTATTTCTATTAGAAAATATTGACTTACTTTCTATTTCTTATTCCAAAAATATATATAGGTCAACAATTAATAAGTTAAATTATCACAATTATCAAATTTGTTTATAATTGAATTATAAGCTCAAACCAATTAATATTGAGTTGTTGTACAGTCAAATAAAAATGTTTAATAAAACATAATTTTAATTCAAATACGTTCATGATCCAAATAATCACTTAAGTTGGACTCCATGTTACAGGATAAATTCTTCAAAATAAAAACCATTTATTTTAACCTTTCAAATAATTTACAAATAACAATTGAAATTTGTAATCTTCGCAAAAATGTATAAAAACCCCTAATATTTTAATTAGTAAATTTTGATTTTCAAATGATTACTGTGAGTCATTCATTTATATGCGTCAAAAATAAAACTATTTTTACTCTTTTTCACAAAGTGTATAAAACTCAGCTAATTTAAAAAGAAAACAAACCAAATTGCAAGTATAAAAATTATACTTACCCACTAAACTTAGTTGTTATTAAGCTATTTCCTATGAATTGGAAACCCCCTTGTATTTTGTCTCAGTGTGAATACCCTTGGGGCGCGAATGGCCGGCGAGGGCAGCAGGAGCAGCTCGTCAGGTCCGCGAGGCGACGCGACGCTCCTCCGTGGGTTAGGCTGGGTTCGAGGCAGGGTGCGAGTGGGCAAACATAAAGTTGCATACAAATTGCTGCCTCGTCGCTTGGCCACTTGCTGCAAACGGAGACGGAGACGGAGATGGAGCTGAATCTGGCTGTTGGATGGTCCAACGTTGATGGTGCCCCCAGTCCGCTGGCATCTCGCGTCTCTTCGGCAAACACATTTTAGCCTTTTGAGCGCGCCTTGACGACAGATTTAGACGTTAAGCAGCCGCGTTAAGTGTCCCCTGGGAAAACGCGGCTAAGCATGCTCCGTGTTGACAAAACGACTCCGCAGTTTTAGCCCCAGTTGCTATTGTTATTGCTGTTGCTGTTGCTGTTGCTCATGTTGCTGCTGCTGCTGCTGCTGCTGCTGCTGCTGCTGCTGCTGCTACTGCCATGTTTCTCGAGTGCTGTCGCTGTGGCAATTTGTATAGCCATAGATGCAATCGCTGTACCAAATTTTAACACCATTAAGTGACCAGCGGCAAGTTTTTTTTTGTTTTTTCTTGTTGTTGCTGTATTTCGTTTAGTTTTCAGTTTTCGCGAGGCTTTTAGCAACTCTCGGCTTGTTTGTCTCACTTTGCTGCATATTTTCGCGCCTAATTTGCGCCGAATCGGGATCGTGCGGCATGGCCCCACCCGAAAAGCCCCCCGAGAAGACTAAAAACGCAGCTGGCCCCGAATTGTGGGTGCCTGTCGCAACATCTAGATAGGAGGTGTTGGGGGATAGTTGGGCTAAATGGTGCTCAGTGGGCAATCGCACATGGACCGCACACAACCGCAGAACTTTTGAGTGGAGCAATGATTGATTGCAGTCGAATACGAGGGTGAAGGGGTGCAATCATCAGTTTGTGGTCAGCGAAATGTGAGCCAACGTCATCGGCAGTGGCACAAGTGACAAAACAGCAACAAAATGTCATAATTGATAGCGACACAGAGCCAAAGAGCTCCAGACTACCAGGAAACTCGGAGTGGAGTTCCAGGTTCTTGGGTGGATTAAGCACAAATTGTGTTTATGTGCAGCACATAGAAACTGTGACAAGTTAATATACGAGGAGCAACAAATCCGATTATAGGCATGACTTGATTTCATTTGCATCTGGCCATATGTCCCCTGTGGATGCCCCTCCTGTCCCTGCCCCCTCTCGTCTGCCTGCTCCCTTCCTAATTGCATCCCATGGACATAAAAATTAATTATAAATTCCATATTTGGCTGCGGGGAATGTCGCGAGTGTTGCTGATTTTATTGTTATGGTCAACCAGTTCTGCGCCTGCAGCTGGGGCAGTAGTTCCTTCGGCTGTGACCGATAAAAAAAAAAAAAACAAAACAAAAAGAAAAACAAACCCAAACAAAAGACTCGGACAACGAACGCGAGTCGGCCAGCTATTCAGTTTAATTTAAATGGGTTTATAATTTATTTGATGCCCGCTCGGATCATGGAGACCACACACGCACACACCAACGCCATCCCACCTCATATCGCATATACCACAAATTATCTCGTGGCCAATTTAAAATGTTTAATTTTACATAAAAGCCAACCAGCTGGGAGAGACTTTGGTACAGAAAATAGAAACCCAAACCAAATGAGTCTCCAAATGCGATAAATTTGTACAATAAAAAACAAAACTGATTTCCGTCTAATGCGATTGACACCTAAAACACAAACAAAATGAAGGAAATACCAGCTCGTTGCCCGCTTTGTTTCGCTTCATTTCTAATTCCAATTCCTGTTAAATCAAACACGAAACAATACACAAAACACACGAAAATAAACCGAAATACAAGATACATAAATAATGTTATTAACATAGGCACACCGCACCGATCTGGCCGTAACTGTGGGACTGGTCGGGTCAGGTTGATTAGCTCATCACTTTGGGCCAGTAAAAAAGACACTTCCAGCTGACACTGATTGGTCGCTGTGGTCCACAACTTGACAACGAGTAGTCAGCCCAAAAGACACTGCCGGCGCGAAAGAGATGCCCAGACATGGAGCCACTCAGAACTGTATGTTTCAATTATTCGAAATGTTTGATACCTTATAAATGGTTTCAAATCTTAAATACCAGGTTTAGAGCAAAGCATTTGCCCTGACCTAGAAATAAGAGGTTCATAACTATAGCTAAAGGAATAAATCTTAATTTATGTGAACCCTAATTACATAGGATCATTAATCCTTAGACAGAATTTTGGGAAAAATATAAATTAAATAAATAAAAATTCATAGCGTTTTTAAATTTTGCACAAACAAATTGATTACATATACAGTATATAGTATATTGCTAGCATTAGTTTGGAGACTCTTTTAATGTTTAGGGGCTTATAGTTTAGAGCTCATTAAATTAATGGAACTTAATAATATAACATTTTACATTTTCTTACATATCTTTATAACTTTGCCTTCTACAATTAGTTCAAATTAAATAAATTTAATATTTAAAAAGATTTGTAATGATTAATACTCCACCATTTTTCAGTCAATAAATATATACTCTTTTCTTTTTCTAGTAAGTTCCTATATAAAATATTATATTTTAATTTTCCAATTCTAATATCCCCAGTAAAATCCCAGATACCGTGCTAACGAAAATAAAAAAATAATGATTTCTTTTAGGCCGTATAGAGTGGGCAGACACTGACTGTCTGTTTAGAGACAAACTGTCATTATTTATGGAATTAAAATGTCCAATCTCCACAGATGCTATGTTTCGATGTTCAACTTTGATCTTTGGGTCTTTGCATAAAAATGTCATCCTTTACGATTAATTATGTTGAGAAAAACGTAATTCGATTAGAAATTTAAATTCTTGAGCTTCGGATTCCGATGGGAACGATGTCCTTCCAAGCAGAGTTCACGCTCCCAGGCGCAGAGTTTGGAGACCGGTCAGGTTGGGACAATTAGCCGACTGATTTATCTATCTGGAGCACTGGCCGACAACGAAATGCCTCGCCGGTTGGCAGTTGCCGGGCTGCGCTTACATTTGATTTGATTTGATGTGATGTGAGCGCCTACGAGCGAATGTGTTGCTGCTCGGCCGCGCTTGTGTTGCTGCTGCTGTTGCTGTTGCTGCGGTGCTGGCCAGCAGCAATGGCAATGGCAACCGGCAGCAGTGCCTGTTGTGGTGCAAACGCATAATCGTAAAATTTGCTGTGGAATGTTGCAATATTTTTCGCGAGTCGCAAGCAATTTGCGCGTGAATTATTCCAAACGTTGCATTACAAATGATTTCAGCAGCGACCACAACGACCAGCGTCTTTAATTGGCTCACAACGAGGAAGTCATTGGCCCAGCACAGCCCCACCTCCTCCTGGTTTTTTGTTTGTTTTTTTTTTTGTAGCCCACTCCTTGGTTCCTTCTGGACGCGAACGTGATGTAGACAAAAGTTTCGGTTTTGGCCATAAAATCATATTCCACTTGGTGTTTTCCATGAATGTCACACTTGAGCTGCAACTGAAGATGGGAAGCTGTTGGTCGCGGGTGTTGCTCTTGGGCGCTGATGTTGCTGCGGGGGTCTGGTGTTGCTGCGGGGCTTTAGTGTTGCATATGGGTTCTGGGTGTTGCTACGGGGGTCTGATGTTGCTGTGGGGGCCTGGTGTTGCTGCTGGACCTGATGTTGCTCTGGGTGACTACGACTCTATTAACGTGTCGAGTGCGTGAAACTTTTTGCAGGCTTCCATTTAATTTCCATGCACGATGGCTGGTTGCATTTGCCTAAGCAGCCATTGTTGCCTTTGGCTGGGTATTGCTTTTGCTGTTGCAGTTGCTTTGTTGCTCTCTGGAGTCGTCAATGTCTTGGCTGTTGTTGTCGTCTGCATCGTTGCTGCCATGTAGGTAATTCCTGGAAGTTAATTTCATTAAGAGCAACTAGCAATGCGCGGCGTATTTATTAGCCACACGATATATTGTATGGGCCATGGCTTTGTTTTTCAAGGAATCTGCCGCCTGGCTGTTCCATGCATTTGTGGAATTCATCATCGGCGGCGACAGGCGGCCGTGGCTGCAACATCGCAGCACCACTGGCATTTCCCCTGAGCAACTGTTGCTGCTGCTGCTGCTGCTGCAGTTGCAATTTTCATAACTTATTGCAGGCATGCAAGGCAGACCCGGATCCGGTCGCGCTTGTTGCCGCTAAATATGGCGCGAAATTTCCTTAAGAAAATGAAGAAATACGCTCAAGTGCGATTTCCAGTTAATAAAATTAAACAGCCCAACCTGGGTAGGATTTAAAAATAACTCACATTCACCGCTGACTTGTAAAATTCTTATTAATTCTGATTGCAAGGCAAGGATTTCCAGCTCGCAGCAGGAATAGTTCGGTTTAGAGAGCAGGGGTATCTTGTTGTCATTGCGCCTCCATTTGGTCACAGTCATGCCGACAAGTGTTGTACACGCATTCCAGATACTTTTCCATCATTAGCCGATCGTCGTTGCTGTTGTTTCTTGATCCGATCTGGGCAAACACCTGCCGCAACTGGAGTGCATCGAATACCTTTCGGAGAAAAAACATCGGAACAACAACTGGTCATCTGAGGCGATTCCCTGCAAGTGGGCTTTATTGGAACACGGATAACACACAGCTTAAATGCTAGTCAATCTCAAGCTCAAATTACATCGAAACAAGATTCATACAAAGTCCGCAGCGGCGGGCTCGTTTACAAAACAAATCCAACATGGAATACAGACTAGGGTACAGATTCAAAAAAAAGTATAGTAATTCGCTGGTCAGAAGAATATGCTATAAGTGCCGATTAACAAAACGACAACGAACAGTATGAACAGCTTCGACTTGATGTGGTACTTCTGCTCCAGGCTGTTCCACCAGCGACCAAAGGCCACCGCAACGCTGTTGTCATCCGGACGCAGGGAGCGTCTGGCACGCGGCTCGTAGCCCAGATTTCCGCTGGCCGTAGTGCCACTGGCCAAGGTGCGCCTGCTATACGGACTGCTGCGATCTCCAATCCTCTCGGCCCGCAAGCGCGCCAGATTCTGGGCAAAGGTGCTCTCGTACTGGTCATCCTCCCCCTCGTTTTCGTCGCTCAGCTCGTTGGCAAAGGTGCTCTTATAGTTGGATGATGTGTAAGATGGAGCCGGTGGAGCCTCGGCAGTAACATAACCCTGGGCAGCGGTGCGGACATAGCTGCTATAGCGTCCGGTTGGATTGTTAAGGTAGTCGTAGGACCTGGCCGAACTGGTGGTCTGTGTCTGCGCCCTGGCAGATGGTCCAGATGGGGCTAACACAGGAGCCGGTGTGGGTTCATAGACCGGGCGACGTGGAGGTTCCACCACAGACGAAACCTTGCTTTTGTACTCATAGGTTGTGGTGCCGCTGCTTGTAAGCTTGGAAGTGGCCTTCTCCCTGGCCGCGTGCTGCTGCTCCACCAGATTGGCAGCCTGGGCCAGCTGCTCATCCTCCTCTTCGTCCGATTCCAGTACAATCAGCGAGTTGACCTTCAGATATTTTTCTTCACGATCAGCACGTTTGGTTGAGGCCGGTTCCTCGGCAATAATCTGTGGTTTCTTCACCGGCTCCACCACCTTTCTTTCGAACCCAGTCGACGAGGTGGAAGTACGACGTGTCTGAATCGGTGGAGCAGCAACAGCCGTGGGCTTCCTGACGACCACTGGCTCCTCGGGGCGACGACGTTCAGCTTCCTTGGCCTCCGTGGCGGCAATGGTGCGACGAGCCTTGGTGGCCGGTGCCACTTTATTCCCGTCCAGCTTGTCCACCGGCGTGGAGGCAGCCGCCGGAGCAGATGCAACTGGAACGGGACCAGGAGCCAGGGTCTCTCGCCGGCTGCTCTTTTTTGGGCTGGCTGCCGGCGACGCCTGACCGCCAATGGAGGCGCGCAGCCGCTTCACCAGCACCTTGCGGCTGCTGTCCGTCACCGGAATGTTGGGCAGCCCCTGGGCCAGCATCTTGGCACGCAGCTCTGCATTGGACAGCGAGTCAAAGTCGTCCACGTCGGCCATGGTTTACCTCGTTTCTTTTTTGCAAATTTTTCGCAAATCGTTGAAATTGAAATCGGCGTCGCTTTTACGCGGTGTGTTCTAAATTAGTGACGGATGCGAATAACTATCGATAGACTAGTTTCGGGGAATTTACAACACTGAACTGGGAATGACAGATCACAGTTTAAAGTTTATTTTTCAAACTTAAATTTATAACCAATTATTTTTTTATATATTAATATAATAGTTATTTTTTAGAGTAGACGGCAAAGTTTGTATTTTTGTAGATATGTAGGTTAATACTGTACTGACCAGGAATTCGTCAATAATGTTGATTGATGGAAAATTTTTATAATATAATAGAAACCTCTTTGTGTTTAGTTTATCCCTAAGTGCATTTTATATCTTAAAAACTTAATTTAAAATGTCGAAATACTTTTTTCACTAATGAAAAAAGTTTGTTCATTCAAAAATAGTTAAGTTATTTGAAACCACTTAACACTTTTAATTTTGTGAGTGCCTAATTTATTTGAATAATATTTGTTTTTAATTTTATATATTTTTTTTTTAAACATCGGTAATTCACACAGTATTTGTTTTAAATTTTATACATATATATATATTTTAAACATCGTTAAAACAAACAGTTATCCATAAGTCACAGTTTAGCTCATCCCTACTTCAAGTTATCGAAGCTGAGCCTATCGATTTCGGCTATTTACTGAAATATACAACAAAAACCAACAAAACTGAAATTAGATTAAATAAATTAATAATTAATAACTAACGATAGTTCTAACACTAAAAGCTTTTTAAGCTACTTAGTTAAAATACACAGCATTCCCTGAAATAGGTGCAAACTAGAAAACAAAGGAACGCCCACACTTTAGAAAAGATTAATCATGGATATCTCCAAGGCACCAAATCCAAGAAAACTGGATCTTTGTCGCAAATATTTCTTTGGTAGGTAGCTTTGGTAACTACAAAATGCTTGTATGAGGGTATAAAGGGATAACGTTAAATCATTTCTTTTATTTTAGCTGGTTTTGCCTTCCTTCCCTTTGTGTGGGCCATCAACGTTTGCTGGTTTTTCCAGGAGGCCTTCAATAAGCCCCCATATCCAGAACAGAGCCAGATAAAGAAATGTAAGCTTACCCATTGGATTCATATGTAACTTTCTAATATTGTTTTTTACCATCCTTTTCCAGTTGTGATATTTTCCGCGGTGGGAACTTTCTTCTGGCTAATAGTTCTCACTGCCTGGATAGTGATATTCCAGACGAATCGAACATCTTGGGGCGCCACAGCAGACTATATGAGCTTCATCATACCCCTGGGCAGTGCATAACCAAGGACCCTAGCAATAACTAACTTATGATATTAAAAAATACTTAATCTCAATCATAAAAACATTTATTATTGATTGCCCAAGAATTCCATTATAACCAAAAGACAGAATCCCCATTAAAACAGCCCATTGATTTAATTACATATTTTTTATTCACATCTAAAGCTGTTTTTGTTTTTTATAATTTTCTGTATACTTTAAATATGTGTACTATATTTTGTTGAAATTTCTTAGCCGCTAGTTATGTGTTTTGTTCATATTCGTCCATATTTGTATGCTTGATTTAGCTTTAGTTAGCCGTTTTGTGGATTACATTCTTTGCTTAGATACAATTTCATTGTTTCGAATTCAATTCAATGCGCTTTACCATCTCTAAAATACATATTTTGTATAAAACTCTGCTTGTACCATTACATAAGCCATTATGGTAATTTGTTAAACCCCATTTAATTGTTATGTTGTGTGTTTGTATCCGTGAATCGAATGCTTTCTATGATTTGATTACAAATTGCATTGAGAATGTCAAAAAACCTAGCAACTCTAAATGGGTGTAAGGAAAACACTCGCTGATCTACACATGAAGACATAATTCAAATTGCTATTATGCGGTAATTCGCTTTCGTTTCGTTTATGGGTTGCCGCAACTGGTGCAAACACATATAGTACATTACAATATGATGCATTAATGTTTATAACACGAACTTGGTGGCAATGCAGTAAGCAGGGCCACCAAATCAATCAGTGGAACTAATTTACAATACAAAAGACTCGCTTTAAGGTATATTTACAATCAATACTTGTTTTATTTATAAATTCTAAAGAAGAATTGATGTGTTTTGGAGTATGGGACATTATGGGAAAGGTGTTTTTTTGAGGGTCTTAGGCTAAAGAACATTAAGTGCCATAAATCACGCGTGTAGAGTCTATGAAGCGGCTAGTGAACTACTACACACCCACATTCACATAGATAATCATTTAATTACACATATATCTCGCCTTCAATTATCATATCATATATGCATATGCGTATAAATATTTAAAGTACAAATTGATGCTTAGAAACAATTTAAATTAGTGTGCGGCTGCTGGCCGAAAAATTCATCGTAGTCATTCACGGAGAACTTATAACATAGAAACTACGGATACGAGTAGTACACACAAAGATATAGATTTAGATACACATAATATATATAAATATATATATATATATATTTATAAGAATTGAATGGGCGGCGCGCCCAATTTGTCTTTTAGATGCAAATCTCGCGCAGCTCCATCCGCAACACAGATAAGGATAATTAATACACACGCTAAATGCTAAACTTGTACGTCCTACTTGCATAATTTAATCATTTAGAATCAATTAGTTAAACAATATCCATACATTTGTATTTTTTTAATTTCGTTTCTCTTTCGTTTTATGTTTATTTTTACAAAGAAATCAACACCCTACAGTATCTGGTTTGTTTTGTTTTTGTATAATTCATGTTATCTGTTTGTTTTTTGTTTGTTCATGTTCGGTTTACGCCTCTCTCGTATGATATAAATATAAATATAGATATCTATATGCAGATGCAAATACACTTAGGGAAAAGTCGTTATATGTAGTTATGCTATATATATTTATATATGTATAGGTTGTATGCGGTAATAGTAGTGATACCTTAGGCTAGTTATAGTTAACCACGTTGAACGAAACATCAAAAAATACTTATGCATATAAATAGTCGTTTCTGCGTTCCTCTCGGTTCCTCGATCACCGATGCATCAGCACCGAAGGGACTCTTAGAGGCAGCCAAGACTGCGACAGGTTTCGACGGGAAGAGGTTGGAATCCAACGGGGAACAAAGCCATCTCCTTCACCCACTGCTACCACTCTGTCCCTGGGGATCTCGGAAATTAGCAAATGCACTCTGGGCGGGCACCATCGCATTCCGCTTCGCACTAATTGTTCTTCACGTTATACGCCTTCTTCTCGTTGCTGCCGTTCAGTGGATCTCATTTCGACGGACCCGGCGGAAACGGGTTTATCACAGCTACAGCAGCCGCCTGCTGGCTAGCCAATACAGCCGCTATTAGGGGAAAAGGATAAAGCCGGCTTAGTATCACTCTCCGTATTAAATCCTAATTTGCTACTCACCTCCGTAGGGCGCCGGGTACATGGGATAGCCGAGGCCGACGTGCGTGTGGTGGTGGGTGTGAACATGACGCTGTGGCGGTGGACTGCGCGAATCGGCGGCACCTGCACCGCCTCCTCCCGCCGCGCCATTGCCCGCAGCGCCTCCCACTCCGCCCACGGCTCCATTGCCTGGTGGCCCATTCGGCGGCGGTCCGCCGGGCATCGACTGTTTGTGGCCGTCCAACGACGAACCGGGCGGAACACCGCCATGTCCTTTGGGTCCGGAGAGATCCGGCTTGTTGCCGGGCGCCGGGCCCATTCCTCCGGGTGGTGGCTGTAGGTTCAGCGGCACACCGCCCGCAGACCCAGGTGCCGAGCCGGGCTGCTGGTTGGGACCGCTGCCGGGGCCGAGGACTCCGGAAACATTTCCGGATCCGGGGCCGCTGCTCGTGGGTCCGCCCTGTTGGGGCGGCCCGATGCTGGGACTGCTGACGCTCACCTTGACGGGGCCGCTGCCGCTGGTGGGCGACTTGAGGGCCCGTTCGCTGAGCTCATGGATCTTGTGGGTGGTGTAGTACTGACTGGCCGCATGGTGCAGTGCATCCAGTGCCTTGGTACCGGTGTTGCGCGAGAGATCTTCGGGGGCATGGTAACGCGGGATGGGCAGGTGATACGGTGCCGTATTGTACGGTCCGGCGGCTGACATCAACACGTTGCGGTACATCGGATGATTGGGATCGAACCCAAATGGCGTCGGGGAAATGTACGAGGGATGGAGGAAGTACTGCGACGTGGGTGGTGGTGGAGGACCCTGCGTCTCCATGGTTGGCTTCTGCCCCTCTTGCTTCACCTTCAGCGGCTGGTCGTCATCACCGCCCTTTTGTTTGGGCGAATCTTTCGTCAGATTGGTGGCCTTGTTGTTGGCCGCCGCACTTGCCGCCTGCGACTGCTTTAGCTTTTGCTGCTGTTGCTGCTGCTGTTGTTGTTGCTGCTGCTGTTGTTGCTGCTGCTGTTGTTGATGTTGTTGCTGTTGCTGCTGTTGGTGTTGCTGTTGCAGGTGTTGATGATGCTGCTGAATCGCCTGCTGTTGCTGCTGGGCCATTTGCATCTGCTGTTGCTGTTGCTGCTGCTGCTGTTGTTGTTGCTGTGCCGATCCCATGCCGGGCTCATCCTTGTGCATCATGCCAGGATGAGGTTGAAGCCCTCCACTGGCGGCGTTCTGAGCTGCCGCGGCAGCAGCAGCGGCTGCCTGATTTTGTCGCCCCGTGAACATATAGTACCTGATTGGGAAAAGATAATCGTGTTAGTTAGTCACCATTTATGATATTTTTTAGGATATGTTTTTCTAAAATCTTTTGAAAAATATAAAATCGGACCCTTGAAAGGTTCGAAATTGTTATTATTCTTATATTATCAATTACCGTCTCAACTCCTCGTCGCGCGCCTGCTGCACTGCTGCCAGGCTCATGGAGTGGCGCTGATAGATGGCGGGATAGGCGCCCAGGGCCTGCAGATCCTTTGGATGCAGGGCATGCGGCTGCTGTGGCTGCGGAGGTGGTGGCTGCTGCTGTTGAGGCTGCGGCGCAGGCTGCTGTTGCGGTGGCGGATGCTGCTGCCCCTGGTTTGAGTTGGGTTCCTGCTTGATCTCCTGCTTAGTCATCGGCTCCTGCTTGATCAGCTTGTTGGCAAGCATCTGCGAAAATGATTATGCATTAGCTTCGCCAAAAAGGCAAAAAAATAAATTATAGTCTAACCTGTTGCTGTGGAGGCATGTGCTTGGGCTGGTCGTGCGGACTGGGACTCTCCTTTAGGCGCTCCTCCTTGATACTGATGCCCGTCAGCTGTTGCGCTTGCGAGCTGGGCGGCAGACCAGGATGTCCGCCTAGTTTGGCGGCCTCCTCAGAAGCCACAATAGAGACTGATCCAAAGTTGGGATCCACGTTGTACGGATACGCAGGCGGAATAAAGCTAAAAATAAAACGGATGATTAGTTTGTGATCCACAGAAAGATGTGCCAGAACAGCAGGTTAACTTACTTGAAGGGATAGAAGTGGGGCATACCCTTGCCCGGTCCAGGACCTCCTAGACCGGCTGCTCCCAGCGCTGAGAGGCCACCCAGACCTGGTGGCAGACTTCCTGGTGGCGGTCCAGACACTGCACTGAGGTTCACCGGGGGCGGCTGAGATCCCGGCTGCGAGGTTGGCGGTCCGATGATTTCTTTGCCATTGTTTTCCGGTCCCGGCTGCTGGCCCTGCTGCTGCTGTTGCGGCGGCTGCTGACCTGGCTGTGGCTGCGGTTTTGTCATCAGATCCAATGGCGGATCCTTGTTCTTGCCACTATAGTCCGCCAGGTGGGCGGCCACCGACTGCTGTCCTGGTGGACCCAGCAAATGACTCGGGGGCTGTGAGGTAGGCGGAGGTGCACCCGGCTGCATCTGTTGCTGTTGAGCTTGGGTCAACGCCGGTGGCAATCCTGGTGGTTTTCCTGGCTCCGTCTGCACCATGTACTGCGGCTGTTGTTGCTGCTGTTGTGGCGGAGGTGGTGCCTGCTGCTGAGCCGGGTAGAACTGGTACATTCCCGGCACATACATGTTGGGAGCTGGGGCTGGTGGAACCCCCACATCCTGCGGTTTCTTGCCCATCAACTCGATGTGCTTGGCTGCTGCCACCTGACCGACTGACTTGTCCAGCAGCTCCTGTTCGGCCACTGGCGTGGAGTCATCGGAGATATCACTGTAGGCCGGACTCTGCACATCCTCGCGGGAAACACGGCCCTCGAAGTCACCGGGTCCGGGGGACTTGCGGTTCTTCTTCTGTTTACTGCCAGCGGCACTCACGTTTACCGATCCAAATCCAGGCGAGGTCTTTAACCCTGCCTGCTGAGCGTAGGCCGATGGCGTCTGCTGCGCATCCTGGACATGACTCGAGGGCCTTGGAGGCGACTGTTGCGTCTGCTGATTGACCGGAGGCTGACCAGGCTGCTGTTGCTGCAGGGGATTTCCATCCGGTGGCCCAAAACGCAGGACTCCCGCTTTAACTGAAGAGCAAAGGAAATAATGAATGTCAAATGAAATACAAATAAATCGTTTTCATGGTCTTCGAGAAGAAAAACTCATACAAATCGACAGGTAACAGGTACTTACGTGCTCCCTGCTGCAACAAGGCCTGCTGCTGCTGGTCCGACAACATGGCCGGCAATCCACCCATTAGCTGTTGCTGGTGCTGCGATAGAGCCTGTCCAGAGATGCCAGCAGTGATGCTGCCTCCGGCGATTGGTTGTTGCTGCTGCTGGTTGTTTGGCGCACTGCCTCCTGGGGCGAGCAATTGTTGCTGCTGTGTGGTAGGCTGTTGCTGTGTCGCAGCATTCGGGCCTGCTGTCAGTGGAAGATTGCCTAGGGGCATTACTGATACTGCAGATTGCTCTGCTCCAGACGGCGGCACTGCACAGATGGGAACGGGAGCTGGTGGCGTTGCTGGCGGATGTGCAGAAATAGGCGCTGCAGATGGCATCTCTGCCATAGAAGGGGTGGTGCTTGGGGCGACGGTAGATGCCGATCCAGAAGATAATGTCGTGGGTGTAGCACTGCCATTGGTGACGGGATTGCTGGAATTGGCGGTGGGTGTGTTCGGGGGCACTGCCACAGTTCCCTGACCCGCTGATGGCGCTACTGCTGATGCTGGGGTTGCTGTTGGTGTTGCAGATGATCCTGATCCCGATCCAGTTGGAACTCCGGGCGAGGGCGGCGTGGCCGGTTCCTCTGGCGCCTGCATCGAGTCCTCGTCCATAGAGCTGGCACCGCCGCCCGCTCCGTGGGCATGGGACTGGTGATAGCGCAGACCATTGGCGTGCTTGTACTTCTTGCTGCAGTCCTGCTCGGGACACTCGAGCAGCACCGGGGAGATCGCGCAGGGCGAGGCAGTCTTACATTTCTTGGTGCTGATCTGCACGTTGAGGCCGGTTACCGGATTGAGCAGGCTCTGCGGCTGCGTGGCCAGGCCACCGCCGCTGGCCGAGATGGGAATTCCGCTGGCGTTCACCATGCTAACTCCACCAGCTCCTCCAATGCCGCCGCCAGACGCAACTCCGTCCGCCGCATCGCCGTTGAGCGGTGAAGGCGCCTCGTCCTTCGACTTGCGCTTCTCCGGACGTGGCGGCAAGAACGCTGTCGGCGACGTGCTGGGCGTGGCCCCGCCCCCGTTACCCGACGAGCTACTGTTGCTGTTCGCCGCCGCATTGCCGGAGGCACTGCGCGTCGCCCCGCGTCCCTTGGTAGCACCATTACGCAGCTTTGAGTGCACCTGGGCATGTGAGAAGTAAATCTGTAAGGACAAGGAAATATAAATTAAAACCCTTTTTCAAAAAACGGCTGAGGTAATTACAAAATCCTATTATATCCGGATTCTAATAAATGGATCTATCGAATAAATAAATACTTTAACTTACCGAACTTCTGGTTTCGGTGAAGTTGCTCAGGTCGGGCGTGAGACCTGCACTGCGTCCGCGCTTGCCGCGACCCTTTGGAGTTCGAGAATCTAATTCTTCAGTTGGTGAATCACAGAATCTGGAAAACATGAAAATAAATCAGTAATCAGCACTTTCATAGCTTGAACTGTTTGCAGTCCCCACAGATATCGAATTGCTTCAATCAAAACAAAACCACATACGTGGGAAACATGATTGGCAAATTAAGCTGTTCACTGATAAATAATCTCTTTTGTAAACAAACAGAAAATGATTAATATGGTTGATATGCACTAAAGTATTGTATTGATTAAAAGTCTCAAATGTAGACAAAAAGCCAAAGAATACAGTGCATACAAAAGTAATAACGTGACCACTTAAGATCTGTAAGATAATGGCAATATTATCCATATACGAAACTTTTCAAACTGATCCCCAAAACATGGGTACAAAAGATAAATGAAATAAAAAAAAATAAACTTGCAACATAATATTGAAAGGCATCTTTATTTATTTATCTAGTTATTAATAATTTGGAAACAGTTTGAAAAGCGTATCACCGTAAGACCATCTCAATCCCCTGCCCCACCAACTCACCTTGGAGGAGCCCAATCGTGTCGGGTGCAGTCGAGCAGGGTGCCCACGTAGGTCTTGCCCCGCCACGTGACGTTGACCACGAGAACGCCGCCCTCGGTCTCATGCCACACGATCCCCTCGAGGGTTACGGAGGTTCCTGGTTCGCACGGTCCCAGGCAGTCCGGTTCGGTAATGGTGCCCACCGAGGTGCCGATGCAGATGTCCACCATCTCCTTGCCACTGACTGCTCCGCTAGCGCCAGCCTCGTGCTTGGCCCTCTTGGCGGGCGGCGATTTGGTGTCCTCGTCGCCTGTTCCTGTGCTGCCCACCGGCACCGAGATCGTGTGATGCATGGTGGCTGAGATCATGCCGGGTGCCATCAGCTTGGACTGGGATGACTTGCCATCCGCTCCGCCAGAAGTGCTGTTCTGGCCCTGATTCGAATTGGCGCCACTCCCGCTGTAACTATTGGAGGCGGCCGCAGCTGCCAGTTGAGCGGCAATGTGCGAGGAGATTTTAATGCTGCCGGCGGATTCCTTTCCCGGCGGTCCCGGTGCATTGGCACCTCCCCCCGATCCACCCACGCCGCCGGCATTACTGCTGGCCAGTTGGGTGGCGGAGGAGGAGGCTGCTCCGGTGGCCGCCAGTAGAGAGGCAGCCGCAGGCACCACTGTCGATGGTGATCCGCCCGAGGGTGAGCCCGCCGAAGGAGTAAACACACCTGGTGGCACTGCCGACATGGAGGAGGATCCACCGGTTTGTCCAGTGCTTCCACTCGAATTCGAGCTGCCGCCGGAGTTAGACATGTGTGCGGCTCTACGGATGCAGGCGTGGTGGGAGCAGGGAGCCCCCACCTCTCCGTTGCACGAGCAAGGTGATCCGCCAGCTCCCGCTCCCGAACCCTTCTCCGGCGTATCCTTCTCTCCGGCCGCCGAGGCAGCCGCCGCTGACTTGTCCACGGACATGCGATTGGAATGTGCGTTCTTGTCCTTGGTTTTCTCGCGCCGATGACCCGAACTGCCACGCTTAGTGCCTTGCGGTGTGGACTGACTGCTGCCGGAGGATCCCCCTCCGCTGGCATGGCCACCGGCATTGTTCTGGCCCCCTCCTCCGGACGAGGAGGAGCCACTCCCGGCACTGGCGTTATTCAGGTGCTTCTTACTGCTGCCCGACGAACTGCCGCTGCTGGAGGAGCTGCCACTGCTTGCGCTGCTTGACGAATTGTTGCCCCCCAGGGAAGATGCGTTGGTGGAACTGGAACCGGAGCCGGAGCTCCCATCCTCGTTGGCCGAGTTATTTGATCCGGCGCCCAGGGCTCCGTTCTGCTGCTGGTCGGTGGCCTTCACAATCTCGTGCTTGGCCTCCGAGCTTTTGGTGCCCGGCTTGGTGCGCTTGATCTTCATTTTGAGTCCTTTGTCGAGCGTCGCCTGGTGGTCTATGGACATCTTTGCGCTCGATTTGCCACTGGAGGAGCTGTTACCGCTACCGCTTCCGCTGTTGCTGCCGCCTTGCGAACTCGGCGGCCCACCGGCGCTTGTGTTGTTGTTGCTCCCGCTAACGCTTCCGCTGTTCCCTGTGCCGCTGCTGCTGCCCGAGCCGCTGCCTCCGCTTCCGGTCCCGCTGCTGCTGTTGTTGCTGTTGCTATTGTTGTTGTTGCCGCCGCTGCCGCTGCCCGTTTGCGAGGACATGCCGCCAGCGGAGAATTTAGAGCTCTGCTGTCCACTGCCAGCCGCTGTAGCTGCTCCAGCTGCCGCTGCCGACGAGGATGAAGATGACGTGGATGAGGACACTAAGCTGCCGCCCTTAGAGAAGCCGGCAAATGTCGAGGATGACAAGGTGCTGCCGGCTCCAGCTCCCGCTGATCCGTTTGGGTTCCCGCTTCCACTCCCCGATCCACTCAGGGATTTGGAGCTGCTGTTCAGTGGACTCGGACTGTTCAGTTGAGCCACCAAAGCGGACTTATAGCCCTTGGAACTACTGCTGCTGCCGCTGCCACCACTACTCGAGTTCGAGTGATGGTGGTGATGGTGATGATGCTTTCCCGAGGAAGAGGAGGATGTGGAGGACGAGGAAGTGGATGATCCCTTGGCCACCACGTTCGCACTGCCGCCACTGGGCGTCGCAGTTGCTGACGAGGAAGAGGAGGAGGAGTTAGCTCCGCCACTGGCCACCGGCTGGCGTGTGAACTTAATTGTGGTTGGCGATGTGGCTGACAAATTGCTGTGCAATGTGGTCTTGTGCGATTTGTGCGACGATGATGATCCTGATCCCGCCGCTGCTGAGGATGACGAGGATGAAGCGCCGCCCTTGGAGGATGATGAGGAGGATGTGGAGGAGCTGGATGCCTGCTTGGCATTTAGCGCGGTAGCCTGGTTGCCACCACCCGAAGAATGCGCCGCCGACTTCTCGATGTCTGCGTCCAAGTCGTCCAGCAGCTCTGGTATTCCGCCAATGTTCCACTCGTCCTCGTACTCGAAGTTTGTGTCCTTCGACTCGCTCGAATTGGAGCTGCTTGACGAGGAGAGCGAGGAAGAGGATGAGTTGCAAGCG
Organism: Drosophila kurseongensis; assembly: GCA_018153305.1. Taxonomy (NCBI): domain Eukaryota; kingdom Metazoa; phylum Arthropoda; class Insecta; order Diptera; family Drosophilidae; genus Drosophila; species Drosophila kurseongensis. The sequence goes on along the minus strand of JAECXX010000004.1, from coordinate 17,169,880 downwards.
GGGCTTTTGCCAGATAGTTCTGCGGAGGGAGAAAAAGGGGAGAGAAATTTATATTGATGAGAATGCGTGAATGCAGAGACGTTAGTGGCTTATGAAGGGGCTGTTTTGGGATTAATATACCACATACCACATGGCTTTTCATTTAGACATATTTTTGTACATTTATACATACATATATGTATTTTCAAATGTTTTAAGATACATATTAAAAAATAGTTTTGAAAGCTCAAATTAATTAATAATTTAAATCAATAGTTGCCGGGTATACAAATTCATTTTATATCATTTTTGCAAGTTTTTTTTTTTTTGAGGACATCTTAAACCTCTTTACGTTCATTTTGGGTAGAAGGCTTGTGAAAAACGATTAAGTTTACCAAGTGATCCCCTTGAAATAATAATGCCTACATCCCATCCCTGTCGATAAAAAATAAGAACCAGCGAGAGATTTGCAGTTACTTACTCGTGTTTGTGTGCTTCTTGATCGCACCGGAGTTGTTGTTGTTGTGGTTGCTCTTCTGATTATTCGCTGCCGCAGTTGTTGTTGTTGCCTTCGTTTTGTTATTGAAATTCAGCGCTTGATTCGCCGTCGTTGTTGTTGCCGCTGCTGTTCCTGTTGTTGTTGCCGTTGTAGCTGTAGCTGCTCCTGCCGCACTTAAATTAGCTAACAATTTATTATTCTTAATATTGCTTTCCGTTGCTACGTTGCTGCTATTCAGGGCCACCTGCAAATTCAGAAAAAAGAAGAAATCCAACATTAATAAGTTGCAGTTGTATGGGTGTGAATGCGTGTGCGTTCTGTGTGTAATGAGTAGGGCAAGAAAACTCAAAAAAAAAAATTAAATAGAAATGATAATTTCTTCAGCCTTGTTTCGCTTTACCTTTGCCAACTTCTTTTCCATTCCATAATTATAATTAGCTTATAGTTTTGTGCTAGTTTTTTCAGTGTTTTAATTTACAGAAAACAAAAACGAAAACAATAAATAAATATTTTGCGCGAGCCTTCTCCGCGGCGTCCTTTTTCGTTTGGCAGATGAGACTGAACGGAAAACCAACAAAAAAAAAAAAGAAAAAGAGACGGAGAGCAACCACCGAAAACATGGGAGAAGAGAGGAAGAAAGAGAGAGACTCAGAGCGGAAGAGAGGCGGTGGAGAGACGAAGGCAAATAAACAAAACGCTTTCAGTGTTGGAAAAGGCCCATTGGCATGTAAATAACCGACAACTTTAATTGTTTGTTGATCTCGTTTCTTTTTTGTTACCCCTTTTAACTAGTAAATCAGTAGCTACTTTCCCAATAAATCAGTAACAAAAAGAGTAGGGTGTAGTTTGCTGGTCAGCATTTATCGCTTCTTTCGCTTATCGCACACTGCAAAGTGTAGTGGCCACTTGAGAAAAGCAGCCCGTAAAAAAACTAAACTCGAGTGGGCCAAAATGATGACAATAAAATAATTACACTCTTATCGCCCACTAAAAGTGGGGAATAAATAGAGGGAAGGTGGAATTGAGTCGGTGAGATAAAAAGTGTTGCCAAGTATTAAACATCATATATAAGCCATAAAAACTAACCTTAAGTAAGTATCTAAAAATATCTCCCAAATTACAAAAAGCTACAGCATTTTATTACTATCAATAACTAACTAACAAACTCTCTTTCTGTATGTTTTCTATGTATAGTCAAAAAAAATTATAATTTTGAATGAGGTCTATATAATTATTTTTGTACTTAGTGTGTCACATTCATAAAAAAAAAATGATTACAAAAAATATGTTTTCCTGATAAACGGAGTTTCTAAACATTCTTTTTATTTGTTTCTTTTTAAATTGAAATTAATTTAGATTGCTGTATTTATTTGAAATTGTTTCTAGCTTAGACTAGGTTTACTGAAAATTCCATTGTGAGTGGGGTTGTAAATAGGTTGCTTTTGAGGGTTATGACAAAGGTTTGTTAGCTGTTATAAATCTATAAATTACTTAAAGGGTTTGCCTTATCTATGTATATATAATATATTCAATTTCTTAATGAAATCCTAGTGATTTTCGTTTGTTCAAGAGATTTCTATTAAAACCATTTAATGTTACTTATAATTGGTTAGGAACTTCTGATTCAAATACTTTAAAACTAGAATGCCTAAGTAGTGTGGATACTTTTTCAGGTATGGGGCTTAAGTCCGAGGTGCGATAATTTGCTTACCTTATTCGGGTGGTGGCTAGTGTTCGCCTCGTTACGTCTCATTGACTCCATACAGACGCAAACGATCGGGCGGCCGCACTGCGCGGGCGGCCCAAAGTACTACCTGTAGTGCCTAGGAACGTGCAGCCGGCGGTGGAGTTGTTGCTCAAATGACTTGGACTGGTGCTGCGGTTGCTGGCGCAGATGCGGATGACCCTGCTGGTGGGTAGCGATGAACTGGGACGCTGCCTTGTGTGACGAATTGTTGACTTGTTATCCAGGCAACAACGCAGGGAGACACAGGGCCTCGGCCCTCGGGCCAAATGGTTCATTTTCAAAACTGCAAATAGAGCAAGAGAGATATTCCATCGATTAATATATGCAATGTGTCAGATATACGGCTAACGCTACAATGAAAGGAACTGCCCTCCACTCGATCGAGTGCTCGAAGAGATTAGAGCCTTGTCGCTCTTTCAAGTGCTCAATTCAATTGCCCCGTTATCGCCGATCGCCAATCGACGTGTTTGAGGTTAAACTATAAAGCATGGACGACTGTGATTTACATGCACTGTTGCGTTGGATCATAATATACATATATAGAGACGGTAGACAGTTGGTAGATAGTCGAGGGGAGGCGGCGGGCAGGGAGACAGACCCCTTAACGACCTGGTAATTAAAGCACTTTTGCACAATTTACTGATACTGATAACGAATAACTGGTACGAGTACTCCTACCACCACCGATCTCAAGTGCCACCGAATATGGAGTATATGATTTAAACATGTGCGCGAGCGAGCACAGTAGCAGTTGCCGTTCCGATTTGCGATTAGATAACGTCAGCGTCAACGTCGACGTCTCTGGGAATTCTACTAGAGTTTGTACACCTCTCTGCCACCCCGAGAACGTTGACGTCATCGTTGGCAGCTCACTACTTAGCACTTTACTTTATTTCAATGCAAATCAACATTAATGCCAGAACAAATGTCGAGCCTAATGCCGGCTATTAGGCTTAGAATGTTTTTGTGAGCCCCATAAGCTAATGGGCACTATTACTGGGAAATACCCAAAACAAATGATATAATTTTAAATAAATTAAATAAATTCATTCGTTGCTCCTTATATGTATAATCAAATCATATAACAATAGTCAAACTTTATTATAACTAGAGCTTTCTTTTTTTTGTTTTATTCGAAATATTAGTGTTGCTAATTATCTCAAAAGGGAAATCACAACTTTTATGATACTATTTTTCCCCTTTAGTAAAAACTGTTGTGCCCTCCTTTGTCAATTAATTTGATTGATTGGTTTGCATGAATCTGTGTTGATTCATTCATTTTTTTTCAACTTCATACGATTTTAAAGCAGCAACAACAATTAAATTTGCATGTGCTTAACATTTTATGATAATTAAGTGGCACAGACAGCAAAACACGCTTTTTGTGTGTGGGCCGACGTTGGATATGTTTTTTTTTTGTTTTGCCACTTTGTTTGTTTGTCTGTGTCACCCGAGTTATGTTCGCATTTTCATACTGAATACTGAAACTTAATTAATTGAGTTGTTGACTGTGCTTGGTTCGACAATAAAAGCTGCCCACACACATTGCGTATTTTTACTGCCGCATTTAATCTCATCCAAATGCGCGCTTTTAAGCCCAGACAAGAGCATTTCAGTTCCCATGGCAATCATCTTTTATTCGCCTCTGAGCCCCTTCACTCGGACACCATTTAATCCGCTATTACGCACTCCACACTCTCTTGACCATGTGGGTGGCAATGCGAGTGTGGCATGTGGCATTAACGTGCCAACAAGGGGTTAAACCCCGAAAGAAACAACAAAAAAAACAGTATAAATAAAATAACACACATCCATTGCGATATGCTTTTCACAGACGCCGCCAACAAACCCGAAGATTGAAACACACCATAATTTAGACAAATCAATAAATTACTAATAGCCCCCGCTACTTCGCTCCTTCATGCGATCGACATTCCACCGAATTCGGCTGAGGTCCCAAGTTTTGCGGCAGGCACCGGGGAGCAGGGCACATAAAAGGTAAGCAGCAGTTGGCCAGGTAGAAAAACTGGCAGGGTAAAGGCACAAAGACAGCGCCGGTCATCGTTCAAGTCGTGTTTTAAATTGGGTTTGCGGCCAAGCTCCGATGCACAAGAAGGGTAAAGAAAGAAGAGTGGCGGAGGGGAACTGATACCGTCTTCTTGTTATGGCCAAAGTCCCTGTCCGCACGTACTAAACATCAGGCAGTACCCAACCCAACCCATCAGCATCCAGAAAACAGCACTTAGTGCTGATACTTAATGTTGACCACAAAAAATGGCTAGTTTAAAGTATATGACGCAGGAAAATATAATGAAAATATATCATAAGACCTCGAATATAATTATCCACATACTATATGTGACATTAGGCCTGAAAAATTTGATTTTTTAAAAAAAGAGTTACTAGTTACTTTGTGAGCTTCATAGAAAGTTTAACTCAAAATAGATGACTAATGAAGGAAACTGGCGCTCTTCCAAAACTTTTATAATAAGAATTTTAATGAATATTCGTTAGAACATAGAAAGTTCCAATAAAAATTCAACTAAAAGCCGGACTGAATGAAAAATAGCTAGAGCATGTCAACGCTGGTAGACTCAAAATCAGCGGGAGAACTTGAATTCGCCAAGATGATGAAGAAGCCGAAGAAAACGATGAAGAACAAGGGGCTGTAGAGCTGAAGATTTACGGCAACATCATTGGAAACATCGGCCGCCGTTCAGATCGTTGGGGATCGCTTGGCTTCATCTCCGTCGTCATCGTCATCATCTCAGTTTTTTTTTTGTTCTTTCACAAGATGGTTGTTGTAGAAGATTGATCCTCTGCGGTTGCTAAATGAACGCCTCCGGGGAGTTGCCAGTGCGCTTTTATTAGCGTTTTTGATCCAGAATGGATCGTAACCACAGCAGCCAAACAAGCAGAGATGGAGCGAACGGGTATAGGCCCGCATCAGACACACACGCAGTTACTATTGCGGTCACAAGAATAGTGGTGCTATTCCAAACTCAACATTTTTTGTAGACAAAATCTATATTCAAACCAATATATTGAGTGGTAAAGAACCTGAACTTTTATAAAATTAATAAGTATTTTAAAAAACTTTACACCTTTGTATTTTTCAGTGGATCTCTAAGATTGACAAGCTCATTATTTCAAAAAGCTACAAGACATTTGGTAAATATAGAACAGCTTGAAAAACCAGGACTATATATGTTCTATATTTTTTTTGCAAATTTTAAATTTAAATATGAAATCTTTTATATAATTATTTTTGTTTGCTTAATACTGATTTTTTTTTGGTTTCTTTAAGATACTGTTATTTTGATCACCATTGTTCAAGCACGACAAACAAAAAAATACAAACAAAAATTGCGTTTCGCTAATAATTCTTCGCCCGGTTTTGTTTCTGTTTTGATTCGGCTCGAATCGCGATAATTTGATTTTCCCCAAGCACAACTCAGCTCATGCGATTGCGTTGGCGGCGGCTGTTTAGGCTCAACACGCTCGAGGCGGCGGCTTGGCGTTCAATTAAATTAAGTGCAGCGTGTTCCCTTTTCGTTTTTTATTATTTTCCTTGTGGCATGCCACACCACCGCAGAACGAGATGCTTCTCAAGTGCTGGCCAACTCAAGTGGCGATCATGCCACTTAAGCAACGGTCTGAAAACGAGCCATGGATGGGAACTACTTAAAGACGAAAGAGGAGGGGACCAGATCTCGATCCCGGGGTACTAGACGCATTCAATTGCTTTTCCCAATATATTGATCACTTGAAAGAGACTGAGTGTGTGTTCGTTTGCGCCCCTTTTCCGTCCATTGATAGGGCATCGGAATTTATGACTTCATTCCCCCAACAGATCTTTTGTTCGTGTCACCAGCAATTTGCTGTCCTTAATTACGAGTGTTCTCTTTTGTAGACCTCGAATTTAATGAGTTACGCACAAAAATAAGAAATGGCGCAGCCTCAGATTTTGGTGTTTATATTCCCTCGATGGTTGTCAAGGGAATCCAACGCTATCAATCTATAGGGGGTTCAGGTTTTGATTGTAACCCCTTAAGTTGTGGATATCGCAGGGTGAGAATTCGGTACTTTATAAATGGGTTGTGGACTGCCTTTTTCTTAAAACGATTCGAGAATGCTTTTAAAATGCTTTTAATTTTCTTATAAAAAAGTCTTTAGGTTCACACTTTAAACCAAACATATCGATATATACTCATATAACTGTAGCAACATTAAATGTAAATAGTTTTTAATTACTTATTTCTGAACCATATAAAAATACGTTAATCAATTAAATTAAAATTTAAGGTTGTAAAATATATCACTGAGTACAAACTATGACACAAGTATTGCGTGTTTGTTACGACCGCTATTTTACAATCTGATTAAGAAAAAACAAGTCGAAAACATTTAAAGTTTAAAATCTAAATGAAACTTTCGCTATATAAACCACAAAGTTATCTCAATGCAGTAGTACTTTTGGGCAAGATGATGCCACGTTCGCTGCTGACAATTATTGGAGGACTATGGCTAACCATTTTGTTAGTGGATAATTGCAGTGGCAAGGTAAGAATAATATTTCTATCTGGAAAAGGCTAAAATAATATCGTTGAAATCAATAGCGAAAGTGGGAATACGAGCCACTAAGTATTGAGACCTACTCTACGGATGAAAACTTGCTGAAAATGGATGCGAAGGTGGAGCGAGTTGGTAGGGGAGAATTTGCCATTACGGCCACGATCGATTTTAAATACGAACCGGACGAAAATACTTTGGTGAGTATTACTTAATTAAGAGAACTTCAAATTCATATGGTAAAGAATATACCAGAATATTATTATTGTATAATGCAATATTTAAAATATTTTTCATTGCTCTTTTCTTACTCCAAATAATATAAGACATCTTCGTACTTGATCTGAACTACTTTCAGGTTGAAGCAGTGGGCTATAGAAGCACCTCCGGAGCCGAAAATGATTACAAGCTGATTCCCTTCAGCATCCCAAAGCAACCTTTCACGGAATTTATGAACAGTCACTACAAGGACCTGGTGATACCCAACCTGGGCGGTTGCTCTAATCTTATCCAGTTTACGGACAAATTCGAGCCACCATGGCCAAAGAAGGTATACAATCTAACGCAGTGCGTGGCCGACAGCGATGGGTTTCCGGACGTAGTGCCCGAAGGTTATTACAAGATCAATTTCACCATGATGAATCCCGTGGATTGGGGATTCATTCTCATCACGAAGATCACAACTAAACTTATGTGATAAATCCATTAACACTTATGTGTAATATCAAATGTATTATATAATCAATTGCAGCATGTAGAAAGTTAGTTGAATTTTATGAGCAATAAAAACGGCATCAAAGAAATTTAAAATCTATATTATTTGTCAATTATAAACACGGGCTAGTTGGATTGGATTAACATGAGATTAAATTGGTTTCGTTTCCGGTATTTTATTAATCGGAAACATTTTAATTTCTAAGCTGATTATTCAACTACATGATAAATCCGTGAGATAAAAAAATTCAGAACATACAATTCAGCTATATAAGGGCCATTGCATTTACCACAACGTTTAACATCCACTTCAAGCGAAATGGTCCCAGCTAAGCTGATTTTAACATCGACCAGAACTGGAATTCTAATTTTGTTTCTCCATTTGGCTGAGGCAGCTGTAATATTGGTAAACTTTAAAATAGTTGACCTATTCTAATTTCTGTGTTTTTAGCGAAAATGGGATTACGAACCGATATCAATGTCCACCACCTCTTCGGATGACAGCAAGCTTAAGTTTGATGCCAAAATTGATCGGTTGGGCCGTGGGGAATACGGATTAACGGCCACCATCGAGTGGAAGTATGATACCAATGAAAAGACCATGGTGGGTTCTCTATAAGAATTATTACTAGATTTTTACTAACTTTACTTTTCTTAAATCAATTTCCAGGTTGAAGCCTCTGCTTATCGCAGTAGTTCTGGAAATGAAAACGACTATAAGTTGCTCCCTTGGTCAATTCCGAAGCAGACTTTCTATGAATACATCGACACCTATTACAAAGATGTGATCATCAAAAATGTAGGCCAATGCTCGAACCTTCCCAACTTTAAGGGCAAATTTCAACCTCCTTGGCCAAAGAACACCTATAAGCTCGACAAATGTAAGTTCGATGGCGATGGACTGCCGGAAATCGCTCCACCGGGATACTACAAGATCATATTTAGTAAATATGGACCTGGCCAGCCCACATGGGGTTTCACGGGGGTCTTCAAGCTAACAAATAAACTGTTCTAGACCTTTTAGTAATCAAATAGATCACTTAAATATACTATTAAATAATCTGGAGAAATAATAAATAAATAAAATGTCTTGATGTGATATACTCGGTATATTGATTTTTAGGAGAAATTACAACACATTAAAGGTCCATTCTAAAATGCACAGAAGTTAATAATAGCAACTAACATTTTCGTACATGTCACAAGATAATGTATATCTGATCGAAACATGTTACGATTCTTTTTTTGGATTTCAAACATCGAATTAAAAAAGATTTTAATTATTAGTAGCATTTTTCTCTAATTACTTATGACATTGAGTTAAATATTTAAGCAATGTCGGTTCAACATACATTGTAATATCGTGCAATTCACCAATTTGGTGCTGTTGGCTATATAAATAGAATCCGAGCCCTAACAGTTCTCAGTTTAATATTGTCGAAATGTTTTTCACCTGCTCGTTCATCGGAATTTTGTTGGGAGTCCTGCTGATTAATGGGTGTAGAGCAGCGGTATGTCCAGAATTTATATTCCAATAATAATAAAATTATTCATTTATTTTGAATAATGCAGCGCAAATGGGACTACGAACCCATATCGATCATCTCAGAAACCTCCGATGCCAGCCTTATAAGTGTCGAAGTAAAGATCGTTCGCATCAGTCGCGGAGAATTCGGAATATCAGCCGAAGTTGAGTGGAACTACGATACGACTGATAAAACTATGGTAGGTTTTAAACCTTATTAAATGTATCCTTTATAAAAATAAAAATCTTCTACAGGTTTCGGCTATCGTTTACCGAAGTACTTCGGGAGATGAGAGCGACTACAAGCTGCTTCCTTGGTCAATTCCCAATCAACCCTTTTACGATTACCTCAACACCTACTACAAGGATGTGATGATGAAGAATTTCGCACCCTGCTCGAATGCTCCCCAGTTCGAGGACAAGTTCGAACCGCCTTGGCCAAAGAAGACATATAAAGCCGAATCATGCGTGATAGTTGGCGATGGACTACCGGAGATCGCACCGCCCGGATTCTATAAGATCATATTTAATTGCACGGGACCAGAGCAGCCATCATGGAGCTTTATTGGGATTTTTAAACTAACAACCAAAATGTTTTAAACCATTGTTGAAAATCAAAACTATTTCGATATTACATAACCTTTACGTTGTTACTGCTGTTGATTAAATCTTTAAGAAAAAGTAAATAATTCAAAGTAGATTCAGGCACCTGAAAATATTTTTGCACCTTTAATTCAATTCCAATTTTATTTGGGATAGCCGTTGTTAAGCTGGGTTTAGTTCAGAGTTTATATCCTAATAAAACTAGCATATAAATGCAGCGCAAATAAATAATCTAATAAAACTACGGTCCACGTTTTAAAACTAACAAACAAAATTAGTATGTGTGCACTTAATACCTTTGTTAAACAATATCGAATATAATAATATTAAACCAAGGACAAATATTCGGTTTATATTTGAAAAAGAATTATTGCTTATTGCTCATAGAATTTTGTTAAAATGTTTTTAACAAGTTTTTAATTATTTAATAGGCTTGAGTGATCTAGATATTGTTAAACTTTTTGATTTTTCTGTCTGATACAAATTTCGTGCTAAGTTTGTGGTTACTTAATCAGTCGGTTTGGCTATATAAACATAAAGAGCGCCATGAACTTAAGTTATGTACTTAACTTAGTATTGGCGAAATGTTTCCCCGGTGTTTGTTTTGCGGAATTTGGTTGTTACTCCTGCTGATCAGTGGGTGTGGAGCGGTAATTTCAATATTTAATAATAATTAAATATTAATAATCCAATAATAATTGTATTACCGTGCAGCGCAAGTGGGACTATGAACCCATATCGATATCCGGAACCTCTTCGGATGTCAAACTAATAAAAATTGAGCCCAAAATTGAACGCATTGGGCGCGGGGAGTATGCGGTTTCCGGAAGGTTCGATTGGAACTATGAAACTACTAACGAAACCATGGTGGAGGCTTTTGTTTACAGAAGTCCGACGGGAGCAGAAAGCGATTACAAAGTGGTCCCCTGGGCAATTCCTAAACAAACCCTTTACGACCACTTGAACACCTACTACAAGGACGTGTCGATGAAAAACTTCAAGCACTGTTCAAATTTTCCACAGTTCACAGGAAAATTCCAACCGCCAGTGCCAAAGAAGATATATGTCGGCGACAAATGCGTTATCGACGGCGATGGACTTCCGGATATCATACCTCCCGGATATTATAAAATCATAGTTAAGGCCTTTGGACCAAACCAGCCGTCATGGGGCGGTACTGCAATTTTTAAAATAACAACAAAAATGTTTTAAGAATCTAAGATGGTCGGAAAAAAAAATAAAAAAGAATCGTGGTTTATGTTAATTATGAAAATAAATGTCAAATACGAAAATAACTACTCTTTTTTTAATCGATAAATAAAAGTTCCATAAAGTACTTTAATAATACTTTAGTTTTAGACTCCACAAAATATTTGAGACCGTTGTGAACGATTATTTGAATGCCATAAATTAATTTTTTTAGCAGGAAAATTACAAATATATTTAATTGTTTGCGACCTTTTATTTTTGGAAGTGGTGGATTTGCCAAGTCAAGGTGAAGTGCCGGCATGCTAACACACTTAAAAGGTTTTAAGCTATTTTCAGCGTTGAAATAGCCAACTTACTTTCCACTAAAAATTACAATATTTTTGGTAATAGCTTGATAAAATTCGAAATCCGTAAATTTTCTAATGAATTTTACATGTTTTTGGCATGTAGTCTTTTTTAACATGTACACTAAAAATGTACAGTTGGCTTATATAATTTAAACAAGTATCTGTCGTAATAATGCCGTGCAACGAGCCACCGCTTGCCATATAAATACCATCCAAGCGAGGATCGGATTAAGTTTACTATTCGCAAAATGATTTCGCGTAGCTCACTACAGTTATTTTTCGCTGTGCTCCTGATCCACGGATGTGTTGCAGGAGTAAGTTATAAATTTATACTTAAAGAATTTCTAATTTCTGTTTTGATCTACAGGGCAACTGGGAGTACGAGACCTTATCCTTGACATCCTTTTCCTCCGATGAGAAGCTATTAAAAATTACGACAAAGGTAGATCGTCTGGGCCGCAGCGAGTATGCGTTTTCCATGACGCTAGACTGGAACTATGATGCGGATAATGAGACTATGGTAAATATTTAGACAGCAATCCTTATTTGCCAAAAAGTTTAACTAAATAACTCATTTTTCCGGACAGGTTGAAGCTGAAGTTTATCACTGCTCGTCGGGCAGCGAGGACGACTATAAAATAATGCCCTGGTCAATTCCTAAACAGCCCTTTTTCGAGTATCTAAATGGGTTTTACAAGGACGTTTTTATCAAGAATGTGGGACACTGCTCCAATATGCTGCAATTTGAAGGCGAATTCGTTCCTCCATGGCCCCGAAATATCTATAAGTTTGACAAATGTGTGGCCAATGGCGAGGGATTACCAGAAATCGTACCCGAAGGTTTTTTTAAATTGATTTACAAAACCACTGGGCAGGTCGACTGGGGTTTCACTCTGCTCGTGAAAGTCACGCATAAGGTTATTTGAGTATTTAAGGATGTCATTTTCAAGAAATCCTCTAAAAATGTTTTTTTTCTTTCTATTTTATATTATTTTACAAATAAATGATAATAAATAATAATTGGCTTGAAATTTACTGTGTTTTACTTAAACCAAAAAATGGCAATCTTCATTTTATAATCTATTTTTTTAGTTTTAAGTTAATTTAAATTATGTCAATATATGAATTTTTGATTAAAATATTTCTCTTGTTATAAATTTTAACTTGACATGTGCAATAAAATTGATTAACCCATTCAAACATGGAAAACCGTGTACTTGTAATTCTTTCTAAAATTGGTTGTCAATATCGTACCGATCAGGAAATGCAGATAACTTTAACGTTATTTACCCTAATCCAATCGCATTACTGTTCACAACAATGGAACAATCTAAACATTTAATACACAAAGTTTCCGTGCCTCACGTTTTTATTTCAAGTTTAAGCCAGATCAATCGACTATATAAACAAAAGCTGGATGGTACTGACCACCATAACCAGTTTATCGAAAAATGTATTCGTTTTACGTGCATTTGCTATTTTCTGTGTGCATTTTTGTGTACTTATACAATGATTGCGGAGCAAGAGTAAGATTGAAAACATTTTAGTTCTCCAAAATTAAACACACTGTTGTTTAAGGATATAACCAGTTTATTATAAAACTCAAATGTAAATAAAATGTATTTTTTAATGGATATAATTCAAATATTTTTACAGACCCAGTGGGAGGCCACGCCCATATCTATTGAAGGTCACACCACAAACCCCAGTGCCATGGACATGAATTTGCGACTTGAGCGCATTTCCAGGGGAGAATACGGCTTTTCGGGGACATTCTTCTGGGGTATTGATATGGATGACAGTGTGATGGTGAGTCTAAAATCAGTTTCCAAAAACCATAGATAAAGAATATATCAATTCCAGGTCGAAATGCGTATATTGAGCAGCTACTCCGGCAGAGAGGCTGACTACAAGTTGACACCGTTTTCTATTCAACCGCAGAAGTTCACCGACTATATCAACACCTTCTACAAGGACTTGTTGATACCAAATCTTGGCAATTGCACCGATATGCCAAGGTATGACTCGGGATATGTACCGCCCTGGCCAAAGGCAATCTTCAACTTCACCCATTGCACCGTCAGTGGCGAGGGATTGCCGGAAGTGCTAGCAGAGGGATTCTATAGGGCCGAGGCCATCATCACCGCCCTGCCAACTGTTTCAGTAAACGTGAGCGCTGTCCTTCGAATCAAGACCAAAATGTTCTGAGTTCTGGGCAATAAATCGCCGAACTCCTCCCAGTTTATTTGTTAACTTATTTTGTTTGGGACAAATTCGAGGTGTGAACTGCGACATCATCATAAAAACAGCGGACTCATTGGCGGGCCAATAAATGAACCGGACCAGTTAGAACCTTCTTTATTCGAGCGGTTAAAAATTTCAGTGTCAAATTTGCTAATTTACCTTTATTTGCGAACAATCAAATTGACCTGAAAAATAAGCAAACGGCATATATGTGTGATCAAGGATTTTTCCTCTGCTTAGAATAATTTACAATTTTACAAGACGAAATTTTACAAGTGCGAAACCATCAAGTGGATATCAAGATTATCATATATCATTTTAAAACAAACAACTCCGGACCTATTGGACAAATAAAATATTTTTTTTTCATTTCTAATTAAAGCGTAAAACATATATAATTGACAATTTTTAAAGATTTTGTTTCTGAACCGGTGCGAAACATTTACAGAACCAAAACATCAAATCTGAAATGGTATCGATTCACCGACTCTATGTCAACACCGTCTACAAACACCAGCTGGTCTTTAACCTCGGGAAATTGAACCGATATGTCGGGATATGAACCGTTCTGGCCCAGGACCACCTACAACTTCATCCACTGCGCTGCCGGAACTGGTAACAGAGGGTTCCTATTATGATTTCAGCTATCATCATTATACTACTGCCAGCAGTTGAAGTAAACGTGAACGCCGTCCCAAAATGTTCCAAATTCCGGACAATTAAATCGCCAAATTCCTCCCTGTTTATTTGCCAACTGCTTTTGCTTTTGGGCCTTCCCGAGGTGTGAGCCGAATTCCAGCTAAGACGGGATCGACATAAAATCCGGCGGACTCATGGGCCAATGCATGAACCGGGCCAGGTAGAAATCGCTTAAAGCCAGCTGACGACAGGCAAGCAGGCAGTTGGAGTGTGAAATTGGCAAGACATGTTTGGAAACTGTTGTGGTAGAAAAAAGTGTTTGCGGCAGGGTAAAGAGTGGGGAACGCCAAGGAAAAATTGCACAAAGTGTCGCCTGCACGGAGAAAAATATGAATTACTGTAACAGATTTAAAGTTTGTTAGAAAAAAAGTCATAGCAATTATATATAGTATTGAAACCGCCTTTGTGGATTGTGTAACAGAGGGGGTAAAATTAAAAAATTCAAATTAGCAGGTGCTTGGCTTAAGTCTTAAAATGAGCTGCCTGGCAAACAACAAAATTATTACTACTTTTTTCTGTGTACTTTCCCCTCGTTCCGCCCCCTTGAAAATGCAATTCGAGTTGCATTTCAAGTGAAAACTCTGCACAGTTGCCTCGGCTAATTTATTGCAAATTGTTAAAAGCTACAACGACGAAGGCGACGCTGCTGCTGGCTGTCAACTGATGACAGCAGCATGCGGCTCCTCCCCACCATTTCCCCCTACCCTTAACTTGTGGCCGCTGCTGTGTTTTCCCCATTTCCAGACTGCTCCTCCTGTTGGCTGGGTGGAAAATGTAGTTTAGAGTGAACCAGATTCGCATGGAAATCGTTGGCAATAAAGTCACAGCTCTTTGAAGAGCTTTATTTAAAGCGTATGGCAGATTGCAGTAGCTTAATCAGTAGGAATTTTAATAACATAAGAAGCGCTTAGTGTTACCAATATACAAATCCGTTATTAGTTTGGTTTTAATGGATTAAACTTTAAAGTGTTTTTAAAACTAGTTTGAATGTATTTGGTGCTATACTAGAACTTAAGTGTGCATTTCATTTTATTGCATTCGAATGCATGCCCAATAAATCGAAACCAATATGCACTGACTTCCTACAATTTCATTAATTACGTCAATAAAATATATAACATCAAGCCCGTGTCTCTCATTTTAATACGCTTAACTTTGTGTAAAAATGTTTATTTAGCATTACAAACGCGATGGCGATCTAACAACGTTTTAAAAGCCAATTAATTTGCTGCAACGAAACGAGGCTCACCCTGATTAGCATACGGCAATACGGCAACGGAAAACAACAACGGCAACCAATTTGCATTTAGCCACCATCCATCTAACTCACACAGTTCCCATCGCCCCGAATCCCGCTGTTTGGCCATCAGTAGTTCGCAACTTGAACATTTTGCGGCATTGACAATATCAAATTGTTATCTGGCATAAAATAATTACAACGTTTTAATGCAGACAAAATAGTTGTCGTCGGTCGACGGTTGCAAGTTGCTGGTGTTGTGTGTGCTTGCTGTTGATATCATCGTTGTTATTGCTGTTGCCGCTGCTTTGGCTGCCAAAGTTTAGCTGCCAATTTGAGTGCCAATAAAAGCGCGTGTGCGACAGCAAAGAGATTTCATTTTCAGCGCACAACGTTGCCATGGTTAGTTTTTGCTGCTGGTGCGCTAATTAACCAAAAACGCAGCCAATTAGTTGGACTAACACGGAAAAGTTGCAGTTCCATAAAACAGCACGAGAGGGAGTGGTGCACGGAGAAAAAAATAGGATCATTATCCTTTTCAAATTGTCATTTAAATCTATATTTATCCTTTTCTCTTCTGACTGGTTGTCACACAACAAACAATCAAAGAACTTATTTTCAAGATCCCAAAAAAACTTACAATATTGTGATATATATTTCCATTCTTAAACCTTTTTTTGCAAGTGTCATAAGCTCAATTGGCGGACTTATTTTTATTTGTTTTTGCAATTTGATTGTGCGATTTGACTAGATAATACTAGGGAAACTAGCGAATCAACATTGTAAGCTCATTATTTGGATTGTCAGGGAGTTTGTTGATTGTTTAAATAGATTCTGATTATTTGAAATGTTTTAAAACAACCTGGTATGAAATTGCTCTAAAATATTCACAAATAACCGGTATAATTATTTCAAAGGTTTTTTTTGGTAATAACATATTTTATTATTATAGCTTTTTAACGAGTTCACTTAAATAATAAAAACAAAATGGAACATGTTTTGAATAATCTCTTGATTAAGTAATATAGTGTTTAATAACATTGATCTAATTTTGACCATGGTAACTGGTATGTTAAACTAGCCTACTTTATTACCAACATTTCCGTGTTTCAACTAATTAAACTGCGACAGCTTTTAGATCTTGGGCATTTGAAATTCTCCTTCAATTTGCGATGCTCATTGATTGAAAATTTGCAAAATGGAATGCATTAAACTTAGGCAGGCAAAGGTTAAATTATGTCTGCATTCACAGAGATGCGGCCACAATAAACAAACAAGAAAGGGGCAATAAGGGGGGATAGTCAGTCAGAATGCAAAGCTTGTTAAAATTCATGTAATGCATTAACAGAGAACAACAACCACAAATTACACACACACAGAGGAGGCGAAAGGGGCAAGGGGCAAGGGAGCGGAAGGGGGGTCTCTACTGAGTCAAAAGGCCGACGGGCTGCAATGAAAAGGCAATTAAAGCGCAGCAGGCTGGGAGGGGGTGGGTTCCAAAAGGGGCAGCAGAGGAAGGGGATAATGCTGCTGCTGTTGCCGTTGCAGCAATCAATTGCATGCTTCAATGGACAAATATACGAGCATAGACAAGTGGAGAGCCAACTCAGATAGACATGGCCGATACGGACGCCAAAGCAAATGCGTTCGCTCAACTACAGTAGAGCTCCCTGTCAGCAAACTACTTTCAATATATAGAATTTCTTTAAAATTTTTGAAGAATTATGTCAAAAAATGCTTATTTTATATAAATGGGTACAACATTTTAATCTTAATTAAAGATCAATGGTTTCTCAATGTGTGTAAGAAAAAGTTTTAAGAACATTAGAAAAAATTTTAGTAGGTTAAAGTGAAGTAATTAAAGTATATGTTTGACACATAGATCATATGAATCTTTCTTTGCATGCCTTTGAAAACACAGTTCAGCAAAATATTTCCGCCGTTGGGTTTTTTGTTCGCATACTATTTTAGTTAAACAAACAAATATTGTTTTATTATCGATGGTGGACTGTATCTGCGTTTGTTCATCTGTAAGTTTTCAGCCACAAATGTAAGCGTGTGTATCTGTGAGTTGTCCACGGCAGACACCCGAGGGACGGACGGAAAAGCGACTAGATGGACTCAACTAGATAAAAACCCTAGTTGGCTTGGTGCCCGGCCAAAAGGAGGAATACAAGTGGGGCTGGAGAGGCTTTCTGTTGGGCTGGGCTGGATTGGCTTGGGTTGGGTGTTCGATGTTCAGCATTCAGTGTTCGGTGTTCGTAACTTGGAGCTTGGAGCTCCAACCGTCTGCATCTTCATTCGCCTCCTTCGACGGCGGCAGTCAAGTGGAACGGCACAAAAACTTGTTAACTTTTTTCGCTACAAAAGGTCCGAAGAGTGCCAAGTTGAGTCAATCAACTGGCAACCTGCTCCTCTACTCCAGCTCCAGCTCCTGCTCCTGCTCCACCCCTCTATCTGTGCTCACTTGGCGGCAATTAATCAAATGGTAGACCCCGAATCCAACTCACTGCCCCCGGCTTTATTATTGCAATCAAGTCATTTACCTGCAAAACGCTTAATTATCACTTTTTGGGGCGGCAATTAGCAATTAGCAGACAAATTCTTCACATGACACGCCCATTTGCGACTACTGCTCCTTTCTTTTCTTCAGAGGCTCCCGTCCAAAGCCATATTTCTCCCGATACAATGGACTAATGCCGGCCAACAGCTGGTGGGCAGAGCCATAGACAGTGTCACAATTGGCCACCTCATCGGCCACGTTATCAAAGTCATAGGCCACAATCCGATAGCCAGCGCGACTTAGTTCCACACAATAGATGACCTGCTCTAGGGTGCGAATATTGATGTAGGCCACCCAGCGACAATGGGGCAGGAATTCGGCCACGATCAAGTGGTCCGCGAACTCCTGGCAAGAGTCCACCATCCGTTGCGCCTCCCGGAGGGCGTGGAAGTCAGTTTCGTCACTCTGGACGAGAGCCATTTCGGCAGATCTTTGAATTTAAAAATTTGACTTAACAAACTAGGGACATCGACAGATCAACAGAAATATTTTCATAAGGTTTAATTGCCCCTCTCCATTACATTTTGTTACCTGACTATGACATTCACATCTTAGCGACTTCTTGTCAATTAAAGCCGATTTCGTTGACCAAAGATCAAGTCCATAATACTATATTAAGGTTTCAATCAGGAACAAACACATAATTATTACTTCAAATTAACCCAAAGTAATGCCATTTAAATATATTTTGTATAACCTTTTAAGCTGAAGGGTATTAAAAGTATCGAGTCCCTAATGTACAACATTCCCTTCTCGTTTTCAAGACATTTTTTTGTATTATGCATCCGCTTAACTCCTCGTGCGGCTCCTCTGTAACCCTTCACCCCTTTCCCTTTCCCAATCCCGATCCCTTACTGTACGAGTATCTTCCTTGACTTCCCCGACTCAGAAACCAAGCTCAAGTGCTCTGGGTCCTCGGGGTCTTAGTCGCCTGATGCTGCCTGCTGCCACTGGAAAACAAAAAGGACAAAAGCAAAGAGTCTCGGGCTCAGACTCATGACAATCGAATGAGGAGTGAGGAGAGGACATGGGAGATATGTAGGGGATAAGGGGTAGCCTGACTTGGTGTGATTTGGTACACAGAACAAAATTGTTCTTTCAAAAGCCATTGAACAACATTGTTGTTAGTTTGGCATCGTTTTCATATGTTTTTCGGAATTCATACTTCTATTTTTTCAAAATAGTCATTTCGGCAAGTTTTTATTCTTGCAAAAAGTGGTTGGAGTTATAGATCATTGTAATGAAAACTTCAAAAAAGTCTTAATTTTTTACAGTGCAACCCATCACATCGACAATCCACGGCAGCAGCATCTTTTCCCTTACTTTTTTGCTGATGAAGTTGAACAATTTGAGATACGAGCTGAGAAGGAAGGTAAGCGAACAGAAAGAGACGGGCGACGAGGCGGGGGAAAGAGATGGGTTGGTCGACGGACGGAACGGACCGAAAGGGACGGACTACGGACAGCGGACCAAGGACTGAAGACCGAAGACTGTAGAACGTTCATTTAGTTGCCCATGGCCATGGCAGGCAAACCGTTTTCTGTCCCGGCTACCAGGCAAAGTTCCTGCTCTCCGCTCCGCTTCACCTTCCATACCCCCCTGTCCCCAACAATCAAGATGCTAAAAATGAAAAACTTTTTGCAACACACACGCAAATTTTTCTTCAATTTTCCTTCCGTTGCCGCCTAAATAGTTGATGAATTATGCGACAGCTGGGCGGGAAAAGTTTTCTTAAATTTCATATTCACACAAAGGAAAACAAAATTATGTATTCAATTTGTATAGCTTTAGTTGCCAATATTTTGCATAAGGTAATCAAGTTGATGGTTTTCAAGATACAGAATCTGTATTACAGATATAAAAGTTTATTGAGGGTTTCATCATGATCATGAAATAGACAACCTTTGTTTTCTTAAAGTCAGAATGGTAACTTTTTAAAAAGTTCAAGAAGTTTGAATATAAAAAACAAATTAAACCTGCATAATATTATTTCCATTGCGATACGAGATTGAGCCGAAAAAGCGAGAGTACGGGTACTGATGATAGGTTCATTAAGAGTATAAATTTGCGTTAAAATATTTCTCACTGTGTGTGCGAAAGTTCAGTTTCAATTTATTTTAATTGCGCTGACAGTTTACGATCCCCCTCTGCGTTTCCATTTCCCCCGCACGACTGCAATCAAAAGGAATAAATGAGTGAGCGGATGAGAAGGCGACGGCGGACAATAAGTGGATGGGAAGGGAGTGCATGACCATAATCCGACTTTAACTCTTTCACCGATTCCCTGCCCTGTGGGCCTTTCTCCCGCTCCTTTGCTCACAATTGTCGGAGATTTATGAACGCCTCTTGCGCTTTAAATTGAATTCAATATTTTGCAAGCGCAGTGTGCTGCTGCTGCTGCAACAACGGCAAATTGTAAACAACAAAGTTTTTTGTGTTCCGTTGACAGTTGCACTTTTTTTTATGGCGATTGCACATTTCATGGCTTTCTTTTTTTCGCGCTAAAATGGAATTTTCCTTCCTTTTACCTACACTATTTTCGCGCAGTTCGCTTTCAAGAGGTGTGAAAGGCGTTGAGTGGGTGTGTCGACAATTGAGCTGTTTTCATGCTTTTTGTTGAATTTCCTTAGTTATCCGCTTAAAGCCAAAAGACAATACATACCTGCAACGAAAAAGAGGAGGGAAATGAGGAATTAGTGGTAAATTAATGAGATTGTTTGGGTTTGGGTTTAATGAAGTGTGCATTTGATATTCTTGGTATTATAGCATAAATTGTTAATGAATCATTGGAGTATAAAATGGCTTAAAATGGTATTTAAACAACCTAATTTAGGAATTGTAATCATTTTAATCCGGTAGAGAATTCCTTTTATTACCCTAATATAAGTAGTTCTTTGAACAGCTTAAGTTGCTTTGCTCCCAATTTGCGAATATCTGGGTAATTTTCCTTCTTGCCTGCCATATTATTACGAGAATATGGTGAAGGAAAGGCAGGTCAGGTAAGTAATCTCCTTATTTAAACCCAAAAGGGTGCCGGTGAAGTTGTCTGTCCAGATAAATTTGCTCTTTTCGCACCTTGAACAGCGACATTTACTTCTTCTACTCGAATTACCTAGGCAATGATTTTTTCTTTGATTATGTTCCTTTTTAGCTGTGGTTAGTGGTTTTAAGACAAGTGTAAGAGCAACATCAGCAATATATAGAGCAAAGTCAAGAGCAACAGAAAGGAGACTTCAAAAGCAACAAAAAAACTAGGCAACACAAACCACAGCAACATCAGAAACAGCAGCGACATCAAGACCAACAGCAACTTTGGAAAAAGAGGTAACTAAAACCTCAGAAACAACAGACACAGATGCAACACCGTCAAGAGCAACACTAAGAACAGTAACGTTAACAACAGCAACACTAGCAACATCAGCTTGTACAGCAGCAACATCAGAAAGAGCAACAGCAACAACAATAACAGAAAAGGCAACAACACCAACAACAGCTGCAACATAAACAACTGCAACACTAGCAACACCATAAGCAACCGGAGCAACATTAGCGGCAACAGCAACAGCAGAAAAAGCAACAGCAACACAAGATGCCCCCACGTTGAAAATTCAAAATGTTTTCGTTTGAGTGAGCACAACAACAACTACAATAACTTTCGACACGGTGAGTTGGCTTCGTTGTTTCTATAGTTGTTTTTTTTGTTGTTGTTGTTGCCATTTTCGCCGCCAGGGCGCTACATTTTGTTGTTGCTGTTTTTTTTTCGTTCACATACAATTTTGTTGCTGTTGTTGTTGCCTCTTCTGCGCCAGTCAATTCAATTTGAAGCCATTTAGCATCAATTTGCAGTAATTTGACGTATAAATTATGTCAAATTGCCGAGCAGCTTGTCATTGGGTGTATTTCGTTGTTGCCGCTTGTTGTTGTTGTTGTTGTTACTGTTCTCACTCCGTCAGCCGCTCGTTTTCGGTTCCTTTGTTGTTGCTTTTGCACCTTTTTTTCTCCCTCCTGATTTTGTTGTTGTTGTTATTGTGAGAGATTGTGCCCGCCAGGTAAAAATTGAGGGAAAAAAAGGTAGGGCGACTAGAGGTGAGGAAAGGTGCGGAGCAGAGCGGCATCATCATCAAGTCCCAGTTGCCAGTTAAACAACCGCCAACCCTTCGTCCTTCCCTCTAAAAACCATTGTGTGACTTGGTTTTTCTTCATCTCCTTCTGCACAGCAAACAAAAATGTGAACTTCGACTTTATATAATTTGTTAGTGATTTTTAAGTGCTAATAATAATGTTGTTATTATTTAAGCAAAACTTGTTTATTTGCTTTTACTTAGAAGGAAAATAAAATCATGTGGTGGAAAACAATTGTGTAAATAAATACCAAACAACACCTGTTTAAAATTTCATTTGCGCTTTTAAGTACACAGTAATCTTGTAAGCCTTCTTTTAACATTATTTTTTATTTTACAATGAAAAATATCGGATCAAAATCAATTTTTTTTCTCTGTATATACCTTTATTCTCCCTCTTTTTTCTGCGGCACGTTCGGCAGTGTGTGAATTTTATTTTCGCTTGTCGACACAAAAGAATTTCACTTAATACCCAAGCGAACGCACACACTCGTAGGTATAAGGGTCCAGAGCAGAGGTTGAGCAGTAAAAAGTGCCTCATAAAGCCGATATATAAACTAATGCCAGAACAAGGGGAAGAGAGGAAAAAAAGAGGGCTGCAGAAAAGAGGGGCAACAATTTTTACGCTTTTGTGAATGTTAACATTCAAAGATATCATCAAAAAATTCACTGGAAACGCTTGTACAATAAAAAACAAAAATGATAAAAAAAAGGGAGCCAGCAAGAAGCTGACGATGCAGAAGCATCGAAGATCGTTTTCCCCTCTTGTTAAAGGGAAAAAAGCAGAGGATTTTGTCGCCTCTTCTTTTGTGGATGAGTTGCTGTTGCCGTTCACGCGTCGTAAACTCGGTAGCAGCAGCAACACCAGCAGATACAACAGCAGCGAAGACAATGCACAGGGGGAAAACTTCCGCAAATATCAGGAGTACATTGAGAAAAACACATAGCCAATTGTAAAACTGTGGGAATGTATCTTCAGCAAATTTAGACTACGTATCTGTTAAATGTATTTAAAATGAAGTCCTACTTCTGCCAAAAAATTGTTATTAATTTCATTTTTTCCAAATTATGGAATCCATTTGAGTTGTACTACTCTTATCAATTAAAAATATAAAGAAGAAGACAATACATATAATGAAGTAATAAAAATAAATAATAATAATATAAATGGAGATTAAGAAAATGTATCATATTACTTTTTCAGTTAACTAATTAATTAAAAAAAGTTTTGAAATAATTATTTCTGAGCTGGAAAACTTAAATCTTTTTAAATACTTTTTTCTTGTGTACAGACGCAAAACATTGGGGAAAAGGGAACCTGTCATCAACAGGGACATGAGAAATGCACGTTTCCCTTTCTCTAGCATTTCACTTCTCCCATGGCTTTTTCGCCGCACTGCAAGCCATTTGAAGAATTTCCATTTGCATTTTAATTAAGTGAATGGACAAATGACCCAAGGGGGCCGAAGGCCAAGCGGGGGTGGTCACTGGTCGGGCAGAAAACTTTATTATCTGTACAAGCAATTATGCATATCATAAAACACTTTAAACATTAATGAGTGTCGGCAGCGAGAGGGAGACAGAAGTGGAGATGGATCGAAAGAGAAAGGGAAAAAGACGAGTCATCTTTTGCCTGCTATAGTACTTCTCCTCCCCACTTGGACTCCAAAAGCCAGAGACTCGTTTATTTTTCATTCATCCACTTGGGCAGTTCAGCATCCCAAGGGGAAAATAAATATCTTGGGTTGAGGGAGAGCAAAAAATATGTAGAGTTGGAGAACAAAAATTAAAACAAATTACCATTTTGTAAGATTTCGTGTTGAAAATGTTTTCAATTATTGTATTATTAAAAATCGACAAAATTCAGTTGAAATTTAAAATGGACACATGTATGTACATATATAAGTTTCTATCTTTAAGTAAACTTTACTATCTTAACAAATGGTTTCAAAGCAAGCAAGAAAAAGGTACATTCATATTTACCAAAAGTCTGTATTTGTTTATATTAATACTGAATCTCTTTGTTTCTTTGGTTTCCATAATTACTCAACAAACATATTTATTTTGTTGTTTGTTTTTAAGAGATTTCTTTTAAAAAGATAACAAAGTGTGCACATAATAACGAAAAGAAAACTATACAAAGTTGTCATATATCGAATCGTTCTTTAATTGATTTCTTTCAGAATTATTAGTACTAATTATAAAAACGTTTAATTTAGTGTATTTGATGGCGTTTAGATTGATTTATCTTAAAAAAAAAGTTATTTCTATAATGGGTAAAAAATAAAATGTTAAGTCATAAAATATCGCTATTTTATGGAATGAACTAATTAAAAAGTGCTTAAATTGATATTTATTATTTGTGTTTTGCGTATTATTCCTTTTTTCTTTTGATTGAATCAAACTGGCCCCAATGATTTGCATGTTTATCGCATATCGCCTGCACTGTCATCTCTAAGTGGACAGGGAACAACAAGACCCGGGCAGAAAGAAACGCCCACGCCCCAACAGATTCGGTTAGTTAGTTTATGGGCAAAGTCAGCGTGTTGCCACTTTATTGCCTGCTTTACATTTCTGTTAGTTTTCTATCCGCACCCAGGGGCAAAAAGACAAACACACACACAAATACATATGCATACAAACAAGAAGTGTGTGTGTGAAGTCGTGTTATGCTTTGCGGCCAAATTAAAATTCGACTTAATCGTTTAAACATTTAAAAGGCAAACTAAAAGCCAGCAGGCGTCGCAAAGTTTCCCATTTCCCCAGCTCCCCCTTATCTGCCACCTCCTACTTCACCACTTCCTTCTCCACCACCTTCTTCCCCCTTCTGCTCCTTTTTCCGACCCCCTTCTTTCTCCTCTTCCTTTTTGCTTTTTTTGCATGCGCAGCTCAACATGCGCCAAAAGTTGTAGCAGCCTGTTGCTGTCCTGCTCACACAGCCAGGCTTTAATGAGTGAGCGCCACACAACAAACATGGCTGCCGCTGCTCTCTCTCTCTCTCTTTTTCTCTCCCTCTTCTCCACCAAAAACTCCATTCCAAAAGAGAGTGCAAGAGAGATGGCCTGCATGAAGATTTTTACGGGATAAATACCCCAAATAAAAGAGAGGGAAAATGCTCTTTTTGCACAATTCAAAAATGTTAATTAAAATTTAAATGCTTACTGGGGACCCGTGGCAAATTAAATTTTTGATTGATTCATCCACAGGACTTCTGCTGAACCGGCAAAATAAAATCATGGAGCACAAAGTTGCCTTGTCAACCGTTCCCAGTACCAAATTTCAATTACCACCAAAATATCTTAACTACCGCTTGGGGTAATAAACCCAAATGGTCCGGAAAATAAATGTGTATATTAAAGCATAAAATAAATATATGTGCGAACATTAGCTGCAACAGCTAAATTATAAATCCGATTTATGAGCCATTATATTTTTGGGGGGTGCCAAAAAAATATGTAAGCAAAAAAAGTTAAGGTCCAATAGCAAATTTAGTAAAATGTTAGCAGCTTGCCAACTAATTTCAATTTAATGCCTTTCCTTTATTACCATTCGTTTAGTACTTTTAATTGTTAGGGAATCATGGATTTGTGTTTTGTTGAATTTTTTCAATTTAAGCTTTGAACGAAGTTAATGACATTTTTTATTAGCTTGATAATAAATCCTATTTATGAGCCATAACATTTAACCTCTTTCAAAACAATAGGTAAAATTGATTGGATTTTATGCAGCTTATATTATATGTCTAATAATACCGATTTAATATTTTTAACAGGCTTAATTATTGGTTGAGTTTTGTAGCTTAAGTTTGGCAATACTTATGCCGACACGTTTATATAGTATTATAAAAGGAATTTTAAATTTAGTTTAATTTTTGATATTGCCAGTTCACGTGTTTATATTTTAAAGCGTGGGCGTTTCTCTTTATATAGTTCCGTTTCAATTTAGTCATTATCCGAGCACAATTTAGTAATGCTAATTTAGTTGTTTTGGCCAAGATTGCTCCTAATGCCACACTGACATGCAATGGTGGATTTTGTTTTCCATTGTTTCTGCTTTTTTTTTCTTTCAGTTCATTATTTTGGAAAGGTTTCCACCTCTGACAAAAGAGGGCAATGAAAAGAATTCCAATTGAGTGGAGAACTCGAGAGACGCCGGCAAAATGCGAAGAACTCGGAGGCAGTGTTGTTGATAGCAATCAACATCAATTAAAGCAGCTGTCTGTCTTGTTGTTGGCCGTGTAATTATATTTGCTGCTGCGCGTTTTTGGCTTCATCATCATCATCATCACCATGGTCATTACCCATGCATTGTGCACCGCCAGCAACATGTTGCTGCTGCGCCTCCAAGTAGCAACTGTCCGTCTGTCAGTTCTGATGGCAACTGTTGATAATTATAATCCGCTTGTGGTTAAAATGGTGTTGCCTACCTTACTGGCGATAAGCGCGCATGAATAATTATGTTGCCGCTGTCTCCGAGTTGTTGCTGCTCCTGCTAATGCTGATGTTGCTGCTGTTGCTGCTGTTGCTGCTGTTGCTTTTGCTGTTGCTGCAATGTCGCCTGCGCGACAACTCATGAATAATTAATGCACTGCCGCGACTGCCGGCGACTGGCTGAAATGTTGCTGCCGTAGCAGCCGCAGAAGCAGCAGCAGCAACTTGTCTTGGTATCTTTTCAATTACAGCAGGAAATCGTGAATTACGGCGAACCAGAGTTAGAGTTGGCCATAAAGGAGCAAATGCTGTTCTCATTGTTGATTAAACTTGACAGCTCTTATTGTTGTTGTTCAAATATTTATTAAATACACAGAAAATCTCCTCAGAGGGTGCCGACAACAATTAACACTTGAATGGCAGCGGCGGCACAGAGGCAGTAGCGCAACTATTATCAACTCAATTTGAATAAATTCGCTCGTGACACAAAAGTAAAGAAGGGGAAAACGCTGAAATTCCCACCTTAAATTAAATAAGCAATGAGTTTGTCTCGCAAAAAAAATAAAGGTTCGGGGCGGTCGCACAATTGGCACTTGAAAGGCATCAAGATACAATGGCAATAACTGCAGCAGCAACATCAGCAGGGGAGAAGCGGCAACAGCAACAACAACAGCAACAGCAGCGGCAAACAAGCTAAACAAGTATTGCTGCTGAGCCGAGGAGCAACAGCAACGACGGCAGCAACATCAGCAGATAAAAGGCAGACAAAAGGCACGAGATGTGAGAGACGTCTAGGGTTGCTGCTGCATGGGAATTGAATTCCATTCAAAAGACGGCAGCAGGCTGTTTGTCATACTTGCAACAGCGGCAACAACAGCAGCAACATTGCCAAGAAGCAGAACCCAGTGAAATGGCTTACATGCATTTCTCTGCCTCTCTTCCAGCAGGCGTGTTGAGGTGTGTTGAGATAGCATCTTGCATAAAATTACTGCCAGTGGTAGGAGCAACATCAGCATCTCCACCAGCAGCAGCAGCAGCAGCAACAGCAGCAGCAGGAGCAACAGCAGCAGCCACCAGCGACGTGGTTGCCTGATGCTATGCCACTGATAGCCTCGAAATTGTTGGCAGTTGCAATTTGCTGTTTGGAATTTTAAGCGAGCCAACAATGAAGTTCAAACCGAAGCGAAGGAAACCAAAAAAAAAAAGAAACAAAAAAGCCAACAAAAAGATAAAAACCCAGAGAGCCCAAAGGAAGAGGAACCCGACAGCAACATCATTCTCATGCTCATCAGCAGCACCAGCAGCACAAAGTTTAACCCGTCTCTGGTATCGATTTTTGATTGCCTTTAAAAATATTCGATTTTTGGGACAAAGGAAGTCTAGATTGTTGCCAGCTAAATTGCTTTTATTCATAGTTTTGAGTCGGAAACATGTCATGTTTGCATAATACTGATAACTTTATTGGAAAGTTGTTAAACTGAGTCGTAACTCTTCTTTACAGACAAATTCTGTCTTTTTGTTTGCCTTGAGTTGAGCTTTCATTTAAACCTCAGATTTTCCATTCCTAGCAATGTTTGTTCAAGACTATATGTGAAAAGAGAAATATGCAAATACCAAAGAACATAATCTGACATTATTTTTAGCTGAACTACTAGCATATCTTAATATTCAAATACTCAATAACTTATTTTTTTATGAACGTAGATTTGGCCCAATTTAGTTCAACTCATTAAATTTAACCTGACTAAAAACCATAACTATCTTTATAAGTTTGATTACCATTTTATAAATCAGTCACTTCCTACCCTGCAACGCTGAAAATGGGTTAAGTTTTGGTCTCTGTTTTCAAAGTTGGAGCCAGCGCTAAATTCGAGACCTGCGATTGCAATAAAAGTCAGCAGGCAGTCACTGATGTGTTGCTGGTGCCCACCTCTCCACATCCGCATCCACATCCACATCCAGCTCCTGCTCGAATCTCCTGCTCCTTCCCCATTTGAATTTCATTTCAGTGGTGCCTTTCGTTTTTATTTATTTTTTATTTTTCAGCTCGCTTCCATTCAATTTCTGCTGCTGCCTTGCCGCCATCTGAGCTTTGCATAAGCCCGTAGTTCATTTGAGAGAAACAAAACAAAGCAAAACCAAATAAAACAAACCAAACCAAAGGCGAGGAAAAAAATCGAAATAAGATATAGTCGGGCAGCGGCAGCAGCAGCCAGCACGATTTATGTTAATCAGACAAGAAGGCAGGGGTCCTGTCTTTTGGGGGAAATCGGGGAGCCAGCGCCAGCCAGTTGCATTCAATCATCTTTTATCTGGCAGGCATCGGCGGAGTTTGGTGGGGATTTCTTTTTCTTGTGGGTATTATGTATCGCTTAGTTGCATTTGGCGCACTTTCGGATTTTTCCCTCTTTCTCCCATTGCCAAGTCAAAGTTTGATTCGTGTTTTCGTATTTTGCCGCAGCGAGACTTCAATTTGATTTGCCGCTATCGATTTGATTTCAATTTGCCAAATGCTCTGGCTATTTATCTCAATGACTCACTCGTTGTCCCTTCTTTTTCCGATTTGTTCAGTCAGGGTGAAAGTCGAATTCAATGGGAATGTAAAGGCTAGTAAAAGGCAGAAGAAAATCCTACCTTTATGTGTATTTTAATCCTACTTCTTGCTATTTAAAATACAATTTTCATGTACACATTTAAATATCAAATACAATAAACATTGTAGTTAAGGGTCTATAATACACTTCATTACTTACACAGAATTGATCGAAAAAAAACGGGACGAAAGCAGAGTAATTGAATACCAACCTGTAATGAGAACAATTATAATAATAAATTAATTACGATTGCAATTAAATATGTACATAATAAAATTATTTCAGCAGAAAACAAATAAATGGTTTCTGTTTAATTTGCAATTGAAAATCATCAAAATGACGCACACACAATAAGCCCAAAACTCAAATGGGAAAATCAAAAATGTATAGAGTGAGATACTGGCGCTGATGGAATCGAATAAAGGGAAAAATAGAAAATATCTGACGGCTGGCAAAATTCTGCCTCAAATTCATTTAGCAAGTTGAATTTTAAGTGCTCCACAGCAGCTTCTTCCTGCTCCCTCCCCACTCACTTTGTTTAGTTTGGGATGCTTTGGTTTCCCCTTAAATAATTCACAAACATTTTCAGCCAAAATGCTGGCAAAAAACATATTTTTTTTCGTTCGTTTGCAGTTTATAACAGGAATATACAGAAGGCATGGGAATAAACTGAAAATCTCATTAGGGTGTGTCAGCAATAAACATTTTTTTTTCTTTCATTATCTTAAATGGAAAATATAATTTATTTATAGTCCGTATATTGGATTTTCATTTTACCGACTGTTGATTTAGCTTCCAATTGTTCAAATGAAATTTTAGTGCCAAAGAAACATATTATTTGTGTTTTTGCTTTAAAGCTTAAACTGGTCATACTTTGCTAGTCAAAATAAGCAGTGTGACCTTAATGTTGAAAACAATCTCAAAATTAGGGTATTAACAACATAAATGTATATTTCATGTTTTTGGTGTTTCTTATTGAATCACCCTAGCCCAGTGGGTAACATGCGAATGACTCGCTGACTGAAAGGCTGAAATGCTAAAATGACTGACTGCCAGTCCGACTGTCCGACTTGTTCTGGCTCCTCTTCTTCTTTTTCACTATGCAGCGCGGCACAAAAAGTGAAAAATAAAGAAGAGGAAGAAGATATATAGTAGTTGTGCCATTTTTGCGCTTTTCATGCACTTTTTACGCCGGATGTGCAGCACGGTGGGTGGAGGGGGGGTTGAAAAAATGCCGAAAAAGAGAGCACACAGCAAAAGAAATTTGTAATTTCAACAAAGCAACGAAGAAAATGGCACAAAAAGGCCACACCCACACGCCCAACTCACTATTTTACAATTTTTTATATACACATATACTTTTCTTTTTTATTTTTTTCCCTCCCGTTGAACTAAAAACTTTTCCGCCCAGCGCCATCGTTTGAGTGGGCGGGGTAAATGCGTTTTTGATGCTGTTTTTTGGGTGGGCGGTTCGGTTTGGTTTGGTTTGGTAGCATTTTGCATTTTGTTTTTCGCCACTGGCACTTGGCAAGTTAAAGCATTAAGCTGATGCCAATTATGCATCGTTTGCCTGCTCCATTCCCCATTCCCCATTCCCCAGAAGTTTTCAGTTTTCAGGAGCGAATGTTAACCCTCTTCGGTTGGCTTGCTATCGCTGTTGGGCAAAATTGAAACAACTTTTGCAATTACTTTCCGTAAACAAAACAAATGTGCTCGAGTCACGCAATCGCCTCTGTCTGTCCCCAAAACAATAATTACCCAAGCATTGTTCATGCATACATTCATATAATGGTAATGACAATAACGAGGTTGAGCGGTTAACGGGGTGAGTGGGGGGGTGTGTAAAGGTTTAGTGGCAAGAGGGTAGAGGTGGAGGGATGACAGGTGGAGGCAAAGTTGCTTGTCTTGAACAAGTTGTTAAATTGTTATTTTAGCGCTTTGTTTTCCCTTCTTCACTTTCTGGCCGACGAATGATTAACAGAACCCAGGTACGTACAGTGAACGCCCACAAATAAAGAACCCTAATTGAAGTGTTTTCCACCCTTCAATCATGTCGAGTGGTGAGCGTTGAACGAAGGGGAATATGCAAATTGCTAATTTACATTCGAACAGTTGATGCCAAAATTATAGCACTGAACATGCAAGCCAAAAATTGAAAAAAAAATAATGGTATTCCAAACATACAAAAGAATTATATAATGGTCAAATTGCTAAAATGATGGTGCTAATTTAGTAATGTTAAGAATATTTTGACTGGTATTTTCAGCATGCTATTAGACCGACTTCTATTGTATTTATGCACAGAAAATGCGTATATCGGATATATGCACTCACCCTTGCCATACCATCCTCCCGCAATCCCCTTTCTCATTTGCATAACGTATTCAGACCGAGTGGTATGCAACAATTTTATTATTACGTTTATTTGACTTGCATATACGCATACACAAGCAGTTTTCCACAGGACATGCAGACAGACAGGACAAGCAGGATTGCAATTTCCATTGTCGGTTGCTGTTGTGAATGGCTCGTAAATCCTCACAGAAAACCGAGATACTCACGCATGCATTCGCCCTCTGGCAATTCTATTTAATTTCAAACACGACTACTGCTCTTTCTCCATTTAATTACGCCCTGAAATAGACATGGAATTGTTTCAACTGGTCAGAAATTGGAGCCTGCAAAACACCTTCATTGTTATATCTGCTATCTGGATTGGTCCTCTACACTGCAACGACCCCATTTCGGACCACAATACACCCACTCGATAATTCAATTATGCATGCCATTTAATGTGTCAGGCTTGTATGTTCCTCTGTGGAGGGGATGAAGTCAACTAATTTCAATTTTCCATAAAGCGAACATTGTTCCAGGCCAAACCGCACCCAATCTAATCAATTTTGCATATACTGCACAAATTATATTTGTGTTTTGTCCACTCCATTTTGCAATTCAAATATTATTCTCGATTCGAGTGGTGTGCGTGTTATGTGGTTTTCGCTCCTTCCTGCAGATTACAACTCCCAGTCACGTATTGTGAAGTATGAGAATTCCGAAACCAAATTGAGAATGCCTTTTTATGGAAAATTCTTGGCGCTTTTTCCAGCTCTTCAGGAGTCACTTGTGTGTGAGATGCCTTGATTTGGTTGGAATAGTTTTATTTAACTGGTTTTATTCAACCCGATTGAAAAGAGCTTAACCACAAAATAAAAAGGATTTTGATTTAGTGTTTTTATGAGATAAAAAAAACATTTATTTCATATTAGAAGATGATGTAATTTAATAAAGTTTCATTTCATTGGGGGCAAATCTTTTTGATTGTGGCCTGTAAAAATGTTTTATTGAAAAACTTAAAAATTGGCTTAGTAATCTAACCAGCTACTACAATTATTTTTAGTTTTTGGCAGTTTGTCGAATTTATTTCGATCGATTATGGTCAAATATTTTTATATGCTCAAACATTTCAGCACTTGGCATTTATACAAAGTCTGGCAATGAATTACGGCACCTAATATCAAATAAAGTACTGTATTTATAAGTTGTATATTTTTGTTAGGAAATATTTTTCTATTTTTAGCACTGTTTTGGCTGCCTTTAACAAATTTAAGACCCATGGGGTTTTGTTCATCGGAATTACCGAGAAAATCACTTAGCTGTCAATGTTCCAATTAACATATTTCCCCGCTCATTTATTTAGCCAACATTTGCATTTCATTGCCGACCGCCCACGCCTTAAACAGAAACAGAAACCGAAACAAAAAACAAACAAATAAAATGCCTTCACACACTTTTGAGTTCAATGTCTCTTGCCCAAAAATCGCGATAAATTTAAGCAAAGTCAGCGAGCAACTGACTGGGTGAAAAATAAAACGATTCTGTCATTTTGTCATTTTTTTGAATGAAGTCTAAATTTAAGTTAATGTTCGCACAATTTACAATTTTGTTCGACTTGCATGTAGATCACGTGGCGCAGCAGGGCGGAGTATTAAATTAATTAGTGGCCCCCACAAATTGGAGGTGTAGCATTTCGAAACCAATAAATAATGTAAATTAATTAGAGTGGAGTTTTATTTTCGCACATATACATATACACAGTATATACATATACATGGATAGATCAACAAAGCGACTGACTAGCGGACGAGCACCGCAATTTGCGCCCAATGCCCGGTAATTTAATTGAAAATGGCCGCCCCCGGGCGGCCCAGACAAAGGCCGATAATACCCGTACTGTATCTGAAATCCGCCGGGCGGATCAAGTTGTTTTTGTTTTTGTTGCTCTTGCTGCTGCTACTGCTGTATGCGAATGGCACTTGGCACGTTCCGTGCCAGCGAAAAAAAAACAAAATAAAATTCTCATAATAATTAAACGAAAAACGCGTTGATTGCATGCAATTTGCATTTTACGACTGGCGACGACGTGGGCAAACATGGCAATGAATGGGCAGGCACACCGGCCCAAGCTCTCCGTTTCGCGGGATATCAGATATGTAAAAGGCATCTACGAACCTGGCCCAGAGGTGTGTGCGTGATTGCATACTATACGTGACTGGTTTACCTGGCACTTTTTTCGACACTGTTTGACACTGGACAACTCCACATATCTTAAAACGTTGCCCAATTGATCGTTGGCTATTCGGTTGGGTAATTAGGTTGAGATATGATACAAATCTTTGGCATAGCATGCTCAGAAAGTGATCAACGTTGCATAAACTAAATATAGGAAAGGTCATCCATCACCGTTTAGGAATTTTTACTTAAGATTGAGGTTTAATTGTTTTATTTCGAGGCCCATGTTATTATTATAACATAAAAGCAAGTAAACCCAAAATATATTTTTATATGCAATCAACTTTTACAGCATGAAAACTGCAATAAAAATCTTAATTACAAATTTTTTTTTCTGAGATAATATTAGGAATTCATAATAAATATCATTAGTTGGAAATATAAGTTGTTATAATTTGAAAATATTGACATCATCATAAAAATAAAATTTAAAAATTTTTTTAAATTGTACTAGTGAATTTAATTTGCTGGGTATAAACAGATATATTTAAAATTTAGACCCATTGTTCGTGAGTCACGCGACCATCGCCAGATGTTTTTCCCCAGCGTGCAGGGGTGCTTGTTAGGGCAGGTCCAAAAGCTGGCGTGGAAACGGCAGTAATTGAAACTCAATAAGCCAGGGCTATTATTATCAGGTTGGAGACTCCACACCTCAGTCCAGTGATAGGCAAACCCCCTCCTTAATTAACCCACAACAGCCCCAGGCATTTGATTGACAAACGATTCTGTTCGATTAGCCTAATGAGAAATGGCAGAACACTCGACATCAATATAGGTAAAATACCACAGAGCAAATATAAATTTCTATGTGATTTCAAAACTCAATGCTATTACTCATTTAATATTGAAATCAGGGGAGCAAAATAAACTGTGCCTGCTTCCGTTTCTGATTTTGATTTTCCTTATAATTTATGCCGTTCCTGTCGTTGTTTTGTTTATAATACATAAATAATCAAATGGGAATTCTCGCAGTTTTCATTTGCTGTGCTGCAAAACGAAAAGGAAAACAAACAGCAGCTGCTGGGAAAATCGCTTTTCAATCGTCACTTCCCGCAGAGAAGATCAAAAGCGGTTTGTGGGCGGAAAATCAACACTCGTCCAACCATTTTGGCCTTAATCACGCATAATCCTTCGAAATAATAATGCAAATTCTCCAAAGATTTACTGGCATTAATTTGATATCAATAGCCAACCAAACATTCAAATGCTTTGAAAATGAAATAAAGAAAAATTCTAAATGGTTGAATAATATATAATTTTTCTGGGTAAACCTGTCAAGGGGCGTTCAAAATTTGAGCACATCTCTTTGGGAACTTTGCCAATTTCCCACCGAGAAATGATAGATGTATGTGGATTTTTAGCCAAGCCAAGCAAATGTCATAATGATGTGTAATTATCGTTTTTCGCCTGATAGAGTACAAATTATTTCGCGACATTATTTTACAATATTTCAAGAGTTCATTCACGGCAGTGGGGTAATTTTATTTATTTGCTGTTAATTAATGTCAAGCATTTCAATAACCACAATCCACAAAGGAAAAGCGCACAATTGAAATTTATGAATGCCCCTGGGCGGTGTTTTTGTTATTTATTTATTTTTTTTTTTTTTCTTTTTTGTACGCTGTTAATTTTCATGTTGCTGCTCGCGAGCTGTTTCATGCTTCATGGTGCATGAAATGCAACAGCAACCGAAACGGCAACAACTACAATAAATTTGTTAAATGAAATGCCTGTTGTTGTAAATCATCAATGCAAATGCTGTTCAAACAATAGGCGCCAATGCAGGAAATTTCCCGAGTTTACTGTTTTTTTTTTTTTTTTCATTTGATTTTTTTATTTTTAATTTGCTTTATTCAAATGAACGTGTTGTTGGCATGGTTGTTGGTTGGCCACCACCGAGTGTATCACCTCAATTTGTGGGCGACAAGCCACGCCCCTTCGTCCTGCCTGCGGTTTCTGGCCATTGCGTGCCAAAGTTTCCACCTTTTGCGATGGCCAATGTCCTCACCGCACATCAACAACAACAAGAGCCACAGTCTGAGTGCAATTAAAGGATGCGATGCATCAACCAAAACGACTAAAAGATACTCTCTTAGATTTTATTTAATCAGTTTAAGGTAAATACTGCTTTAAAAAGCGCTTTTTAACATTTACAAATCTTACAATAATATTTGTAAGCCAAAATTTAATGTTAATTAAGTCAAACTTTTTTATACGTCGGCTTACTGAGTAAAGCCAATTTTAAATGTAGTTTTTATATGAAATTTTTAAAAGTCAATGGCAGTTTCTGTTATATAAATATGAGATAAATAATTTAAATTTTATATGGATTTGTTAAATGAACAAAAAAAGCTATATTTATGTTTACAATAAAAGGTTATATTTTGCTGTTTTTATTTGGAACACATTTTATAAAACACCATTTCGATAAATAATTCCAGCATCGAAAAAAAAACCCTTGACAAATGCAGGGTAAAACAAAAACTTACCATAATGGCCAGCATGTTTGCATTGTGTGCAATTAACGTTGCAGAAACAACAGCAGCAAAAACAAAAATGAAAAATCAGCCAACAAATCAAATATGCACGAAAACAATAATCAATGCGAAATGGGAGGAAATGGGGTAGGGTTTACACGTATGTGTTTATACGGACCTCTTATATCGAAGCAATGCAGTTTGCTCGATTAAATTTTAAGTGCCGTGTCATTAAAATCGCGTGCGAGGTTTGCTCGAGCTGTTCACTTTTGAAAAACGGGGCAAAACGGGGGTTTTGTGTGCTTCTGGGGAGGCGTGTTTGGCAGGTGATTTGCAAAAATAAAAAAAAAACAGAATAAAGGCGATTGCAAAAAAAAAAAAGAGGTCCAAAACAAAAGAAACAAGCTGCCAATTGCTGATGGGGGGGAAGGAAAACAACTGATTTTAATGCAGCGCAAGACCAGAAGTACCACATTCGACTAAAATCTGTGAAAATAAATCACCACAGTTTATGTGATGTTTTCTCTTGCCAATAAAGATTCTTAAATTTGTATATTTTTTTTAATACCAGATTAAGGAAAACGAGAATATATCACTAGCTAGGGGTATTAAATCACTTTTAACTAGATTTTTGTGTTTATTTGCAAAGGTTAAATAAGTTTGTGCTTGGAAAGTTATTTTTTTTTTGCAATAGTAATAGTTTCATTTTGTTTTTTTCCGCTTTAACTGAATAACACTTATTTTGGTAATCAATTTTCTCTGCCTCCTTTTAGTTTAATCAGTTCTCTTTTAACCCTTAAACGTATTCCAATTTTCCGGGTTCAAGTTCAAGTTAATTTCACGTTGTTTGCGGGTCTATCATTAAGCTGGTAAATACAGGTTGCAACATTCACACCCTCATCGTCATTATCGTTATCATTCCCGCCGTCGTGATCATTATCAACGTCATCATCCCCATATGTCAATTAGCTTAGAATGAAGGAAATGTGGAAAAGAGCGGTGGAGGAAATGATTTCGGTTGTGTCATTAGGCCGAGTAGAAAAAAAAAAAGAAAATGAGCAAAGAGGCGCACTAATTAAAGCAACAAAGCAGCGGGCGTATATATAAAAGCAAAGTACTAAAAGCGAAAAGGGAGCAAAATTAATTGAGTTGGAAAGCAGGGGACAACCTGCCCAATCCACCCCCACACGCAAAATGAAACAAAGGGCGTGGCGCTTAAATTAATGATGACCCAACCGAATGGTTTTCTTCTACACCCCCCCACCACCCCCACCCACATTGAAATTGAATTAAAAATTGTTTATTGTTAATTTGCAATATGCACACACTCTTATACACTCGTGCGCCTAATTAAAGCTGGCTAAGAGTGAACACCCATTAAAGCTGATTTGCCGCTTGACTTGGCTCACAGAGAAACTCGTTTTATTCGCGCATTTCGCATTTTATCAGGCATTACGTATACGAGCCGTGTGCAGGCGACAGGGGAAGTGACAAGGGGGAGCAAACCACAGGCAGGGCATATCCTGTGCGCTCTGCTCCAGGACATATACACACACATATAGAATCCTTGTTATTTTTTTTTTGTTCCTGCTCGTACATGGCATATCCGTTTGGAAAGGAGGAAAAGGCAGCTGGAATTTACAATGGCTGTCCCTGGCGCACACACACATGGCGCACAAATATAAAATATCCTGCCAGCTTGTGTGTCGCTTCCTGTGTGAGGACACGAACCCCAAACCCAAACCCGAACCCAAACCCAAACTAAAACCAACTGAAACCCAACAACCCTCCTCTCCTCTGAGCGGGGAAAATCCCACCCTGACGTTTATTTTGTCGCAGTGACAACAACAAAGAGGCATTTGCTGTTGGCTTTATTATTGTTTTTGTTGCTCCTGTTTTGTCCACAGGCCAAAGGGGAACAGGGGCAGGGACATGGGCGGGGGCGTGGGCTGGCTTTTGTTTAGGTGGGCGTGTGCGGCGTTGTTTTCCCTGTACACCCCTTACTTTTCGATTTGTGGACATTGCCGCTGCCCTCCTTCATGACAAAGTTAAGGAAAACCTTTTCATTAAATGAAAGCTTTAAGTTTTGATAGGATAACATCATTAAATTATTGGTTAAAAACTTGTTTTTAAAGCGAAGAAAATATTATCTGTGATATACATCATAATATTTGAAAATTATATCGTTAACTCTTGCAAATTAAAATATAGTTTCTTAATTAAACTTTCTTAGTATTTTTCTTAATACCTAGAAAAGCAAATTTTATTTTTTTAAGTATCTAAGTAAATACAGTAGTTCCATTTTTCGTTAGCCGTTTGACAAATATTTTTGTCTACAAAGACATTTTTGTTTGATTTAATACAAAGAAAACAAACCAAATGTCTCGTTCTGTTATTCGCCATTTGACAAATATTTATTTGCCATAAAAACAGCTTCATATTAAACACCAACTTGAAGTTATGATTTAACTTTGGCATGGAGGAAAAATGGAATGAAATATTTTCAAGCACGTGGTTTGAGTGCACGCGTGGACGCACAAAATGAAACGTGACGAGTGCCGACAATTGTGTTTAACCCCGCGTCCACTTTGGCCACCCTCTATAAGGAAAACCTCCCCTACTCCCCGATAAAAACCAAAGCACGTGCCCGAGTTCCTCGAGCCCGAAACAAATGTTATTTTTATTGTTATTTCAGTTATAACTTACTTTCCATCACCCCTTTTTAACCCTTTTTCTGTGGTTTTCCATCACCCATATAGATCCGAAAACCAAAAAACCCCGATGGCGAGGAAAATCGTACATACATATGGCATAGCATACATGTATCCATTGCATGTTGAACTCAAATTAGCTGAAAGCAATTTCCAGGGGGAAAAAAGAGAGCGAGGGTAAATGGAACTCGTCATGGGGCGAAACGGAATGGGACATTTCCCAAACCCAATATTTGATACTTCAGTTTAGTTTATTTATTTTTCTCACTCTCAGCTACTCTTCTTGCCCTCCTTTGACTTCTAATAGATTAAATTGCCAACTGTGCAAAAGTTTGTGACTACTTCTTCTTTTTTTTTTTTCGTCAGGTCTACGTAATTCGGTATTAGCATTTTGTTAATTAAAAGCAAACTGAACTAAGCTGAATAATTCAACAGAGAGGCGGCTGGAGATAAAGGACGAGAGACAGATACACATACGCCCGTCTGGCTGTCTCAACAGGGATTTTCAGTGGGAGAGCAGCGGAGATAAATGGCGGTTTTATGCAAAAGTCCTCAGGATAATGCGTACAAATCCTTTGTCTCTACATGGACTGGGTGTGTGTGATAATGCAAAGACACAAACACTCAACAAAAAGGCTTGAAAAAAATCACTTGCACAACTTTTAAAGCATATTTTTTTTACCCCCTTTTATTTTTGGTGAATATTTGACTATGAAGTGTTGAATTTTAATTTTTTAAAATTACTACTTTTACAAAATATATTTTTAAAAGCTGTTAAAGAGCTTACCAAACTTAAAACTTGTATTTCTCCATTTAAAAACAAATCAAATAGTATACAAAAGATAAAATATTAGTATTCACATCAAACATATTCTTATTTATTTTAAGGTTTTAGTTAAAATGTAAATGCAATGCTGATGGAAAGTTAAATAACTTTAGCTTGTTGCTGTTTGTCTGGTTACCCAAGCTTCTTCAAACACGAAACTGTCGTGCATATGAATACATTTACCACTCCTTTCCCTTTTTCATGTTCAACTAAAACGCATACAAGCACACACATGCTGTGTGTAACAAAGTATTCTAGTCAAAAGTTTTGCAAGTTGTCGCGAGTCCCCGGCTCCTTTTTCCTTGGGCCATAATGAAGGTCTGGTGGAATTGCTTCCCCGGCAACGCTCATCAGCAGCTTGGGAAACGGCGTTGCCTTTTACTTTGGCCACTGCGACTGCCACTTTCGAATCAGTTGACGCCCACGAGCGAAACTTTTGCCGCTGCAGCCACGATTAAATATATGTAAATCAAGCAGCAGAAGCAGCAGCAGCACTAGGAATAGCAAAAGCAACAGCAACTTGTGAAAATCAAATTAAGCAGCA
The DNA here is from genome assembly GCA_018153305.1 of Drosophila kurseongensis. Lineage (NCBI taxonomy): Eukaryota > Metazoa > Arthropoda > Insecta > Diptera > Drosophilidae > Drosophila > Drosophila kurseongensis. The sequence goes on along the minus strand of JAECXX010000004.1, from coordinate 17,129,670 downwards.
ACATCTCGGGGTGGAAAACGAAGTTCTTCTTGCTTGCCAAGGAGCAAAGTGGGAAAAGTGGGAAAAGTGTGGGCGACAACACACTGCGACAAATGCAGACAGAGTCAACAATGTCACTTCAGTCGTTTTGGGCTGTGTGCCAACGTTTGGATAACTCGAAGGGAAATTGCAAAGCGAAGGAATTCCCCACTTCCCCTTTGGGGGGAGGGAAAAACGGAGAAAAGGGCAACTGTAAAACACTAGAGGGAAAACTGGCAGAAATTTTTCCTGCATCCATGGAAAACCATTCCACTAGACTGCACCACCACCACCACCCACTCTTTGCACTGATTTCATCCGAAAGGCTTAAGGCAAGGGGGTTACGGGGGTAAAACGTGGGTAAAATGTCAGGGAAAATGGAAGGAAAAACGAAGAGCTGAGGATAGTCCAAGTTGGCATACGAAATTGAATTGAAGTGCGCTTCAGTTTGTGTTGCCAGGCAGAAGGAAGTAGTTAAGTGAACTCAAGGGAAAACTTTTTCGTGCCGAGAGAAAGAGGAAAATAATAACGAGAAAGCGGGGAAAAGGGGTTGGAAATAAACTTGCAGAATCGACCAGTTGGATGCCCCAGGTAAAATAAACACTTAAAAGTATATTCCATTCTTCTCTGAGCTGCAATTAAAAATCTTCAACTCCTAACTGGGAATTAAAACAAACTTAAAATATCTTCGAAAACTTCCCTCAAACAAGTTTCAAAGTCTTAGTATGCCCAGGACAACTTTACAGGGTATGGCTGTGCAAGATAGGACATTTCCTAGAATTTCTTGGCATGTGTCTTACGTAAAAGTTTACTGCTTGCAATTTAACTACCCACCCACATTTACTTCTCTTTCAGATTCAGCTGTTTCCGAAAGTTTCCTTTTATTGGCAATAGTTCTCAGCAATTACAAAATAAACAGAAATTGGATAAGGCGCCTGGATTCCTGACTTATTTCCTGGCTATATCTGAAGGGAGTGTATCTGAATAAATAAAATAGTTACCCTGATTATTTTTTGAGGCCATGTTTAACTACTGTTTTGTTTCAATAAATTATGCATTTATTTTGGTGGGCACTTAGTTAATACAAAGTGTTAGAACTAACCAACAGTCTATGTTCAAAGTAAATAACACTCACAAAACTGGTTTAATTTCCTAATAAGCCCCATATACCGACAACTTTTTGCCAAACTTAACCAATTCCAGGAAATGCTGTCGAGTAGAAGATACCTAACCCAAATAATAAATGAAGAAAACTTTCCTTTTAAAACGTCAACAGAAGGTCAGTTTTGCTTCCTGGCTTTTTTTTCAGCATGTTATAAATCCATCCCAAAATCCTCCGGCAATCCAAAAAGAGTCAAACAAATTTCTGTTGGCATTGATAAATGTTTGGCTTGTCAAAGTTTGTTGTTTCCTCTAAAAACTTGGCTCATTTCAATGATGCTTCCGAGAACATCACGTCAGATTGCTATGGCATTACGGATAGATAAAATAAAACCACAGCTGTTCCTGCGGTGCCACGCCCACCTAAAATCGACGGCCGCCCACGCAGACAAGTGTCAAGTGTGGTATGCAAATGTGCCACAGGCGACAATGTTCGGAATTTCAGAGAGACCGACGGAACACAGATTTTCATGTGATTTTAATTTATAGTTCAACTCGGTCTCGTCGCACTTTTTGTCTTCAACACAAAGGCAAGCAAAACAAACAAAACAAATGTATAAATACATTTTTTATTGAGCACCAGAAGGCGAAATAGATTTAAATTTAAATAAATTAAAAGGCCAACGAACAAGACAATAAAATGTGGCTTTTGGCAATTTGTACCATAGCGAAAACAAAACAATTTCTCGCCGCATTTTGTAGTAATAAAATTATAATTTTATATTTAAAAATATTTGGCCTCGAAATGCAATAACTCACAAAAATATAGGCATGTGTGTATATCAAAATATATATACACAATAGATCCATCTCTGTATAGTATATATGGGTATGATAAATTCAACAAAACAGAAAACATTTATTGCCTCGAAGCGCCTTGCTGAATATTTATTTGCCTTAGCAATTTTTCAGCAGCAGCAAAACGACAAGGAGAAATGAAAACAAAATATTACGCATACGCCGCATTGAACATGTCAGCAAATGAGATATACCCTGCACAAAAAACTCAAGTACTTTGTTGAGGTGTAATAGACAAGTGTCTACGCTTGTTTGTTTTGTTATTTATTATTTCACCTAAATATTTTTATATTTCACTTTGTAAAATCCCGTACAAAAATAAATAAATTCAAAGCTTAAGTCTGGCGTTCTTCTGTTATTTTTACACACAAAAAAAAGGGGGTATTAAGGTTCACCGTTTTCTCCATCCAGTGCACGAGAAGTATTTAAAATTTGAGATATTTTTAGAAATTGTTCATCTCGCTGCTGTCGACATAGCTCAGCATTGGTGGCCATTAATTATGAGCGGAAAACGGGAAGTGAGGGGTGTTGTTCTCGGCCAGCCACAAAGTTAAATTGATTTTCAAGTGCTCGAGAATCTCTTGAATATTCGCCTCTTACAATTGGGAAATAATAAAACAAATTAACTTGTTTGTTTATTAATTAAAAGTGTGTTTGTATATAGCCAGCGGCCAAAGGGGTGGGGCTTTGCTTTGAGTTTGCCCGAAACACAAACTCACAATCAGGCAATTCGAACATTTCCATTGAAATTACGCGCTGTCGGATTTTTATTTCGACTTTGCCTTTTATTTTTTGTTGGACACATTTTTCACACGTAATTCCGACAGTTTTATCCGACGTGCATGTGTCGGTTTGTTTCTTATTTTGGAGTGTATTTCATTTTCGTATGCCAAATGTGCGAACTGTCATAAATTTTATGGCCCACAAAAAAAAAGAAAGAAAGCAAAAAGCATGTGCTTGGGGGTGAGTTCCAGTTTGGGCCATGAAATTTGGTATTCAGTTTATTTTTCTTTTATTTGAATTTTTATTACTTCTGCTTTGAGAGATCAACGAAAAATTTGTGTATGCCAACGGTGTCAAAACTTTATGCGACGGAGTTGACTTTGCCAAAGAAAAAAAAGAACAGCAGTTAGTGGTTGCTTTTATTGGCCCGAGAACCCTATTAAAATACCACAAATTGGGCCATATTTCTGTTAAAGAAAATGTATTATCATGATAAATAAATACAATCGTCTTAAATGAGACTGGATACTCATTCTGTTTTTTATTGGCATTTCTTTAAATATCCAAATCGGTTTTATATATCAACATTTGTTCATCCTTAGACTGAAATAAAAATACAATTCAATTGTAAAAACGAATCTCAAACTCTTTAACAGTTTTATGACAGCATCGCAAAAACTTCTGTTCCACGACAACATGAAATGCACGAAATTTCATTAAAAATTCTTTGGCATGGAAAATGACCGCAAATAGTAAAAACAAAACCCCCGAATTGGGGAATATTTTCCGTTTATTTTATTTTTTTATTTACGGTTTTGGTTTTTGCAGAGTTTTTGCGGTTATGTTTGTGTATTCAACGAAGCCATGCGTGCATGTGAGAGAGTTGTGGTTTGGAAAGTTTTATGTTTTTGACTGATGGAGGGAAAATACTATAAATGAATAGTGGGCTGGGTGGTGGGGGTGTGGCTACGTTGGTTTGCTTTCATTAATGCCAAGCAAAACCAGAGACAAGTGGTAACAAAATAACCTAGGGATTGCACTTCACGATACCCCTCTAATGAATCAGCTTATTTGATTTTAAACAAGCGATATAAAGTGTTATTTTTGCCTGGCATACTCTGCATTTATATTTTATACACTGGGTATTAACAAAGTTGCGGTGTCAAAAAGGTCGAAAGCAAGCCACAGAAAATAGTTTTACTAAATTATCAAACACACACTACCCACCCCACCCACACTAACAGAATAATTATGCATATTAGTTGGTGTGGAATTTTGCCATTTTAGTTGCTCTGCCAAGTTCTGCGAGCGAAAATATTTTTAATTGCAAAAGTTTTTTAATTAAAAATTGCCCGCCCCTTAACAGCAGTGCGAAAAACTGAACTTACTCGAACTTCATTTGTTGTTTTGATAACTCTTTTCGCGACTAATTGGCACTCACCTGCAAAAGAGAGAAAATACGGAGAAGAGCATTAAGATAAATTCAGCAGATGCAAAACGGTTTGTATATTATAAAAGGCGCAATTTAAAACAATAAAATTCAATTTAATGTCGCAAAAAAAGCACAGTGGAAATGGAGATGGGGTAGTCCACAATAACCACATATACAGACACGCAGAGGCAATTAATGTGACGCATAAATAATTTATTGACATTCGCAATGACAATTGAATGGGTAAGTTGTTTCAGGGGCCACGGGAATGGGAATGGGGCAGGGGATCCATGCGACAAATGTGCAAACAGAAATAACAACCATCTGTGATTGGCAACACAATTGCAAATCTGCCAAAGACACAGAGAAACCGACAGTGAATAGCTCTTTCAATGCAACTTAATCTGCCACAAAACAAGAAGCAAAGAAATACTAAAATTTCTTCTTCACAAAACTCCATAAAATCTGATTTAGTAGCTACTAAAAATGTTTTATGGAACTGGTTTTTTGCTTGGGTTTCGGCAAAGCTTCTGTTTTTAGCTACTTGATTCTCTGAACCCGAAATGGTATGATTCAGCGAAGCGACAAGAATTGGCAATCCCAAAATTAAAACAATTTTGTGTGATAATTAAAAAACTTGAATCTAACGAACACTTAAGCAAGGCAAAAAAAATGTTTTATATTTCAAGTATATACTAATCATACCAAAAATATATAAATATCATCTTGCTACTAAAGTGTCAATATTATATTCATATTTTTCTTATCGATAACATTCTCATACTTATAATATTCACAGTACATTATAACATTCATTATACATTATAATATATAAAAACTCTTTATTTAACATTGGCTCCAACAAAAATATAGTTGTATGTCGTCTATTAACGAGCTGTTTTCATGTTTTTAGAGCCCTTAAAGCGTTTTTCATGTTTGGTCAGAGGTTAAACAGAGTGGCAACTTTCTAATCACACTTCCACGCCACATAAAGCCCACACTTTTCTCCATTTCTCCGGCCAGAACCACTAACTGTTTCTGCCTGCCGGGCCATCAATCAAAGGGGAATGGCCAGTCATGTTGTTGGGCCCCAACTAAGCAAGCAGCAACCATCGGACCAACGATGATGAGCAGCAGCGAAGAGATTAGTGGAGGCAAACAGCTTCGAATAACTTAATTAAATGGAACCCCCCGTTGGCGCCTTTCCACTCACTCACTCACTTCTCCTCACAATTGCCCTCCCGAAGGGACTTCCCCTCAAGTAGCTTCAATTAGCCGACTGAAAGCGGCGACAATGTCATTTACGAGACCTCTCGAGATTGACTTTTAATGACCGGAAATAAAATAAGAACGAAGAGAAGCTACAGAAGCGGCAACAGAAAATATTTAAGAGTTGAAACGACCGACTGAAAACAAGCCAAAAGAGAGACGAGAAAAGAAATAATAAAACTTGTGGTTTTTCCATTGTCAGTGGAGATGGTTGGGGTTTGGGTTGGGGGGGGGGGGGAAAGGCGGTGATTGCGGGGCGAAAACAGAGGCTCCGGCTCCAGAGGCAGCCAGCCAAATGAAAAATGTTTCAAACTGCCGCCCATTTGCCTGTCCCCAGTTGCAGCCCCCACTTCACTCCCCTTCCCTCCCCTTCCCTTCCCTTCACTTCACTTTACCCCTCGTCCCACTACTCTCCATTTCGTGATGAGGCTGATGACGATGGCAGCGAAAGGCAAAGGCAAAGCCAAAAGAGCCGCCTGTCGTCCAGAGACCGGAGTCGAAGTTAAAGCTAAAATAAAAGTTGGAGTCTGATGTTGGAGTCGACTTGGGTTGGGCTTCAGCGAGTTGATATAACAAAGCAACAGAAAAAAAAATAAATGTTCAGCCAGAACGTTGTCAGGGGCAGACAAATAAGCAACGAAGTTCTAAATACCCTCCATTATTTAAGTAACCAAAAGATGATACAGCTAATAATATGTAAGAAAAACCTCGTCCATCGAATATAATTTTCACAGCGCTTAACACCATCTACTAATGACACCTAATTTATATAATTAGAAGCAACAATGTCGAGGAAAACGCCTTTCAAGAACATAAAATCCTAAAGAGTAAACAAAATTACTAATTGGACTTAATTTGTATTATTACAAATCATTAGTTATTATCCTTCTTACAAAGTAATGCACAATAAACACCCGTAAACATTTGTAGATTGATGTAAAAACAAAATGGAAAGTTTAATGAAGTGAAACTGATACTGTTTACAAATTATTCATTTTATTTTTTAGTCTTTAATATTATTTTCTTAGTAAAGGGTGTTTAAAATTCGAGTAATTCTCAAAACTCAAAGAGTTAACATATATATCCCAACAGATTTCCACGTTTCGCTGTTCTACAGTTTTCGTACTCCCCACTTTTCCCCCCATCCAACTTATAATTTTGCCCCGGGCGCAGAGAGATTCATCTTCTTCGCTGTATTCGCCGCTCATTGAATTGATGAGCTTCGCCTCAAATGAGTTCAAAAGGTTAATAAACGTGCCTTGGCTTCGCTTCGCTTTGGTTCATTTGAATAGCTTCAAATAAAGCAATTTATCTAATTGTTTGCATTTGACAACGGCCACGCCCCTCGACTTTGCCCTGCCTCAAAAGCGGCAGCCCCAAACATTTTGTATGCACAAAGAAAAACGTATTTCCTTTTTGTGTTTTTCGTTTTTTGTTTTTTCGGTTTTTGGCCGACTAAATTATGCCAACGAATGCAAATTGTAGCTGACAATAATTGTGGGTGGGCGGGTGTGGGCGGCACAGTTCAATTGTTGTTGTTTGCCCGCCGTCGTCGTTGTTGCTAAATTGAGCAACACCAAGTGCCAAAAAATAAACCTAAAATTGCTGCCAGCACTTTGGCAATTTAATTATAGAGCGCAGACGACGGGCAGCAGCCACTTGAAACGGGGTCCCCCAGAGAAAAGGAAAAAAAAACCAAATAAAAAAACTAAAAATGCCCCATGCCACAGCCATTCGCTTTGCTCCCAGAAATATAGTTGCTCCCTCAAGCCGATTTGGCAATTGGAAGCCACTCGAGACTCAAGTCTGAGAGCAGGGCCAAACTTTTTTCGGCTTGGCACAAATATTTTGGCACTATCCGGCCGGCTTCAAATGAACTCTGCTTGGAGAAATGAATTTAGAATAAATGGTGCACACTTTTCAAAAAGCAGCCTGTGTTCATTTCATTGCTACAACACGTGGCGAATTTTTGATTAGAGAAACATTTCTTTATAAATGGAAATTAAGATACTAAAAAAATGGAATAGCCTTATAGTATTGAAACTATTTTAGATTATTTGATAGGATATTTTGCTTATGAACAGAATATATATTTTCTTTTAAAACTAGGAGTATAAATTTATAAAAGATATATGTTTAAAACATGTTCTTTAATAATATACTACAAAATCTTCCATTAAATAAACTCATTTAAAAACTTGTTTATAAAAGTTGAGAAATTAAATAACTTATTTATTTATGAGGTTATCAGTCTACGACTATTTTTTTCCGCTTCCAAGCACCGACTACAGATGTGATGAATGCTTTTGGCACTGGCGCAAATGCCTTGGCCAGGTGGCAGAAGCTCTATCAATAGAAGTGGGGAAAATAGCGACAAGCGGGTCTCGAGGGCGACGTAAAAAGCTGAATAGTGCGGTCGGTTGGCTTTGTTAATTTATGCAAATTGCACGGTGACCAAATGTCTGGGGAGTGAACAAAGTGCCCGTCATTAAGTAGTCTAAGCAGCGAGAGCCGCAACTCATATTATTGATTAAGTGCCGCCATTATTCGCTGCAATTAAAATAATTAATTAAATAGGTGCATGTTTGTGTGGGAAGGCGTTCCGGCGCCACTTAATATCGTCTTAGGTCGGCTTTGAGCTTTAACTTGGTTCAGTTCTGGTCGGCTCAGTCAAGACCGCTCGACAAGTTGAGTGTGGAAAAATCAATTTGCATATGCAAATTGTTTGCCATAACAATAGCCAGTTGTATTTTGCCGCTGAAGTGTTAATAAATATATATGTTTGTATATTTATATATGAAAAAGTAACTAAAAGATACACTGAACAGACTCGCAATAAATAACATCCAAAAAAATAAAAATCACCTTTATGACACAATCGATTTGTTTGTTCTGTCAAAAAAAATAGAGATAAAAACCAGGAGGAAACTGCGGGTGTGCCATTGCGTTTTTCCTGCCTGATTTATGCACTTGCCATCACTCATACGCCATGTTGTGCGTTGTTTGCCACCGCTTGAAATTAATTATGCAAATAATACGTTTTTCCCCTTTTATTTATGCACAATATTGGCTAGACATTTAGTTGGTTATGCATGCATGACCAGGCAAATTGAATTTGTCTGCGCGGCTTCGACAGATATCCAGTCGAATTTTATATTCCCCCTTCTTGTTTTTTGGCATTTTTAAATTGCATTTAACAGAAATATGATTTATGCACAGTTTATGGAACGCTGCACATATTAAAGAAACAAATGTTGAAAAAATATGCTTTTCTGGCTATAAATACAACATTTACATATTTGTACTACCATATTTGGCTCCAATTGGAAACGTTTTTCTCAAACAAATAATTCCATTTGATGCAATTTTAATTCGAAAGATAAAAGAAGAAAAAACAAAAACCAATTTTATATTTTTTGCAGAACAAAAGTGTTTAATAATTGTTTTTCGCTTAAGAGAACTCCATTGAATTCACCTTTAAATAAATAACTTTATTTTTACAAGGCAGAATTTAATAAAAGGCAATTATAATATAATTAAGTATTCACAATTAAAATAATAATTAATTGAACAAAATGAACAAGCCTAATGTGCTTAGATAGTATAATGGCAAGAACAATGGTTAGCAAGACCTTTATATATTTTTTCTGTTCACAGACCTGTGACTTATTGGCCCCAGAAAAGGGCGTTAAGAGGGGTCGAGGGACTGTGGGAAGAACCACAAATAAACGACATGTATGCCATTTGAAGCGCAGTGAACTCGTTTCCCCAAACAGAGACCAAAACAAAACAAGAGCGAAAAAAGTAAATTTTTTCGTTTGCGGTTTTTAATGTGCCACACGTCTTTCGCTGTTCCCCCTGAAAAAAACCCCCTCCTCTTGCCGCACCAACGCCTCTGTTCTTATTCTGTTTCACTCGCAAAGCACAGAGAAAAAAGGTTTTTATTGAAAAGCATAAAATTTGACAAAGTGTGAAAAAAGTAATGTTGTGTAAACAATTTTTAGTATTTTCTATTGTATCACAAATTGTAACTATCATATCATATTTTAAATGATGAAATGAATGGTTGATGAATGTCTCAACCTACAATTTAAAAAAAAAGGTTTGAAAACATCTTTCAACAGTTTTCAGTGTACCCTTGCGGGTGGTCTTTGTCGTACGTACAAAAATATTCCGTTCCGCCCTTCCACAGCTCCACTCTCCCCCCGCCCCTTTTTTGGGCAGTGTACGTGTGTGTTTGCTCTTGTTAACTTGTTCGCTTGTCGTTTCATTCGTTTCGTTTGGTTTCGTTTCATGACGTGCTTTCATGTCACTAAATTTGATTTTGTGTCGCAGACAACACGGCAGCCGCAGAGCAGCAACAACGAAATTATGGCCATTAAATTGGCTTTTTGTCTCGATACACTCCCATCCGATTTCCCACCCCCGCTAAAAGCAAAAAAAAAAAAACACGAGATACGATGGAGTGGGTGGGCTCAGGTTGTGTGTATGTATCTGTGTGTATCTGCTCATTCATTTATTATTGATATTAGCCACGCATTCATTATAAATGACAAATTTTCCATTTACCTTTCGTGCCGCTCTTTCGGACAGTTTAATTTCATTTTCCCCGCTCTTGTTTATTAGCCACACATTTACTACATATTTCCCTCCTTTATTTTTCTGTAATTTCACACTCGAGTGCCTTAAATGCTTAATAATATGTCACATCATGGCGAAAGGCTTTGGGGGCTTTGTGAATTCGGCGCCACAGCGTCACACGCTCGACTGCCCGAAATCCGGCAGACATTTTGTAGAGTGTGACTTAATTGAAAGATTTGGTTGGGTGGGGGGGGCTTGAAAAGGGGTTTGTGAAATGTGTGTGAGCTAATTGACAAATTTGGGTTGACTCGTGGGGAACTTTTTGAAATCAATTGGTTGAAAAATAGGCTTGTAATGCCATTAACTTCTTGTGAATAATATTTCCCAACTCAACGGACAATTTATTGGCGCCTTGATTACCTCATCTTATCTTTCACACCTAAAAAGTGAGGCACAAATAATAAATTCACACCTCAGCAAATATGTCACACAAACACTAACAATGGGGTAAATAATATATTTGTGAGTACATCAAATCGATCTGATCTTTCGTAAGAGACTTTTATGAAATAATAATCTTTTAAAACTTTATAAAATATTAACTTTCAAATTAGAACTTCATTTATAAATTAAGTATATAACAGTAATCAGCTGTTAGTTGGAGATCTATAAAGAGTGAAAGTCAGACGACTCTTTTATAAAGATATCATTTTCATATGATTAAACTTTACAGAGAGAGTAAATAACATAATAAGTTATCAAATAATAAAGTCATGATAAAATACAAAAATACGACAGATGTTTTGTGGAAGACCCTTATAAAAAGATAATCTTTAATCTTTAGGCAGGCGTTCCAATCACGGAAAATAAATTCAAATTGCTATATGGATATCAAATAACTCGTTTACACTTATTTTCCGCTTCATTCAACAATTTTCTGGCCTTCCTTTTTGATTAGAGCGTCAAAAGGAAAACTATTTCGATAATCTACAACGAGCAGATATGAAAAATAAAACCACTTGAGTTGGCAGTCTGTGTGTCCGTGTGGACATAGTGCGTCATGTTGTCCACGCAATTGCCACCACCGAAGCGGACTTATCCGAACGAACTCCACTCCACTGAAGCCACCACCATTCCCTGTCCCTGCTCTTGCCCCTGCTCCTGCTCTCTCCCCTGCTCCTGCTCTTGCCCCTTCTCCTTCTCTTGCCCCTTCCACTTCTCCTCCTCATGCCCCTCATCCAGCGGTAGCCAGCAGCAGACAGAGGGCGACCTTTTATGGCATTGGGATATGGACCCCTGCGGTCGTTTGCATTGCAAAGCGTGCAACGCGAGAGGGGGAAAAGTGGCGAGCGAGGAGGGGGGAGCAGGGTGCGCGCTGCAGGGGCTGAAACGACAGTCAAGTACACTTGGAAAAAAATGAACCAATTTGCTAGAGTAAGAACTTAACAAAGTATATTTATAATAGCGTATTCAGGGTTTTTAAAAATGTATGTATATATATTTTAATCTTTTTGACCATTTTTATCCGAAAGTAATAACTGATTTATATTCATCCTTTTCTTCATTGTAATTCATTTTAAGTTATTTATATTTTTATTTTTTTATTATATAGATGAATAATTCAGGATAAAAACGTAATACCGCTTTCTATTATATGATGACTGTTTTATTTATTTCAGATTTACTAAACTCATTTTGATTTTTGGGCTAATATTTTTTACTATTTTAAGGCGTATGATAAACATAGATAGTTTTATTACTTGGTTATGGGCACTTTTGATGTTTGGAAAGCTGAAAAATTTCCCATATTTTCTCCGAGTGCAGGGGAGGGTTGCGGGGTTTTAGCAGCCGTGGCAGGGGCTAACATGATTTGCACGCTTCGTTGCTTCGGTTGCATTTAACATGCCTGCGGATCGGAGGGGAGGCAGGGGGCACAACAGAAGGTGAACTGATGGCGTGTGGTTTTTGCCGCCGCTGCGGTTTCAATTCAAGTGACCGTCCGTCCGTCCGCCCGTGCGTCCATCCATCCATTCCGCCTGCCCCTTCCATTGCCACAGCCCCTGCTCTGCCTCTCCCCCTTCTGCCGCTTCCACTCCCATTTCAGTTTGAGCCACCGCATTTGGTTACAATTTGGTTTTTCAAGCCGCGGCGCCGCAAAACGCGTTTCATTCTGCCTGCAATTTCGTTTCGTTTTTTTCAGTTTTCAATTTTTTTTTTCGGTTTTCGGTTTTCCATTTTCGTGCTGTGCATGTTGCAGCGCCATAAAGTGCACAAACTGCAACTGGCCGGCGAATGCAAACCGTAAACTCTATATGGAAATAAATTATGACACTAATGCCACAAACGAACGAGACAAGATCGAATTTCCCCTTTCAGTTTGTGTTGTCGTGTTGTGCAGTATAAATTATTTAGCGGCGCCTAATGGCAATTAGCTGCAAGTGACACGCGGCAAATCAACGAAATTTTTGGTAAGGTGAGGGAGGTGACGAACGATGGAAAAGTAATGGAAATCATCGTTTAGTCTGGGCAAGAGTTATGGCTCATAAATAATGCGGGTGCCCATACTGCCAAATGATTGGAAATCTTTAGAGATAAAATAAATGTTTTAAAGCCACCGAGACTTTTTGTGGGAGGGAACTAATATATAAAGTACGATCTGAGCAGGTTACATAAAAGGTACCTAAGGTTGTAACTTCGTTCCGATATTTGTCGATGATTGATTTAAGATCCGAAAATGAACAACTGGCATTTTACTGCTGTCGCTTAAATACCACATGTAATCATCGGTTATTGGTTTTTGTTAGCTATAATATTTGTAATTACCTAATCATATTTTTAAGTACCTAATTATTTTTGTATTTTATTATATGTGTTGATTTCAACTTTTTCTAATTATAATGTTTGCTAGCTATAATACATGTAATTTATTATATTTGTTAATCACGTTACTGGTACTTGTTGTTCATTTTCAGCAATTACTCACGGGCTAAACATTACAAATCAGTAATCCACAAACAAATAGGCAGTTACAGATTATAATAAATATTTGTTAACAAATTCTACGTAAGTATGTTTTATAAGAACCATTTTTAAAAGGGGGATATATTAAAAATATCTTTAGAGACTATTTACTGTTGCTTTTAACTATTTTTAACTATTTCTAAGACGAAAAGTAGGTAGATAAATATTGTTTATACTACCTTGGTTTATCTCGAAAGGTGATAAAAGTCAGTAAATAGAACGAATTGAGCCTATTATTTGGAAAATAAATGTTTGGCGTTCCCTTAAAATCACTCAATTGAATAAACACGTCCCATTCAATGTTATCCATCAAAAGAAAAGGGAAACATTCAGCTCTCCTAATGCCCCTTAATATGCTGAACTTCCTTTCCGGTTGGAGTGTGTTGGGAAGGTTAAATATCCCCCCATCTCACCACTTTTGTGGCACATATGCAACCGAATTTCTCGGGCAAATTGGGGCGTGGCACTCCAGGGCTGCGTGTCGTAAATGCTTCATTTGGTATGCACATAAATTATAAACCAAACACTCACTCACACATTTCTCGCCTTGGGCACACTCCACCCACTGGATTTTCCCCCAAACCCCACCACCCCCTCCGAACCTAGTTTACTCTCCCAAAGACAGCTGTAAAAATTTATCGATAAATGTTTAATAGCTCAACACGCACATTGCCGAGCGAGAGCCAACGAATGCGCATAAATAAATAAATGGAAACATAAATAAATAAAGCGTTGTGGAAAGAACGTAAACCAAACATACACACACAAGATTCCAAGTCGAAGTAGATGCCTCCACCATTGCCCCACCTCCCCGCCACCCAACCTCTCTATCTTGTATTTAATATGAGCAAACATGCGACGAGCGTGTAAATATTTACTAATGAACAATATTTACTTTGTTATTAAAGTAGTCGAGCCAACGGATGGCCAAGAAGAACGATTCACAGAGGTTTTTGGGGGGAGAAGGTGTGTGTACACTGGGAACAAAACAAGGTCTTAAGTTTAGGCCTACGAGGGAGAACATATCCAGTTTAAACTTTAAGCCTGAATTTTTTTTGTAAGTAAGTATTGAGTTTAAGGGTGTAGTATATATTCTTTGAACATTGTTCCTTACTTATAAATAATAATTTTAATAAATACATTAATATTTGAGAAAATATATTAAAATATTAAACTCATTTTAAGAAGATCTTGTACTCTTCTTTATCCATAAAAACATTTTTTTCGCTTTTAAACCAACATCTGATTTATTTAACATTGAACAATTTTACTTTGTTTTGAAGATCTTTACATATGTATTTAAATTCCTGGGCATTAAAACCATTTTTTGTTGAAAACTCTTCTTTTCCGAAGTGTAGGTCGACTTTTGCGTGTTAATGGCTATGTGAGAGGTGCCAGGCGAAAAGGTATGCCCCTCTGAGCGCCCAGAGCTCCGCTCTCATCGCCCTCACACGACTCTTGATGTCGTGATTTGCGGCATGAACTCAAGTAGACGGACAATTGGACGGACGGACGGACGGTCGGACTGTGAAGATGGTAGCTGCCACACGGCCATAAACAACTTGATTGCAGTGCCACGCCTGACCGGCTCCTGCCCCTTCCCATAACCTCCTCCATCCCCCCACCATACTCTTCCGCGTTCGCACTTCACTTCCAAACGAGAGCTTCAAGGGAGCAACGATAATTGCCCTGAAGGGCAAACCCAATAGTGACAAAAGTGGCATTACTTTTCAATTTCCAGCAAACACTCGGGCGCTCACTCGCTCGGTACAACAACATAATCAAAGCACTGCAATCGTTTAAAATTTATTTTAATTATGACCAAAATCCCGTACGTCACCCCTGGCGGTGAAAACAAAAAAGGGGGAGAAAAAAAACGGAACGAAGATGTAGCGTGCAAAAAGGGCGAGCATTCGATTCCCCACACATTTTGCATTTAAAAAGTAACAAGAAGGGTACACAATTCGAGGTAGCCGGAGGGTGGTGGTGCAGGGAGCATGAATCATGCATTATATATACCAAAGTTCCCCCTTCGTGGCCTCGCAAAAGTGTTGAGACAACAGCAACAACGAGGGATCGAACGCAACGAAACGCAAAAGGGAAAAGGGAGTAGGGAAAGAGTGTGTCGAAAACAAAAGGGGGACCAAACACTCGGAAAAATATCTGAATCTTGATAAATGTTCCAAACTGAATTAAGTTTGGTATAACACAAAGAATCCTTAGCAATTTTTCAACAGCTTTTTGTCAAGTTATACTCTAAGTAATAAATGTAAAACCTCCATAGCAACTTAGATTTTTTGTATTGTAGATAGGAATAAATATATATGTATTTATACATTTTTTTTGTTTTATAGTTATCTTAAAGAAATTGAACATTATAAACGAACAGTTAAAGCCATTGAAAAACAAATAACAAACTAAAATTTTGACTTTTTTAGTATTGTAAGTACACATTGATTTTATTGTATTTTTTAAGGCCTTAACTGTTCAATACCAAAAAGATTTTATTTAAGAACGATTCATATTATTTTAAGTTAAATATGTATAACATATCAGAAACCAACTTAAACGCCACGCCTTTTCCATCAGTGCAGATTGGGCCTGTAAAGGCAAGACTCTTTTCTGTGGCCCCTTCTCAGCTCGTCTGTATGCAAGACCTGTTTCATTATAATTATGACCCTCATCAAAAATATTTGACTCAAGCGGTTTGTTTCCCTCTCTCCCGTGGACGAGCGGTCGGTCGGACGGACGAATGGGCGACCCTTTTTTTTTTGCTTTCATAATTTCATTGAGGATAATTTGAAAATGTGCTACGCCATGAACGGGACAACCAGCGGTCCCCTGCCAACCCTGTTTTCCTTTCCGGCAGAGGAAAATATCTTCTTTAGATTTTTATGGTGAAAAGCGATTACGCAGCAGCAGCGACAGCAGAAGCGTCGGAAAAGTGCCAAAATAACGATTAACATCGGGGAGCGGGAAGCGAGAGGAATAGAGTGCTTAAGGGTTGCTCAGCATACCCCCCTCCGTCCCTCGTCCCACGAACTCACATAAATATATCCCTTCTGATCCCCGGAGCTATTCCCATTTTTCTCGACCCAAGTTTATGAGGGTTGCTGTTGCTCTGTTCGTCTGTCTGTGCATAAGTAATGAATGCGAAATGCCAGGCAAATTTGACTTTCCCCCTTGGGATGTTTGCGCACGCTTTTGATTGACTGGATTTTTGGGATAAATGCATAACGAGTGGGGGGATATGGTAATGGAATCGGCACAAAAGGCAGCTGCACATTAGAGGAAAGACCAGGGATCGGGAAGCAGGAAGCTGGCGATGCGGTTACCGTAATCAACAGCAACAACAACAACAGATTTGTAACATTTCATGGTATTAAACATAAAAAAAAATTATAAAGGATCAAAACTAGCATGAAAATCCAAATGCGACGCGTGTTTCCATCATTGTTTGCATTTCTGCGCAAATACTTTCCCCCTCTCGAGAAATTTGCAAATTAAATGATCCCATTGGACGGGGCCAAGAAGCTTAAGTCTGCTCTCCTGGGGCTAAAGGAAATGTTTGTTTAGGTAATCCTTTTTTTTTTATTTACAAATTCCTAAGCTCAAAGGCAAATACCTTGAGGTTACAAAAAATGTTAGCTCAACCGTGCGTCAGCTAAATTTCTTTATGAGGAAGAAAATCCAAAAGCAACGTACAACAGACAGCGAAAACTTGACACACAAAGTTCAAATAAAAATTACTTATCTGAGTCTATTGGATAAGTAAAAAAAAATTTAATTGTTGAATGCCTTTTACAATTGTAAGCCCAATTAAACCTTTTTCTAATTTTTTATATTTTGATTTGCTCAAATCCCGATTACACAGACTATGTTAATCCGTCAGATACAATTATATTGCCCATAAGTAAGTAAATCTGAACATGTTTCCAGTACTGAGCATCCTGTTACTCTAGGAAAACCCGATGCTTTGCCTGTTAAGGACTCTTTTCCTCTTATTACCTTCCTCTTCCTTTTTCTATTGAGTGCGTCTATGTGTCCTTTGCACACGTTCCACATTCACTCGCAATATAAAAAAAAGGAACCCCGACATGTGAACAACAATATTATCCAGTCCTCCCCTCGCTGCTGGATATAACCCACCCCAGATCCCTATTCCTGTTCCAATCCCTTCCACTCCTTTGTTTTTGTTTCCCTGAATGAGTTCCCCTCGGGTTACTTCGAGCGTGTAATGTATGCTTTTCATGTGTTTTTTTTTTCTGTGTGTGCCATTGTTCAGCACAGAGTTTCGTTCTGCTTCCTTTTTTTGTCTTTTTGTCTTGCCAAGCAAATAGGGATCGTTTAGGAGAATCAACAGCAGAGCTGTGGAGACACCTAGACACCGACAAACTGACGACGTGATGTCCTTGCTATGCAAAACATTTTGGCAACACAATCCCAAATTGAAGTTACGTTGGTCGGGGGAAAAGAGGTGTTGCGATATTCTGTTAATTTTATGTAGTTTTTTTTGTCTCTAAGGACGACTCTTCCGTTCTGTGGACTCTACATAAAAGCACACAAAAAGAAGAAACCCCTTAGTTCATTATTGCACCTAAAACTGTGAGATACCATACTTCGCATATTGAAAGTGTAATTAAGTAAATGTACTTTGTTTTTCTCACTTTTCTATACCCTAAATGATAAAAGTTACAAAGTCTTCATATATAGACTTCATTTTTTATTTAAAAACATCATTGTACCAAACTCTTTTAAACAGTTTTTGATGTACTTTTACTTTATACTTTTACATTACAGAATGAATAAGAAAAGCAAGAGATAACAACCAGAGAATAATAAGGTGGGTCCCTTAATTATCAAGATCACCACCCCCCCTGATGAACCTTTAGCCACTTTTGTAATTAAGTTGAACTGAAAAAATGTTTGATTAATGTGTCGCCGGGATTAATTACAGATAATTGTAATAAATATCTCAGGCGAGCCACGTTAAGCCAAGGACATTTCACTCCTTGTCCGACTAATTTACCTGAGGAAAACCAGAAGACGAAAGCAAACAAGAAAATGTGCGCAGCTGGCGGGTGCAAAAGGAAAAGCCACAAGGACAGGGAAAAGCAACAAATATGCTTAATAAGTAAACAAGGGGAGGGAAAAGGAGGAATCAGAGGAGGGTGATCCAGAACAGGACAATGCGGCACGTATAATTACATAGCCGACACCTTTTTGCAGCAAGAAAGAGTATGGGGAGGGTTTGCCCAAATCCTGAAACTGCAATCAATTTCAGTTTCTCTGCTCCCCCAGCGCCGTCCGTCCCTGTTCCTTTGTTTAAGTTCAAGGGAAATTTAATACAAAATTATTTGCCATGAAGGGAAGGAAGGAAACTGGAGGATTGAACACAAGGAGGATTGGCCGCAAGAGGGTTGCTCGATTCCCAAGGGGACAGCCATGTCGGAAACACATGAAAAACACCCCTACTCCCGGGACTTTGGCATATTAAATGCTAATTTTCATTTGATTGAGTACATGTTTTGCTGCAGAAACCAGTTCCATGGACCAATCCTGCCCATCGATGCGCAACGAGTGGAAAGGAATCATGCTAAGTACCATGAAAATTAATTGATTTGCGGATTAGTTCCTCGGGCAATGTGTGAAAAGGGAAACAGTAGCCAGCCAGGTCCAGAGCAGCTGTTGCCCAGTCAAGCCACTCCATCCAAATGGAAAATATCGAAATCTACTCGACTCTCAACTCGACTCACTTGACTTTTTGGCCCTTGTTCGGGTCCGGGAACGTTCTTGTTTTGTGTTCGGTCCTCAAGTGCCCGCAAATCCTCAGGCCCAAACGCACATGCATATCATTTGATATTGAATAAGAAACGCCAGCGAGGAACATGAATAAATAAAATGCCAACAGTTGCCCCAAAAGGAATGTGAAAGGGGAAGGGAGATAAATACAAGTAATGGCGATGACAGCGTGAATTTTTTCATATGTTTTATGAAATATTAAACGTTTGAATACTTTTCACAAAAGAGTTTAATATAGCAAAGCCATTAATAGGACAGCTATTCAACCCATTTTCATTATTAATGTACTGCATGTCTCTGCTAATTATACACGACATTACTGGACTAATAAGTAATTTATAATTATCAGATACAAGTGATTACCATCAAAATCATTGAAGCTACAAATGCCTTATTTAACTTTCCTTCATGCTTGGATGCACTTAGGTGAGCACATAAAACATTGGATTATTTTTTTTTGGTATATTTAGAGGAATAGATTTTAAAAATGTTTCGTAATTAATTCTTATATTTATCGATTAAATCAATTTGAAAATTTGTATATTGTAAACTTCAACGATTACTTCCGTTTGTCGATATTCCAATCACGACTCACGCTCCCACCAATACAGAATGCTGATAAGTCAGGCAAATGTGCTCCAAGCGAAGGAAAATCAGAAACCAGCAATGGGATTGAGGATTGGTCTTGGACAAGGGGAGTGACAAGGGCAAAGGCGGATTGGAGCTGCGGGAATTTTCGATGACTTTCAACATTGATATACAGCTACAGCCAAAATTATGATTACTTAACAAATACATTGTTAACATATTTTAAGTGAGAACTTATTTCTTTCAATCTTTTTTATTCTTTTTACATTTCCCATGTCAATTTTTGTTGTAAAAAAATGTAAAAGTAAATAAGATATTCAATACAAATTAAAAAAAAAAAAATAAATATCAGAAGTTTTTCCGTTTGTTGGATTAAATCATATCAAGTATTTGTATTCGAGTAAAGTAATTGAATTCTTGCAGGTAAGTTTATTTAAAACCACTATTTTATTATCCTCGGCTGTTTGTTTTACTGAATGCTGTTCTCCGCCGACTGTTTGGCATGCAAATTGTACGCTGCGCCGTTCTGGCTGGCCAGGCGATTACTGGGCCAAGAGGGGTTACCATGGTGACTTCAGCGGGGTAATCGGGGGTTCGGAAGGGTCTTGTAGCGCATTTCCAGTTCAATGCACAAATACACGAGCTGGCAAAAAGGCATCAGAGGGAAAAGGAGGAGAAGTGACAACAACAACGATGACGACGATGTTGGCAACGTCTTCAGTTGCTTACACACATACTCACTAATATAGTTTTACTTGGGAACACTGAAAAAACAATATATACCAGGAATTTTTGAAAAAATATTTAATACTAAAATATCATTTTTTAAGACCCTAAGTTATTTTCATTTAACTCTGAGTAATTACGATACACAATTTAAGCTTAAAAGTTATTTTTTCTTAAGGATTTGAATTGGTTTTAATATTCAAAGAACAGCACACAATATAGGAATCATATAAAAACGCCATAAGTTCTATTTTTTTCTGTGTACTGCTGATGCATATCTGAAAGCATATTAAGAGTCTACAGCAACTCGTAAGTGTGTAAAATGATCAGCAAGTTGCAAAATGCAACACGAGACCACGGAGGAGGCGGGTTAAGGGGGAGTTGGGGGCGTGGCAGTCAGTTTGTTGTGTGGTTAGGACAAAGCGCCGGCATATTAGACAGAGTGGGACAGAAAGGAGCAAAAGAGAGGGAGTAGGGCAACGTGCCAAGCAGCATACACGTATTAAACATTCAAACTGCAAACAATGGCAAACCGGGGAGCCAACAGCCAAGGGAAAGGTGAAGGGGTAGAGGAAAATGTATATGTATATGTGGAAGGACCAAGGCGCGGCTCACATAAAACCGATTGCGGTGAACTATGGCACGGAAAGCTGCTCCTCTGCTCTATTCATAAACCCATTGCCATACATTCTTTAGGCGAAAAACGTCAAGGAAGGGAATATAATCTACAAAAACATATCTTTAGGCGAAATAAATAACACAAAGTACTTAAAGTTATTAAATTTCTGAATATTTAAAAGTTGTGTTGTTTAATACTTAGCTCTAGCCAATTTCTATTGAAATGTATACACCTTAATTGGATTATAAGAGTTTCTTAACTTTTAAAATACTAAAACGTTTTAGTTTCATGTATTGTTCATAGAAGTTTTTAAGTGCAACATATGCTCAGCTTAACAATATTTATTGAAACTTATGATTTCCAATTACCGTCTTACTCATAACTTTTCCAATTTAATTTTGTGAAAAGTTCACGTACCGTGTGCCAAATCTCGGGCCACTTTCCATGAAATTTTGTTATAAATGGAAATCGATTCCAAACCTAGGGTTAGTCCCCCCAAAAGACGCACTAAGTAGTGGTCATATCACGTCCATTCACAGCTGACACATCAGACAGGGAGGCGAGGGCGATATATAAGTACCGAGCGAGGGGCACCCACTCATGCATTCAATTCGAAATGCCTGAGGGCAATAATAAAACAATTCCACACACACACTCGCCCCCTTCGGGGAACCATTGTGTGTGGAATTGGTAACTGTTGGCTGGGATAACCATTTTGGTCTGTGCCAGAAATGAAATCTATTGTCTGCCAAAAAGTTAACGCACTTTATTGCTATTGTTCGGTGTCGGTGGGTTAAAGGGGCAACGCGGGCGTTCGGTGGTCTTATTCCAT
Organism: Drosophila kurseongensis; assembly: GCA_018153305.1. Taxonomy (NCBI): domain Eukaryota; kingdom Metazoa; phylum Arthropoda; class Insecta; order Diptera; family Drosophilidae; genus Drosophila; species Drosophila kurseongensis. The sequence goes on along the minus strand of JAECXX010000004.1, from coordinate 17,108,100 downwards.
GCCTCGAGTTCGAGTTCTACTCCAGTCATTTGTCAAGTGAGCTCTCGTTCTGTATCTGGCCCCCCTCGCCATCCCTCTTCTAGCCAACTTTGCGGCCAAACAGAGCAAAGCACATAGGAAAAAACAATGATGAAGTAAGGAAACTTTGGCAAGACGAAGTTTAGATGCCCTTTGCGTGACTAAAAGTCATATCCATGGCTAAATTTGTCGGCAAAATATCGATGATGATAGGCTGCCCTAAAAAGGCTGGCCTGATTTAAAATATTCCTAATTGAAATCTTAAAAATATAAATAGTAAATCGCAAAAAAGATAATAGATTGTATTATACACAGAGATATATAGACATTTAACATGAATAGCCGATCAAAATAATAATACCCTCTGCTAGGGTATACAAAAAACCAAAATGAAACCAGAAAAAGAGAAGCAGCAAGAGGAGCTAACGAAGGAGAAGAAGCCATCCACGGAGCAGGGAGAAAAAATGTTGGCAATACAATATTTTGCCATTATGTCGAACAATAACAAGTCGACATAAGTAGATGTCGGGCCAGGGGAGCGAAGGGGAGGGCGGTAAAGAAAAAAAATAAGAAAAAGAAGCGGACAGAGGAGCCAAGGCGAATAGCTGCCAATTTCAGGCTTAAGTGTTCTTTTCTGCCCCTCAGTTCCACAGTTCCCCTCCCCAGATTCCCCAGCTCTACCCATCAGATAATGGGCTACAAGACATTGAGCCAAAGAGCAACGACGCATATGAAATTTAATACCACTTCACCTTTATTTTTTTTTCCCTCTTCTCAACTTTTCTCCCTTTTTTTTGCCTTTTTGTGCGGCATCCGGCGCTCCTTCAACCTTCCCCCACTTATTCATCGTTTTTGAGAACAGATTTAGCGTTTTATTAAACGGTCAAATTTATGTATCTCAATGATGTTGACTCTCAAAAATAAATGAACAGCAATGATTTTGACATTTTAAACGAATAAACTATATTAAAACAAATATTTTTAAAGGAACTGGAATTTTTAAATTCTTAAAAAAAAGCGTTTTATTAAACGGTCAAATTTATGTAACTCAATGATGTTAAGAGTCTCAAAAATAAATGAACAGCACTGATTTTGACATTTTAAACGAATAAACTATATTAAAACAAATATTTTTAAATGAACTGGTACTTTTAATTTCTCCAAAATATAATTTGTATTTCCAAATTTATAGATATGGTAATCTGAAAAAGTCTTCATTAAAATGTATTCAAGTGTAGAGAGAAAATAATTTTAAAAAACTAATTCACTGAATAAAACTCCTTTTTTCAATTCCATAAAAGTTTTCAAAGGAAAAAGAAAACCGTTTAAACAGAATTTCTTGCACAACTTTGACTGTAGAAAAAAATATAAATAGTTAGGCGTTGGAAAAGCCGACTGGGGAAATGCGGTCACTTCGCGGAAAAGCCCAGAACGAACACAGCGGGCAAAATAATGAATTAACAAATACAATCCACATTTTATGCTCACGAAAATGAGGCAAGAATTAATAAAAGAAGCGGGCAACTGAAAACACAGTCGCACAAACCAGCAAAAACATTTCGCATGAGCAAGCACAAACAATTTGGACCAAGGAGGGGGTTTAGATAGAATGCCAGGGGAGTTGGATTGAAAAAGAAACTCGACAAGAAAAAAGGAAGAAAAAACATCAAGCAAGAACAAGAGAATTATTTTTTTGCACAGAACCCAAGAACGTGGCATGAAATACAAAACAAACAAAAGCAAAAAAATAAAAATAAAAAAAAAGAAGAAAACATCTGAGGAGTGGGGGTAAACATTAATATTAAACAAAAAGTGGATGCAACAGCAAGAGGACTGGCAAATGGGAAGCGAAATATAAACGACAAAGTTTTCACTCCGCCCCGATTTTTCTCCTCATCGCGGAGAAGTTGCTCCTTGCAGAGTTGCAAGTTTTATGGGGATCTGTGCTGAGTATGGAGCCCTTGCCTTGTCATGTCTCCTCCAATCCTCCAATCCCCCAATACTCCACTCCTCAGAACCAGAAACTCAACTCCAGTGGCGGACTTGGCTGAAAACTTTGGCCAACAAAGCAAAGCCCAGACTAAATGCAAAAAGAGTGTGAAGGGAAACATTTGTAGGACTCAACCACAAAGTTTATAACATTTTAAATACGTATTTATTTGTATATATCCCCGGCTTAAGAGATAAGTTATTTGTATATTTCGGATCAATTAATCTTTACATTTCCTTCTCTGGAACTTTGAAGAAGGATATCTTGGTCTGTTTTTGGGCACTTGTCGAATCAATTAGGATCACGACTGTTATGGTGAGACTATTTCATTTAGCTCTTAAATTTTGTATTAATGGTAACAAATTTACATTAAAGCAGTATCAGCGCTACAATATATTACTTTTAAGATACATCAATAAAATGAACCCGTTTATTTCTTCATTCGTAACGATTCTTTCGTATGCAAATGAACCTTTTGTGCTCTACACTTTGAGCATTTGGGATTAATTAGGCATCGTAAAAACAGGAAACATTTTCAATGCCATTAAAAATGCATTAAATGCTAAACAAAAACTGTGAACAAACTGGAATCAAATAATTGGCGATTGCATGGTGATTAATTGGCGGCAAACTTTACCGCGCCACATTCTCCACTTGACCAACAAATTGTAATCCGATCCGCGTCAGAGAAAGAAATCGCTTCGGATCGAGGCAAATCCAAGACAAGTTGCTTTCGTTGTTAACTGGTTTTGGTTTTTGGCTTTGTTCGAGTCGACAAAAAAAATAACTTCCACGAGGCATTTGAAAAATGTGCAATTGAAACTAATTCGGTTAAGTGTTGAGCAGGGGAGAAAAAGGGGGCAGTGCATAAATTCGTGGCATGCTGTGAAACAAGTTGCAAGTTTAGCTAGTTGGGCTGCACGCACGCAGCATGCAACAAATTTCTCAGAGTTTTTATGGAGCTGCCGGGTGGTGGTGAGCAAACAGTTGCAACAGCCACGAAAAAAGACGGAAAAATTAACACCGCCGGAGTCAGCTGCACAAGCGGTCGTTTTCATTAAACCTAATCTCGTTTTGCACAAAGATACACTCGAAGTCAAGTTTTTGAAATTGGAAAATCCTCATCTTGTCAGCAAAATCAGATCTTAAAATTTTTCTTCTTATAATTTTTTGTGTCAAAAGTTTTTTTTATTAATTTATATTAAAAACCTAACCATGAACAAATTTTTAATTTTTTGGAAATAAATGTTTAGGTTTAATTTCAAATGTAAAATTTATTGATTATTTTCTATAATAAATAAACAACCTTTTAACCTTTGAAGTATTGATTTTAAATATAATTAATTTTTTATTTGTTTTCTTTATTTTAACATTACATTTTACAATTTCCTGTATTTTATTTCATGTATCGCCAGTGTAATTTTCGATGGCAGCTGCTGCTCCCATTTGTGGCAGCAATTTGCCGTTTCTCGTGTGGCAGTCTGTAAATTTATTAGTGCGAAATGAGATAGACAGATAGAAAATGTATTTTATTTGCTTTCACAGAATAGCAAATACAAAGTGTAGTCTGTATACAGATACAGATCACCAAGAAGATCAAAAAATGCTGATGGCCATAAACGAGTTTAATGAGAAAATATTTGTTTAACTTATTTGCAAATTGCTTTGTATTCATTTTTCACATTTCCCTTGCTGCACTGAGCTTTGTAAACAAGAATAACTAAAAGCCGATTGCAGTTGGCAAACAAAAAACAACAACAACAAAAAAACGAGCAAACAAAATAACACAAGAGTTAAGGTGTCTGTTTTCGCAGTCTTTTTGGCATTGTTCGGTTTCGTTTTTGCGATTCGTTTTGCTTGGCTTTTCCTCAAGTGTTTCTTCTCACTTGGCAAAATGCAAAGGAAAAGAAAAATGTTGCAGCTAATTTGCTTTTCAGTAAGGCGGAGGGAAACGGGGCGGCAGCGCAGAGCGCAACAAGCAAAAAGCCATTTCGCAATTTTCAATTGTGCACGTCAAAGTGTTAAAACGGCACGCGATTTATTACACAAACGCACACGAAAACAAAAAACGGTACGTTTTAACACAAAAATAAAAGCCAATAGTTAGCAGAGATCAATATTTAATTATTACAAATTGATAACCCCAATTTTGAATTTAAATATAAATATTCATGTTTTTATTGTACAAGCTTCTTATAAGTGGTTAATTACTTTTTTCCCTTTGCTTTCTTTTAAGAAATATTTTACAGTGTATGCTTTTAAGCGGTTTTAGTAGATGAGCCTTAATTAGACTTTTCATTGCTGTTTTGATATTCTTTTTATTGAATGCAATCAAGTGTAAAATTGACATGCCCCCAAATAAAATTAATAATTTTAAAAAGTACGAAAAGATGCCTGTGCTTAAGTCTGCATTTCGTTTTTTATTCTCCTTTTTTTTTAGCGTTTTTCTTGAATTATGCCAGCTTCATTAATCTGGGAAAAGAAGAGGAGGGAGAGCGGGACTGGCTGCTGTTTATCTTGCGATCGTTTCTTTTAGCGCTTTTAGCGCTAAGCACAAAACTGGAAGTTGGAAAAATGAAATCAAATTGCCGATCATTAATAAAGCCAAGAGTGCCAAGTGTGTGTATCCAACGGATACCGACTGTCAATGGAGCAAGTCTATGGAATTCAGCCTGTTTTCATACCTCAACCGCTGGACTTAATCAGTTAGAAGCGATCCACAGCTGCTGGTTGAGTTTGTGCCAATTGAAATGCAACTAATTTGTTAGCCCCCTCCCTTTCCCAGCAGTCAAGTTCGTAATTGTTGTTGCATGCCTATAAATTATGATAATTATTTAATGCAGCCACAAAACGACAACAGAAAAAAGACAACAAAATAAAATAAAACTTGAAAAAAATCGAAAACAGAAATCGTCTGCAGGCTGCCATATTAAGCAATTTATTGATGGAAAGAGACAGGGAGTTTATCTTATTTTTTCTCGATACCCACAATTATCACGCAAATGTCCATTATAATCATATGGATAATGACTATTATATACATCAATCCATCTATATGTGTATACACGATAATCATGCCGCACAGAAAAGGCAATTTACGTAAATTACACAAAAAAAATCACAGAAAATTAAACAATTTACAAAAGACAAGCCCCCATTAATAAACATGAAATATGGTTGCCGCAAAACTTTTGTAATGAACTGACCAAAAAAATTATCAAATAAAAATTAAAATATATGCAGAAAAAATAAACGTGGGTACATAAAAAATTAATAACACAAAAATAAACTTAAAAAAACACACACACAGAAATATAAATGGCATAATCTTTTTATGAACAGCAAGCTAAAGCGGGTTTTTTTTTAGCTGGAAGTAAAGTATTGTTTGTTTTAATCTACAAGGGTATATAAGCTAAAAGCAGACTTTAAATAAGGCTGGAAAAATATATAATTATAGCGCCCTCATTGAAGGTGCTCATCTTGATTGTTATGAAAATAATTATACTTCATTTCAATTGAAATATGAAATTACTTTTTGTACAGATTTTGTTTGCAATTATTTCCCGAAAGTTTGTATATAATTATACATTTAAATATATACGTGCCATCACTTGGACAGCTGGGTTTTTTTTTTGGTCAATTGACAATAATTTGTATATAAATTCATAAAATTTCACAGCTCTGAAGTCCCCGGAAAGGTTTTTTCTATAACTTTTGAAATCCTGGCTAACTATCCACAAAACAAAGCTCTCAATGCCTGACATTTCTATACAATTTCCCTTCTTTGTGCGGTCAAAACGGAGGAGCATTATACAAGTCGAGAGCCCTCTCCGCAGCCAACCATCCATCTCCACGATAAAGTTGCCTTCTCCTTTGGCTTGATTATTTACATTTTCCCCAAGCGGCGAGAGGGGCAAAAGATGAGTGGTGGCGGTGGAGGAGGTGCACACAGAAAATAAATCAACAAAAAAAAAAAAGATACCTCGCTGTGAGTTTCATTTGCGTTGCGGGGAAGCTAAAGCCGCCAAATAAAGAATCATAAAAGATATCAAAATAAATATGAGGGAGCAGGAGCAGGGGCCGCCGGCAGAGGAAGCAGTTAAAGCTTCAGTAGCATTGGGCTCAGCAGGCGCTCTCATTGTTGTTGGTGGTTGCAAATGCTTAGCTGGTATTTAGAAAAAAAAAACCGGAGAAAAAAAAAAACCGAAGAAAAAACAGAGTCGAAGCCGACGCGCCAGTCAAACAAATAAACTCGCCAAAACGAGCCAGCTTGATGGACTGCGAACCTCAGAGACCCCCTTCCCCAACTCGGTTTCCCCTTGTGAGAAAAACGAGCAAAATAACACAAATCAGCCGCTAGGTAAATAAACAGAGTGAGTTTTATGGGACACACGAAAAACATCTGAAAAATCTTTGCATGACCAATAGATACATTTTTTTATTTAATGCCTTTCGGGACGGATTATGGCTGAAAGATTCAACCGAAACTAAATAAGATGCTTCAGTTTTGTAGGCGCCGGAATTTTGCTATGGTTTCCCAACTAAATTTAGTAGACGCCCATTCAATTTTTTGCTATTTTTGGCCACGAAATTGTCGGCGCGTGTGTCTGTAAAAAACAATTTAACAACATATCAACTCAGATAAGACATAAACAAGTCAAAATCTACACGAGTTTTTTCCTCGCTGTTGTTATGGAAACTTTAGCTCGTTTATCAAAATGCGAGACATTTTTGTATGTGCCTTCAATTAGCACGGGTTTACAAAGCTTTTAATGAAATGAAACCTTATTTTATTTTTTATTTAAAATTTATTCCCATTTGAAAAGTCTCACTTAAATGAAAATGGAATTTTAAGTCTTTAATAATTAATATCCATCTACAAAGGATCTCGCTTTCTTTTTATCAAATTATTTATGGAATAATTATGTTTCAGTTTTATAAAAATTAATTCATTTTTTTAATCCCCCAACATGACAGATGTTGTTTTTAAATAAAGAACTACTTTTATGTCATAGCAATTAAACGAAAAGAGAAAAAATAAAAATAATTGTCTGATAAGTTATGTCAGCAGAAATAAAGCAAACATTTTGTAATTATGAAATCTTTGAATGGACATTTGAAGACCAGTGGAATTCCAGTTTATTTTGTTTACTCTGCCTGTGGCGGCTGCTTATCAGGAATTGTTTGCATTTCGTTTTATTTATTCCGTGTCATAAAAAATAAATATTAATTGAGATTATCGCAATGTGATATTGCTATATTTACACGTTATAATTAATTGTTCTTATTTATTGAATTTGTACAGCCCCCTGACGGTTCTGCGCCTGTTCACAGTTTAAATTGAGTTATTCGCACGGCGAGGAATAAATACAAATATGTGCATAAAATTAAACTTGTTTAAATGACATTAAATGTGGTTTTTTATTGAGCTTTCATTTTGTTTCATTTTTGGCCTCTGCTCATCTACCAAAAAAATATGCAAATTGATATTGGCTGTGCGTGTGTGTGTGTGTGTATAATATAATTTATCTGCATGTTCGGGCCGCCCTGTGGCTGGCAGCATAAATTAATTATCAAAAGCATTCATTTACATGGCTGACTGCGCGATCCGACACCCGCTGGCAGGCGGCACCCTGGCTCATAGATACTGTATCTCACGGATACACACTATACATTTATATATGCAGCACCCCCGGCCCAGAGTCAATTTGAAAAACATCATCACAATCAATTTGCTTCGTTTCTCGTGATGGGAATTAAGTTTTTGTATATTTGTGTATCTCTCTCGGTTTTGCCTCTGCATCATCATCTGTTGTTTTTGTACTTTCTGTAGTTGTTGTAGTTGGCCCACATTATCTAGTGAACGTTGAACGCTTTCGTGCCCCTGTTGTAGTTGTTTTCCCCCCGTATTTTATTGTTGTTCTTGCCTTCCTACATGTGTTTAGCGTGTTCAGAAATTTGCTTTTTTAATGACGCTCTTGTTGATTGCCGGCTATTTGTTATTAGCCCCCGAACGACCCCCGTCGTCGGCTGCCCTTGTTTTTAGCTCATTTGAAATTTTTGTATTTGGCAAATTTAATGCATTTTATTAATAGTTCGAATTGCTTATTTATGGTTCGTTTCCCTTGATTTAGTGGTGCAAACATTTTTCGCTATTGTCGTTGATGACAGCAAATGAATTTAGATGAACACATATACAATTTATTTAAATTAGTTGTATAATAATTATGGTTTCCAGTTATCTGAGTTTGTTGGGCGGTTTTTAGTCATATTCCAAAAGTTGTCGGAGCTATAGTTTTCTAGTTTCATCGTAAGAATTTTCTTGATTTTATTACAGTTCACGATAACAACAAGTTTATTTTTCTTTTCTTTAATTATCTTTATGGTTTTTAATGTAAAAAAGTATTTTAGTTATCTAATCTTAATGAAATAAATCACAGAATTAACCAGTGTTTTCTATTAGTCATAAACCTTTAAAATGGTTTTAAAATTAAATAAATAACTGTATGCAGCTATTTTACTAAGTACTATTATCAACGGGAGATAAAAAATCAAATTCATTAAGAACTTGAGCTCAAGCTAAAATTATCTAATCTTGACTAATTTCTAATCAAATAAATGCTTTTATGGCATTTGAGAGAGTGTTGTTTTATTTTAATTTAATAAATAGAATCAATTTCATTTGAATTCCTGAAATTAAATGATTTAAATTTGAGTATTCCCTTGACGGCTCGCTTGTCAATGCAGAGAAAACGGAATATAATCCATTTTCACATTGCTGGAATTGAAATTGAAATTGCAAACTTCGAGCTCGCTGCTAATTCGCATGGGCGGACAGATAGGCAGTTAGACAAGCGGAAAGTCAGACGGGCGGGGGCGGAAACGAACTGACTAACAAACGAACGAACAAACGTTTGTCACTGTCGGGCGTTTTATGAAAATTGAACAAATCAATTAAGTCTAATCGTGCCGTTGGGTGGGGCAACAGTAGTCGGGGGCTCTGGCATTTTGTTTGGCCCCCTGACAAATGGACAAATAAATGTCTGCACACGGGCCAATGCCAGATTGGTTTGCTTATGCTTTTGCTTTGCTTTTGTGCTGCTTCTGGCTAAAACCGAAAGAACACAAATAATGTACAAAGCACAGCAAAAGCAGTAACAACGCCGGCACATGCTACAAATTATGAACACTGTAATTATATTCGTATAATATTTTGTCAGCCAATTGACACATTTGCCGTTGGAGGAGAGGGCGAAGAAAAGAGCCGGAGCAACGAGCAATTACGTTCGGGCTCTCAGCAAATGCGGCGACGAGGCCAAAGTTGGTTAACGTGGCTGTTGGCTGCAATTGCTGGCCGCCATCTGCGGCAGTTGCGGTTACAGTGGGCCAACGCTAATGTGGACGGTTATAAGCTGAGGTATAAATAATGAGAATGAACCAAGTTAAATTGAAATTTAAAATCAATTTTAACAAATCAATTCAGTTTTCTGAACTTAACTATTGATGACAATTTTTTTTAACATAATCCAAAATAATAGAAATAGGGTCGTGTTATTCAAGTGTCTTACAATAGTTTCTATTATAAAATATGATTATTATTGTTGCTTTGAGAAATCTAAAAATCTAAAAACAGACTTCAAAGTACTTTCTCCAAAGTTTTAAGCTTTATGCATTCAAGTTCTTTTGCTCGAATCTCAACTGTAACTGACGGGTTGGCTTGGCTATCTTGCCGACTTCGCTGGCAACTTTTACCGGCGCACAGTGTGACAAATTATTATGTATGTACGAATGGGTATGCTGGCATGTTCCTAGGTTCGTTTCCATATCTTTGTGGATGCAGTTTTACACACAAGCTCGGTTCAGTTCAGCTCGGTTCAGTTTGGCTCGCTCGCTGCTGGTGCTAATGACCGTAACTAAGTTGGCGTCACGATTGTGTGCGCCACTGGAAGCCAGCTCCCCCCCCCCCCCAACTTGCCCCTCCTCTCACACCATTTGCCATTTTCTGCGGTTTACTTTGTTGGTCCGACCATTTGTGTAAAATATTTTAATGTTATAGCCGGGCCAAGAGAGCGCTGCCTAATAGTCGCTTAATTGTATCTGCGTGTGCGTATATCTGTAGCTGTATCGGTAAGTGTATCTATGCATTTATGACCAAACAGTTGTTTAAATAAACACTTTTGGCATGTTTACTCGAAATGCGTCTGCAATGTTTACTTAATTTAAGCAAAAAACGAGCAAACGAAACGAAAACGATATCGGCTTCCCTCTCTATACGGTATATAAACTTGAATTTGAATAAACTTGAGATAAGGTGATTTAGATTTTGCTTCCGGAATTAGTTAAGAATTTTAATTTGTCAGATAAGCTAAAATAATCAATATATGCTGTCAAAACGAATGTCATTTTTATGGCACTTTATTTAAAGCCAGGTGAGAATTTGATGAGAGAGGGATAAAATCAGTTCAGAATGAACTATCTAAACTACGGGTTCGGACCTTATATAAGAGCTTAAAACATGCGTTCTTTTAGAAAAGAAAATAAATTATTTCAGACACTAAATAATTATTCTATTGTGGTCTTTTATTTTATAGACTTCATTTTAAAGTTTACTTTGTTTTAATGAAATAATGACTTTAAAATTCAAAGGTGTGAATTTCATAGTGTTTTTATTGATTTTACTGTACTTTTCTTAACAGTTGATTAAAAAAAATTAAGAAAATAACGAAATTCATAATTCAGTTTAGTTAACGTACTGTTTTACCTACTTGACTTTTTCAGGCATTCTGGCCAAAACCCACACACACACGACAGTCATTTTAATAATTTGAGTAAATGCAAAACACGCCCAGTCCCTCCCATCACCACCCCCGCCCATAGCCTGTTTTGTTTATCGCTCATCGTTCGGCTGCTCGTTCGCCGTTTTCGCTATTTGCTATTCGGTTGGCTTGACGCGTCGCCGCAGGCTTCATTAAGCGAGCGTGATTCCAATTCGCATTTCCATTTCGTCTCCGATCCCCATGCCCCCCTTCCATGAAATCCCCCGTTCGGCATCCCCTTGATGACCTGCGAATTCCGCTTGTCTTCCCACATTACGCTTGCAAAACGAAATTCCATTCCATTGGAGCCGAACAAAAACCCAAATTAAATCCACTTCAATAAATCTCGAAAAGGTAACATAAAAAACACACCAGGCCTGTCAATTTTCTAATCGCCCGAAATAACATCAAAAAAACTCCATTTAATTACAAATCGGCTTAGATTGAAACGCCTTAATTGGCATTAACTCGAAAAAAAATGTTTGCTTGTGTGTGTACACGAAATACTTGTGTAAAATGCGGCAGCGGTAAGTGGCAAGCGGTAATTAATCAAACTGGAAATCAATTTAGGCTCGCGTTCTGTCTCTCTCTCTCTCTCTCTGTCTATCTCTATATTTCTTTGTCGCCATCTCTATGTCTGTTGTGCGAATGAGAAAGAAACTGAGTAGTATCTTTAAGATATGTAAGCTTTACAATGGGTATTGAATTGGTTTTGCTTACACATAGTAACCTATTATATTGCTATATTATTATTGAAAAAAATAAGATAAAATCAATTAACTGTTAATGATTAAACATTACTGGATTTATTGAATACATAATTAAATAATTACCTTTTTATAAATCCAAAATAGTCGTAATTTCTGCTCTGGATATGCTCGTTCCCGATTTATAGACAGCATCCAAGATGAAGATTGGGTTCGGGGGTTGGGCGGCAATGGGCGATGGGCAGGTGATGATTTCTTAGCTTGCTGGCCTGCTCGCACCCACAGTGAATGATAGACGGGGTGGGAGGAGAGCGAGAGAGCGCGCGAGAGGGCGTAATAATCCACAAAAGAAACTCCCAAACTCCCAGCTCCCGAGCTAACGGTAGGTAAAATGTAAATCCGCAAAATTTTCCTAGCAGCGCAATCTCAGGAATTATTTTCCATTTATGTAAGAGCGAGAAAGAGATACAGTCAAACTTGGCTTTTCCTTCCGCTTTCCACTGCTTCTGCTGGATTTTTCTGCTGCTTCTTCTTGTTTTTCACTTCTTTGACACTTTTTGCATTTGCTTTTCTTTTCTTTTTTTTGCGACAAATGTATGAACTTTTTTATGAGGTTAGTTGTTGTTTTTTTTTCTTTATTTCTCTACAAATACACGAAAAAACGGCACTTTGAGTAAGGCGAGGGAGGGCAAGAGCGAGAGAGCGCGTGTCCAAGCTCTGTTGCCTTCTCTCCGAATGTACATATGTATTTGGCAGAACAGAAGCTGCTCCACCGCACACATACATATATACACACATCTATAGAGAGGCGGTGAACAGAGCTTGGGGCATAAAAAAAATACACGGGGGAGTTGTTGCACGACAAAGCGACAGAGAGAGAGCGGGCGAAAGAGACAGAGAGAGGCTAAACGACCGACGGACTGACGCGACTTCACCTTGCACACGCGCGGAAATTGGCGAGAGCGACAAAGCGACGACGAGTTCGTCGTTTGTCGGCGTTCTTTTACCGCAATGTTTGTGCGAAACATAAAAAAAGCTTTGCACATACACAGCGGGAGTGAGCGGGAGAGTGAGAGCGAGAGGAAGGGCAACACTCACACACACACACAGTGGCTGTATAGTAATTTTATTCCGGTACTATTCGGTGTTGTTGTTATTGCCAGCAACATATTGCCAGTGCCACACTCTCATTTTGGTTCCTCTCCTTTTCCTTTCTTTTTTTACTACTACTTTTTAGTAGTATTTCTTTTTTTTTTTGGTGATGATGATTACGCTGCTCTTTTCACACACACACGCACGCACAAGTCAGGCCCAAGTGGGTAATTTGTTTTATGAGTAGCGGCAAATAGCACTTGTGTATGATTGTCGCTCTTCTTCTTGTTGTTGTTACTCTTCTTTTTTTGCTGTTGTGAATGACAGACAGCTACGAGTAATAATTTTTAATGCGTTTTTGGCATTTCTACGCTGCTTTGGGTTAATTGCTTGAAACGCGACGAAACACTAAAGCACGCACACAACGATACGCGAAACGCCAGAGAGCGGAGGGCAACAACACTTTTTATTGTTGTTGAATTAAATTGAATGCACATGCTTAAAACACACTAAGGAGCGACTTTGCTTACTTTTTTTCCACAGATTTAAATCCTTGTTTGTTTTTTTCTGGTGTTGTTTTTTTTGTTAAATTACAGATAGAACCTGATCCGCTCAGTGTTTTTTTATGTTTTTGTTTGGCGACAGCGTTTTATCCGTGCTGTCCGAACGAAGCGAAGGAGCAACGCGTACAAACGCGCATAAATTGAGAGGCGAGAGTTGGCTAGCAACGCGCAGGGTTGTCAGGTCTGTGTGGTTAATGTTACAACTTTCATCTGGAGGGAATACATGTTCAGTAGAGTTGTTAAAGTAACTAAAATGTATTTTCACTGTTTGTAAGTCATCTTTAGAATATAATTATTCACTTAAGTTAAAAAGCCTTATTAACAATCAGACTTTATTTACTTATTTTACACCAACTTGACAACTCTGCGGCATTTTCTACACACACATAGGCCTCGTGAAGTGCACACACAGGCATTCCCATGCACATACACAACGCTCTCTGAGCGGCATTTCTTTAATGGCGGCTTTTCGCTCTTGCTTTTGCGCTCTTTAGTGCTCCCTCTCTCACCATCTCTCTCTCTGCTGACGCCATATTGCGCAGTTATGTATGTTCATCTCTTTCCAATTTGTTTACAGTGCCGTCGTGTGGTCTCTCACTTGTCCGTCGTTGTTGTTGCTCTTGTTATTACTATGCCTCTGCAAATTGTTTTTGGGGTCCTGAGGATTGATTACTGATTGGCATGTCGTTCGCCTATAGTCAGTTTCCTTTGTTGTAGTTGTTGTTCTTCTTCCTCTGTTTCTCCTTCTTATTGTCTTTCACCTTCTCACCACACGCACACCCCACAGGCAGGCAAACACGCACACTCACACACCTCATCCTGCGGCCTTTTTTGTTGTTATTTTTGGGAGGTTGGGGGAGTAGCATATAATGACATAATGAGATTTATTAGGCGCAAAATAAAGCCATAATGTTCCATTTGACCTTTGTGTAACTTTGACAGTGGTAATTTTCGCCTTCCTGTGGCACCGGCTTATTATTTCGATGGCGGGCCATGGATATCCTGCATATATGACTGTATATACAAATATACATATTTAAAGAGATACGCAGAGCATGGACATTTTCAATTCGTCATCATCGTTTTGAAAGTTGCCTTTGGCACTCATCGAAGCAAAAGGCAAATAAATTCCACTTTGCCTAAGTTTCTTTTCAGAAGTGTCTAGGAAAGCTCTTTGAAAACTATGGGTATATTTTTTTATATATTGTATATAATTGTAGTTGTTAATAAATAAAAACGTTTAGTTTTAGTTGAAGACAAAAATAATTGCCTATTTATGGGCATGTCAAGTAATAAACTGAAAATTTCAAAACAAAGTTTTTGTAGCATACTTTTTTGTACTTTAAAAGTTATTAATAACAGAGAATTTTTCTTCCATATAATATAATATTTAAGATTTTAAATAATTGAATGTTAATATTACGATTATATAGCATACGTTAAAAGTAATATACAAACAAATTTGTAAACGGTATCATGTTTTCATTTCGAATACGCAGGGCTGTACTTCATAATATTTTCATCCCTTTTTTAGGAGCCTTCTTTGGCGCTTCCCGCTGGCTTTTCCTCTGCCGGAAAAACTTGTTTGTGCTTTGCAACCAAATATACTTGGGAAAAGTGTTTGCTCCTTGTTTTTCCATTGGCATTCGTGCACGCTCTCTCAATTTTATTGCTGTGATTGTGATTTCTAGTTGGATTTGACTATGCACGCATACTCACATCGAAGGCATTTGGGGAATTGATATCCTTGTGCGCTTTTTGCAAGAGTTCAAATATTTTTCATTTTATTGCTGACACACAAACACAGGAACTCGGGGGTGAAGATGGAGGAGTATGTGGGGAAAGGACACGCACGTCCTGGGCCCAAGGGTGCTCAGGCAAACAACATTTGTCAATGCTGGCAATATTTCACTCTGGAATGGCCCGTTGCCACTGGATGCCCTTAGTTTACGGCTCAGTGCCTGGCCAAAGGACTAAAGGACCTCAAAAAGCCTCACAAATCCTGCTCGTACAGTTGCGGGCGAAAAAAGGGGACTACAAATGTGTCGTTAAGAATGCAATTACCTGTGCACTTTGAACTTATTTAAATTATTTGACGTAATTTATATTCTAGCAGTTTTCCATATATTTCTGAAATAATGTTTCCTAGTTTTTTTTGATTATATAACTACAAGATTTTTGCAATAATACATTTTAGATGGTTGGTGAGCTAGATATCCATTTAATATTTGTGTAGGTTTTCTGTTTAGAAAAAAATAATTAAAATAAATTTATGTAGCTTTTGGAAAAAAACATATTTTGTCAGCAACTGTGTTGTACATATGTATGTATATGTTGCCTGTCAAAATGAAAATAATCCCCCAAGATGCGTTGGCTTGGGTTCGTTACTGGCCAAAAATGTTGCACATCGATTGAGACATACAAACATACATATGTACATATATCCATTCGCCCGCACCGAGCAAATTATGTAATTATGTGCGTTGAAAAGTGGCCAAATAAATAGAATTCGAATGGGAATGCTAATGAAGCCATTATTATTTTATGCGCTATTTAAACAAGACCGGCCGAGCCCCTCGACCCGCCCCCCAAGGACACTGTATGAATAATAAAAGGGCGCCACTTCAGCTTGCGGATAAATAAATATTAATGCCAACATATTCCGGGCGAAAAACTCATCCTTGAGCCGGTCACTCGTACTTATAGAAAATGTGGAAAGCGAAATGAAAAGCGTTGCGCTCTGTGATTTTGACAGTGCCCATTCCACTTTTGCCACATTTTGTTGCAAAATATGATTTCATTGTGCTCAAATTGAATTAAATTCTTGGAGTGTGACGTGCCCACCCTCGCAAAGCCCCTATCCCCCCGAAAACCCCATTCGAAAATTCGCAGCTGCCACGACTCTATCTGCATCGCTCCATCTCTGTTTTTCGGGCGCTGTCTCTTTCTGCTCGGGTATTTTCCTTTTGGTAGCTTTCTGAACGGAAGCGGATATTTTCAACGCGCCATTGTTATTTTTTGAGTGCGGGAAATTGTTCGCCCAAGCTCTCCTCCTCGTCCTTCTCGCCCCCTGCTTTCCCCGCATTTCCCCCCTTTATCCGGGTGAAAGCAAACGAAGCGAGGGACCGACCAAAACGTCGTCCTTTTTGCTAGCGCTACTTTCTCCCACTCTTTCACTCTCTGTATGTCTGTCTCTTTCGCTTTATCTGTGCGTGCATTGGGAGAAACTTTGTAAGTCAAACGCTTAACCAAAAATTCTGACTCAAAGAAGAAGTGTATAAAATGTATCAATTCATTAAACTTTTTAGTATGCTTTGGAAAGATAATAAATTATTTAATCCCGGGAAAATATTTATAATTGGAGGAATAGTAGCTATCTTATTTTATTTAATTATCTTAAAAAATATAGTTTATATATTTGTATGCCAAAAACTGAACTTTTTTTGAATTATGACTTTACCTACACTTGGTTTGGTTATATGTTGATCCCTAATCCCAATAAACCAAATGTTTTTGATGGGAAATCCCTTATATTTCCAGCCAATATTTTCGATGGTAACACAATAATTTATATGTATCTATTTTGGACTGTCATATTTCGTGCTGTGTGGGTCTCTCATCCGGTTCATGCTTATCATTGTGTTGAGCTTCATCGTCCTTTTGCCCCGCCCCTTCGCCAACGCCGCCCCCGCTGCCACGCCTTGTCGACAGCTTTGTTTGTGTTGTAAATATAATTTTACGACTCTGCCTCTGTCAGACTCGACTCCCCGTGCCCCCCTCCAGCGCACTGTCAGTCATTTCGTCAGTTTGCCAGTCCTTTGGGTGAGGTTTTCCACCCACCCAACCAGCAGCACACACCCACCACCCACAGCCACCCCCTTTGCCGTTTTCCTTTTCCTTTGCCTTTGCCCTTCATCAACTGTCGCTGCTTTTTGTCTGTCGCTTTTTCTCCCCCACTTAACATTTTATTAAGCGAAAATGCTTGTGCCGTAAAATGTGCGCTTACATGTTTGCCCGCCCACCAACTCCAGCCCCTTTTCCCGTTGCCAGTTTCCCAGTTTCCCATTTTCCAACCCCCTCCCACCCCTCGGGCACGCACCCTTGGGCTGCTCTGCCGCAGTCATCGTCGTCATTTTCATTTCCTGTGGTCGTATTTATGCTTTTTATTTGAATTGATTTTATTTCGTTGCCTTTTCCATTTTCCATGTGGCGTGAGCCGAGCTTATCCTTGTGTTTCTCCCCTCCTCATCCCTTGTAATGGTGTGGGTGTGGGTGTGGGTGTTCGACGGGGTTGTAAGAGGGATTGTGTGTGTGTGTCGTGTAGTTAATACGTTGATTTCATTTTTATTTTTATGATCCCTTTGCCACTTTAATGTTAATTTTATGACAATGATGTTGATGATGCTCAGAACTGACGCGAACTAAGGGCTTGACACTGTCCATAAATACTTGTACTGAATGGAAACATAGAATATTGTACTGATTTGCAATATATTTATGTGATTTGTGGTTAAATATTGAGTTTTTAAAGAGTGCATTAGAAATCTCTGGGGAATTTAAATCTCCAAAAAGGGTGCAGGCTTTATTAAAGACATTTTTTGAGGGCAAACATTTTTAAGTAGGGTTTCCTAAAGAAAGTTTAATATTGCCACTTAAAGTTGAATAAAAAATAAAAAATAATATAAATAAAAAATAAAATATAACATCTCTTTGCCATCTATGTTTTAATACGAGAATACATATGTATATATAGAAAGGTAAATAATATCTGATAACAATTAAAAACACATTTGGGAGTTAAGAGCAATCAACTTTAAGCTAGTGGCAATTGTTAGTTTAGTTTATATACACATTTTAAACAGTATTTTGAGCCTCGGAAAACTGTTAGTTTTGATTAAAGCCAGATACATGATTAAATTTTAAGTAAAGTGCTAAACAATAAATAACTTAGTAAGCAGTCTATTTTGATTTTAGATAAATGTTCAAACGGGTAATTATGTATTTGAGCTGTTATGGAACACAAAGGAACAATGAGGCTATAAGTTCAACTCCACTTTGCATTGCAACTTAACCTTCTAAATGCCTGTATTTACGTTTGACATTTGTAGTAAATTGTGGCATTGCATTCCAATGTCGTGTCCAAGAATTACTGAAAATGGTTCTGGTCAAATTTACACATCCGAAACAATAATTTTCCCACCTCATCCCCAAGCTGGCTGAAAGTGGACACGCTAGTTGTGACTGGCCTAATTGCCGCTTCGCTTTTCACGGCCAACAGCTCGGCGGTCTTGGGGCAACACGTTAATGGCCAGGCGTACGCATAAAATCAACAATTACATGGCACAAAGCAGACCACAACTTCTGTGGCAGGCAGACGCGCCAACTTGCCAGCTTACCAACTTGCCACATCATGACAGGCTTATGGCCAACGGAGCGACGCTAATTTCGAATGGGGAGAGGGGGGAAATGGGGGATTTGGGGCAGGAGTAGCTCAGGGAGGGGGAGCTCTTTACTTGCGAAAGGCGGTACGATGGCACCACTTAATGTAGCCAAAGCACAAACGGCTACTGATTGACCACTCAGAGATGGGAGCGTGATGCTTAATATCGTCTATAACTATATAAAACCATTTTTAAATATTGTAAACAAAAATTTAAAATACGTTAAATAAATACAAAGATAACTAAGCAGGGAAAATATTCATTAAAAATATATAGCATGTTCCTCTATGTAAGGCTAAGAAAAATAATACTGTTAAAATATACAAAATGGTATTATTAAATTGTATCGAATGTCTCACATCTATCTATTTAAATAAAAAAAGTTAAGACCAAATTTAAAAATATTATTTGAAGAGTTCCAAAAACCGAAGACTTAAGAAATTTAATCATACCAATATCCGTTTATTATAGGAATTGCTGGTTTTATGTTAAATTAATTGAGCCGAAAAAGGATAAAGGAATGATAAAAGACTATTTGAGTGAGAATTTCAAATAAACGCTTTTTGAAAGGAAAGCTTTCCACTTTTCTTTTCCTATGCATATTTCAAATCTCCATCATAATAGATATGCCATAAAATACGAACCACCCCGGTCGTGAGCAGCTGTTTGAAGCACCCCCATTTTAAGTGCCCCACCCAATCGACCACAGGGAAATGGAGTCTCAGTGGGTCCAGGCCAAACTATCAAAGTTAACGTCAACTTGAGCTGAAAACTTTTAGCCAGTTTTGCATTGTTTTATAATCAACTTGCACATAATTTATATGCATAAAAGTTGGCTAAAACCCAACCCAACTGTCGGTTTGTCTGATAAAAGGCAACCACAATGAGCAAAGGTTAACCAAGACACACAGTAGCGGCAAGAACACACACTCATTCACATTCACATTCACATCCACATCCACATCCACATCCACATCCACATCCACCCACGCATTGTGTTGTAAAACTAATCTCAACAAATTATCTTTCTAGCATTCAGACTTCGTGCATTGCCTACTTTTGGGGATGGGAGAAAGTCACAGAAAATTACATACAACTTTTGCGGAGGAGAAAGTTTTCGGTGCAGAAAGTTGATGCGATTATGATTTTCAATTTTCAGCAGTCAACGCCGAGAAGCGAGAATGGACATCATAAAGTCCTGCCAACGGGGAAGTGGAAATGTGGAAAATGGGGGAAAATGGTGGAAATTTGGAAATGCCAGCCGAACAAACACAACCACAGGGCAGATGAAAGAGAGCTACAGAAAATGTGATAGATGGATAATGTCCTGGCGGGTGAGCTTTATGCGGAAGGGAGCCCGTGCTTGCGGCGCTCGACAATAAATTGAGTTTTGTCAGCCCAAGTCCATGGACCACGTCCAAGCCGAAAAGCGGCAGCTGTTCCACCTCCAAACTCCCAAACAGTAGCTGCAAATCCCCAGCTCAGTTATAACATTTATCGTTGTGCAAACTGCCAGCAGCAGCCGTAGTAGAAGTTGTTCGGCACAAAGGATAAGGAGGCAGACAATGTCAGTGGAAAGTCCACCCGTGTGGATACACGTTGAAAATCCCAGTAACCATAATCTTTATGAAATATGCACTTCAAATTACACATGTTTTTGAGATTTAATCCCAGAAAAATGCATCCAAAGCAAGTCCAAGATGAGGAGAACTTTTAGAAAGGAACAAACAAAATTGTTCCGACTAAAAAATATATTTTCTTTACCATTCTTTATATAATATTTAAATAGTTATGTATATTATTAATGTCGGAGGAATAAATAAGTTTAAAAGGTATTTTATAAATATAGCTTACAAATTTTAATTTATTTCCAAATGTATGACTCTCCTTTCAGAGCTCAAAAAGCATTAATAATATTTTTTCAGTGTCTGTATTTTTTAAGTGCTCAAATAAAAGGCGAATATGCACAGTGGTTGAGAAAGAGGAAGGATTGAAGTGGGCAACTCTTAATGAAAAAAAAGGAGTACGCTGTGGGTATAAAACAAAATCTAAAAGAGCATTTTAAGATCTTTATGATAGATGTCTAATATTCTAAATTGATTTTATAATCACAATTTCTTTTTTTTTTTTGTTTTTGCTGTTTTTTTGTTTATATCTTTTTTTTTTGTAGCTTTTCATTTCTTCATCGAAAGTTACTTCTTAATTCCACTGTGCGTCCAGACCTTTTGTGTGTCTATTCCGGTTTCAGGAATCGAAATAAAAAAACATTTTGTTCACATATTTGGTTTGATTTATACAAAAATTGCACGCTTTATGTGCCTTTTTTTATAGCCCCTCCCCCTCTCTCGGCCAAAAAGAAATCACTTCTCATGCGGCTCGTTTATTTTTCATTCCTGTTCAAATTATATTGTTGGCCAACAACAGCATTGGCTGTTGGCCGTTGGCATCCTCGTTGATTTCAGCCCTGTTTTGTTTGACTGACAGCGACACCAGCAACATACCAGCAGACCCGTCCCCAGGTCCCCAAAATCCGACCCGAGGGAACCCATCAGGCCATCAACATTAACGCGCTCCGTTGCCGCTCACCCATAATCCTTTCAATTTTTAAATCATTTTTTATTCCAACCCATCTCGCTGGCCTTTTTGCGACCCTTTTATAAAGTCCGTGCCTCGACCCTTGCCGCAAATATTTATGAAATGAATACGCTCGCATTCCCGGCGCTCCTCTGATTGATGCCCACTGATGATTTGCGATGGGGAGAGGGGAAAGGGATAAAGGGTTCGATGAAGAGGGTTTGGTGAACGGGGCACTGATGGCTGGGCCATCCCAAATCACTTTGGAGCTCACCCAATCGACCGGCATCGTCTAACGACAATGACATGTTTATCCGGGCGGCATTCCAAGCCGATCATTTACACCTTTGCATCCCCATTCGCAATTCCATCAATTACAGCATTTAATCAACTCGTTAAGCCAGCTCGACCGAGCCCAAGCCAGAATGCGCCACCTGTCGATAACCAATGGAGGAGCAGGGCACTGAGCGAAATAATTACTTTGTGTTAGTGGGGAACTTAAAATGAGCCCCTTACAATGGTTGTTTAAATAAATTGCGATGTAAATGTAACTTTAAGACATTATTTTCAGAACAGGATAAAAAATAATTTTGTCACAAAATGTAGCAAAATATTTCTTGCTATTAAGGAAACATTATTTCAAAAATTACTGTTATGTTAGACCATTTTAAATAATTTTTTTAAGTTATTTTGTTTTTGTTTTTTATTAATATTAATTATAAAAATTATACTGTCTTATTTTTAGTCTAGGTAACTTTACTACTTGGGTATCAGTAAATCAATAAATGATTAAATATAAAAAAATACTCTAGAAAATAATAAAAAAAGGGTCCTCACAAAGTGCCTTTATTTAAATATAATATTATGTCTCATAGTTTTACCTATACACAAAGTATTAATCATGCAATTACTGATTAGTAAAGACGTACTTAAATTTCCAATTAAAACTGATTAGATTTTAATCAAAAAGTACCAGTAACATTATAAATAATATATTGTTTTTTTTTTTAATATAATATTTGTTTATTTTATTTAGCTTCTTTGTAAAACTAACAATATAATGGGAGGGCTCTCTTGAAAATGATTTAAATTGCATATTGCATAAAAATTAATATTAAAATATGTTGTCTATTTTAACTGATATTAGCCAATTAAGATACAATTTTAATTTGGAAAAACTTTGAAGACATTGAATTTATACTGCAAAAGTCGGATTGCAGAAAGTTTTGGCGCTCTGTAAATGGGGTATGGGAATTCTGGGCGTTGTCCGAGTCGGTGAGGTAATTACGAAAATGAAATCAGTCCGAGGTAAGCTGCATAATGCAGGCGCCCGAGGGCGAAGGACTTGCAAAATTGAATGACCAGTTGAAGGGGCGTGTGGGGGTGGTGGTTGTGGTGGTGGTGGTGGTGTTCTCGATGGTTGTGGAGATTGTGGTTGGCTGCCCGAGGGGCGTGGCAGGGCAATTGTTTTCTGGCCCCATCCTTTGCCATAAAGGCCACATGTCCTGGGCCCCGAATGCGACAGGAAAAGTAGCAGGGAAATTCTGTGTTTGCCAATATTTGATTGCATATTCGGTGCTCTGCCAATTTTCCCAAGGGGAGGTAGTTTGGAGTGCGTAATTATGTTGCAATGACAGTTGAAAGGATATATGAGTGCATGGCAGTCGGAAAAGGACCACGTGAAAATCATATAATTGCTGGAAAAATATTATTTCACTGCTCAGAAAGGTCTTGTGTTTCTTATTTTGAATATATTTTATTTAATTCATTCAGTTTTACAAGCTCTAAACAATTACTTAGCGTTTTTAAATGAAAACAAAATCAACTTTAAGTCTTTATAAAATATATCTTCTGCAAATTAAACATAATTATTTCACAATTGTTTAATATATTTGATGCTTAATGTTTTATTGTATTACTTATCCGTTCTACGGTCATTTTACACATTTTTTGGGCACTATAATTAATTTTACGTGTTGAAGAATTTAAGATGGAAAACGGGAAAATGAAAATGTACTGCAAGCCACTTTCACTGGGTGTGGGCAAATAATCACGATTAAAATGGAAAAATACAAAATGCAGACGGAAAATTGTATGTGCAACTGAGCGTATGCGCAATGTGCCGACGGCAAACGAAACGAAATGAATTTAATTATGAAAAATGGAGACCTTTTCGGTTAAGCACTTGAATGAAAATTCAATTAATCTCTTGATACCTCACAAACGAAATTAATCAAAGTTCTTGGACAAAACTTTTTTTCCGGCAGACATAAAAAGGGAGAGGTAACAAATTTACCAAGTGTTTGGATTCTTTTCATGCTTTACTTGACATTGTTTTTCACAATTTGCTCCCTGGCAAAAACTCAATTTCCGTTGAATGAAATCCAAGAGGTTTTTTGTATCATAAAAAAAAAACGTTTGCCGGTAACAACGGTTGGGGTAAATAAAAATCAAATTTAAAGCACTGAAAAACGCCGCCGAAAACCGTGACTTCGACCTCGAAAAGGAGGTCGAAAAAAGGACAGGCAGGGATTGGTTTGGCCACCACCTACACAAACACACACAAACACACACACACAGAGAACTAAATGTCGCAATTTTACGAGTCAATATAAAGGTGCCTGGGGAGTCATTTACAGGCGCACAGCGGTTTGCCTTCGCTCGGTTTTCTTTGGCAATAAAACATCTCACAAAGGACACGGTTCACAGGACGCGGAAATGCCAGTTGCCGCAATGAAAACGAGGAAAACACGTGTACGGCGGCATGGTCCGGGTAAAGTCAAATATGATGGCAACTTTTATGCTTTTTTTGTGCTGAAATATTTCCACCAATGAGGCATAAAACAGAAGCCAGAACGGAACCTCGCTCCGGCCCAAGAATGATTTACGACACAGGCTTGAGTTTTACGACAAATTTACGAGAACATTGCAATTTGGCTATTATTAATTTAGTACACTGAAGTAACACACAGGTGGGTAGTCAGTGTTCGGAAAAGAATTGCTTGGGCTCTATTGTTTTAAATTTAAATGAGGGTTTAGACTCTCTATTGTGTACAATTCATTATTAATTAGTTGCAAAAAGCTTGGTTTTTTTTTAGTAAGGCACAACTGGGTTATTAATTATATCTTTAAAGATATTTTGCAAAGGCTTTTATAAAAAAATTAGTATTATTAACTTTTTTCTCATTTTAAAATAAATGTTTCACTTTTAATTTTAATTTTTTGTTGTATTTTTTATTAATAAATTAGTTTAAATATATATGGCAAGATTGAGGTAATTTATTCACTATTATACACTGAAAATCTACCATCTACGAGTAAATTTGATTGATAAATGAGCCGTGTTTTTTGTGGCCCGAGCAGTGCAGCCATGGCAGTTTCCGTGCACAATAATGTCGCCATTCCTAATTGTAATTTTGGGAATGGTTCCTGTAATAAAATGATCTGTTATTAAAAAAGATCCAGAAATCTATTAATAATGTGTTGAACTTACGAGCATATCCAACATTTGCCAGGGCAAGAAGAGCCATTAGCGGGAACAATAACGAAATCCACTTCATTGCTGCGACAGTTGAGATGAAACACTGACTGAGATCGATGCATTTGAACACGTTTTATATAGCCTCATTACTTTAGCTTGGCTGTGAGTAATATAAGAAAAACAGAAAATACCCTAGAATACTTTACAAACCTTGGGTTTTCCAAAGAACCCCCACTTTTGATAACCTACCCTACACAACTGAGAGTTCAGTTCTGATGCATTGCAGCTTTAAAGCTTGAGATCGCCAGCATCGCAATATAATTCATATATTTAGTTATACTTTTAATGAATGCGGCGTAAAAACCAATAATGACGTAAGGTTAAATACTGAGGGTATTCACGGCTTTGATTAAATAACGAGTTAAGCTTTTTGCAAATGAATTGGCATTATGTTAAAGTACTAAAACAAAACAGAAATGCGTTGTTTGTTATGCCAGTATATACTTTATTTTAAACTCGTATATAGTATAATGTATATAGGAATACGATTCTTTACAATATTAACGATTTTTTATTAATGAATATCCTTTTTAAATGTTGATATGATATTTAAAATCTGTTATTTTGCCTGACAGCTTGATATACTGTTGCAACTTTATTTTATTAACAAAATACTAACAAAAAGTTTTTAAAACTTTGTTTGAAGGCGCACAAATTTATTTAATGAATTTATACATCGTTTATTATTATTTTATAATTTAACCAATAACCTATAAAGGATTAACTTCAAAAACCCTAATTGTTTGAATTCATTTGTACGCTAATACCAAAAAGGTAACAAATTGTATCGTTAATAAAACTTTTTTTATTTTTAACTCCTTGAAAAAGTGTTACAATATATATGGCCTTTAACAAAATCAATTCAAATTTCTTCACATCGTATAAAGTTTGGTATATATAGTTTTTAAATATCTGGTTGATAAATTTATAATGTTCCATTGGATTTATACAATGGCGAATCGTACAATTCAATAATTTAAGAGCATATAAAATACTTCTTCGAGAATTTGATTCTTTTAAGGAGTCCGAAGTAAACAAATAAATGCAAAGTTTTGTTTCTAAATTAAAAAACTTTATTCATTTTCAGTCCCCGCCCCCGCTGATGCTGCAACCGACACAGTCCTTGTTGTGGAGGTAAGTGCCACCTGGCACGCGACCACTGAAGCCCTCGGGATACTGGCTGCCACCACCTCCTCCTCCGCCAGCTGGCAGAGATGGTCCAGCTCCTGGTCGACGGACTAGACCATCCACAGCTCCTGGATAGGCATCGGGGGAATTTATGTAGACGGTTCCCTGTCCCGGCTTGCCCGCTTTGTAGGATTGGCCACCGACCACCACGGTTTCGGCCACCGGAGGACTGCAATCCCGGCAGGTTCCGCCGATAATCACATTTCCGGCTGTGGAGTAATGGAATAATAAGGGAATCGTGTCGCTCTAGGAGGGGCATATCATCCTTACCTGTCGCCTGGGAAACCAGGACGGTGGCAACTGCAAAGACCAGAATCAGACACTTCATTCTCGAACTGGGTACAAGACGAATCTGTTGGAGACACATGAAATCCGAAAGCTTTTAAGCATTCCCGTTTGCTTTGTTATAGAAACCAGATTATTGCAGGGAACGCACAATCGAAGGTGGGAAGATGGGGATTCGCCCCAGAAACCAGTTCAATTCACAGTTTATTCTGGGCAAGGGGTTTTCCACACAAGCTTTTATTCTGATTTCAGTTAGCTAGAAATTAAGATCAAGTGTATATAGTACGTAATACAGAGGGTTTATCAAAAACCAGAAGCTTGTTTTGATTTCTTCTGAATCGTTCTTATATTTTGCGTTTTAAATTCGAACTTTTGAATGTTTATTTTTTTATCTACTGTGCTGTATGTTTTGATTCTTGTATTCCTATTATTTTTTGAAAAGATTTTTGATATAATTTTAAAATATAGAGTTAATGAAATTAATATTCCTCTTAGCCCGACGTCATCTGTTGTCCAGTCAATGACCGAATTTATCAAGTCGAAATAAGTGTTCTTTATTTTGCGTTTTAAATTCTAACTTTGATATGTTTTTTTTATTGTGCACTATATATGATTTTTGTATTCCTATTATTTGGAAAGTTTATTGATACTATTTTAAAATATTGAGTTAATATCAATAGTATTCTTTTTGGACCGACGTCATCAGTTGCCCATTCAATGACCGACGTTATCATGTCGAATAAATTATTAATTAATTTATTTGTTTTTATTTTATTCGCCATCAGGCTTGTTGCATTCGACCTATGATCCTGCGAACTGGCGATATGAGTTGTTTTCTATAATTGTATTGCTTTAAATTCGTCTTAGTCTTGTGATATATATACTACTAATTTTTAAAATATGGTAGATTCAATTTAAGAATAAAATTTGTCTTTGCTTATAAATTTTAATTCTTATAATTAAGGGATGATGATTATTGATATAGTTGACGATGTATATGGGTTGGTAGGTTTACTTTTTAATTGTAGACATTTTTATTCAGGACATATAAAGTATTGACTAACTTTGTATACACCTAGATATTCATAGATACTTTTTCTTTTAAATCGTGAGCCGAGAGAATGCGACATATAAAGTAATGACTACCTTTTTTATACACCTAGATATTCATAGATACTTTTAAATTGTATACATTTTTATACAGGACATCTGAAGTATTGACAAACTATTTATACACCTATATATTCATTGATAAGGGAATATGGTGATTACAGCTGAAATGGGATTTCGTTCATTTGTACATAAAATCCATTGTCTAGTGATTACACTTTTTGGGTTTTCCCAAACACACGGGAATTGTCTAGGGTTATCAGAGGCCCTCGACTGGTCATTTAACTTGAGTCCATCCACGATCCGACTCTCAGCTATAAAAGATCTGGTCCCGCCAGTCGAGAGCATCAGTTGAAGCCAACCAATTGTGCAGCGCATTAAGCATCTAAAACCGGAAAACACCGATCCACAATCAATATGAAATTCTTCTCAGTCGTCACCGTTTTCGTGTTCGGTCTGCTGGCTCTGGCCAATGGTGAGTAAAACTTAAACACGTGCCCTAGTAGATCATTTAATTAAATAATTCAATATTTCTACAGCTGTTCCCCTGTCCCCCGATCCCGGAAATGTGATCATCAACGGCGACTGCAAATACTGCAATGTCCATGGCGGCAAGTAGAAAAGTTCTTCAAGGACTATCGATACAAGGACTCAAGTAAACTAAAGCACAAGACACAATATTTATGCTACCCATTTAAAATGTTACATAGAATTTAAAAATAATGCCAAACATACAAATACATAAAAAAAGAGGGCTTTACTCCCTCTTTAAATAACACAAATATGTAAAGAGATTTTCTTATTCGGTTACCAAAATTTATTTCAGTGCCCGATCTTTTAAAATAGGTAATTTTAATACCCTTAAATAATAATAAATAAATAATAATAATACCCTCAAATAACGTTGCACCAATATTTTCCCGATTTTCAAGTCTGTCTTACATAAAATCCTGGTTCTACTGATAACGTATTTGTCAGGGGTTATCAGAGGCTTACAACTACCTATTGCACTCGCGTTTTTATAGTCAAATAGAGTCTCGGCTATATAAGATCAGGTTCCGAGAGCCGAGAGAATCAGTTGATGGTAATAGATTGTCAAGTGCATTTAGCATCTCAAACCGGAAAAACCAATCCAGAATCAATATGAAATTCTTCTCAGTCGTCACCGTCTTTGTGCTGGGTCTGCTGGCTGTGGCCAATGGTTAGTAAAAACTATTAACTATTTCTGAACTTGTTTGTTTAAGTAATTTATTATTTTATTCCTCAGCTGTTCCGCTGTCCCCCGATCCAGGAAACGTGATCATCAACGGCGACTGCGTAAACTGCAATGTGCGTGGTGATTAGAAAAAACACAAGTTAACTCAAAGTGCAGACAATGTAACATAGAATCTATAAACAATGCCAAATATTCAAATACAACACACCATTTTTTACTAACACAAACATTTCGAGAAAGATTTTTTTATTTTATTATAATTATTTATTATTTTAATTATTAATTGCTATTAATCTTGAGGAGGGCGTTATCGCATCGGGGTTATTGGGTAAGTTCAATGGCCGATCTCGCCAAAAAGGTAAATTGAATTATCAATAAACAAATATACTTTGCTCTTAAATTTCCCGACAATCATTGTTATTTGGTATTAAGTCGGGCTCATCATACTCTTCCTTTATGTTGCAAAAATATTTGTTTGATCTTGCAAAAACAAACAAGTCTCTGTTTAGCTGTCAACAAAGTTTTTTATCCGGGGTATAGTTAGATTTATAGATTTCACATTTGTCGAGGAATAATGGGTAATTAAACCCCTTATTAATATTTTAAAAAAACACCTCCTCTTCTGCCAGATCCATCTATAACGATGTCATAATCACCGCCCCATTGGCGCTTGGATCGCCTGGCTATATGCTGAGATCCTCCAGCAGTTTGGTGGAGTGACCAGCCGTCCAGTTCATTGTCGTCCTCATCCGACGAAGGTCGTCTGTGGGTCGGAGTTGCTTTGGGCCTGGGTCTTGCAGTGGTCTTGCCACCATTTCCCCTGCCTCTTGAAGGTTTGTGGGTGGTGGTGGTGGTGGTATGGTCATTCGAACAGTCCACACACTTCCCGTTGATGGTGACCTTTCCGGCTGTGGGTGGAAAGGAGATTAATACACTGGGAAATGCCATTAAAGCTTAAAACTGACCTTGAGCGAAGGCCAAAGTGGCCAAGAACAATAGCGCCAATAGCGTCAGGCACTTCATTATGCGGCTCTCTAAACTGCTCGATCACAGGCGCCTTCTTTTATACCCGTCCCGATTAGCTCCGATCTGTAATCTACATATAATATATACACATAATTATAAAAACGCTCAAGGCTACAATTAGGTATAGGTAAGGGCATGATGTTTTACTTTATTTTGAGACAAAGCTGAACTATTGACTGTTACCGGAATAGAAAATGGAATGAAACTGATGCTGTTTTAACATATAGATTTATAATCTACATTCTAGGAACTGACGAAAACATTTCCCGCTTTGTAAGGTGTTAAAGGTGAAAGACCCGACCATTATTCTTAATAGAATTAAAAGTATCTTAATTTATTTTTCGATTTTTTCGTCTTTTATTTTCAATAAATAATAAGTTCGGCGTTAAAAAATACAGGCTGTGATTCCAATCACCAATACTCATATCCTTTTCCACTTATCGTATTTTAACCCACATTAATATTTTTCTGTTATAATTTCTTTAAACATAAAAAGTTGTTTATAAAAATATTTTTCTTAGTTGTGAGAAAAATTTGGTATTTTTCAAAACTAATTAGTCCGGGTTTGTCTGAGGCTTACAACTACCTATTGCACTTGGGTTTTTATAGTCAGATAGACTCACGGCTATATAATTAGATTGATGGTAGATTGTCAAGTGCATTTAGCATCCCAAACCGGAAAAACCAATCCAGAATCAATATGAATCTATAAACAATGCAAATATTCAAATAGAACACACCATTTTTCACTAAAACAAACATTTCGAGAAAGATTTTTTTATTTTATTATTATTATTTATTTTTTTTAATTATTAATTGCTATTAATCTTGAGGAGGGCGTTATCGCTTCGGCCAAAAAGGTAAATTGAATTATCAATAAACAAAAATACGTTGCACTCAAATTTCCCGATAAACATTGTTATTTGGTATTAAGTCGGGCTCATAAAAATATTTTCTTGATATTTACGTCGATCTTGCCAAAATAACCCGTGGTCTAGTGATTTCACATTTGTCGGGAGATGATGGGTAATTAAACTCCAAGGTAGACATCGAATTTGAATCAATACCAACAATACAACAAGGAAAAATAAAATAATAATAAAATAATATTCATATTTTGGAAATGATTTATTGTAATTAATTTGGGATGTATTAACCACATTAACCCCATTGGCGTTTGGATCGTGTGCCTATATGCTGAGATCCTCCAGCAGTTTGGTGGAGTGACCAGCTGTCCAGTTCATTGTCATCCTCATCCGTCGAAGGTCGTCTGTGGGTCGAAGTTGATTTGGGCCCGGGTCTTGCAGTGGTCTTGTCACCATTTCCCCTGCCTCTTGAAGGTTTGTCGGTGGTGGTGGTGGTATGGTCATTCGAACAGTCCACACACTTTCCGTTGATGGTGACCTTTCCGGCTGTGGGTGGGAAGGAGATTGTTATACTGGGAAATGTTATTAAAGCTCAAACTGACCTTGAGCGAAGGCCAAAGTGGCCAAGAACAAAAGCGCCAATAGCGTCAGGCACTTCATTATGCGGCTCTCTAAACTGCTCGATCACAGGCGCCTTCTTTTATACCCGTCCCGATTAGCTCCGATCTGTAATCTACATATAATATACACTCATGGATAAAATAATAGGTGTGTGTTTTTTTTTTCTTTTTTAACTTTCTATTTCTAATTCATATCTTCTCTAATCTTAAAAAATCAATTTTTTTTTCAATACTTCTATTGTCTTAAAAAAAAAAAGTAAAAACAGATTCACAAATCCTTTAATATAACACAAAATTAAATATTTTCTTAAGTCCGCCCATTTTGGCTGGACACAATTATAGGTGTACAAAGATAAATGTTTAAATTAAATTAATATTTCACTATGGTCTTTTTATATATTTAACTAAGTATATTTAAGTAAGTATATCCGGTATATCCGTCGTTATTTTGCAAGACTTCCTCTATTCGTCTTGGCATGGAGGACATTAACTTACGACATGTTCCAATTGAAATGTTGTACCCTACTTTTTGGACATTACCCCAAAGTTGATTTTTTGTTTGACAAAAAGTGTTTCCGACGTCTCTTCAAGTCTTCAAGTCTTCCAGGACGATTTCCAATATTCGGACTGTTCGGCGACGATTGGCAATTGCAATCCTACCAGGTTGGATTGCTCGCAGGGTTCCTTTGCTTCGATCGGCAAATTTACAGATGAGGAACAAATTTGCATTAGATCGTAGAACCTGCTGAGGATCGGGGGGTGAGAAAAAAGTGCGTAATATCCTCTGGAGTGACGAAACAAAAAAAAATGTATTTGGAAAAGATGCCAAAAGGACTGTTCGTCGTCCGAAAGGCAAACAATTTGATCCCAAGTACACATATAAAACTGTGAAACATGGAAGTAGTAGCCTTATGGTACGGGCCTGCTTTTCATGGCATCGTTTTGGTCCGATTCATCGTATTGACGGAATAATGGACAGATTCGTGTACAAATTTCTATTGGAGACTGTGATATTAGAAACAGAAAGTTAAAAAAGAAAAACAAAACACACCTATTATTTTGTCCATGAGTGTATATACATGCCAATAAAACCGCTTAAGTCTACAATTAAGTATTGACTGTTACCGGAATAGAAAATGGAATGAATCCGATGCTGTTTTAAAATATAGATTTAAAATCTACATTCTAGGGACTGACGAAAACATTTCCCACAAAACAAGACCCGACAATTATTGTTAATAGAATTAAAAGTATCTTAATTTATTTTTGGATTTTTTCGTCTTTTATTTAAAATAAATAAAAATACAGGCTGTGATTCCAATCACCAATACTCATATCCTTTTCCACTTATCGTATTTTAACCCACATTAATATTTTTCTGTTATAATTTCTTAAGACTTAAAAAGTTGTTTATAAAAATATTTTTCTTAGTTATGAGAAAAATGGTATTTTCCAAAACTAATTAGTCCGGGATTATCTGAGGCTTACAACTACCTATTACACTTGGGTTTTTATAGTCAGATAGAGTCTCGGCTATATAAGATCAGGTTCCGAGAGCCGAGAGATTCAGTTGATGGTAATAGATTGTCAAGTGCATTTAGCATCTCAAACCGGAAAAACCAATCCAGAATCGAAATGAAATTCTTCTCAGTCGTCACCGTCTTTGTGCTGGGTCTGCTGGCTCTGGCCAATGGTTAGTAAAAACTATTAACTATTTCTGAACTTGTTTGTTTAAGTAATTTATTATTTTATTCCTCAGCTGTTCCGCTGTCCCCCGATCCAGGAAATGTGATCATCCTCACCCAGTGCAGAGGCTGCAATGTGCGTGGCAATTAGAAACAAGAAAGGAAAGCTAACTTCGGGCGGAGCCGAAGTTGTTATACCCTTGCAGAATATTCTGTAAATACTATTCTCCAAAATTATTCATATGATGCAATCTGAATACTCATAAAAAATCCCATCTTCCTATCTTTAAAAACACCAAAGTTATGGCATTTCCCATCGTTCAGTTATATGGCAGCTATATGATATAGTCTGCCGATTCTTATGAAATTTGGTAGGTCGGATTGATTGGCCAAATATAAAAACCATAGAAAATCCCAACTTTCTAACTTAACAAACACCAAGGTTATGGCATTTCCGATCAATCAGCTATATGGCGGCTATAGGATATAGTCGGCCGATCCTTATCAAATTTGGTAGGTCGGATCGATTGGCCAAATATTAAAACCATAGAAAATCGCAACTTCCTAACTTAAAAACAAGAGAGAACGCTATAGTCGGGTGCCCCGACTATCAGATACCCGTTACTCTGGTAAAGGGAGTGCGAGGGAGATGGAGATAGAAACTTTGATCACGCATAACTTTTTAACGAATGGTCCGATTTGAAAAATTTCTTCTACATTTCGATAGGTATTGATAAACACAATAAAACTGCATTTTTACTTTTCCGAAATATTTCAATTTTTAAAATCGAATATAACCGATTGTGGGCGTTAAAGGGGGCGTGGCACCTTTTTGAAACAAACTTGCGCTGCGTAGGAACTCCTAGAATCTGCATGCAAAATGCCAATCTTCTAGCTTTTATAGTTTCCGAGATCTCAGCGTTCATACGGACAGACAGACAGACAGACAGACGGACAGACAGACGGACAGACGGACAGACGGACATGGCTAGATCGACTCGGCTAGTGATCCTGAACAAGAATATATATACTTTATAGGGTCGGAAACGCTTCCTTCTACCTGTTACATACTTTTGCACGAATACAATATACCCTTTTACTCTACGAGTAACGGGTATAAACACCAAAGTTATGGCCTTTCCGATCGTTCAGTTATATGGCAGCTATAGGATATAGTCGGCCAATCCAGCTCGTTCCGACTTATATACTGCCTGCAATAGAAAGACTGATGGACAGACGAACGGACAGACGGGCGGACAGGCGGATCGACTCTCCTGGTGATGCTGATCATGAATATATATACTTTATAGGGTCGGAAATGTCTCCTTCACTGCGTTGCAAACTTTTGAATGAAATTATAATACCCTCTGCAAGGGTATTAAAAGCACACAATAACTATTTGTATGGAGAAATCGAATTTGGATCAATACCAACTATACAACAAGAAAAAATAAAATAATAATAAAACAATATTCATATTTTGGAAATGATTTATTGTAATTAATTTCATTGGTATTAACCACGAATATTACATCCGACGCAGTCACTGTTACGGACTAAGGTTCCTCCGGGATAGGGTCGGGAATCGATGGTGGTAACGCCGCCTCCTGACCAGCCTCCTCCTCCACTACCACCTCCTCCCCCACCGCCAGATCCACCCAGATCTATGTACTGACCACCGCCCCATTGGCGCTTGGATCGCCTGGCTATATGCTGAGATCCTCCAGCAGTTTGGTGAAGTGACCAGCCGTCCAGTTCATTGTCGTCCTCATCCGACGAAGGTCGTCTGTGGGTCGGAGTTGCTTTGGGCCTGGGTCTTGCAGTGGTCTTGCCACCATTTCCCCTGCCTCTTGAAGGTTTGTGGGTGGTGGTGGTGGTGGTATGGTCATTCGAACAGTCCACACACTTTCCGTTGATGGTGACCTTTCCGGCTGTGGGTGGAAAGGAGATTAATACACTGGGAAATGCCATTAAAGCTTAAAACTGACCTTGAACGAAGGCCAAAGTGGCCAAGAACAATAGCGCCAATAGCGTCAGGCACTTCATTATGCGGCTCTCTAAACTGCTCGATCACAGGCGCCTTCTTTTATACCCGTCCCGATTAGCTCCGATCTGTAATCTACATATAATATATACACATAATTATAAAAACGCTCAAGGCTACAATTAGGTATAGGTAAGGGCATGATGTTTTACTTTATTTTGAGACAAAGCTGAACTATTGACTGTTACCGGAATAGAAAATGGAATGAATCCGATGCTGTTTTAACATATAGATTTATAATCTACATTCTAGGAACTGACGACAACATTTCCCGCTTTGTAAGGTGTTAAAGGTGAAAGACCCGACCATTATTGTTAATAGAATTAAAAGTATCTTAATTTATTTTTGGATTTTTTCGACTTTTATTTTCAATAAATAATAAGTTCGGCGTTAATAATACAGGCTGTGATTCCAATCACCAATACTCATATCCTTTTCAACTTATCGGTTTTTAACCCATATTAATATTTTTCTGTTATAATTTCTTTAGACATAAAAAGTTGATTATAAAAATATTTTTCTTAGTTATGAGAAAAATGCTATTTCCAAAACTAATTGCAGAACCTTTTCAAGCAATTAGCAATGTATTATAATGTTTGATGTATATAATAATTAATCATAACTTATTGAGAAGCTATGAATATCAAGATTGTTGAATTTAAAAAACAACAAACTTCAATTGAATTTAAAATAATAATTCACGTTAAGTTGATCATATAAAAAATAAAACTTTATTATCTTGGGAATGATATTTAAAATTATCTTTGAAAAGAAAAAAAATAATTTTATTTATTGCAATGATATTTTAAGTGTATATGGTAACTGTTAATTTAGAATTTGCAACACGTGTTGAATTTGGAATTAAAATATAATTAACAGGTTTTAATTCGTCGATACACATTTTGTTCTACCAAAATGTATGCAAATATTGATTGTTATGCCCCATTGTTTGCTTTTATTTGTGCAAGTTTTTTATGCAAATATAAGAGGTAAATAAAAACAATATTTATTTGTAAACAAAAGTATAAAACGTGGGTTTTTAGAAAAAGTTTGAGATAAATATTATATTTAACTATAAGTATTTGAACATTAGGTAGACATCCAAACATTTTCACATGAATTTGAACTCAAAATTGTATATAAATAAAAACAATATTTATTTGTAAACAAAATTCTAAAACATATGGGGTTTTTATGAAAAGTTTCAGATAAATATTATTTTGAACTACAAGTATTTTGATAATATGTAGACTTTTTGAATTTGAGCTTTACCTGGTGGCTTAGAGAAAACGTTTACTTGCTCGAACGTAAACACTGGACTGGAATTTCCAGATTTAAATACGCAAAAGCAAAAAGCTATTGAACGGTCTATAGCGGAGAAGGCTTAACTTTCTGTGTTTTCCCAAACGCTCGGGGTTATCAGAAACCTCTGTTGACTGACTGCCCATTGCACTTGACTCGTTCTACGATCCGATTCTCAGCTATATAAGATCAGGTCCCACCAGCCGAGAGCATCAGTTGAAGCCAATCAATTGTGCAGCGCATTTAGCATCCAAAACCGGAACCACAAATCCAGAATCAATATGAAATTCTTCTCAGTCGTCACCGTCTTCGTGCTGGGTCTGCTGGCTCTGGCCAATGGTGAGTAAATCCTACTTATTTGCCACTCTATATTATTTAACTAATTCATTATTTTTCCCTCAGCTGTCCCCCTGTCACCCGATCCAGGAAATGTGGTCATCAACGGTGACTGCAAATACTGCAACGTTCATGGCGGCAAGTAGGAAAGTTCTTGCCTGAGGATCGACACAAGGCCATAACTTACCTCACACCCAAGACACTATATTTATGTTACCGCTTTGTACTAAAATGAGACTTAGAATTTAGACACAACAAATAAAAATGAAAAACATACCTATTTTGTTTATATTACTAATATTACTAAGCGGATTCGCCAACTCAAGATAACTCTTTTAAGATTTTTTGATAAACCCAAAACCCATTCAAAGCTTTCTTAGGACTTCTGTGACTTCTTCAGCACTGTTTTTATTGTCTTTTCTCAGCAATTGATGGGGCTTACATTGTTTATATTTTGCTTTCATATATATCAGCCATTTTTAAATTGAAATTGTATTTATTTTTAAAAACAACAAAAAATACAACCAAATAAATAAAAGTTAAAAAAGATAATAAATTGATTTTATTGTTTTATTAAAACGCAATTCAGACTTAATTTTTGTAATATTATTAGAATAGTCGAAGTTATTTCAGGATGTTTAAATTTGTTAAATTTTATTTACCTAATTTTTTGTAAATTGTTTTTGTTAAGTTTTATTGTACCTTATTGCGCATCTGAACCGTTGATTCCAGCGTAGGAGCAGATGTGAGATTACATAAAAAGTGACAGACAAGCTGATAAAGAATAATTATTTAACAACTTCGACAAATCTGTTTCCTTGTTTTAGTTTTTGATACTCTTTATTTACAATAAAATTTAAATTTGTGTATCTGTGGTATTTATATTCATTTAATTTTACAAATTTAATTTACAAATTAACAAAATGACAAATTATTTCATATATATTTTTTTCTCGAAATATATTAAATTCTCAAACTTTATACAAAAGTGTGTTATTTTTAAAAAGTTTCTGCCTAATTATTTAATTAAACAACTGAATAATAAAATTGTTGATTTATTCAAGTTGATTCACAAACAACATGTTTGTTTTAAAAGACTAATTATTAATTTAGTCCTTTTTAAGATTTTAAATATACAATTTTTGGAGTATTACAATATATTTTTGTATATCAAGAATTTTATTGCATAAGTGTTTTTCGGTTTAAAGGTAATTTAATTTCCGAATTGAATTTACAAAGACAAGCTTCGATTAGTTATCTGTTTGCTCTACGCTTTTAAAACAAATATTCTTTATTCCTTAAAAGCATTTGTGGACTGGGGCAACCTCAGACTTTTGTAACCAACTTGGTTACCCCTTTTGCCGCAATTCTTGCTAAAAACCTGGGTGTTAATTTAGACGTTTATTGATTCGACGGAATCGAACGTGTAGAACGGGTCGAAATACTTGGAAATATATTGCAGGGGCGCAAGTCAGTCAAACGAAATCTGGTTTGCAATCTGCGAATCGCACGTGAACAGAATCTCGCTCTGGACCAGCTTGGATTTCCCTTTTCCAATCTCGCGCCCCGTGGCCATCAGTCTGCACTTGTTTACGCTCAATTTCATTGAGAACGTCGTACTACTGCACTCGGGGAATTTCACGTCTGGGAGAATCCCAATCTCTGCCAGAGTTTTCCCAGTGTCAATGTATTCCAGCTTGATAAGGCAGATCGTTCTAGGTCTATGAGCTCAGTTGTACGGCTATATAAACAGTGGTGTATTCACTTTTCGGCATCAGTTCTCACTGGCAAATCCTCTCGAGTCAACCGCAAAAACAAACCACAAAATCAACAACATGAAGTTCCTGTCGCTTGCCTTTGTTTTGGGTCTGCTGGCTCTGGCCAATGGTGAGTAAACTAAACTATATATTTACCAAACAATATCTGTCATTTAATTCTGATTTGAATCCCTTAGTGTCCTCTGCCACTCCCCTGAATCCTGGCAATGTCATTATCAACGGCGACTGTCGCGTCTGCAATGTGAGGGCCTAAGAGCAGCTGAGATGGAGGAATCGAGACAAGCCAGTTGGAGTTCACACAGCCACATATATTTAAGTCACACAAAAATGTTATAAAAATTCAAAGAAAAAAACACTTCAATTAAAAAAATATTCAAAGTAAACAAAATATATATTTTCATTGGGGAACATATGTGGAATTGACGAGGGAAACAACCTAGATAATAGCAACACCAAAAATAGAAAATATTTGACCTTTAGTCGATTACAAATACCCTTTTTAAAATGGGGGGTTACAAAAACCTTTTGCAAATTAAATTCAAACTTTAAATTTGTAATTGATAAGGGAAAACAGCAAACAAAAACAAAGTCAAAAATGGTTTGATTTCGAGACGATTAAAAATACCATATTATTCTGGGGTGCTACCAAAATCTTTGACAAACTTGATTCTGAACGAATTTTTAAATTTTTGCAAAGTTTCGGTTGGAAATTTTCTTGAAAGAGATTTCTGTAAGTCCCTGAAAATTTAATTTTTTTTGCAATATATTTTTGAATACCTTGTATTTATGTTTAGTGTATATTGCTAGCAATATCAGAATGTTAAATTTTTCCAATAAATAAAATGAAGATATCTTTTGATATAATACCAAATAAATAAAAATTTTAATACAAATTTATTTTTTTGTTACTTTTAAAAAATAACTTTAGAATTGTATTTGGATCGAAGCTCTTTTTTTCTATACTCATAAATTCTTGGGTTTTTCCAAACGCTGGCGATTAAATGCGTTTGTTTACGTACAGAAACATGTAAATATAAATTGAATTGTTTAATATAAAGTAATTTTGCTCCTTTTACACAGTGTGTATTTGATAATTTACATTTTTGATTGAGGTAATACTAATTAAATACATTTTAAGGAAATATACATTACATTATGGTTTAATATATGACAATTTTGAAACAAATAAGTCAAATAGGTCAAACAAATAAGACTGGCTCGATTAGTTCCTTTCCTTGGGATTTTACTGTAAAGCGTAAATTTGAACAATACTATATACTGATCCCATATAAAGAGCAGAGCAATCGCGCATTCGCGTTCAGAATTATTCGTAGTCCCAATGTCAAACATGAAAATCGCTGGAGCTTTGATGCTGTTTTTTTGCCTGCTGGTTGCGGTTAATGGTAATTGTTATAGCTATTAATATTGTATATATTTGGAGATTACAAATTTTGTATTTGCAGCCACACCGGGCAAAGTGTATATTAATGGAAAGTGCATCGACTG
Organism: Drosophila kurseongensis; assembly: GCA_018153305.1. NCBI lineage: Eukaryota > Metazoa > Arthropoda > Insecta > Diptera > Drosophilidae > Drosophila > Drosophila kurseongensis. The sequence continues at coordinate 17,068,396 of JAECXX010000004.1, read as the reverse complement.
CAATAAGCCCGATAACGATGATAACATTATAATGCCCCCTGATCATATGACCGGTGGTTCTATGTCGTACTCTCTCGCATCTGGAGCAATGGCCTTTGGAATTTTATATCATTTATTTAATATGATGAATGTGTAATCAATCTCTAAATAAAACCATGTTTTTGAAGACTAAGTGGATTTGTTTCAATTATTAGCGTATAATTTGTTTATGTTGGGAAAATGTAAAATGATTTCATGATTTGAAAATGATACTCTTTATTTAATTATATGAAATATATAATTTTTTAATTCCATGTTCGATATTTTTTGTAATAACACACTACTTAATGCAGATTAAAATATGATCTAAAAAACCACATAAATGTTGTTTTATGGAATAAACGTTTTCGAAGAATTGTTTAAATAAAGGTAATTAATCTCTAAATAATTATCCGAAATTATTTACTTTGTATGTAGAACAGTCGCAGTACGATTTGTATTTTCCACTTGAGTGAATTATACATGTAAACATGTACTTAAAGCGATTATTGATTTGATTAGCGCCAGGTTTTGTCAAGCAATTGTGTATTATAGAATCGGCTTATAAACGGGAATTATTTTATTTCTTGGGCTTTTCCAGTAATTACATAACTCTAAGTGCTCGAACTCGAGTAACTACACCAGCATTTCTTATAAAAGTAAGATGAGAAAACAAACTTGCATCAGTTTACTTTGAAGCTTTGCTAATAAAATGAAGTGGCTATCCTTAGTTTTTGTCTTTGGTCTATTGGCAATGGCGAGTGGTAAGTTATCCTTTGATCCTTAAGCCTTGCATATTTTAAATTTATTTTATTACTCTTATTTTTACAGCATCGCCTTTGATTCCGGGCAACGTTATTATCAATGGAGATTGCCGCAAGTGTAACGTTCATGGAGGCTAGTCTGGAGTCGAAACAAAAACCTTTACGTTTTGTAAACCACAAATAAAGAAAGTAAAATTTCTTCACATAAAATTATTGTTGTTTTTTTTTCTTTTAAGAAGCTGAGTATAATGCACATTTAAAGAGGAAAGTATTTGGTTTGGTTTTCAAAAGTAACATGCAGAATCTCTTTAATTTTTTATTGAAAAAATACCTCCTAATCTTTTAAAAACATAATTGAATAGAGATTTTTTAAACTATCTTGTTTTTGGGACTATTGGAGTAAGGCAACATTTTTTCACAGCATTTCAAATTTGCAGGAATTTCTGGTAAATCACATTCATACACCATTTCGTTAATAAAAGACATGTAAATACATTTAAGAGTTTCAGTGACTTTATTTTATTTCATATTTTCCGCAATTGAGCAAATAAGCTTTTAATCGCCTCGAACATTGCAAACTCTGCAGTCGCCGTTGATGATGACATTGCCGGGATTCAGGGGATTGGCTGGAAACAAAACAAAGGCTTCACTCAGTATTCAGTCCGGATTATATAGTATATCCTTCCACTTACCACTGGCCAGGGCCAGCAGACCCAAAAGAAAGGCAATCGAGAGCAGCTTCATATTTTGAGTGTTTTCGACGACTAATTTGCCAATCGGTTCGAACAGGTCTCTTTTATAGCCCCGCCAAGTCGGATTGATTAGCGAATTGCGCACTTTATCAATTAATTCATGGCATTTGGAATATACAAAAAAATGCGTCATAACTTGATTTTAACAGCCTCCTATCCCGTTCATTATAACTCTGAAGAGATCTTTGTCTGTGATTGGCGACTAAGAAAACAAATTTTAACGATTTCGAACCAATTTGATTGTTTTCTTGCCCTTAAAATGTGAAATCTAGGTTGCTAACACAATATTTTGGTTTTATTCTTCATTTTTTACTAAAATCAATTTTTGTGAAGTCAAAAAAAAAATTAATAAAAACCGTCAACAAAAATTATTCCCGAATTTGTAAATATTTGACTAAGGCATTTGCATAATGTAAAAATTTAAAATACATTTGTAACCTAAAGTTTTGTTTTGGATTCATTACTGTATGAATAAGTTCTAGACAAAACAACTTGCAAAAATAAAAATTTTATTTTAAAATACTGAACAAAATCATTTAAAACTTTAACTTTAGTTGGAAAAGCTTTTAAAAACATGAGCAGAATTTCCCGAACTGGAATTTAACTTGTTCCTTGTGTTTTTTTGGCATTTGGGAGTCTAGGTGCTCGCCAAAGGTAAATGAACGTGTTTGTGGTCGAATTAACTTTGCACGCAAAAGTTGCCGTAGGTGTGTCTGTTTGATGCTGTTTATAAGTAAGTCTGCCCGTGCATTGGTGCACTGAAAAGAAAATCACTGATTGAAATTCTTAGCTTAAGTGTCTAAAAACAATATGTACTTATATATTTATAATTCTGTGTGATTTGATTGAATTTATTAGCCTAAATAAAAATATATTGCATTAAAAGCGTAGTTAAAATAACACAAATAAATTCATCTAATAGTAAATGAATATTTATAAATTTAAATGTTCAGCTTACCTGTGGGTTTTTATTAGATCATTGCTGTATTGGGATTTTCCTAATGGTGAAATATGAAAATTATTAATAATTATAAAAAAATATGATAAAACAAGAAAGGAAAGCTAACTTCGGGCGGAGCCGAAGTTGATATACCCTTGCAGAATACTCTGTAAACTATATTCTCCAAAATTATTCATGTGATGCATTCTTAATACTCATAAAAAATCCCAACTTCCTAACTTTAAAAACACCAAAGTTATGGCATTTCCAATCGTTCAGTTATATGGCAGCTATAGGATATAGTCGGCCGATCCTTATGAAATTTGGTAGGTCGGATTGATTGGCCAAAAAAAAAACCCATAGAAAATCCCAACTTCCTAACTAAACAAACACCAAAGTTATGGCATATCCGATTAATCAGTTATATGGCAGCTATAGGATATAGTCGGCCGATCCTAATGAAATTTGGTATGTCGAATCGATTGGCCAAATATAAAACCCATAGGAAATACCAACTTTCTAACTTAACAAACACCAAAGTTATGGCATTTCCGATCAATCAGTTATATGGCAGCTATAGGATATAGTCGGCCGATCCCGGCCGTTCCGACTTATATACTGCGTGCAAAGGATCGAAGGCTGTGTGCAAAGTTTCAATTCGATATCTTTAAAACTGAGAGACTAGTTCGCGTAGAAACAGACAGACGGACAGACAGACGGACAGACGGACAGACGGACAGACGGACAGACGGACATGGCTATATCAACTCAGGAGGTGATCCTGATCAAGAATATATATACTTTATAGGGTCGGAGATGTCTCCTTCACTGCGTTGCACACTTTTGACCAAAATTATAATACCCTCTGCAAGGGTATAAAAAAACAAATAAATGCCTACCCCTTTCTATATTTAATGACTTTTGGCTATTATTTTATAACTTAATTTTAAACCCTTTTTCACAGTGTATGTGTTTTGCTCATGGCTGGCAATTAAGCCAATGAAGCATTAAAAACCACCAGCCAAGCTCCATGCAAAATGAGTTTTTTGGGTGTTTCGTGGAGCTTGAGGCTATTGTCGGCGTTTTTGGGGTGGCTCGGTGGTTTTCGAGGAGGAGAAAGGTGAAAGGAGAAAGGGTTTAACTCAGTCATCCAGCTTCCACTCACACCGGATTAGTGCCGCGTGTGCTAAATGCTGTTGTTGTTTTTTTCCACATTTGTCAACGTAGATGGCCTTACGGATAAATGAACTTCATCCAGATGAACGTATGTACACATGTACGTATACGTATACGTTATACGTGGAATTGTACGCCTCGATAGAAGGACAGCCGACACGTGTGCGTTAACAATTTAATTACGCTGCGGTGCGGGCAGCGACAGCTGCCACATGTCTCTCGAAAAAGTTAATCATCCAGTCGAGAGGGTATTCAGGAATTAAAGACGGCCAAGTGCTGGTTTTGTGGCACCATTAAAGCGCTACCCGTTGGCCAAATGTTTCAATCGGAAAACTCGAGTGGTGTTAAGGAGCGGCATGTCAGAGGTCTCAAGTGGTCATGTTTACGCCCTATAAATTGAAATAAAACAGGAACTTCAATCCGGCTGAAGCTTTGAGTATGATGGAGTACTTAAGGGATGGTCGTTATTGTTTCTCTTCAAAAGTCAGGAAGTTACTCGGTTTTAGAAGGAAAAAGTAAAATAAATATATATAAATTAGCACTTTGGCTTTTGTTTTGGCAAATAGCTTAGCATTTAATTGACCTATAAAAAGACAAAACAATAAAAAAAAACTTTAAGAAGAAAAATCATATAAATATAATAAATAATTACTAAAATGTAAGAATCAAAGTTATTAAAAACTTTTGTTTCCCCTGTTTAAATTGATACAATCAAATGTATACGATGCGTATACGTAATATAACCTAAAGAGAATTGTTACGTTTTAAATGGTTTAAATAATTTAATGTCACGTTTTGTGAGAAATAAAGTTGAAATATGTATATTTATCATGTTCTGTTCAACCTCATTTGACAACATTATCATTTTTTCAATGCGCACTTATATTTATGTATAATTGCAACACTCTACCACTCGGTTGGAATATAATGGCTTTCTCGGCAGCTGCTCACCTATTAGTTTACTGTCAACCTGTGGCAAAAGTTCTGGGCCAGTGGCGCAGCAGGATTTCATTGAGGAGGCTTAAAGGGGGCTTAAAAAATATCTGTATTTGTAAATTTTTACGTACGGTTGTGAAATGCTTTGAAATAAGTAAATAAAGCATAGTTTTTTTGTTTTTTTTTTTTAATAAAACAAATTCAATGAATGAATATGTGCTACTAGCAATATTTCCCAAATGTATTGTATTGTATTTAAAAACTATAATTATGTTATTAAAAAATAGCTTATTACGTTTTATTTCAGTTCCTTTCCTACGCCTCTGACGTAGGCGTGGCAATAACCATGGAAGGGGGAGGGGATGGAGTAATAGAAAGCAGTGTTCCCGAACATGTGTGCATTCTGTTAGTTGATTGCCCAAGCGTCCGTGCTTGCGGTTACATTCTGTTGATTCCTGTTGGCTTTTCCCCACCGTTTGCTTCCTTTATTGTCCTTTTTTTTTGCTGTGGTTAGTTTTATAGCTCTCACCATTTGGTTTTATGATACAACCAACTGCGGCGTTATGCATAAACTTAAGTTTCATTTTCTGCTTTTTTCGCAGGTGGCTAAACCATTTTTGTTGCCCCTCTTTAGTTGCACACTTAGGCTCGTTGAACATTTTCCAAGGTAAAAACTACAGTTTACAGTTTGAACATTTCGAAATTTGCAAAACTGTTTAGTGTATGTACTTTAAAAATTATATATTTATGTAAACTTCTTTGGCAATAATATACCATAACATAATTCTTGTGTGTTGCGATGTATTTTAAAAGTTCAGCAAACCAAGTAGCTTTAACAATGGTTGAGGAATAAGTTTTTAATTTTTCAAATCGCTGTGCTTGTTTTCGTGTTTTAGAAAACCTATCAAAGATATTTTAGAATTTTTTTTTTATTTCGATTATTTCGGCGATAATAAAAATTCAAATAAACAACGTTTATAGTTTAGCAGATAATATAAGTACTTACTAAAACTTTTTTTTAAAGAAAAGAAACAGGATTTGGTTGTAATAAGGGCAATTTTCCCATGAATTTATATTTACTCATAAACAATTTGATTTGGCCCGGGCTTAATGTTATCCCCAAAAAGTTTTCAAGGCAAGAACAGTAATTGACCACTGATGCCTGACCCCTTCAATCCCATCAAATGACATGGCAGTCAACACATTTGGTCCTTGCCGCCACGTGAGCAAAATTGCTAATCAACTGGGGGATGAAGGACATGGACATGGACATGGGGACAGCCATGTTCCAGTGGTGACCCCCAGTTATTGCGCCCTGCTCCTGGGGAGTGACAACTCATCATTTTGTCGTCGTTGTCGAGGGCTTTAATGTGTTTAAGCTTTACGAGCATGAACAAACATTATTGTCTCGTGGGAATCGGTAAATTGGTGCTGAGTGCAGGACTTCGGATTGTCATTGAGTTGTGGAAGTGACACTTTGATAACCCATGCCACTCCCCCACCACCCACTCTCTACTTCGACAGACACTTATGGGTGTTGGTTGGGGTGTTTGTTTGCCAGGATAAAGGAAAATATATAAACAGCTGAAGGGCAACTCAGTCCAAATGGAATTTAAAATTTTTCATTTAATGAAGATTTATGGTTCAATATTTAAGTGGATTCGAATTGTGCGGCAATCACATTTGGTATTGTATTGATGTTTTAATTTATTTATATATTAAACAATATGGTACCTTTTTATATCATTTCAATATTAAATTCAACCTTTAATCTAAAAACAATAATATTTTTTGTTGCATTTTATATTACTAAATTATGACTAGGTCGAAAATAATTAACATATCATATCTTTTATTTTCGCTGCATCATAATAAAACGGTAAGTTATATTCTTGAAAAAACTTTTTAGGTTTGTATATTGTTTACATATTTCTTTCGACATGATTTTAGTATATATATATAATATACATAATGGAAACGGAAAATTGAATCACTAATCACAAAAAATTCTTATCTCCGCTGCTTTATTGCACAAAGCTTTGCCTCTGGTTAATCAAAACAAGTCGTCCCAGATCAGTTGTTAATCTAACTTAGAGCTAAACAGTCCAACTGATCGTAATGTCAGACTCCAAAAACCCATTTAGTGGGTTACTGCTCTGCAGTTTTTTGGTTATGTTGCAGTGTATATCTGCAGAGGTGGGAAAACTGGTCTGCTTTTACGATGCCAAGAGTTTTGTGCGCGAAGGTGAGTTCTAGAATCTTTTAATCTTTGAGTGACAAATAGTTCATGGGGTTATCTTTTTTATAGGTCCCGCTCAAATGTCACTGGCCGAACTGGAGCCCGCCTTGACTTTCTGTAACTTTTTGGTGTACGGTTATGCGGGCATCGATTCCGAGAATTACAAGATCAAGAGTTTAAATCCTACCTTAACCCATGACCGCCAGCACTATCGTCACATAACCGCTCTTCGCCAAAAGCACCCACATGTTCGATTTCTTCTCTCGGTGGGCGGGGATCAGGATTTGGACAGCGAGGGCGTGGCAGACAGTGGCAAGTATCTGAGATTACTGGAACAGCCGGAGCATAGGAAAAGCTTCCAGGCGAGCGTTGTGGCAGAGCTGAACAACCATGGCTTCGATGGAATCGATCTCTCCTGGCAGTTCCCCAAAAACAAACCCAAAGTGCAGCAGGGTGTATTCAAGCGGGTTTGGGGCTCCTTCCGTGGCCTGTTCAGTTCCAAGTCGGTGGATGAGAAGGCCGAGGAGCACAAGGAGCAGTTCGCCACCCTTCTTGGAGAACTACGATCGGCTTTGCGAGGCAGTGGTCAGCTCTTGACTGTCAGCATGCTGCCACATGTTTCAGCAGAACGTGAGTAATGATAAGTTAAAATAAATGTTTACTCATCCTAAAACAATCGGGATACAACTTTAAACTAATTTACTTTTTCTAATTATTCCCGTAAAAACATTATCCAAATAACCTTATAAAAACTTTACTTAAAAACAATAGTTCCAACTTGAACACCATCATAGTTTTAAAATCAGTCCCAATCCAAAAATTAATCCCACCACTTCTTAAATAAAAATATAGCTACTTGTTGTCAAATGAAACTATATACTTCTACATAAATTATAAAAGGTTATGTCTTAGTCATACCTTCATCGTTCTTTGATTAATCCGATTGAGATCAATCATAATTTGATTTCTACATTTGAAACTTTCATTATAATAATAATAAATATTATTCAGAATTTGCTTTATACATTTGAAACTTTCATAATAATAATAATAATTATTATAGATCTTAGATCTCAATCGGATTAATCAAAGAACGATGAAGGTATGACTAAGACATAACCTTTTATACTTTATGTAGAAGTATACAGTTTTATTTGACAACAAGTAACTATATTTTATATATATTAATCAGAATTTGCTTTATAATAATAATTATTATTATTATGAAAGTTTCAAATGTAGAAAGCAAAACTAAATTTATGTGAAAATATCATTGTTTTCTCTGAGAATACAGTTTACAAATATCTCATTTCCCAGTTTTCATTGATGTTCCCACTGTTCTGAACCACGTGGACTTCGTCAACCTGGGCACCTATGACTTCCAGACCCCGGAACGTGATCCCAAGGAGGCAGATCTACCGGCTCCACTGTATGAAATGTACGATCGGAATCCCGGCCACAATGTGATGCACCAGGTGCAGTATTGGCTGAACCAGACATCCCAAATCAGTGCCCACAAGTTGCATGTTGGAGTGGCCAGTTATGGGCGTGCTTGGATCATGACCCGGAACTCTGGAATCACTGGCTATCCACCGATTCCCGATGCGAATGGAGCTGCTCCGGCGGGCAGGCAAACGGTCACTCCTGGATTACTCAGTTGGCCGGAGACGTGTGAGCTGCTCCAGCAGCAGCCGAAGGATCGGGATGTGCCCCATCTGAGGAAGGTGGGCGATCCCACCAAGCGTTTCGGCATTTATGCCTATCGGGCGGCGGATGACAAGGGCGAAAATGGCCTGTGGGTGGGCTACGAGGATCCCACAACGGCGGCCCTTAAGGCCGATTTCGTCCAGGCCAAAGGATTGGGCGGAGTGGCCCTCCACGACCTGTCCATGGATGATTTTCGAGGTCAGTGTGCCGGCGAAAAGTTTCCCATTATGCGGAGCATCAAATTTAAGCTATAGGTCTGCTGTTCACATCCAATTTATAAAAATGTAAAATAAATAGAAGTCCTAGAAGTCCAATTTTAAGTCACTCTTTTCCAAGACATCGGAAAATTAGTTATTTCTAACATGAAAATGGGTCAAAAATTTGATCAACGTTAAATCGATTGCAGATTCTTAGAGAATCGAATCACAAGTCTTTAGAGGTATGCCACTTTGGAATCGGCTTAAATTTGGTAAAGTTATGGACTCTAGAAGACCAATTTTGAGGCCCTGTTTTACAAGACATCGGAAAATTAGAAATAACTAACATGAAATTTTGAATGCAGATTTTTAGAGAATTAAATCACAAGTCTTTAGAGGTATGCCACTTTGGAATCGGCTTAAATTTGGTAAAGTTATGGACTCTAGAAGTCTAATTTTGAGGCACTGTTTTACAAGACATCGGAAAATTAGAAATAACTAACATGCAAATGGGTAAAAAATTTGATCAACGTTAAATTGGAAATTTTGAATGCAGATTTTTAGAGAAAATAAATTATCCGATATACCATGGTTCGCTTCTTAACAATTTATTGTTATTATCGTCAGTACATTACAAATAATGTGTTAAAGCTGTCAAAACTCGAAAGCTTTTATAATTTTTAACATATTTCGAATGATGTCTTAGTCTTACTGCCCCAAAAATGGAACAATTTCGTCGTAATCCCAAAGAACTACTGCGATAAATTAATGCGGCTCTCTCCAAGAAGATTTGGGGGCAGGAAATAAAGCGGCAAAGTGGAAGGCTGTAAAAGCGGAAAAGGAAAAAGTAAAAGCGTCCCGCCACGAAGGCAAGTGAAGTGCCAGGCGAAGCGTAAAGCAAAGCAAACTTCTCAAATGCCACTGACTCGGTGGGTGGAGTGCTCAAGGCACAAGGACGTGGGGTGGCAAGGTGGCAGGACAGCAGGGTGGCCCAAAGTAAAAGTTGAAATTAAACCAATTAGTTTGCCTGCCACCACTCTCGACGCCGTCGCCGCTGCAATGAGGCACATAAAACCAGGCGACGCAAGGTAAGTCCTTGAGATGCCCACAAAGTCACGACTTCCTGAATCCTGGCTTTGGATTTTCGCTTGTTTCTGGCTTATGCTTAAAATTTACAAACGAAAATGGAAGGTGTTGATTAAAAGAACACTGTCTCCTTTTAAGCTTCTTAAGTTGCATTTGAACAGAGTAAAAATTAATATAATTATATTATTATTTTTTAACATTAAAGAAAAATGTATGTATAAGTAAATGAAAATTAATATTAATTAATATAATTAATAAATGAAAATTGATATTTCTTTTTATTTATATACTTTTATATTTTATATTTTGCATTTTTTTGTTTATGGTTTTTTACTCATATTCAAAATTGATTATTTCAATCTTTGAGTTGCAATAGTATTTACAACCTGCTCAAGCTAACACATAGCAATATTATTAAATATAATTTAAATAAAACAAAAGTCTAACAAAATATATTATTATTATATTATTAGAATTATACTTTTTTCTTTTAAATCCATTTTCATTGTTTTATTTAAATACATATAATAAATCGCGTGAGTGAATTCCCTCTCACGACGGCATCTCCTTTAGGACACTTGTGGGGTTGGAAACGGACTACACCCGGTAGGTATTTAGACTTGGGCTCCTTTTTAAGAGTATTTTAAACGACGGCTAGGCCCTTTTGGGGACTAGTCAGGAGAAGGGCCTGAAGAAATCGAGACCCGCGTGTAGATAAGAGGCAAATTGGGAAGTGGAGGGGAGGGGATGGACGGCTAGCTGCTTCGGCGGATGGCGCCGTCATAAATTAATTATGATTTAACAACTTTAGCATGCACGACACGGCAGGAAAACTTTTTGCGCTTTTCATTCCCTCGCCTTCTTCTATTTTGTGTCGCTTTGTAGAGGGGAAAATTTTATAATTTTAATGAGCGCAAAAAAGTTGTAAACTTTTGACTGCGTTGCTATTGGAAATGCACTCAACGCTGCTGTGAAAAACTTCATCTAGCGGTAGATTCATAGATATACTAACTAGGAGAAGGAAATTCATGTAATCAAGGACCTTACCCAAACAACAACCTTTAGCAATGAACTCAAAAGCATTAGAAATGTTTAACTTATGTGGTATAAGTTACCGCTCGCCAAGGCGTATATACACCGGAAAAAATTGCCTTTAAATAGTAGTTTCTATAGAAGCTAATGTTTTATTTGTATGTAAAGTGTACACAGATAAAGTGGCAGCTAAATGATACGGTTGTCCGACTTTTATAAGCCCGTAAAACAAATTGAAATTGCTAACAAATACTATATCTTGGAGTATATGAAATATATGTTAACAAACAACAAAGTTATAATTTTATTTACTTTTTTTTATTGTTTCATTGAGAACTATTTGAAATAATGTAGTAGGCCGATAAGTACAAACAAATGGACAATCGTCTGGTAATGCTGGCCAATAATATATATAATTTATAGGGTTGGAAATGTGCTCTTCACTGCGGTGACTGAAATTGTAATATCCTGCTAAGGATATCTCTGAATTAACATTTGGCTTTCCTTTCTTAAATAAAAATGACAAGATGTTCGAAAAAAGTTTTTATTTACAAAACTGTAAAGCCTTTACATATTGCTCAATATCAGATTATCCTCGCTTATCAGCCAAAATGGCAAAGGGAACAAACTGATCACTGTTTTCCGGCTCCGCTCTTGATGTCCTCGAATGCCTTTTGCCACAGTTTGTCGAACTGCTTGGGCAGTTTGGCGCGGATGCGATCGGCCAGTAGGCGGGCTCCTCTTAGGTTATCCTCCTCATAGAAGGGCAATTCGGAAAGCCGTGTCAGCCAGGCGGATAACTTCGGGTATTTAGAGCCTTCCACTGGGCAGTAACTCAGGTGTAAGGTGCTCACCGTGGCCACAATGCTGAAGTCGGCGATGGTCAACTGTGGACCGGCCAAATAGGGATTCTCCCCCAGAAATTGCTCCAACAAGGCGTAGGCATCCTGCAATTCGGCCAATCGATTTTTGGGCACCTCGGTGGCATTATCTCGGAATAGAGCCTGTTGCAACTGCTTGAAGATGCCGTGGAAGAGGACACCGGTCTCGAAGTGCAACCGCTGATCTACGACGGCCCGCTGGAGCGGATCCTTGGGATACAGCTCATCCGACTGGGCGTACTTGTTTACCAGATAGCCAATGATGGCATGCGAGTCCCAGATGCACTCCTCACCATCCTCCAGCATGGGCACCGTGTGCTGGGGATTCTTGCGCAACATTTCCGGCTTCAGATGATCACCCGCCTGCATGTCCAGTGGGCGGAACTCATGCTCCAGTTTCAGGGCGCGCAGGGTCAGCAAAACGGCCCGAACCGGCGGACTGGATTCAGTGCCATATAAAATCAGGTTCACCATCTTGCTTACTTTAATTCTTCACTTGTAGCTGTTAAATTTGAGATTCATAGCAGACAACGGGCCATCCAAAACTGACTAAAGGCAGCCGGAATGATTTCTAACTTCACCCTCGATAAGATTAGATACTAAACTTAGTTTCTTGATAATTATCACAAAGACGTCATAATGCTGCAAGTTTAAGTTTTGCCTGATTGTTTATTAATTCCCGAGATAAGTCGGTCTGATATTTGTTGCTGCTTCAATATTTGCCCAACGTCCCCATGATTTATGTGATCATGGGTGGAAAATCGAAGGGGCTTACAATTATGTAGTGTATTAATAAATTACAATTTTTGGAGTATTTAAGGTTTTATTTAGTTGAACTATAAAATTGTTATTGTCGGAGTAAGGACGTAAAATAATAATTCTTTAATTTTAAAAATAATTGCAGTACACTTTTTTTAGAAATTTGCACATTGAAAAAATGTTTTATTTTTATTTAGAAAACAACTAAAAGTTAATTGAGTGAAGAGAGTTTATGCTTTATATTAGCCTGAACTGGTTTATTTCAAAGCTTTGTTTTCGCTTTTCTGAACTTTTCAGTAAGTAAGTAAAGTAAACTTGAATGGTCAATCTACATGGCCTCTACACGAGTACAAACTGGTGTAGATTATTCCACGCTTATCAGTAATAGTACTACACCCATAAAATTCAAATCATTATTCTTATCAAGAGAATACCTCAACACAATAAGTATTATGTATATTTTCACAATTGGTCAATATATTAAAGCGTTTTCAGCATGATGAGATAGTTTTTTAGAATGAATTGACTTTTAAGTGGTCGTCTAATCTACATCGACAATTTTGCCACCGTAATAATACGTTTCAGAACTAATTAAGTCCAAAAAAGCTAACATGCCCATGTTTATATACCCTTGCATATACAACAAGAAAGGAAAGCTAACTTCGGGCGGAGCCGAAGTTGATATACCCTTGCAGAATATTATGTACATTATATTCTCCAAAATTATTTATATGATGCATTCTTAATACTCATAAAAAGTCCCAACTTCCTAACTTTACAAACACCCAAGTTATGGCATTTCCGATCAATCAGTTATATGGCGGCTATAGGATATAGTCGGCCGATCCTTATGAAATTTGGTAGGTCGGATTGAATAACCAAATATAAAACCCATAGAAAATCCCAGCTTCCTAACTTTACAAACACCAAAGTTATGGTATTTCCAATCGTTCAGTTAAATGGCAGCTATAGGATATAGTCGGCCGATCCTTATGAAATTTGGTAGGTCGGATTGAATAACCAAATATAAAACCCATAGAAAATCCCAGCTTCCTAACTTTACAAACACCAAAGTTATAGCATTTCCGATCAATCAGTTATATGGCAGCTATAGGATATAGTCGGCCGATCCTTATGAAATTTGGTAGGTCGGATTGATTGGCCAAATATAACACGCATAGAAAATCCCAACTTCCTAACTTTACAAACACCAAAGTTATGGCATTTCCGATCAATCAGTTATATGGCAGCTATAGGATATAGTCGGCCGATCTCGGCCGTTCCGACTTATATACTGCGTGCAAAGGAAAGAAGGGTGTGGGCAAAGTTTCAATTCGATAGCTTTAAAACTGAGAGACTAGTTCGCGTAGAAACAGACAGACGGACAGACAGACGGACAGACGGACAGACGGACATGGCTATATCAACTCAGGAGGTGATCCTGATCAAGAATATATATACTTTATAGGGTCGGAGATGTCTCCTTCACTGCGTTGCACACTTTTGACCAAAATTATAATACCCTCTGCAAGGGTATAAAAAATTAAAGTACCTTTGTATTTTTACATAATGTATTTATTTAAAAACAAAGACGTTGTGTCAATTTTTGCAAGTTTTCAAAAATATTGGTAGTCATATAACAACGAAATTTAAAAAACAATTAGGTCATTATTTCTAAATCTGCGTACAATAAATATCTCAGCACAAATACGTATACAAAGCAATAATTTGTTTCAAATAATTTTATTATAGGTATATTATATGATATAATATTTCAATCTAGCCTGTTGCGACATTATATATTGCAGGCATATATAATATATATATAATAGCATAATGACTCTTGGAAAAAATGTATCTAGATTCTTAAAATGTTCGGAAATTTCTCCTGTTACAGCGTTTACAGCGAACTTGTAACTGAAATCATAATACCCTCTTTAAGGGTATTGAAATATATATATACAAAGCCTGGTTTGACGTAGAAACAAACAAAGCAACACCCAAGCTAGAGCTTTTATCTTTTAATGCCGGAATGCTCTTACAATAAGCAAAAAGCTTTGGACAGAACAGTATTTAAACAACCGGGAGCAGCTGAGTAGTAATAAAATCATTACAACACAATATGTCGAGCACAGGTATTGTACTTTATGGATCGGACATCACTCCATGTTCAAGGGCCGCAAAACTAACCTTCAAGGCGCTGAATTTGGACTACGAATACAAGGAGGTGAATCTGATGACGGGCGAGCACATGAGCGAGGAGTTCCTGAAAAAGAACCCACAGCACACGGTGCCGGTACTGGATGATAACGGTACAATCATCTGGGACTCGCACGCCATCGCCACCTATTTGGTGGATAAGTACGGCAAGTCGGACGATCATCAATCAGCGCCTAATTTTCGATGCCAGCGTCATCTTTGCGAGCTTGGCCAACGTAAGCGGTCCTTTTTGGAGAAATGGTATTACTGAGGTTCCCCAAGAGAAACTGGACACCATACACCGGGGTCTGCAGTTGCTGGAGACCTTCCTAGGCGACAGTCCATATCTGACGGGGGATAAGCTGACCCTCGCCGATCTGTGCACTGGCCCCACTGTCAGCTCCCTTCCCGCTGCCGTGGACATTGATGCTGCGGTCTATCCCAAGATCACCGCCTGGTTGGATCGCCTCAATAAGCTGCCCTTTTACAAGGATATCAATGAGGGCCCGGCTCAAGGTTACGTCGGCTATCTTCGCAGCAAGTGGACCAAGCTGGGGAATAAGTGAACAGTAACCAACGAAAAATACACCTAACGTAAAATATGAATAATTGCACGATTATTATATTTAATTTGTTCCTATGTGCGCATACACTAAAATATAAATCATTTAGATAATTAAAATAATTTCATATTTATTATTTGATGCAAATTTCATTAGAATATTTTTTAGAGAACGAAAGGTTAAGTGCTTATCAATGACTTGCAAATTGTTTAAGCTGATAAAAATGCAAATTGCAACCTTGTTAAACAATTCGTTGCATTGCAAGATTGTACTAACTTCTATTACAGAAATCAAAACAACAAAACACGGTCTTATCAATCATGGTGAACAAAGTTTTTGCTTAGAAACAAACAACAAAATCAGAGCGTTAATCAAAATGCCGTCGTCATCGAACCAGGAGCCTATTCCAAGATCACCGCCTGGCTGGATCGACTTAACGTGGTATCCTGGTACAAGGAGATCAACGAGGGTCCTGTTCAAGGCTACGTCGCCTTTTTTGGGAAAACGTGGACCAAGCTGGGTGATAACTAAACAAAAACTTGAAGAAAACATCAAAACTAAAAAAAAAATATAAGAAATTCAATTTTTGTAATTATGTAAATTTGAAATACATTAAATAAAGGAATTTCAAATATTTTACTTCAAATTTAAGTTGCACATTTGAATTTTATTATAATTTTGGTTTCATATCTAGAAAGTTACAGTTATTAATAAGAAGCAAATTATAATTTTATTTAGAAGATGTAATACTACAAATCTTTGCGAGATTTTCCAACAAGCATTTAGATGCAAAATGTAGGTTAATTTGGTAAGAATATTTGCCCCCTGAATTTTATGATAAATATTTTTTTATCTTAAACTTTATTTTATCAATGTATTTAAAAGAGAAGAGGTGATAACTCTTCGCGACCAATTACTGCATTATTTAAGTTCGTTTGGAATTCTGTATGTGGGCTACTCTGGTGTTTCAGTGTAACATGAGTCTTCTTATTATATTTTCACAATTGGTCAATATTTTTAAGCGTTTTCAGCATGATGAGGTAGTTTTTTAGAATGACTTGACTTTTAAGTGGTCGTCCTATCTACTAGTCCATCGACAATTTTGCCACCGTAATAATACGTTCCAGAACTAATTAAGTACGAGCAATTTATGTTTATCTGATGAAATAAATAATACAGAATGAAAAGAATGCTAACATGCCCATGTTTATATATCCTTGCAGATACAACAAATTAAGGTACCTTTGTATTTTAAACATCACATATTTATTTAAAAAACAAAGATGGGTACATTTTTGGGAGTTTCCAAAAATGTTGACCGATCGTTCCTATGGCAGTCATTTGGGAAATTAAAAAAATTAGAACATTATTTTTAAAAACTGTGTTAACTGTATAATTTGTCTTGAAGTCTTTTAATATAGCCCGATCCGACATTACATTTGCTGCAATAGAATATAGATTGCTAAAATGTTAGGAAATTTCTCCTGTTACAGAGTTTTTAGCGAACTTGTAACTGAAATCATAATACCCTCTTTAAAGGTATTGAAATGTAGGCAAAGCCCTGTTTGACGTATAAACAAAAAATGCAACACCCAAGCTAAAGCTTTTATTTTTCAATGCTCTCACATTCAGCAAAAAAGCTTTGGAGAGAACAGTATATAAACAACCGGGAGCAGATCAGTAGTAATAAAATCATTGGTGGATATACAACACAATGTCAAGCACGGGTATCGTACTTTATGGAGCGGACCTCAGTCCATGTGTAAGGGCCGTAAAACTAACCTTCAAGGCCCTGAACTTGGACTACGAATACAAGGAGGTGAATCTGATGACGGGCGAACACCTGAGCGAGGAGTTTCTCAAGAAGAACCCACAGCACACAGTGCCGGTATTGGATGATAACGGTACAATCATCTGGGATTCCCACGCTATCGCAACCTATTTGGTGGATAAGTACGGCAAATCAGACGAGCTATATCCCAAGGATCTGGTCAAGCGGGCGATTATCAATCAGCGCCTGTTTTTCGATGCCAGCGTCATCTTTGCGGGCATAGCCAACGTAAGCGGTCCATTTTTTATAAGTGGTATTACTGAGGTTCCCCAAGAGAAACTGGACACCATACACCGGGGTCTGCAGTTGCTGGAGACCTTCCTAGGCGACAGTCCATATCTGACGGGGGATAAGCTGACCCTCGCCGATCTGTGCACTGGCCCCACTGTCAGCTCCCTTCCCGCTGCCGTGGACATTGATGCTGCGGTCTATCCCAAGGTCACCGCCTGGTTGGATCGCCTCAATAAACTGCCCTTTTACAAAGAGATCAACGAGGGTCCGGCTCAAGGTTACGTCGGCTTTCTTCGCAGCAAGTTGACCAAGCTTGGGAATAAGTGAACAATACACTAACAAAAAATACACCCAACGTAAAATATGAATAATGGCATGATATTTATATTTAATTTGTTGCTATGTGCGCATACATTTCAAAAATTTCAATCATTTAGCTAATTAAAATATATGTCTTAAAAAAAATAATACCAAAAAATGTTTATATTTATTTATTATTTGGGCAAATGTTATTAGAATATTTAACTATTTTGATTTTTTTCAAAGAATAGAACATTTTTTTCTGCATATCAATGACTTGCAAATTGTTTAAATTGATAACAATTTGCAAAATTGGTAAGCAATTCGTTGCATTGCGAACAAAACACGGTCTTATCAATCAATGTTTATCGTGGTGAAATAATTAAAATTGCAAATAATGGTGAACAAAGTTTTTTTAT
Organism: Drosophila kurseongensis; assembly: GCA_018153305.1. Classification (NCBI taxonomy): domain Eukaryota; kingdom Metazoa; phylum Arthropoda; class Insecta; order Diptera; family Drosophilidae; genus Drosophila; species Drosophila kurseongensis. The sequence goes on along the minus strand of JAECXX010000004.1, from coordinate 17,050,366 downwards.
CTCTGGGACTCACCCACCATTGCGGCCTATTTGGTGGTTAAGTACGGCAAGTCGGACGAGCTTTTCAGAGCTTTTCCAATGTAAGGACTCCCTTTTGGAGAAGTGGAGTTACGGTGGTGCCCCAGGAGAAACTAGACACTATACATCGGGGAGACCCTCCTGGACACCACTACTTATCTGGCGGGCGATTCACTGACTCTTGCCGACCTGCTCAACGGACCCACTTTGTAGCCAGTCAAACGTACTCCAAAAATATATACAACAAAACTTTGTATACAAACTGCTGTAGATAATTCCCAGGCTATCAGTAATAGTACTACAACCATAAAATACAAGTTAACTCCTTATCAAAAGAATACCTCAACACAAAAAGTATTAAGAATATTTTCACAACTGGTTTTTAGGCGTTTTCAGCATGACGAGTTAGTTTTTTTAGAATGACGCCATATTATAGTTCTAGACTTTTAAATGGTCGCCCTATCTACAGACCAATTTCACCACCTAAATAATGCGTTACAGAAGACCAAGTAATTTATGTTTTCCCTGATGAAAAAAATAATACAGAACAAGAAAGCTAACAAGTCTATGTTAAATACCCTTGCAGATACAAAAAAAAGAATGTGTCTTTATATTATTAAAATCATATAATGACGTTTGATATGCCTATTTATTTAAAAACAAAAAAGTTGTCTCGATTTTCGCGAGTTTCCAAAGATCCTATGGTTGTCCTATAGCTGGGAAATTTTAATTAGAATAGTATTTCTGAAACGGTGAAAAATAAATATAATTATTGTGTACATTCAATTTTTTAATAGTTCCTATGTACGATATATGATATAGTCTTCCAATTTAGCCTACTCCAACATATATAATACCTGCAATAACATAACGACTTTCGGAAAAGTTTTATTTTATTCTTTAAATGGTCGGAAATGTCTTCTACAGCGAAGTATTAACTGAAATCATAATACCCGCTTTAAGGGTATTGAAATATGAGCAAACCCATGTTTGCCGTAGACTGAAACAAACCAACACTCAACCCAGAGCTTTTATTTTTCAATGCCGGAATGCTCTCACAATAAGCAAAAAGCTTTGGACAGAACAGTATATAAACAACCGCGAGCAGATCAGTCGTTATAAAATCATTAGTGAATATACAACACAATATGTCGAGCACAGGTATTGTACTTTACGGAACGGACCTTAGTCCCTGTGTGAGGGCCGTAAAACTAACCTTCAAGGCGCTGAATTTGGACTACGAATACAAGGAGGTGAATCTGCAGACGGGCGAGCACCTGAGCGCGGAGTTCCTCAAGAAGAACCCACAGCACACGGTGCCGGTATTGGATGATAACGGTACAATCATCTGAGATTCCCACGCTATCGCAACCTATTTGGTGGATAAGTACGGCAAATCAGACGAGATATATCCTAAGGATCTGGTCAAGCGGGCGATCATCAATCAGCGCCTGTTCTTCGATGCCAGCGTCATCTATGCCAGTTTGGTCAACGTGAGCGGTCCTTTTTGGATAAGAGGTATTACGGAGGTTCCCCGGGAGCCACTGGACACCATACACCGTGGTCTGCAGTTGCTGGAGACCTTCCTGGGCGACAGTCCATATCTGGCGGGCGATAAGCTGACCCTCGCCGATCTGTGCACTGGCCCCACTGTCAGCTCCCTTCCCGCTGCCGTGGACATTGATGCTGCGGTCTATCCCAAGATCACCGCCTGGTTGGATCGACTCAATAAGCTGCCCTTTTACAAGGAGATCAACGAGGGTCCGGCTCAAACTTACGTCGGCTTCCTTCGCAGTCAGTGGACCAAACTAGGGAATAAGTGAACAATACACCCAACGTAAAATATGAATAATGGCACGACATTTATATTTAATTTGTTTCTATATGCGCATACATTTCAAAATATCAGTCATTTAGCTAATTAAAATATATGTCTTGAAAAAGAATAATCAAAAAAAAAAAATGTCTATACTTATTATTTATTTGGGCAAATGCTATAAGAAAATTTATCTAGATCTAATTTTTGGTCATATCAGTGACTTGCAAATTGCTTAAACTAAACAAAATGTTTAAGCTTTAAATGGTAAACAATTCATTGCCTTGCAAAGGTTGTACTATTTGACAAAACAAAACAACAAATCAAAGTCATAGCAATCAATTCTAGTGGTGAAATAATACAAATTGCCAATAATGATAAACAAATTTTTTGCTTAGAAACAAACAACAAAACCAGAGCTTTTGTCAAAATGCTCTCAAGTTAAGGCAAAAGCTTTTAAAGCAGTATTACTATATATACTAATAGTAATGAGGGGGAACAGTAGTCGTAATTAAAGCGTTGTCGGTTAAACTGCACAAGATGTCGAGCACCGGTATTGTACTGTACGGAACGGACTGGAGTCCCTATGTTAGGGCCATCAGCCTGACCCTCAAGGTCCTGAATTTAGACCACGAATTCAGGGAGGTGGATCTGAAGATGGGCGAAAACCTTACTCCGGAATACCTCAAGATGAATCCACAGCACACGGTACCAGTACTGGATGATAATGGAACTTATCTCTGGGACTCGCACGCCATCGCCACCTATTTGGTGGATAAGTACGGCAAGTCTGACGAGATGTATCCCAAGGATCTGGTCAAGCGGGCGATCATCAATCAGCGCCTCTTCTTCGAAGCCAGCGTAATCTCTCCGAGCTATTTCGACGTAGTGCGTCCCTTCTGGTTTAGTGGAGTTACGGTGGTGCCCCAGGAGAAACTAGACACCATTCATAGGGGTCTGAAGTTGCTGGAGACTTTCCTGGACAGCACTATTTATCTGGCGGGCGATTCGCTGACCCTCGCCGATCTGGTCACCGGACCCACTGTAAGTGCTCTGCGCGCCGCCGTCGACATCGAAGCAGGAGTCTATCCCAAGATCACCGCCTGGCTGGATCGACTTAACCAGATCTCCTGGTACAAGGAGATCAACGAGGGTCCTGTTCAAGACTACGTGGCATTTTTACGGAAAGCGTGGACCAAGCTAGGTGATAACTAAACAAAGAACTGAAGAAAACAAAAAAAACAAAAAATATGAGTAATTCAATTTTGTAAATATGTAAATTTGAAATACATTAAGGAAATTAAAGTATTTTTCTTTTAATTTGTGTTGCACATTTTAATTTTGATTATTTTTTTTCATATCTAGGAAGTAACAATTCTTAATCCAAAATTATAATTTTATTTAGAAGATGTAAAATAACAATAATTCCAACATATACAAGGATGGAAAATATAGGACAATTTGAAAAGAAAATTTGGCTATGGATTTTATGATAAGTATTTGTTTTCCTCCATCTACGTTTAACTTTATTTGATCAGTGTAAAAATACAAAAGTTGATTTAAAACGAAAGAGGGGGTAACTCGGCGCAACCAATTACTGCTTTATTTAAGTTCGTTAAGAATTCTGTATGTGAGCTACTCTGGGGTTTCAGTGAAAATTGAGTCTTCTTCGTGGTCGCATCATGTCGGGAATAGTATTGTATGGAATGGACATAAGTCCGCCAGTTCGAGCCTGCAAACTGACTTTGAGAGCCTTGAATTTGGACTATGAATACAAGGAATTGAATCTTTTGGCGGGAGAACAGTTCAGCGATGAGTTCCTTGAGAAGAACCCCCAACACACGGTGCCGCTCCTTGATGATAATGGAGCCCTTATCTGGGATTCACATGCCATTGTGTGCTACCTGGTGGACAAGTACGCCAAGTCGGATGAGCTCTATCCCAGGGATCTAATGAAGCGGGCTCAGGTGGATCAGCGTTTGTTCTTTGATGCGAGTATTCTCTTCATGTCGCTGCGTAATGTCAGTATACCCTATTTTGTTAGTCAAGTAAACCTGGTTCCCAAGGAGAAGGTGGATAACATCAAAGATGCCTATGGCCATCTGGAGACATTTCTCGGAGATAATCCCCATCTAACTGGGTCCACTCTAACCCTGGCGGATTTCTGCTGTGGAGCTACTGCCTCCTCTTTGGCGGCTGTCCTTGAACTGGATCACGAAAAATATCCCAAGGTGGCGGACTGGCTTGACCGCCTGTCCAGATTGCCTCATTACGAGGAGGACAATCTTCGGGGCTTGGAAGAATACATAGCTTTGCTCAAACCCTATTTAAAATTAGAGCAATAGTATTTATTGAATTTTGAATAAATTACAAAGTTAATTTTAGAATCTTTTTATGCGGGGAAGGATTTTTCGTAATTAAAAAAAAGATTAAGGAGGGTTAAGATGGTGCTTTAACATCGATCGAGTCTTTTAAAAGCAAGTACTTTAAAAGAACTTTTAGTAAATAAAAACTATTACTTTATTTTAAACTTGAGGTTTATTAAATTCTTAGGTTTTGAGAAGTAGAATTACTTTATGATATTGTTCTTATAATTAGCGTAAATCACAAAAGAAAATAAGAAAACTTTAGCAAGCCGAAGTTCATATCGACTTGCCTTGAATCGCTTCTACGTGATGCATACTTTTACTCTACGAGTAACGGGTATAATAATACACCTTAGGAATGATAGCCATCAATTTATATTTCGAAAAGAGAAAGAACTTGGCATAAATATAGTACACTTAAGAGAGAGAACTTAAGACTTTTGTTTACAGTATTTTCTCTATAGTTGCCGCATATATATTATAAAGCGTCTATACGTCAAAAGAGTATAGCGAAATACCTAGGAAAACCGTCGATATACAAAAGAGGCAAAGAATGACGTGTGGGTTTTGAGCGCAATTTGTAGGCAAACTGCAGAGTCATCGCAACAGTAAAAAGCTCTCTTAATCTGATGAATCAGCCTGGGTGTATATAAGTCCCCAAGTTTGGTTTGCTTATAAACAGTTATTTGATAGTCACGAAACAGCAACGACATGGGAAAACTTACGCTTTACGGAATCGATGGAAGTCCTCCAGTTCGCTCGGTCCTCCTCACCCTGAACGCCTTGGGTATTGAATTCGAGTACAAGGTCGTCAATCTGCTGGCAAAGGAGCACCTGAAGCCGGAGTTCCTAAAGATAAATCCCCTGCACACCGTGCCGGCTCTGGATGATAATGGATTCTATCTGTCCGACAGCCATGCCATCAACTCGTACTTGGTGAGCAAGTACGGCAAGAACGATTCCCTGTATCCAAAGGAACTGAAGAAGCGAGCCATCGTCGATCAGCGTTTGCATTACGATTCCAGTGTGATCACGTCCACGGGATCGGCTATTACAAGCCAGGTTTTGTGGCAAAACAACTCGGCGATTCCACAGGCCAAGATCGATGCACTGGAGGGTGTGTACAAGTCCCTGAATCTGTTCCTGGAGAGTGGCGATTACCTGGCTGGAGATAGCCTGACCATTGCCGATTTCCACGTCACCGCCGCCCTTACCGGTTTGGTGACTTTCTTGGCCGTGGATGCTACCAAATACCCCAGGCTGGCTGCCTGGATTCAGCGCATCAAGGAACTGCCCTACTACGAGGAGGCCAACGGCTCCCGGGCTGTCCAAATCATCGAGTTCATCAAGAGCAAAAACTTTACCATTGTCTGAAACTAGAAAAATAAATTATTAAATATATTCCTAAAACCACTTGACTTTTGTACTACAAAACTGATTTTCTATCAGCCTGAACTCGTTTTGACCGAATCGATAAGAGAAACTATTGGTCACGTTTGATAAAAGGTGGGCAATTCCAGTTTTTCGGACGCGACACTTTAAGATTACAAAAAGGTAGTGTTTTTTTTAATTTGAAATCAAACTTTGAGAAAAGCCAAAAACAAGATTAACTTATGTTATGAAAGATGTCCAGTCATCTTTTTATTCAAAATAAATACTTCCTTTTCATAAAGTTATATTAAATTTAAACTCGAAATCGATTATCCATGTATAACTCAAAGTTTTTTAAATCCATTTTTTTGTGTTTGAATAAACTATATTGCTCAACCAAACTAGGCTACAAACCTAAGTAATACAATTGTAAAACATAGTAAATTAATAGATATTATAATGTTGGATATGGAACTTTATTGGTCTTCTATGACGTTAACATGTTTTTTGATAAAGACATAGTTTCATAAATGACTAATATGTCAAAGTTGTGTACATGAATCGATTACATTTTGTACTTATCAGATTTGGGTTTAGTAATTACTGCAATAAAACCGGATAATTAACCTGAGTATATAAAAGGTGAGAAGGTAGGAAGGCACGGTAAATCGACATTAGCTCTCCTTCAACCTGTTATTCGAAGAGAGAAAAAATGGTTGCCTAATGTTTTCAAATTTTGCTTACTGCGGAGTCGTCAAAGCTAAAACGGTAAAACGCTCTTAACTTAAGAGAACTAGCCGTCTATAAAAACCGTACACTAATAGATGGCCTATGGGCATATGAGGCAGGAATAGATTATCCAACATTGGTGTATGATTGTTATTTCCATATAAAAGATAGCCATCACATCAACACTAACTTTATTCCAATTATTTAAAAAAGAGAAAAACAGAAATTCTTAGTTTAAAAGCCTATATATCTGACTTCTTTCTGGAAAACAACGGCTTCCTGGACCAACCATTGCCGATTTCGACATCATCGCAGTGCTATTCACTACAGTTTTTTTTCCTCGAGTTGTGGATGCCACCAAAAACCTCATACTACGAGGAGGACAACCGACACCGGATTTCGCAAGTTGCCGACTATTACAAGTTCTAGGAGATTATGACTGCGTAAAGCCATATTTGATACCTTATTTTCCCAATTAGTTTTATTTATTTTTGACTTGAAACTCGCATTACATATACAAGCATTTTAAAGTACTGATATTCGGAATCAAAATATCCTCCTTTAATGACTCAGCAATCCAAATATATTCAACATTAAATGATAAAATAACAGTAAGTTTTCTTTACTGTTCTTAAGCTGAAAGTGAACTTGAGCTGTGGTCTTCCAAAATATGATATGTTTACAAAAATTCTGCGTTTGCTGCTGTTTTCACCCACAGTTTCCTGAGAACAACATTTGATAGTAAGCGCTTCGCGGAATAGAAACGTACTTTGGACTGGAGCCGCACCCAGGATCGTCTTTCCATTTCTTGGGAAGTAGCTTGGGATGGACTTAAAATGCACCCGTTCGAAGCTCTGAAAAGGTATAAATACATTGGGAAACCCTGGAGTCAGTATCATTTCGTTGATATAACTGATTGAGCTTGGATCATGTCGGGAATTGTGCTGTACGGATTGGACATTAGTCCGCCAGTGAGATCCTGCCAGCTGACACTGCGGGCCCTGGAATTGGAGTACGAGTTCAAGGAGGTGGATCTCCTGGCCGGGGAGCACCGCAAGGAGGAGTTCCTCAAGAAGAATCCGCAGCACACTGTTCCGCTGCTGGATGACAATGGAGTTTTTGTGTGGGACTCACATGCCATCGTGTGCTACCTGGTGGGAAAGTATGCCAAAACGGACGAGCTGTATCCCAAGGATTTGGTGAAGCGTGCCCAGGTGGATCAGCGTCTGTACTTCGATGCCAGTGCCCTGTTCATGGCGTTGCGTAACATTTGTGCTCCGTATTTCCTCAACAACGTAACGGAGATTTCGCAGGAGAAGGCGGACAATGTGCGAGATGGTTATGGCCATTTGGAGACCTTTCTGGGGGAGAATCCCTACGTTACCGGCGATAACCTGACCGTGGCTGACTTTTGCTGTGCCGCCACAGCCTCCTCCCTGCCGGCCTTTGTCCCTTTGGAGGCAGAGAAGTATCCAAAGGTCACCGCCTGGTTGGAGCGCCTCCAGGAACTGCCCTACTACGAGGAGGCCAATGGGGTGGGGGCCAGGAAGTACGTGGACTTGCTGAAGGACCAGCTGACTCTTCTATAAGCTTGAGTTCCCACAATTACCGAGTGTGTTGCTGCATCAATATTTAATTCAAAGCTAATTAAAAAAAAATTAATGAAAAACATTTGTCAACGCCCACACTCAACGAAAAAGAGGGAAACAAAATACACTAAACCCAAGAAATAAACACACCAAATTTAAAATTTATACTTTTTTAATAAAGTTTTAAAGTTTATGCATATTTAGTTAATCTTTTTATGGGTATACTTTTTAAACTTTTAAGGGACTAATCCAAATTATGGTTTTGAAATTGTATCCTTATCCTTCTTTTATCCTTATAAATTCATACATATTCTTTTACTTTATTCATTTGTTCAACATTTGTGTATAGCCTTAAAATATGTTATGTGTTTTTTTTTATTAAGAGAAGCTTTAAAAGGAAATATTAATTTTAATTGAAATAAATTCTTTAGGTATACCACATTTCGGATCAATAGTTTAGGTCAATGCAATGCAACAATTAAAATATAATTATTTGAATTTAAAATAAATTTGTTTTCATGGTGCGTGTCAGGACTTGTGGTTGGTGTGGGCGGAGTTAATTAAATATCCGCAGACAGGTTGAAGGTTCCCATGGCCTGCAGTTTGCTATAAAACAGTCCTGGAACGGCAGTCACCAATCAGTTGTGAATCAGCTGGAGTATGGGTAAGATATCGCTGTACGGCCTGGACGCAAGTCCGCCCACCCGGGCATGTCTGCTCACCCTGAAGGCCCTGGACATTCCGTTCGATTTCGTCTTCGTCAATCTGTTCGAGAAGGAGAATTTCAGTGAGGGGTACTCGAAGAAGAACCCCCAGCACACGGTGCCGCTGTTGCAGGACGACGATGCCTGTATCTGGGATTCCCATGCCATCATGGCCTATCTGGTTGGAAAATATGCGTCGAGCGATGAGCTATATCCCAAGGATCTGCTGCAGCGCGCCAAGGTGGATCAACTGATGCACTTTGAGTCGGGTGTGATTTTCGATGCTGCCCTAAGGAGATTGACCCGACCGATTCTCTTCAACGGCGAATCCACCTTGCCCCGGAATCAAGTGGATCACATCAACCAGATCTACGACTTTGTGGAGACTTTTCTCGATGACCATGATTACTTGGCCGGCGACCAACTGACCATAGCCGACTTCAGCATTGTCTCGACCATCACCTCAATTGGAGTTTTCCTCGAACTGGATTTGGCCAAGTATCCCAGGATTGCCGCCTGGCTGGACAGGCTCAGGGAGCTGCCCTACTACGAGGAGGCTAACGGGAGTGGAGCCGCCCAGTATGTGGATCTCTTGAAGTCCAAGAACTTCACTATTGTGACATAAGGGAAAATCTCTGAAAAATCCTAAAATCTCAAATCCTACATCACCAAACAACATATGAATTTAAGTTGCTGTTTCCTTCGTTTAAATAATTGGACGTAGCACAAATTAATATTCCTTCTCCAATTTTCAATAAAAAATTCTTTGAATATCTTCACTATATTTTCTGTTCCCAAATTTGCAAATAAATTGATTTAAGCACTCCCTAAAATTTTGTTTCAACTGGATCAGGATAATAATTACCTGAATGGCGATGAACTACACTGAGTGCTGATATAAATTTAAAAAAGATGTAATTATTATTACACTTCAATATAGCACTACAATATAGTTTCAATTTTAACCTAGTATCAACAGAGTGACTGAACATTTTAATGGTCACCAACTATATTCAGTGGCTTTCAATAACTTCAAAAAGCGTGAATATCAATTTCTTATCTAATTTGACAGGTCCTCAGGTTGTTTATTCAATTCTTTAGCAAACAAACTTTATAGAAGGTTTATCAACAATAGTTAGTGTTATCTATATAAGCTTTTACAATATTTTGATAACAGCTCGATAAAATAATAATAATTAATAACATTAAAAAATCTTACAAACATTTAAATTATACCCTTCTTTATTATGGTAAATATTTAAATAAATAATTCGTGAACACATATACAAAAAAATGTAAAAGGAAACAAATCAAAAAGGAAAATAAATTTGAAGTGTCGTCAAAATTGAATGATTCCAAAATTATAAGACATTTGTTGTAAAGATCAGGATATTAAAACAAAAACACATGTAAGAGAGGTCTAAGAGCGCTTTATTAGTTATCTTAAAGAGAATCTGATACACCATAGTGACGGAAATTATCTACCCATGTATATATGTTTTTACTTATATACTCAAACATTCCGAGCTCTTTCGATTTTATTGCCTCCTATCAGCATGACTTGTAATAACATATCATCTGCTGTGCTCCTCCGTTCATTTACTTTTTATGTGACAAACAAAATTGATAAACAGTTATCAAATAAAGCTTATCATTCTGCTATATACATGTATATATCATATAGTGCACTCTGATGTTCTTGAGAAATGTTTTTTCAACATAACTGTGAAAGTTTACTTGATAAAATCATAAAATATAAAGTCAAAAGTTATTAATTTATTGCGAGTAAAGAGAACTTACCTAATATAAGATTAAGGTATTGATAATATAATATCAAAACCCTTGACTTCTAATTTTTTTTCACAATCAACAGTTAGCATGTTAGAACTGAATAAATCTTAGCTGCTTTTGTAGGTAACGTTCTCTCTCTCTTAAACATTCTCTTACAGTGACAGTTCAATAGATAAACAAACTTACTCCTTTCGACGATCAGTTGTGAAAAATACCCCAAGGCGACAAGATGGTTAAATTGACTCTGTACGGTTTGGATCCAAGTCCGCCAGTTCGTGCCGTAAAACTCACTTTGGCTGCTCTGAACCTGCCCCACGAGTTTGTAAACATTAATATCATGGCCCGTGAACAACTTTCATCGGCCTACCTGGAGAAGAATCCCCAGCATACGGTGCCCACATTGGAAGATGACGGCCATTTCATCTGGGATTCACACGCAATCTGTGCTTATCTGGTGTCCAAGTACGCGGATACAGATTCCTTGTACCCGAAAGATCTCCTCCAGCGGGCTGTTGTGGATCAGCGGCTACACTTTGAATCTGGAGTTGTCTTTGCCAATGGACTTAGGAGAATTATCAAGCCCGTAGTCTTCTTAGGCGAGACTCAAGTTCCGCAGGAGCGTTACGATGCCATTATCGAGATTTTTGACTTTATGGAGACCTTCCTCCAGGGACAGGATTACATCGCTGGAAATGGATTGACCATTGCTGATTTCAGCATCATCTCATCTGTGACATCTCTCGAAGCTTTTGTGCCATTGGATCCTGTCAAATATCCCAGGATCAGTGCCTGGATTAAAAGGCTGGAACAGCTGCCATACTACGAAGAAGCTAACGCTAAAGGTGCCCGACAGTTGGCGGCCATCATCAAGAAGACCAATTTCTCATGTAATAGTATGTGTAGTTTTAAAAGTTGTAAATAAAAGCTGAATTATTCGACTCCTGTTTTCTTTGGTGCTTCAACTGCAAATTACGAATTAATATTATAACAAATACATTTAAAGCATTTGGTTAAAGCATTAGGATAAATAAACAAACTTGATAAAAGGTTTATCAACTATAGCCTTATTGTTATCTGTTTAACTCAAATGAGGCACTCAGCTTGTTTCGATGATGAACCTTTAAAATATTTTGATAAAAGTTCGATGAACTTATTATTCCCAACACATAACATTGAATAATAATTTTAAATAACAGTAAAAAAAAACTTATTAACGAATAATTTATACCCTTCTTTAGTATAGTAAATTATATTTAAATTGTTTCATAAAGATTCGGTGATTCCAAACTTTTTAGACATTTGTTGTAAAGTTCAAAAATTAGAAAATAAAAAAAAAAGCCTTTTTTTAGAATTAAAGTAAGAGAGGTCTAAGAGAGCGTTTTACTAGTTATATTAAAGAGAATTAGTTACACCATAGTGACGGAAATTATCTACCTATGTACATATATTTGTAGGCATACACTTGTATACTCAAACATTTCGTGCTCTTTCTATTTTATTACCCTTTGTCAGCATGACTTGTAAAAACTCATCATCTGCCGTGCTCTCCGATCATTTACTTTTTGTGTGACAAACAAAATTGATAAACCGTTATCAAATAAAGCTTATCGTGTTACTATATACATGTATAATTCATATAGTGCAATCTGATGTTCTTGAGAAATGCTTTTTCAACATAATGGTAAAGTAAGGTATTAAGAATGAAAGGAAATAACCTTATAAAAATTAAGGTATTAATATTTAAATACCACACACTTGACTAACATTTGTTTTTAAACAATCAGCAAATAATATGGATGACAAATAATAGAGTATAGCATATAATTATGAAGATTTAAATTAAATAAATTTTAACTACATACGTAGGTAATATTTCGGTCTCTTAAACTTTCTCTTACCGAGACAAACCGTACAATAAATAAACAAATCTACTCCTTCCAACGATCAGTTGTGAAAAATACCCCAAGACGGCAAGATGGTGAAATTGACTCTGTACGGTTTGGATCCAAGTCCGCCAGATCGCGCCGTAAAACTCACTTTGGCCGCTCTGAACCTGCCCTACGAATTTGTAAACATTAACATTATAGCCCGTGAACAACTTTCATCGGCCTACCTGGAGAAGAATCCCCAGCACACGGTGCCCACACTGGAAGATGATGGCCATTTCATCTGGGACTCCCATGCGATCATTGCTTATCTGGTGTCCAAGTACGCGGATACGGATTCCCTGTATCCGAAAGATCTCCTCCAGCGGGCTGTGGTCGATCAGCGGCTACACTTTGAATCCGGAGTTGTCTTTGCCAATGGAATTAGGAGCATTATCAAGCCCGTACTCTTCTTCGGCCAGACCAAAGTTCCCAAGGAGCGTTATGATGCCATTATTGAGATCTTCGACTTTATGGAGACCTTCCTCCAGGGACAGGATTACATCGCAGGAAATCAACTGACCATTGCTGATTTCAGCCTCATCTCATCCGTGACATCTCTCGAGGCTTTTGTCCCATTGGATCCTGTCAAATATGCCAGGATCAGTGCCTGGATTAAAAGGCTGGAACAACTGCCCTATTACGAGGAAGCGAACGGCAAGGGTGCCCGACAGTTGGTGGCCATCGTCAAGAAGACCAATTTCTCCTGGGATACATGAAATTTTAAAAATTTGAAATAAATGCTGACTTATTCGACTCTTGATTTTTTTTTGGGCTTCATAATAACAATACAAGCTTTAACTTTAAGTTCAAAGAATACAAATTTTTTTCCTAACATTGTTTATTTTTGCAAGGTCTTGTTTATTTTTAATAGAAATAAGGTTTATAGAAGGAGATAATTTGGTAAAGACATCTTTATGGCATGTAACATGGAAAGTTCTTGAATATTTACTTTTCGAGTGGTCAATCAGTAATTATTATGGTGAAATTATTGACTATGGAATAATTAAACGAAAGAGACCCCAAGCAAGTTTAACCAGCTGTCCTATTGTCCGCTCTCCCCACAAACGTTCTCTTTATCATTCTCTTCCAAAAGTATATAAATATAGTATGTTTTGGTCTCGATCGTCAGTGCTGAAACCTATCTCACAGCGTGAAGATGTCCAAGTTAATTCTGTACGGTTTGGAGGCGAGTCCGCCAGTTCGTGCCGCCAAATTGACTCTGGCCGCCCTGGAAGTGCCCTACGAATTCGTGGAAGTGAATACCCTGGCGAAGGAGAACTTTTCGGAGAATTTCCTAAAGAAGAATCCCCAGCACACGGTGCCCACATTGGAAGATGATGGCCATTTTATCTGGGACTCACATGCGATCAGTGCCTATCTGGTGTCCAAATACGGAAAGAATGACAGTCTCTATCCGAAGGATCTGCTCCAGCGAGCTGTGGTGGACCAGCGGTTGCACTTTGAGTCGGGAGTGGTATTTGCAAACGGACTGAGGAGCATCACTAAGCCACTTTTCGCCTCCGGCCTGACAACTATACCCAAGGAGCGATACGATGCAATCATTGAGATCTACGATTTCTTGGAGACCTTCCTCGCCGGAAACGATTACATTGCCGGTAGTCAACTGACTATTGCCGACTTTAGTATTATCTCGACCGTGACCTCCCTGCAGGCCTTCGTGGAGGTGGATACTGCCAAATACCCGAAGGTCACTGCCTGGATCGAGCGATTGAAGCAGCTTCCTTACTACCAGGAGGCCAACGCCAATGGAGCCCATACATTCGCGACCATTATCAAGAAGACTAATTTTACCTTTGCATCTAAATAAATTATATTATATATAAACAAGAACCAAATAATAATTTCTAAATAAAATATATTAAATTGAATCCAAATGTATTGTATGTTTGGGCTTATGGGTGACATTTGTGTTAACAATTCAGATTTATTAGTAACCCCTTTAACAAGTTTTCTATTAGTATTTCCATTATAGAAAAGAAAATCAAAAATGCAAGAGAACAACTAGAATTTACCAGTTTATTATCTGTCTCTCTTGTTTGAATGTGTCTCTTAAGTCTCTATAAATAATAATAAATATTCTGGCTGTTTGCCCTCAACGTTCAGTTATAGTGGAAGACTCAAGGAGACAAAATGTCCAAGTTGATTCTCTACGGTACAGAGGCGAGTCCTCCTGTTCGGGCTGTTAAATTGACCTTGGCCGCCCTTGACGTTCCCTACGAGTACGTGAAAATAAATACATTAGCCAAGGAGACCCTTTCCCCGGAGTTTCTGAAGAAGAATCCCCAGCACACGGTGCCCACATTGGAGGACAATGGGCACTTCATCTGGGACTCACATGCAATATGTGCCTATCTGGTGTCCAAGTACGGCAAGAATGATAGTCTCTATCCGAAGGATCTGCTCCAGCGAGCAGTGGTGGACCAGCGACTGCACTTTGAATCCGGTGTGGTCTTCGTGGGCGGATTGAGGAGCATCACCAAGCCACTTTTCGCCTCCGGTCTGAGTACGATTCCCAAGGAGCGTTACGATGCCGTCATCGAGATCTACGACTTCGTGGAGACTTTTCTCAGTGGACATGATTATATTGCTGGATGTCAGCTAACAATTGCGGACTTTAGCCTCATCACATCAATCACAGCTCTGGGTGTATTTGTGGATATCGATCCGGGTAAATATTCAAAAATTAATGCCTGGATTAAAAAGCTAGAAAAGCTGCCTTTCTTTGAAGATGCCAATGGCAAGGGGGCTCGAGAATTGGTCACAATTCTTAAAAAATTAAATTTTTCTTTCTCATCTTAGAATTCCTTTTAACATTATTGAAACACTGTTTTTGTAACAATAAATAAAGTATTATAAATATTATAGTTTGTTAAGTGCTCCGGAAATGTTTTCAACCTAAATATGTACCTATCACAGTTCTATCTATTTTTTAATCCGAAAATAATTTAGATTTTTTAGTAGTAGAAACTAAAACGCCGGACAAACATTTTCAAAATAATCGATGGAAAAGAATGCCTTATCAATCCCTATCAGTTGTCTTGGCTGAAAATAGAGACTGGTCTTTAGCATGACTTGAAAAACATTATATAGCTAAGGAAGGTGAAGTAATATATGGAATTCATTAAATCGTTAGTGGCTTGGTCGAACACAGCGATAGACGAAGCTTGTTTAGTTTTGAATCTACTCCCGAAGCGAGCGGTCACCCAAAAACGATGTCAAAATTAGTGCTATATGGTGTAGAGACCTGTCCCCCGGTTCGGGCTTGCAAACTGACCCTGGCCGCCCTGGGTCTGAACTATGAGTATAAACTGGTGGACATCGTAGCCGGGGAGCAGAGGACCAAGGAATATTCGCTGAAGAATCCGCAGCGGTCGGTGCCCACTTTGGAGGACGATGGCAAGTTCATCTGGGAGAGCCATGCCATTTGTGCGTATTTAGTGAGGCGCTATGCCAAGGATGATGCCTTGTATCCAAAGGATTACTTCAAGCGGGCTCTGGTCGACCAACGCCTTCACTTTGAGTCGGGCGTGCTGTTCCAGGGCTGCATCCGGAGTTTTGCCGCACCGTTGGTTTACAAAAACGAGACGGAACTTCCGCGCTCCAAGATCGATGAGATCTTCGAAGCCTACGACTTCCTGGAGTCGTTCATCGGCAATCAGCCGTTCCTCTGCGGATCGGGAATCACCATCGCCGACTACAGTATGGTCTCTTCGGTGTCCAGCCTGGTGGGTTTGGCCCCTATCGATTCCAAGCGCTATCCCAAGTTGAGCGGATGGCTGGAGAGGATGAGCAGTCTGCCAAATTATCAGTCGCTCAACGGCGACGGCGCACAGAAGTTAATTGAGATGTTTAACTCAAGGATCACGAAGATTGTGTGACTTTGCACTCTAGCTAAAAGTTTAGATATGAGATTGGTGAAATAAACTGAATTTGAAAAAAAGGCAATAAAAGATAACCCAAGCTTATTATCACCAGTATTATATCTGCTCCCAAAAAGACAGAAACTTTTCATAACCTTTCAAAAGAATAAGTATCCAGGCCAAGTCTAGATGTTCAGTGGTACAACCTAACTCACAGCGGCAAGATGACCAAGATTAAATTATAAATAAAATATGTTTTTGTCAAGTAAATGTAAACAAAATTTATCTACCAATAATTTAGTGTAATTTCCTATTTTAATTTGTTCAATCTTTTAAACCTAAATATGTATTATTCTGTTTCAATTTTAAATACTTTTTTGCCGTGGAAAGCTTTTTATTCGCAAATAGTTTAGATATCGTTAAATCTCAAAGTTTGATTAAAAAGATTAAAAGTCTATCAAGCCTACCAATTTCACCACACTCAATAAGTAAGTTTCAAGAATTTTCCATTACACTTTGACTACAAATAAAATAAAGAGTTAAGATAAGGCATGTAGACAACTTCTTGAGGGCCACACAATACAATCGATGGAAAAGAGTGCCTAATCAATCACTATCAGTTGTCTTGGCTGAAAATAGGGACGGATCTTTCTAAAAAGCATATCTGTAAAATAAAAACACTCTTTTCGAATAATTATTATGCCAGTCAGGCAGAAACTCAATTACGTCGTTTAGTATGACTGAAAAAGCATTGTATTGCTAGTTTAAGGTGTAGCAATATATAGAATTAATTGAATCGTTTGTTGCTTGATCGTAAGTAGCGATAGACGAAGCTTGTTTAGTTTTCAATCGACACCCGAAGCGAGCGGTCACCTAAAAGCGATGGGAAAATTAGTACTATATGGTGTAGAGCCCAGTCCGCCGGTGCGGGCTTGCAAACTGACCCTGGACGCCCTGGGTCTGCAGTATGAGTATAAGCTGGTGAACCTCCTGGCTGGGGAGCATAAGGGCAAGGAATACTCGCTGAAGAATCCGCAGCACACAGTGCCCACCTTAGAGGACGATGGCAAGTTCATCTGGGAGAGCCATGCCATTTGTGCATATTTAGTGAGGCGTTATGCCAAGGATGATGCCTTGTATCCAAAGGATTACTTCAAGCGGGCTATTGTCGACCAACGCCTGCACTTTGAGTCGGGCGTACTGTTCCAAGGCTGCGTCCGGAATATTGCCGCACCTTTGTTTTACAAAAACGAGACGGAGGTTCCGCGCTCCAAGATCGATGCCATCTACGAGGCCTACGACTTCCTGGAGCTGTTCATCGCCAATCAGCCGTTCCTCTGCGGATCGGGAATAACCATCGCCGACTACAGTATGGTGTCTTCGGTGTCCAGCCTGGTGGGTTTGGCCGCTATCGATTCCAAACGCTATCCCAAGTTGAGCGGATGGCTGGACAGGATGACTAGTCAGCCAAACTATCAGTCGCTCAACGGCAACGGCGCACAGATGTTAATTGACATGTTAAGCTCAAAGATCACAAAGATTGTGTGACTTTGTACTCTACCTCAAAGGTTAGAAATGAGATTGCCTCCGGTTACGTAACAATAAAGCTTCTATTTCTATACATTTTACAAAAATTCTTTGAAATGCAAACTCCAAGTGCTGGTTGCCTTTTCGACACAAATATCACATCTTAAAGATAAAACTGGTGTAAAAATAGTTAATGCAAACATTAAGGCACTTATTCGAAGTGTTGGATTAATAAAACAAATATTGCACATATGTATATCGTCGGATAGTCTCCTCTCTTCATTGCTGGATGTCGTCCGGCGGAGGTCTTTGCATCTAGCAAACGTCGGGTAAATTAACCATTCCTGTCTCTATCCTCCCGCAGGCTTGTACAACCGAATGCATCGTTTTCGTCCTGGCATCGTTGTTCTTGAATCCCATTTATCGGCTAGCTGTTTGTCTTGCGTTTCTCCAGTGCCTTCCAAACCAGTTTCATGCGCTGCACGCAGTCCCGATGCTGGGACTCCCATAGCAGAGTGGTAAGTCGACCGACGGTGGCCACACCGTTCTCCGAGCTGCGAACCCACTGAAGCAGCAGCTGGTAAATCACCTGGTGATGTAAAGAAAGCGTTAATTTACTGGTTTTATTTAGGGAATTAAAATGGCGGGTTGTTGGTAGATGTGAGAAAAACAGCATTGTTCTCTAACTAAATATCCGAAAATATGACTTTTATTTGACACCAAAATCCCCTTATATATTTACCAAAGTTTAGCAAAGTAAAACGTAAATGTAATATTCGTATCTTTTAACCTGTAATCTAATCGCATCAATTCAAGTAATCGTATATTAAATGGAAGCAGACTCAGGATAAGAGTATTATTATAAAAGTAAGTATTATATAAAAACCCACTGTCAATAATGTAAGCTAACTTAAAATATTCTTTTAATTTCACTTTTAGAAATATATCAGAATATTAGGACCATCGCTTTATAATTTCCAAACAAAGAGAATTGACGGTGATAGTAAGATTTGAGTCATAAGAGCTAGATATTCAAATAAGACTAATGCGTCACAAAAATCTTGACATACACTTAAGTCAGCTGAGTTTAATATTACTTGTAATACATGATTTTAAGTATCGTCTATTTTTTGGCGGATTTTTGATGGATTTTTACGACTCTAAGGATAGACGGATTTCAGAAGAATTGCATTTCTAGGTGCGACACATATGATTAGAGTTCAATTAGATCCATTTTAAGTCAGAAAAGTTCGCCGTTACTTGACCAAACTCACCTCTCTTATATTGCCGTGCATTTGGTGGTCGATTATGGCCTGATCGATCTGACCCTCGGACTGACCCAGGTCCCGCATCACCTGCTTCCAGCCCTCGCCCAAGTGGGTGGAGACCACATCTAGGAGACGTACATCCGGTTCCTCCTGAGACTGCATCATGGTCACAATGCTGACTGTTTTACGAGCGGGATTGGACCGCTGCTTGCCCTCCGGCTGGGCGGCCGCCTCCTCGGTGGCACTGGTGCTGCCCTTGCGGGAACTGCTGGCGCTAAGGTTCTGGTTGATGTTGTAGACAGAGCCAAAGTGCAGGTTGCTGGCATTCGAGAAATTCATGACCACCTGTTGCTGGGCGCTGTGCACGTTCATAGTATTGTTCGTCTGGGCATTGCTCACGGTCCCCGGGATATTGGCAGACTGGACCACGTCCATGGAGTTGTAGTTAGGATCACTGAGCTCGCGCAGCACGGATTCAGTAAGATCTGCCGAGGCGGTGGGCGTGCCAATGGAGGCGGGCAGCGCCAGGGCTCCGCTGTTGTTGTTATCTGTCTCGTTGTCGTCCACAGGCGCTGCATCCTTTTCCAGGCGTCCCTCGGCGGGCGGATGTTGCGCCTCCTTGCCGCCAAAAATTGTGGGCAACAGATTCCTGAGCTTAGACATGCTGTTCGCTGATAACTCGTCGCGATGAAAGTGCTCTCTCCTCCGGAAATTCCACAGATTGGGGAGTTTTCTGCCTTTGTGATTCTTTCAGAATTGGTGGTGACAAGCCAAGGATGACACTGACTATCGATATCTGTAAACGGCAGTTGCTGATGAGAGTTTAATTTATCGAATATTTTTTTTTTAGGATAAAAAAGCTCAAATATTTTTGTTATTATTATTTGAGTGGATTTCATTACCATTAACAACTATCTGTATGCAAAACTCGACCTAATCCTGAGCGAAAATATTTGATCAAAGTAATTGGGCTCTCTTAATTATCTAGCATTTTATAATATTAAATATAAAGGCTTAGCTTTGCTTGAAAAGTGTAGTTTACAGAATATATTTTTTTTTGCCTGCTATACATGTTACTGGACATACATTTTTCTTCTCGTAGGTTTTGCAGAACATTTTTTGAAAGCAATTCAGAAAATTTTGTTTATCCCCAAAAGCCGGCAACTGTATTACGTCCAACCACCGATAGTTCGTTTGACAGCTCGCCCGTGCCTGGCAAAGGGCGACAACCCTGCGCCCGCTGCCGCCTATCGTCCATCTCTATTTGCCACGTTCGCTCATGTTCATTCACATTTTACTTGGAGTCGGTAACGTTGAGATCCGCGTTCGTGTGTTCTGCCTTCCAATAGAAAGTCTGGGTGTAGATTTAACAAATTCCAGTGCAAAAAGCAACTGCCGATGGCCGGTGATCCGTGCGGCGGTGTTAATGTGCCCGGAATTGCATAAGTTACGGCGAGCGAAAGAGAGTGCACACGGATTTACAGTTATGAAGGGCCGGGCGGCGATGGCAGAGCAAGACTGAGAAGAAGAAGCAGTAGCGACTGCGGCAAAAAAGAAAGAAAATTCGGGCCGCTAATTTTCCTTAAATTTGTGTGCGCTCGGTGAAAAACAACGTGTTTTTTAATGGTTGATAATACACACGGGCGGCGCACTCGCGCTCACGCACACACCCGCAAAAGGCGGCGACTTCGTCCACGCACGCACACATAAAGGGGCCTTAAAATCCCGTGGATATGTGTGCGTGCATATATAAGCATATTTGTCCGATTGGAAGGCGCGCGTGCTGTTTTTTTTAACTCCCAATTTTCTAGGGGCGCGGAGTGAAGGCCCCGCCCTGTGCCGGAAAAGAGGATCCACATAACCTTTCACCTAGCAAACATACGGCACTGATTTCCGCATTTCCATACTGGCACACAGTCACACACACACATACACGCCCACGCGTTGCTCCACTTTGCCGTTGCCACAAAAACAATTGTCCAATAAGTGGCCCGCATATGTTGCCCTCTCTTTACCCTTCCCTTCTCTATGAACTAAAAAAAAATAACAGACTTTCTATTGGGGATGTGCAGAATGCAGAATAACCGACGAAATGCAGCGTAGGGCATCCTACGATCTGCATCCGCTAATTGCATTAATTCCAACCAATTGTTTTTCGGCTTTTCCAGCAGACACCCAAGTTATCAAACTGGATTTGGTCAAAGGAGAGTAAACTAGGCCGGATTTTTTGGATTTTACAGTACCGTAAGTTGAACAACCTTCGCCTAGGCTTAATTTGCATAGTTTAACATTTTACACAAGTGTTTTGCCAAAAATGGGAAAAATACGCCCAAGTTAGCGGTTCAATGCTGAAAGCTGACTACGTCAATCTTTTCTTTATTTTTTTTTTGATCTTTTTATCGAAATTACAAAAACAAGAATCCATCCGATATGTGCATACCAATTTTTTTAAGCTGAACTTTAGCGCATTGTTTTTGTGCTTTGTCTTCATTTGTCGACGTCAGCGTCGCTGCAGGCGTCAGATACGAACGTACATCTGTACGTGCGATGGTATTTGCTATGTAGGTATGTTGCTTGTTTTCGTTTTTTTTTTTACCTGTGCCTTCTCGAAAGGTGCCAACACACATACAAACGTACGCCCGAAGAAAAAGAGCGACACAGAAATGTGCAGGCACACACACATATACATATACTATAGCACTCGATCGTTTTGTTGTAGTTGCCGGCTATCATCCGGTTTTATATGGAGCTGCTCCCCTGCTCCGTTAAGTTACTTCGTCAAGCGCTCGCTCTCTCCTTGCCACTCTTCCGCTCTGGTCTCTTCTTTTGACACATTTTTCATGCACACCTTCAGGGGCGTCAGCAGTGGGGGTTTTGGGGGTTAAACTCCTCCCTGAATAGTTACAGATACTTGATAGGTTTAAAACGTCCTGGAAAACCACTTATTTTTTTTATTTAGATTTGTTATTTTTTTTTTTCGCGCACGGTTTATGACAATAATAACTAAATAGTAATAATAAAAATTTGCACAGATAGTTAACAATTAACCAATTACGTTTTCATAATTACAACTATTTTAACAAGGGAAATTTTTATAAACTTGAACTTATCTATTACGGAAGTAACTTTACCTGAAATAGTAAAACAACCATTATTATCTAGGGATGGAACTAATATTTGTTTATGTATAAACTCGTTATAGTTAATGTTTAATTATTTCTTAAAATAAAAAGGATTTTACAATAGTCTAAATTTATAGTTATAAATCCCTCTTGATAAAAACCTTGCTACCGCCTCTGAGCACACATACACACCCATACAAAGTTACTGGCCATATAGACAACCATACATTTGTTGTTCTTTCGGTGAAGAGGAAAATGTAGGCTACGAAACTCGTTGGGCATTGATTTAGAAAACAGCTTTGGTCGAACAAGTGCATGGTCTACCTCTCCTTCTTTTCTCCATTAAGATCTCTCGCTTGTAGCCAACCTTTCACCCAATCGAAATCTGGCTGATAGCAGCTTATTTCTGGACCTGCATTTATTGCCACCGTGTATGTGCGTAGCCCGATCTCTTGGTGGTGATCGGACGAATGTGCTTATCAGCTAGTTCGGCCGATAGCTATCACTCGGCTCCAGAATCTGCCTGCGTGGCCCACTTATCACCAGCGAAATGCGGAGCCGGGCACTCATCTCGCCGATCCATACACTACGTGGCCTTAGTTTCGTGTACTAGCGCAGAAAGTCCGTCTAGAAACCAAATCTATTTCGGTTTATCAGCGCCAGAAAATCCATTAGACGCACCCCCTTTGGACACGCACCGTTAACAGTGGAGGCCCTCAAAATTAGGTCTTCCAAATTGGATCTGCTTTCCAGCAACAAAGCCGAAAGAAATTTCATGTTCATCTGCTAATAAGTGCTTTTGATGAATTATTTATGAACCAATTGGACTTGATAGATTTGATTTTTTTTAATTGCTTGAAATCGATGTTAAAGCTAATCCATAATCTATTAATATATAATTTTTTAACCTATAATAATTTTGTTTATAAATTTTCAGTACCAATAAAAAAGCACATGTGATTAGCATAAATATACCTATTTAAATGTAAAGGCACCTTATTTTTTAGTAGTGCCTAAAGCTACTGAGGTCACGCCGCATATCCAATGAATTATCTTAGCTCTAATATGCTGACTGTAGCCAAGCAGTCCCTATTTATGTACGTCTGTAGTTCCTTATCAGCGGGTGGCGGCTACATGCGGGTCTTTAGGGGTCGCACTTATCAACTCGTAGTGAGTTTTGGTAAGGCTGTGGGCGACTGACAACAGGAAGAGATGAAAAATAAAGCTAAACAAAGGCTGTATGAAATCCGTGTTTGCCGAAATAATGCCCCATTTAACCAATTCCTAACTGATTGATCGACGGACATTCCGATAATCCTCCCCAGAAACTTGGTGACTAATCACTGGCTTTATCGCCAGCTGATAAACATGGTTTTTTGATAGGTGTAATAGTTTTGAGCACTACTTGATAAGATATCTCTATTCTTATACTTTCAGTGTACTGTAAACGACTTGGAACGAAAAAGGACTCTTCTCTTTTTTTAAGTAATGCAAGCAGCAGCAGCAGCAGTGATGGAGGAATCTAACAACGGTGGGTTTAAAATTTAGATCTGTAGTATGGCAAGTTCTAATCCAAAATTTTATTGTAGCAACTCCCATCGAGCAGCAACCCATCGCCCTCATCAATGGCCAAGAGCAGGTGTCCAACGAGCAGCAACCATCCTCGCCCACTTCGGTGGCTACGCCCACTAGCACCACTAGCGGCGGCACTGGCAATGCCACTCCCGCCTTTAGCTACGACGACCTGTTCCCGGCTCTACCGGCAAACACCTCGGCGCCGTCTCAATCCGGAGCTTCCAGCTCGACGTTAGCCCGTGTGACGAGCTCCCAGAAGACGCAGGTAAGATTGGACATAGCTCCTTAATTAAGAACTAAGTGTAATAGTAAAATCTTACTTAATTAAACTTCGAATATTTAAGTGAATTTACAATCAACAAGTCATTCAAATAGATCCAAAATTTTAGAACAAAAATTAAATAAGAATTATATTTTTACTATTATAAAAACTTTATTAGCATGAATTAGAATTATTAAAAATTATATCAAGTACTAACCTGTTTTTTTTCAACGCCTTTTGTTCACAGGTTTTGCATGTCCCCTGCGAGGAGCGCAAGTCTACGGAGTCTGAGAAGTTCGGCGAGGGCGAGTCGAAGCGGATTTGCCAGCAGATTACCAAGGAGACGGGCGCCCAAATCGAGATTGTGAGCGGCAAGAACCAGTCGCTGACCTTCCTGATCAAGGGCAAGCAAAGCGAGCTGCTCGACGCCCGCCGCAAGATCCTGATGGGCTTCTCGACGCAGGCCAGCCGGCAGGTGACCGTTCCGCGAGAGCACTACCGTGTCATCCTCGGCAAGGGTGGCCAGCGGCTGCGCGAACTCGAGCGCTCCACTTCCACGCGCATCAACATCCCCAGCCAGGGCGACGAGAGCGAGTTCATCACTATTGCCGGCACCAAGGAGGGTATCGCTCAGGCCGAGCAGGAGATCCGCCAGCTGTCCGCCGAGCAGTACAAGAAGTTTGCGGACCGCACCACGGTGCCCAAGATCTACCACCCCTTCATCGTAGGCCCCTACAGCGAGAACCTCAACAAGCTGCAGGAGGAGACAGGCGCCAAGATCAACGTGCCGCCCCAGCAAGTGCAGAAGGATGAGATCATCATCTCTGGCGAGAAGGACGCCGTCGCAGCGGCTAAGGCCAAAGTGGAGGCCATCTTCAAGGAGATGGAGAAGAAGTGCTCTACGGTCAGTGTGGAGGTGGCCAAGGCGCAGCACCGCTACGTCATCGGTCCCAAGGGCTCCACCATCGCCGAGATCCTGCAGTTGACCGGTGTGTCCGTGGAGATGCCGCCCAACGACTCCACCTCGGAGACGATCACGCTGCGTGGACCGCAGGTGGCCTTGGGAAATGCCCTGACCGTTGTCTACCAAAAGGCGAACTCGGTCAAGTCGGTGGAGATCAATGCGCCGCACTGGATCCACAAGTACGTGATCGGACGCAAGGGTGCCAACATGAAGCAGCTGGAGGAGGATTGCCCTAACGTGAACGTGAACTGCCTGGAGGATAAGATCAAGTTGGAGGGCGATCCCGAAAATGTGGATAGGGCCGTTTCTTACCTGTCCGAAATCATCAGCAACTACGAGGAGAATTTCACGTTCGAAGTGATGACGGTCAATCCCTCTTACTACAAGCACATCATCGGCAAGGCTGGCGCCAATGTGAATCGCCTGAAGGACGAGCTTAAGGTCAACATCAACATCGAAGAGCGCGAGGGCCAGAATAACATTCGCATCGAGGGACCCAAGGAGGGTGTGCGGCAGGCGCAGCTTGAATTACAAGAAAAAATCGACAAACTGGAAAACGAAAAATCGAAGGACGTTATTATTGACCGCCGCCTCCACCGTTCCATCATCGGAGCCAAGGGCGAGAAGATTCGTGAGGTGAAGGACCGCTACCGCCAGGTGACGATCACGATACCCACACCGCAGGAGAACACCGACATCGTGAAGCTGCGCGGCCCCAAGGAAGATGTGGACAAGTGCCACAAAGACCTGCTCAAGCTGGTCAAGGAGATCCAAGAATCGTCGCACATCATCGAGGTGCCAATCTTCAAGCAGTTCCACAAGTTCGTTATTGGCAAGGGTGGCGCCAATATCAAGAAGATCCGCGACGAGACTCAGACCAAGATCGATCTGCCGGCTGAGGGCGATACCAACGAGGTGATCGTTATCACCGGCAAGAAGGAGAACGTGTTGGAGGCCAAGGAACGCATTCAGAAGATCCAGAACGAACTCTCCGACATTGTCACCGAGGAGGTGCAAATCCCGCCCAAGTACTACAACTCGATCATCGGCACTGGCGGCAAGCTCATCTCCTCGATCATGGAGGAGTGCGGTGGCGTGTCCATCAAGTTCCCCAACAGCGATTCCAAGAGCGATAAGGTATGTGTATTACTATTCGAAAAAATAGATCAAAGAATGGTAGTTCCTCTTATTAATAATGCATATATCCATTCAGGTCACCATTCGCGGTCCCAAGGACGATGTGGAGAAGGCCAAGGGTCAGCTGTTGGAGCTGGCCAACGAAAGGCAGCTAGCTTCCTACACCGCTGAGGTGCGCGCCAAGCAGCAGCATCACAAGTTCCTGATCGGCAAGAATGGCGCATCCATTCGCAAGATTCGCGATGCCACTGGTGCCCGGATCATCTTCCCCTCGAACGAGGACACCGACAAGGAGGTGATCACCATCATTGGTAAGGAGGAAAGCGTGAAGAAGGCCCGCGAGCAGCTAGAAGCAATTATCAAGGAGTGCGATGAGGTCACTGAGGGCGAGGTGGTCGTCGATCCCAAGCACCACAAGCACTTTGTGGCCAAGCGCGGCTTCATCCTGCACCGCATTTCCGAGGAGTGCGGCGGTGTGATGATCTCCTTCCCCCGTGCCGGCACCAACTCCGATAAGGTCACGATCAAGGGCGCAAAGGACTGCATCGAAGCTGCCCGCCAGCGCATCGAGGAGATTGTTGCCGATCTGGAAGCCCAGACCACCATCGAGGTGGTGATTCCTCAGCGCCAGCACCGCACCATCATGGGCGCCCGGGGCTTCAAGGTTCAGCAGGTGACCTCCGAGTTCGATGTGCAGATCAAGTTCCCCGATCGTGATGCCACCGAACCCGTTGAGGGTCTGACCAACGGAGGTAGCGGCGAGAATGGAGGTGAAGAGGGACAGGAGGGCGAGCAGGAGGCGGAATCGGTGGAGCCGGTTCGTCAGTGCGATGTTATCCGCATTACGGGAAGGATTGAGAAGTGCGAGGCCGCCAAGCAGGCTTTGCTCGATCTTATTCCCATCGAGGAGGAGCTGACGGTGCCTTTCGACCTTCATCGCACCATCATCGGACCGCGCGGTGCCAATGTGCGCCAGTTCATGTCCAAACACGATGTGCACGTAGAGCTGCCGCCCAGCGAGCTCAAGTCTGATGTGATCAAAGTCTCTGGAACGCCCGCCCACGTGGCCGAGGCCCGCGAGGCGCTGGAGAAGATGATCGAGGATTATGAGGCCGATCGGGCCGACCGTGAGCTGCGCTCCTATGTTCTCCAATTGGACGTTGATACGGAGTACCACTCGAAGCTCATTGGTCGCCATGGCGCTGTGATTAACAAGCTGCGCGCCGATCACGACGTCAACATTTCGCTGCCCAAGCGCGACGATCCCAATCAGCGCATCATCTCCATCACCGGCTACCAGGCCAAGGCCGAGGCTGCTCGCGATGCCATCCTGGAGATCGTCGGTGACCTCCAGACCCTCTATCGCGAGGTGATCGAGATCGATACACGCATCCACTCCCACATTATCGGCCACCGCGGACGCACCATTCGCAAGGTCATCGAAGATTACAAGGTGAGTTTATAATGTATGGAATTCAGTTATTAATTATTAAATTTTCTCTTAAATAGAAAAAGAAGTAGAAAACTTTTTGGTTTTCCATGTATTATTTCTTTCTAACAAGTTTTTTCTTTCACAACCAGGTGGACATTAAGTTCCCCTCTTCCGACGAAGCTCAAAGCAACCCCAATGCCGTGACCATCATTGGCAAGGAGGAGGATGTTGAGAACGCCAAGGAGGTGCTGCTTGGCATGGCCGAGGACTACGAGCGTGACTTCTTGGAGAACTTGCCGCCATCGCCGCAGCCCCAGACGGTCGGTGCCTTCCTTTCTGGATCGGGATCTGGATCCGGCGCTGGAGGTGCCAGCGAGAACGGTTTCGTCATAAAGGACGCGCCGTGGGAGAAGCAGAAGCAGGCCAAGAACCTGACTGCGCCCAACACTCAGTCGCAGGAGGATTTCCCGCACTTCGCTGCTAGCGGGGCTCCAGTGGCCACGCCCATCACTTCCGTGTGGGGCCCCAAAAACTAAGGGCATCGGGCCGAGTGTCCCGATCGCCAGCAGTAGCAGCAATACTACACATCGGGGTGCGCCGGGGATCGGAGCTGGAGATGGAGATGGAGCTGGAACTGGAACTGGATAATCGGACAGTGAGCGGCAGAGCAGTGGCAGTCGTGCGGACGTCTCTTTAGTCGAAAACTAGTGTCAAAAACATAAGAAAACGGTATAGGTTGTCTCCCAGGAGCTTTTCTACAACGCAATTTGTGCAGGTTAATTGAAAACAAGAATGACAAAACAAGCAACTATTTTTGTATGATTTGATACAGGATCAATCAACACACACAAATACCCCACTCACACACAACGACACATACACGCTCACACACATGAAATTGCATTTATACAAGATATATAGAATACGAGAATCGAAACAGACAACTGACTCACGCCCCCAGTTCCGTTCCCCGATGTGTTGGCTTAACCCCGGCCACTTTATACATACAACACTTAATTGCCAATTTCTTTTTATATAACCATTCTTCATTGCAACACATAATATTCTAATTAGTTGAAGCTCCCTAAAAGTAAGCAGAAAGTTCAGCAAAATGGTTTGTTAATTGAATTGAAACTGACTAGCGAAACGCGTTCAAGAACGAAAGTAATTGTAAGCATAAAATGTTAATTATTTACATTTACTCCGCTGCTCCCAATCTAATTTTGATCCCCCGTTTTGATTATACCATACTCAGATCTTTCGTTTTCGGAATTTCCATTTCCCCTTTCCCAATTAAGTGATTATTATGATTTATGCGAAAGTAAATGTTAAATGAACGTTGATTGTATTGTAAAAACGTTTCTTACGTTGCGGGGCAAGAGTGGAAGTGGAGATAGCAATTTATTTGAACAGCAAATATACACCTTACTTATACATTAATTAACCCCTGATTTCGGCACGCCTGCTCCTGCTCCCAAATCCTCCAGCGTTATCCTTTACACACAGCCATGATACCGAACCCGAAACACAAAAACACACACCACACCAACCCTATTCACATTTCGAAATGAGTACCAACATTTTAATTTTGTGCAATCCCCTTGATTTATATTAAATTGTTTTCGACTTATGTTTTCCACTTAACTAACTTCGTATGCGATGCGGTGTGGATTGTCTAAAAAAAAAAATTTGGAACTCTTCCAGTACTTTGTACGAGTATCGGGTGTTGGTTTTTCAGTTTTCTCGACTCTACACCGCGCAATATCTGACAGTTGAAACACAAAGTATGAGAAAAATTTTTAATTTTTTACTATTACTATTCAATAAAAACAAAAAACCATATAAAACCAATAAAAAACGTAAACAAATCGTATCTTTTTACCATGTTTATTTCTTCTGTTACACTTTCGTTTTGTATTTGGATTGCTTCTGCTTAAAAAAAAAGATAACACCAAGAATAACAGACCTGATATTGTAAATTTTTAAAAATATACATACATATTTACAACAACTGCATTAGTAATTCTAAGAACGTAGAGAATACAAACGATATAAAATGTATATATTTTCCTATATTAACGGACAAAATCAAATGTACGAGACGAACGCCAAAAGGCATTTTCTGACTGCAAAGCCAGATATTTTCACTCACGATTTGATTTTTTACTATTATTTCCAAACCAGATATAGCAGATACAACCGTATGTCTAATTTCTTTTGAAATACAAAAGTTTTAAACCGAAACTTCTGTTTAAATTAAGGAGCGATCTGGCAGCTCTTTCAAATGGTGGTACAAAGCCAATATTTTTTATAACTCAGCGGCAACAAGTAGGGTTGCGGAACTATCGATATAGAAGTGGTGTGGATTATGATTTTAATTATGAAGAAATATAAAATTTTGTATTACACTGCTTGTTTTAATATTTCTTTCTGAATTTGTAGTAGTTAATTGTAGTTAATTACTCAAAAACCATTATTCAAAGTGCGCTAGGGATGAAACTTTCAGTAGAAAGCTCCTATCGATAGTGGCATCTCTTCGATTTGGTTAAGTTGACATCGATAGCCCAAAAGGGAAACACAAAATTATTTTCAACTTAAAATTTTGGCGAGTAGTGCTTGCAGTTCGCTTGGAATCAATTTACAAAATAGCCGCCGACCTCAGGAGACATCGCCGCAATGGAGGACCGTAAGTGTGTGGCAAATGCAGCCAGTGCAATCGTTGCAATTTACATGCCGCTGCACATGTTTCGTGGGTTTCTTGTGACCAGGCCATTGGGACACCTTGCACCTTTGGCACTTAGGGACTATTATCGTAGGACGCCGATTTAGCGGCTTTGCAAATGGTTTGGGGGGCCAGAATAAACAATGGGTTGGCCTTGGAACCGCTGGAATCGGCGGATGAGTCATGTTTCGGATTTGGGTAGGGTGAAAGGCTTTCCAACCGCTCGGAAACTCGTGGGAGTCGTTCGACATGTCGCGATGGGGAATATATTTAGAAGATGGGGGTGGTTGACTGTGGCATTTGAGACGCTGGTGTAAACATTGCATTTTATTCTGACGCCTCAGTATACGTGGCTGCAAAAAGCGCAACTTCCGATAATACGCGTATCACCCAGAAACGCCTCCTCCAACCGGGTGTATCACCATATTGAGGTTTTAATTGTCCGTAGCTCAGTTTCCACACTGAACCGCTCAATAATTGCTCATTGTTTCCACTTGTTGAGCGTTCGATTGGATTGAGCCTGCCACAACAACATCTTGCAGAAAACCAGACCCAACTCCCATACATATATACTATATAGGGCATATCAATGTGGCACAGTTGCTTTGTGTTTGTACAGTAGATAATCGGTCTGAGGAAAAATTCAGAAAAAAATCTAAACTAGTAATTACCATTTAGCAAGAAGCCGAAATTATAAAGTCTGTTATATTCCATTATTTTCCTTAACAAACCATTGCAGTTATGTACAGTAAGCATTGAATTAACGTTAACAGCGAAAGATTTTCAGATCTTATCTGCCGAGTATTTTTATGTTTATTGATTTATAAGAACAAAGATCTAATCTAATTGCAATTGGTAATAAAAATTTAAATGAACATTGAAAACATTGAATTCTAGGTAAAGGAAACTAAAGCAAAAGGGGAAAAAAAAGTGAATATTTAGCAAAAAAAACCAAAGAACGATAAGAAAGTAAATACTTTTTAATACATACTAATCCACTAATGACGCATTTTATGTTCTTAAATGTTTTATTAATGGCTCAACAAAAAATTGAAGTTTGCTTATCTTTCTCGTTTATTAGGGTTTGATATTCGATGTCGTAATCTTAAGAAACAAAAAAATTATTTACAGTTTTTAAAATATTTTTCCCTTTTCTCAAATTAAATCAACTAATTTTTTTATAGCAAGAAGTAATTTACTTTGTTAATAGTTTATCATTTTCTATAACGAGTTTAATGAAATTACTTTCCTAATTGGTTTAAATATTAATCCTAAAAGTAGAATATTTGTATAGTTATTGCATTAAATCCCAGAGATCAATTGTTGATTGCAAACGTCAGAGTTTATCGTAGTATTTTTGTAGCTTTTGAATATGAGGAGATAAAATTATAATTGCGGTTGCCATTAATTGGATATTTATCTATAGTTTCTTATCAAATTATCCATGAATAGATATAATTTATAAAAGTTTTTTTATTTTTTTTACTTAACGAAATAAGGAAAATATAACATATTTAGAATTTAAAGCTTTTCTCATACCGTGACCCCAAATCGATGTTTACTGTAGTCTTGGTAGTTGCTGGTGCTGGCTGTTGATGCCCCTTTTTGTTTGCGCTCTTTTTGTGTCGTTTCTCGTCTTTCGTGCTGACACGAATCATCAGCAAGCGGAGCCAAACAGCCAACCAATCCACATCTACCAATTTCTAAGCCGAGATCGAGTCAGTTGGATTTTAGCAGTAGGAGAGCGTGGAAGCAGGCCCAGAACCGAAACAGAAACTGAAAAAGAAATACGCAAAACCAGCTGCGATCGCATGGGGAGAAGGGGAATTTATGTGGAACTCGGAGGGGCAAGAACTGAAAGCTCAGCAAAGAACCACCAAAGTGGCTATAAGCAGGGCGAGGAAAATGTGCTCAGAGCTGGCAATGGAAACGTAATACCCGCTTAGGATTCGGCCAAGACCACATGCTCCTCCTGCGCCAGCTGCCACGTTAAAAATAGAAAGTGATTTCTGCTGCTGCTTCTGCTGCCAAAGATGAAACAAACCGCCGCCACTGCCGCAGAATGAGCGAATCGGAATCCAATAGCCTGGAGTTCATTGAGGACTCGTACCTACCAGGCATTGATGATCTCACCAGCACACCTTCTCTGGATCTGGAAGCTAATGATGCTACCTTAGATTGGTATGGCGACGGAGAGGAGGAGAGTGAAGCGGAGCTGTATTTGCGGAATCTGACTCTAGATCAGATCTTCTACGATGTGGATTCGGACTACACTAACAGCCTGGAGCTGCAGGCAGTGGAGACTGAGTTCATTGGCGCCAAGTTGGCCAATCAGGCGCCCTCTTCCTCCATGGCCAAACGTTTCCGCCTGAAGTTCTTTGCCAAGCGAACCATGCGCGACGTTAAGGTCACGTTCATAGACTTCTCCAAACCATATCTGGCCAAGATATCGAACAGTGATAACTACAAGAGATTTCTCAGCATTGGGCATAGAAGTAGAGGTACCAGTTTTAGGGTTTAGGTCAGGGGCTTTGTTCTGGGTCTTTCACACATTTTCCTTTCCACTTTCAACCATGACTAACCCGACTAACCTATCTGTCTCTCTATCTCTTTCGGCTGCCTTTCGCCTCGACAGTTTGTGAGTATTAACCAAAACCCAGATTTAACCAATTAACCAACTCATGTCTTTGCAAATTGTACATAAACAAACCGAATTCGGTGTACTCAGCCTATGACAAAGTCTTTGAGGAAGTTGCTTTCAAAGGAGGTACATAATCACTGCCCGCAGACAACATTCAAATTAAGCTACAGTCCCTTCCCTCACTCACAGCACCCGATTTTTGATTTCCCATGAAATGTCCATACTTAATGGTTTCCTTTTTCGTGCCCAGATAATACAGCCAACCTGTCGGAGCCAGCATCTCCAGCAGCTTCTGTGGCATCCGCAGAAATTGCCGCCGAGTTCGCTGCGCTTTCCGTGGAGGAGAAGGAACAGCGCCGGGCCGAGTGGAGTCAGGTGAGGAAATATATTAATAAGGGTATACTAAAGAATAACATTTTGTATAAGTGAATCGAGTTAGCAAAGTTAGTTAACAAAATGTGATCAGTTTTATTGATTTTCTATTTTGTTTTCTCCATTTTACTACTCTGATCGCTTAGTTGTTCATTTGTTTTATTGCTCAACTTCTCAACTGTCCAACTCAACTGGCGCGTTTTTGACTTGCACAGTTAGTTGACTTTGCTCATTAGTTTATTAGATCACCTTGTTCATTAGTTCATTTTGGTAAAAGTTCATTTCGCGGCAAAAGATCAACAGAACATTTACATAAGTGAACATCTAAGCTTAGTGATTTCACTGAACTGATTTTTCGAATATTTTAATAGTATATAAACCTATAAATTTACTTAATAATATTTTTTCTAACACATAATTATATGTTTCCAGGAGCTGGCCCGCGTTGAGGAGGAGATTAACACGCTGCGTACCGTTCTCGCCTCGAAGACGCGCCACGCCTCCGATCTGAAGCGAAAACTTGGCATCACCGTCTGGAAGGAGGTGACGGACGACATGAACCAGGGCATTAAGAACCTCAAAGAGACCACTGTGTAAGTCAAAATACTGGGGGTAAAACTGCTGCGTAATTAACTCTACTAGCCAGTTTTAATTTCTAACCATGCTTTTTGTTTCAAAACTCATGTTAAAACGCTAAAACATGTATTTATTTAGTTACCAATCGGTGGAGCAGAGCGTGGGCACGTTTACTAAAGCCGTGCACGAGGCACCCCTGTAAGTAATTGGGTTGAGGTTAGCCTTTATTGGGGACTTCTGGAGTCCCCGGACTAACGCGGTGTTTCACGCTACTTCCCCTAACACAATAACCTACTCTCGCCTGTTTGTAACTAAAGCACATTTGTTGACCCACTTTTTGTGTTGCGATACACTCCTACCGGATGATTAACTAATGCTGGGATTGTGTGCCTTCTTCCATAGATACCAACGCACTGAGTCTGTGCTGAAGTCCACGGGCGAGAAGACCGCCTCGGTGTTTGGCAGCATCACCAGTGGCATTTCGTCGAAACTGTCGCAAATGAAAAACTCCGAGTCGATGCGTTCTATCGAGGCTTCGGTGGGCTCTGCCTACGAGAACGTTAAAGTAAGCTATGAACACAACAATTTTATGTGCCAATCTCATGCGGTAACTACTATTTTATTATATATCTGTCTTTATACATCTCTCATACTGTTGCGATTCGTTTTGGTTCCCGTCTAACCGACCCGACACTAACCACACATTTTCCACACTTGCTCACCTACTCTATACTCACTCTGAATTGGAATCCTTCGGTTAATTTGCTTGCTTACACAACGAACTTCTTGCGACACTGCTGCTGCACCTCTACTACAATCTGTTCGGTTTTCTGTTTCATTGTAGACCAAGGTGACATCCCGTTCGGGATCGGTTTCCAGTTTCCCAGACGCCCTGGACGAGAACAACACATCCTCGGGCCTGAACTCACCCACAGACTCACTTACTAAATAGATTTCGGGGGAACACCGAAGCTAAGCGCGTCGATAACGAG
This sequence comes from Drosophila kurseongensis, assembly GCA_018153305.1. Classification (NCBI taxonomy): domain Eukaryota; kingdom Metazoa; phylum Arthropoda; class Insecta; order Diptera; family Drosophilidae; genus Drosophila; species Drosophila kurseongensis. Next base: position 17,015,583 of record JAECXX010000004.1, on the reverse strand, counting down.
GAGAAACCTATGCTACACAAAAAACCAGACCCACGCATCCACTCTATAACTTATTTAACTAATGCGAATTGTCGTGTTTGCGCACTAACAACTGGATCAGAATTTAATTACCTACAGATCATATGTACGTGTGTAGTCGTTGCGGTATACATAACTTGAATTAACTTAAATCTGTGCGTCATATTTGGCCGAAGGGAGCACATTATATGCATCTATTTGTATTTGCGTGTGAGACACCATCGAACTGCATGATTTGTTTTTAAACTTTAAGCCAGGGTGGGGCGTAGATTGAGGGGCTTGCTGCATTCATTTATATAACTAATCAGTCTAAGCGTATGTTTTAGAGACTAAACCATATTGGGTGTCAACAAATCGTCATTCCCGAATGTTTCCAATATTTAGTAAACAAATTTAGCGAAAAAAAATATTGCAGTTAAATTATATACATATACATACGTTTATTTTATATTTCTATTTCTTCTCTAGGCGTTGAGTTCCGTGGTTAGATGGCGGTCCCGATAATAGCCAATTCCAAATTTTATTTAGAACTATTCGAATAACGATCAGAGCTTGCGTGCAAAATAATAAAAATCCATTGGTAATTTTAAGAGGGTACAACCCGTACTGCTAACGAGAGAGAAAAGTCGCACCCGATTTGTTGCTAATGCTGATCTAAGATTTGCTATATGTGTATAAAATCTTTGAATAAATGCAAAATTGTTTGCCCCATAAAAATATATTTCATCGTTTTTACTTAATATTAATAATTGCGATTACCTTACTAGTACTAGTAGTAATAAAAACCCATTTAATATACGGCATCTATTTAATATATATGAAAATAAAATGATACTTTTATATAACGAAAGGTTATTCTAAATTTAGGTATGTCTTGTTCATGCATAATTATCTATAATAAAATCAAAATATTAGTCTTTGGCTTCGAAAATAAATTATTGTCGAAATTTTGAAAATCCCGCCAAAAAGGTTGATTGACCTGACAACTCTGCAAGAACCAGGGATGAACTAAAAGCAGCTGATTGCATTAACTGTGTGGCAACGCCACATTTGCATACTCCTTGGTTTTTTCTTCAACCCATAAGAAAATCTTTGAAAATGACGAATTTTAAATGAAAACAGCGACCAAACAGAACGCAGCGTGATGCCGGAGACTTAATAAACCACTCCGAAATAAAGTGCAATTAAATTACATAGTTTTTATACAACGGAAACTGGCTGGAGAGCCGGAGGTAGAGGAACCATCGCCTCCACCAGCATTGTTCTAAATGCCGAAAAGTTTATTACTCATTTAAGAAAACGCATTTGTGTGCCTAGTTAGTTAATTAATTGAAGCCGGACGATGAACTTGACGTACTTGTTCGTGCTCATTTGGCTAGCCTTCCTCATCAGCAGCGGAGTGCTGCTTTTCTCGCGGGGATTCCTGCTGGCCCGCGTCTCAAAAACTGAGACGAGCACCTGTCGCCGATTGTCCACGAATCCCAACGCTGTATGTTACATACCAGCCTGTAAACCAACCCATTTTTAATCCTTATCCTTAAATAGGAGTACGTCCTCACCGATGAGGTTGTGAATGAAATCTTTAAGGATGTCAACGCCTCCTCCAATCTGTGTCTTCCCCAAAAATCAAAGGTCATTGTCCTTGTTGTGGATGCCCTGAAATACGAATTCGGCCTTTACAAGGAGAACGTTAATGATCCTTTGCCCTACGAAAACAAATTGGTTGTGCTGCAAGAGTTGCTTAATGAGAGTCCAGATCGCGCCAGGTTGATGAGATTCCGGGCGGATCCGCCTACCACCACGTTACAGCGCCTGAAAGGCCTCACCACCGGCAGCCTGCCAACTTTTATAGACATCGGCTCGAACTTTGCCTCGCCGGAAATCAACGAGGACAATGTGATCGACCAAATAGTCAAAAGCGATCTGCCGCTAGTCTTTCTGGGCGATAGCACCTGGACGGATCTGTACCCGCGCCGCTTTAAGCGGTCCTATTCCTACCCCAGCTTCGATATTTTCGATCTGGACAGCGTAGACAATCAGATATTAAAGCATCTGCCCAAGGAGCTGGCCAGCGATGATTGGCAGGTGCTGGTCGCCCACTTCTTGGGCGTGGATCACTGTGGACACAAGCACGGACCCATGCACGAGGAAATGGCGCGCAAACTGGGAGAGATGAACGAGGTGATAAGGTATGGGGTGTTTAGATTTATTGACACCTGCAAGAATCATATCTATTGACTCCTTAGATCTGTGGTGGCGGCCATGGACAACGACACCACTCTGTTGGTGATGGGCGACCATGGAATGACGGCATCCGGGGATCATGGCGGCGACACCGATGACGAAACCAATGCTCTGCTGTTTGCCTACTCCAAGCAGCACAGATTCTATGGCAATGATTCGGGCTCAGATAGCGAAATGCTGCAGCAGGTGAGATAAGACAAGGGGTAATCTTCGCACGTCACGTCACGGTGATAACCAACGATATTTGTTTTCCAGATTGATCTGGTGCCCACACTGGCGACCATACTCGGCGTACCCATACCCTACTCAAATCTGGGCCTGGTTAATTTTAACATTGTACCCGACCTGCAAGTGCCACATTTGAACAAGTTCCAGACCCTGTTGCTCCATTCCTGGCAGAATGCCCAGCAGATCTATCGCTACTTTTTCCAGTATGCTTTGGAGAACAAGCGCACGTTCAATGTGGAGCAAATGGACCAACTGGAGACGGAGTTTATATTGCTCTCCCACCGAGTGCAGACAGTTTACAACGAAGCCGCCTACAAGTCCTTTGTAAGGGATTTGAATATAAATCTGCGAGACATCCTGGGCACTTGCAGGGAGATCTGGGTCAGGTTCGAGCCCACGCAGATGTCGCAGGGACTTCTCTTCAGCTTCCTGCCCTTGTTCTTCATCTTCCTGCTGGTGAACAACTCACGGCCGGCTGACTATGCGCACATCTTCAAAGCCAAGGAGGTCTTCTACACGTACCTTATTAACTTGGCCGCTGGAGTTTTTGGATACCGCTACTATAAGACTTTCTCCTTCAAGACGGAGGAACAAGGAGTGATCTTTTTTACGGCCATATCCAGTGCCGTCATCCTGGCCTTTCATACGCTGCGTCACTGGACCAATATTGCCACCAACTGGTCAACGGTTAAGCGGTTTGGACACATGCCCACGCGACTGCTGCTGTTTGCGTCCATGGCTGTGTTCTTCTCGAATAGCTTCGTCATTCAGGAGGCCAAGATCTTGTCGTACCTTTTGGCGGCAGCCATTCTCCTGCTGTCCCACGAACTTCTGCGTCTAAGTGCTCGCTTGGATTTCAGGACCAAGTTCAAGGCGTCCCAGTTCCTGCGCTCCACAGCCCTGAGACTGATCCTGGCCAGCTTTTTGGCGATTTGCTTGATTCGCTTTGCCTACACGCTGTTCCGTTGTCGTGAGGAGCAGGGCAATTGCACGGACTTTGCCAATAGCGGTGGTGCAGGATTCTCGATCAAGAAGCCGGGCACTGGCAAGACCTACATTTTGGCCGTGGTTGTTCTCGTTGTGTACACTACCTTGACTCGCTTGTATCTCCGTTCCTGCGGCAATCTGACTGGCAACTCACCGAATGTTCTGCTGGCTCGATATGGACCCACAGTGGCCTCCATTTGCGCTGGAGGACATGTGCTCCTGGCCAATAGCTCAATCAAGAATATACAACGCACCCACATCGATGCCATGGCTTTGGTTATCTACGCTCTTCTATTGGTGCAGATTATAGTGGTTTCATGGGCTCCGCTAATGACGTTCGTGCTGCCTCCCAGGAGTTCTCATACTGTAACTATTAACGGAAACGAAAGCATTGTGCCGGAAATCTTTAGGAAGATGAAGCGAATGTACGAGGGCGATGACGAGGAGTTGCGTAATCAGATCCCGGTGGTGTACGGATTGGCCACAGTTTACTCCTCCATCGTCATTACCTTTGGCGTCTTCCTGGCTTTGGTGATGGTTGTTCTCCTGGAACCGCGTGCATCCATCGGTCTGATTGTTTGCGTGGCCGTGGGAGCTATTTTGCTTAGTGTCCATGGTATATTGCGTTATCGCACTGCCAGTAGTTTTGGTAAGTAATTGATTTTGGTGTACCTTAAAATGGGTTATTAAAACACATTTTTCCCTTTCAGAGAGCTGCGTGCAGCCCACCTTTACGGCCCTGGTTGGCTGGTTCCTGTTGGCCCACTTCTGCTTTTTTGCCACTTCGCATCAGACGACACTGTCGCAAATTGAGTGGCGTGCCGCCTTTGTCGGTCGCACCACTGGCATTGGACAGTCGAATCTTATATCTGGCTCTCTAGTGATCCTGAACACCTTTTGCGGACCCATTTTCTTCTTCTGCATGTACTCCCTGCTTAGTACAGAGACTTTTTCGCTGTTTGCACTGTTCCCCAATCTCATCCGGAGCTGCAGGAGTGGCGGCAAAGCGGATGCGAACACCTCCATGTCGGATTTGGCCAACGAAGCGGTTGGCTTTGATATGACAAGGGGCGAACTGACTTTGTACGAGTACGAGGATGTTTTCCTGGGAGCTGGTTTCAAGTTGGCCACTCAGTTCTTTATGCTGCAGGGTCTAAAGGTATGCGATTCAAACCAATCCTTAGACGAGTTACTGATTAACTTCTCGCTTTTAGATTTTCTGTGCCATGATGGCCTGCACCATTCACTGTCGCCACCTGATGGTGTGGAAGATCTTTGCACCGCGATTCATCTACGAGGCCCTCGCAACGTTCGTCAGCCTGCCTGCCCTTATTGTGGGCTATCTTTTGGTGCTCCGCATTCATCGTGCTGTGGACACCCTCATCAAGCGAATCAACAAGGCCAAGGTCCACTAGTCTCAGCCCAAATACAACTATTTATTTAGGCCTTAATAAACACAAGTAATAAGAAAATTCAATTCTGGGTTTGGTGGTCTTGTAGTTGTAATCTTATTTTTTTTTAAGCTTAGAGTTAGAGTTAAAATTATCGGTTCACAATTTCTCCAAAAGACACAAAAAACGTCACATGATATCGCGGATCTATGGATTTACATAGTTTTTAGTGTTATGGCTTACAAAATTAACACGAGCAAACATGACAAGAAAATTAAGTACGCGTGGGGCTCTTGACCTCCGGTTTCGGTTGCGATTGCACTACAAACTATAGACTCGACACATACGCCTCTCGTTCACTGTTCCTTCATCCTCCAGGGGCTAAGTACGCAAATAAGTAACAGGGTGTGTGGGTTTAAGTGTGTTTTTTGGGATTGGCCGGGGTAAATATCAGAGCACTTTCCCAAGATAGCTTGGACCTCCGCTCAGTTTTAAAGTTTTTTTTGTACATTTTGTTGCCAGGTCATTGGTGTTTCTTATAAATTGCTTTTGCCGTGAAATATGCGTGTGCAAAAGAGATTCAGGGACAGTTCGGAAGCCTACTGACCATTAAGGAGCAACGGCGTGCTTGAGACTCCGTTAGCGGCGCCCTTAACTACAAAATCAAGAAAGAAACAGTCAGGCGGAAATCAAAATTTTGGGATCGAAAATGAGTGCCAAAAATTTTAAATTTGGAAGAGGAAAGCATTTAAAATGGAGTGACATGCAAAGGAACTCCGAAAGAAAGAGGTTTATGGTATGTACAACAGTGAAAGTTCAAGCTTTTGGTTCTATATTCTTTGGCTATGCATAATGTTGACTCCTGGTCGAATGACCTAGTCGCTGTTCTCGTCGTACGGATGATATTGCTTCGGCGGCTCTGGCGGCTGCTCGTCCTGCTTACCATGCGTCGCCGAACGGCAGAACTTCTTGGTGGTGCTCCAGTCCTCCTTGAGGGACAGATTGAACATGGAGTAGTCCGGATCGCCGGTCACCTCCTTTACAATATTCAGGAACTTGGGCATGCAGTTCTTCAGGGCATCGCCGGTGAGCGATGAATACGTCTCCAATAGCACCAATCCCTTGCAGCTACAAAAAGAAATTCCATCGTTAGGAAATTCAGCTGAATCTTTAAAGATTTAAACGCACCGTGGATGGCCTGGCTCCTTGTAAATGTCCAGCTGGAAATATTGGTTGTTGATCAGGAAGCAGCGGCGCTTCTTGTAGATGGTAAAGTGGGCATCGTCGCGCTGGGCCAGCAGGTTCATGTAGTCGCGATGCGTCAGCTGAGTCTTCACCTCGATGCGGGCCTGCCCGTGAACGTTGGGACGGCGCTGTGTATGGATGTAGCTCCAGTGGCTTTTCTGGCCGCGCTTGCGCAGGCGGGCCTGCACCTTGGGTCCGGCGGATTGCAGATAATGGTGCACAACATCAAAGTCCTGAAAGGGCGGAAACTCGCTGTCTGGCGGTAGAAGGGCAACTGCAAAAAATATATTCTTAGAACGGATTCTCCATGGAAGAGCTTTTCAAAAAGGCCTACCCAAATATTTCAGCTTGCGTGACGTGGCCTGCAAACGATCGCCAATGTCGATGCCAAGTTTCTGGCAGACTGATTCAATCATACGGTTCATCTTGGACTCGAAGTTGGTGGAGTTGTCGATCACATCGAAATAGGGATGACCCACCCAGGCGGCCGCCGATTTGTAGTCCAGTTCCCTGGCAAGATCAACGCCCTCCGATCGGCAGGCGTGGTCCTGGAATAAACAAGTAAAAAGTTAGTTAATATAAAATTTTAGTTTTATAGCCCTTAGCCCTTACTAAAAAGCCGCTCTAGCAATAGTTATAAATACGGCTGACAATTTAAAATATTGTTAGATTTCCAACTTGTTACAAATAAATGGTCCTTTGAATGTATAAGGATTTCTTTAAGTCATTAGAAAATAAGAATATATATTCAAATTATAAAAGACTTGATTCATTAATATAGTGAAATGTAAAAATAATTTATTTACTAAACAAATTCTATAACAAAACATTGATGAACGTAAGAACATATAAAATCAATTTAATAAGAAACAATAAAAGTTCTGGAGAAATTCATAGAATTATATTAACATTAAAATACTTAAAAAGGGGATTTTAATGGAGGAAGTTTTGGAAATTCGGAACCAACTGTGGCAATCGAGGTAAGAAGTGTAGCCATTCTTGGATACCTGATAGTGGCGTTTTCTGTTCTACCGTATTCGGGCGTTTTAATTGTGCGGACAAGAGAATTGGTCAAGTGAAATCTTTACTGCCGACCAATGTCCTGCTACTCACCTCTGTGGAGTAAAAGTCCTCGGCACCGTTGGCCGCTGAGACCAAGTGCAGGATCTGGTTATAGCGATTGTCGCGCATCTCCACGGGATTCCATTTGTTGCCCGCCATCATCTTCTCCCATTTATCCTTTGATATGTCTAAAAAATCGGATAGGTAAGTTTACTTTGCGAACTTAAGTGGGTAACATTTAGTTATATACTCACATGCACTGGCATCCATAACGCCGCGATCGCAGATTATCAGGCAGTTGCGGGTGCTCGAGTTGCCGAGCTCAAAGTAGGTGTTCTCGATTTGCACCATGGTGCGGATCAGATTCTCCTGGAACTTGTAGGCTGCACGGGAATGGAGGAAGGAAACTTTACTCTTTGGACTCTCGACGTTTATTTACAATCGAAACAAATAGAAATCGAAATACAATTGCAAGCAAATTCGAATCGAAGGGAAAATAACACTGTGGGCATCGAATTGTAAGAGAATTAATTGACTGGGCTCTGATTCAAGTGTGATGACAGTGCTTGATGGACGATGGCCAGTATCCAGTATCTGAGTTCAGCGATGTCAAGTTGAAGCGATGAAACCTAATCTGAATTTGAGTTGATGGAATGGAAAACAAGAGCACAAATCGAATTCAAAAGTTCAATCAACTTGTTGTCAACTGATGTGAATAGTACTTTTTCCCATGTAAACAGTTTCTAATCAGCAGCAGGTTAAAGAGTACTACTCATTATTCGTCTCCTCCAGATGTTACTGTCCGAATGGGAGGTCGAAACATATGCATTGTATTTATTTTCGCTTCCTCACTTTCAATTAAATTTCAATGGTGATACTAATTTATAAAGCGGTAAAAGGCAGTTGAAGTCAACCACAGTTCTGGTTATTTTTAGAAATTGCACCGTAAATAATTTAGCTTATATTTATAATTCATATGATGCTCACAACGAATGTCTTCATAGACAAAGCCAATGAAATTTTCAAATTTATAATCTTTCCTAAAATATGTTTATATATATTCAAACATTTAAATTATAAAAACAAATAATAATAATGAAATCATGTGAATAACGAACCTTTGTTAAATGTCAAGACGTTCGTTATTCAGATAAATTTGAATTATTTTACTATATGGTTTTGAACAGTCATAGTTATATACATATAGTGAAATCATATACACGGTTCAAAATATTTGTAAGTAATTTTACGACGGAAAAAGAATTTGCTTTCATTTTGAAGTACTTAAATAAATTCAAGTATTGATTAGAAATTTTTACTAGGAAGTTGTTTTGCAAAATAGTCTTTGGCCTTGCCGCCCGAAACTATATGAAAGCTGTATGTGCCACAGTAATCTAAAAGCAGTTGGAACAAGTAAATAAATAGCAATCCCTCATTGCGTCACAGCCACAGCTGGTTTAAGTGGCGATGTGGCGACGAGGGGCTTTTTCCCAGAGACAGGGAGTCACCGGTTGCCATTTTAGCGATAAGCTATTTCATCACCACACTCTTTCAAATACAGTTCAATTCCTATAACTGGAACATTCTGTGTTTTTTTTTTAACTTTATCAATTGGGGATTTTTTTACAACACAACTGTCTTTCTTTGTTTAAAATGTTTGAACCTACAATGTTTTTAAGATTGAAAAAAAATTTTTTAATTTTATTTTGCAACTATTTAAAAATATTCAACATATACTTTATACCTCAAAATATCTTTTATCTAACTTGCAAATCTTTTCTGTATTAATTATTATTTAATTTATTGAATTTGCTTATGATAGTACCAATTAGATGAAGAAATAAAATAACTATTTAAACTATCTCACGGAAAAAAGCAAAGCTTTTGATGGCTTATACTCTCTCCTGAGTTTTATGAATATTCAATGGAGTTTTTTGTCACGATGTTTTACTGTGGTTACATTGCATTTTGTGAACCACCAAAGAGGAGGTGAAACGGGGTGGATCTTGGGGGCCAAGTCAGGCGCATTTTGGGGGAGCGACGCAACAACACTTGTTGCGGTTCTCGGTCGCGTGCAAAATAAAAAAGTTAGCTGCCTAACGAGCTGCCTTTGTTTACGCATTGGTTGTTGCTGTTGCTTTTTATTGGTGGCTGCAATGTAATTGCATTGAACTTGACTCGGTGCATCAGGTGACAGGTGAAATCGATCAATTTGTGCGACGCTTTTCGCTGTTGCTTACTGCTCTGTTTTTGTTTTGTTCTTTCACGATGCCAATTCTAATTCAATTAGCAACGATGATGCAAGAGAAAATAATGGAAAAAGCCTCAAAATGTATGTAAGCCAGGGTATTTGCAATTTCACCAGCTATTGCGCATCAGAGAATGAAAGTCTATACACAGAGAGAAAACTAACTATGGAGCACACTTACCCTGATAAGGTATTAAAAACTAAATTGTATCTCAAAAAAACCAACTCCATGATTCTGAATAACAAAAAGCTTAAAGAGGTTGTAAAACAATTGATTTAATTTTTTTAAATTTCTAAACTTCGGAATATCAAGTTAAAAACAGATCTTATAAGATCTATATTAACTATCTAAACTTGTTTATGGTTTATACTTTTTCTTAATAAAAAACTTTTTAAACTAATTAAATAGTAACTCTTAAAAAAAAAAATCGCCATTGAGAACCCCGTTTATTTTTCTTGTGTACTAAATATCTGGATGATTGTCTTAAAGCAGGCGTGTGTGTTGTGTTATTCTGTTTGTGTGTGATTGCCCAGCCAACCTTTAATGGACTCTCGAGATAATAAAAGTGTATGCAGATTAGAGGTTCTTCAGTCACATACATAATTAGCCAAGTTAATTTACATAATGCCAGAGAACTGATTTGCCTAATGAAGAAGTTGGATAGGTATTGACAATGAAAAAAGCGAAATGAAGGGCGGAATTCGGGGGGCGTGTCAATTGGAAATGGGTAGCAAATCAACAGACAAAAAAAACAAAATCGTTTAGCAATCAATTTCGGGGAATCAATCGCCAAGGCAGGACCACCAACAAAAGCGAGTGACAGACAGTGAGCGATAACAAGTTCAAACGAGAATTCTTGGCAAGACTTGCGAAAAACCCCGCCCCTCTACTATATTATCTATCAAATGTTCCTATATGTATCTCCACAACTATCACAACGTTGTGGGTATATACAATTGCGGTTGAAATTGTTGTTCTATTAGCATGTTTATGATAGATTCCATAAATATATTTCTTTAATGCTGCCATTTCTAAAATTATTTATATTATGAATCAAAATACAATTTTTAATAAAGCTGTCTGTTCTCAGAATAAATTAAAAGTTAATTCTTATGTTCAATGTCCTCATACTAAAGTAAATGTGGACCAACATAAAATCATCAATTACAAGGTAGAAAAAAGAAAAAAATGAATTTTAAAGCTTTACATAACTTGATTTAAAACATTGATATTTGTTTTTTGATAAGGTTTTTTTTGTTAAAATGTATTTTTCAAATTTCATTAATTTGAATTTGAAAAGTGATTGCATATTTTTGACGGTAACTGTACAAATCGCAATACTAGAAATATAATAGAATGGAGCGCATTTAGCGACCAACTGCGAAGAGAGAGTAAACAAAAGTCTGGGGTTCGATTGGCAGGAGCTATGAGGGCAGGGGCGTCGAAAAGGGGGTGCGGTTCGAGTGGGAAGCGGATGTCGAACTCGCGTCAGCAAGCACGTGATGCGGTGAAACATTTCACATTCTTCGCCTATAATACACACATTTAATTAGCCAGTCAGAAGACCAGCATATAGAACGTATACTAAAGCTCGGTCACCCACAGAAATAAATAATGCCGAAATGAAAACGAAAATTGTTTTCTGCCGGGAAATTGCCATGTGGCTATGGCTCACTGACTGGCCAACAATCGCCAAAAATCTTTTTGGCACATACAGTGAGTATTGGTTAAATCAGGCTGTACGAATTTGGAATAAAACGGTTTTGAGCCATACAAAAATTGCATTTTATGATAAAGGAAACTAAAAAAAAAAAAAACGAGCACCAGTGCACTTAATATATTCAATTGGTATTAATTAAACCTTATCATTTTCCATAAATAAAAAAATTGTATAAAAAAATATTTTTTAAAAATTTAAGATGAGAAGAAAAATATAAATCATAAAAGTTACATATAGTAGCTTTACAAATGTAAACAGCTTGTTTAGAACACCCCGAAAATATATAAGTAGTCTATGTAATTTTTAAGAGATTATTACTGTATGCATAAGCAAAATGAGTATATGCAAGGTAATTAAAACGTTAAACAATCCCTCTTTAAAAATAAGCAAGGAGATTTTTGCAACGTCTCAACAATCCAGAGTTTTGGGAGGTGGTGTCCAGATATCAGACATCAGCACACACACGTGTTGCTCAGCACAGACCCCACAGTCCACTCATATATATAATTATATACGTACTCGTGTCTTCGCATATGTTTTGGCTAAATTTAAATGGCCCATTTAAATTGGTTGAAATGGTAGCGACTAAACGAACTGCAGTGGCTTGGCGTGAAATATTGTTATTGAAATGAGCAGATATATATCTTACAGATAGACACACATTTGCAGTATGCGGCTATTACGACGTGTTAGTGGACACAAGTGTTATGGGAACGCACATAAATCATAGAACGAAGCCAGAACAAACAGAAACACACACATAATATATAGGAGTTAATAAAGAGAATTGTTTGCTTGGGCCAAACTGATTGTCTGTTTGGTAAAATGTCAAGTCATTTGGGGACGGACACAAAGCAAAGATGTGGGACAAAAAGACGGGCAGGCGAGGTCTGTTAAAGACTTTATCCGATGACCTTAGGAAATGCATTAAAAAAAGCAGCTCATGGACGCACAGGTAGACAGGACTTGGCTTAGAGCTCGATTCAATATGGTTAGAGCGGCGCAATTGCAAAAACAAGGAAGATAACAACCGATCTGTGGCTCCACCGGCTCAACAGCTCGCACTCACCTTCGCTGCCATTGGGCCGGGATGCAGCCTTGGCCAAGCAGCGCGGACAGGATGCGGTTAGGTCGATGAGACTGTGCTCCGGAGCGGCGAAGGGCAGATCTTTGTAAACGAACGTGGTTGGCGTGGGCGGGTCTGTGAGTGTGGGTGGCGTTTTGTTTTGGTTTTGTGTGTGAGTGGGTATTAGATTAGCCCTGGCCATTAATATATTTTTGTAGATTCCCCCGTCCGGTCATGACTCATAAAGGCTTTAATTGTCCTACTTGCAAATAGCATTACTCATAAAGGCTTTGCAAGGAATTGCGACTAATCGTCAGGCATGTGATCAGACTTCGCTACTTTCTATATCTTATCTGATAGAGCTTTCGGCAATTTAGATATTTTTCAAATAGGCCTCCGCCCCCCATGGCAACCCCTTGGTATATCCATTAATATCCATAATTGACAAATTGCTTGGCAAGTTAAAAGGAAGACTGCTGGCGAAATGACCTCGAGTCACGCAATCAGGATATCGAGTGGGAATTCGAATCGTGTCCCAAGGAATTACGTAAGTTTCATTGAAGACGTGACTTTCTTGGGGCCTTCTGGCTATATGCTCAGATATATAATAGATATACTCGTACTATCTATAGTATGGCGGCTGTCGCTTTTGCCTGATTTTAAAAATACCTCTAGCATTGTACATATAGTATTAGGATTCTTGCTGTTGGTCCCTCGCAAAGTAAATATTTTGATTTATTTTCGTTGTTTCGAGAAAACCGCTGTGTCGAACTTGACAGTGCTCGGAAAATGAAATGTGGTCTCGGAAAATGCTTGCAATGTAAGACTCCTCTCTCCTCTGCTCCGTCAACTACCAACTTTTCTTTGGTCTAACGTTCGGTAGCACCGCCTCTACTTACCCTCTTTTTCGGTCAGATCGGAGAACTTCACGCCGCCACTAGATTTTCGAAAGTCGGGGAGAAACAAAGAGAAATAAGCGCGGATTAGGATCTTTTCAAAGTAGTCTATTGGTATTCACTAGATAGGGTATTTGAGAATTCAAGAGCATCGAGAATAGAACTCGAGTCGAATTAAGAATGTATCGGAACGTTCATCGTCTCAGGTAGAAGACGAGCGGCAGGCAAAGCTAATTGGTCCAATCTCAGGTGGCGGCCTCCTGAGCGGCTCCTTTCGCTTTGATTGCCTTGATTTTATTTTTATTTATTTATTTTTGAGTGTAAGAGTGTGTGGAGAAAGAATTTACCTGAGTAAAACAGTGGCCGTTTCAGGCACGCGGAATACCTGAAAATATTTAACATGCTCATTGCTTTGTTTCGAGTTTTCGGGGCAATAGAAATGTAAAGTGGGAGTATCTAAAGGTAATCCCGCTGCAGCCATGGCTTCACTTTCTCCTCTACTTACAGAGCTGCCCGCTGCCCAAAGCAATCGCTATCTTGCCTTAGTCTAGGATCGACATTCCCATCCCCAAAAACACCCATGACACTCACCTTCCATCCAAGGTTCTCAAAGAAGGTGCACAATCGGGACTGGCCTGTCGTCTTGCCGCCACAGGGCCCTGAAAATGCAAAATGTATTCATTAATTTATTTGTTTATTTGTAAATGGCCCATGGCTACGTTCTTAAATTCTATATTGTTTGGATTGGCTGGGTAACGGGAGAAAGGTGTGCTGAAACTTGTGGGAAAATTTCCCTAAAGTTCTTTAATAACTTGTGAAATCGAAAAAGTTCTTAAAAGTTTTGCCTATTAAGGTTAAATATCTGTATTTGTTTTGAAACAGCTTCAAACAGAAACAGTAGCATAATTATTTATTGGTTTTCGATTTACAAATTACTACGTTTTGAGGTTTAGATAATTTACATTTTTGTAAAGAACTAGTTTCTATTTAATTAATTCGCTAAATAAATTCACACGTGCTTACAGTTTACATACATTATCAACGGTTTGGAGAGTAGCCACTGAATTAAGTTTCTAAATGCATTAACATATTTCGAAAACAATATAAGAATAAAAGCTCCTCATAGTAAAGCAAGATTAGGTTTTAATATTAGAAATTTACAGTTATAAACTTACTCTTAGTTTATCATGGGTAAAAAGTAAAAAAAAGAGAATGAAATTAAATTATTAAACCAAATTCAAAATGAAATTTTTGTTCATTTGCAAAATATTTCTATAAATATTAAGTTTGTCCCTACGAATATTTTAGATATTATATGATTTTAAATTCGATCTGAACGTTTTTTTTAATTGTTAATTGTTGGGTTCGACAGGCCGGAAACGAATTATTACGACTTGTGTCCCAAATTCCAATAAATCAAGTGCAGCCGAGTTCCTCGCCGATGAGCATATCACTCGATTAGATTAGTGGCCTGACCCTGAAGGCAATTGTGCCCATAACTGAATGCATTGCGCAGCGATCTGTGGAAATCGATTTCGAATGCACTCCCAAAGACTAAAGAGTCAAGCCCGTCAATAAGTCCCCAGTCAACCGATAAGAATTCTATGAATGGGTCTTTGCAGGGTAAATCCCTGAGGATTTTCGGACAAGTGCCACACGTGGTGATTGGGCCCCTGTCTTTTATCAACCTCTTCCTGAGAATATTAGAATTCTGCGTGGTGGAAGTCAGACCCGAAAGCGATAATACACAAGTATGATCAAGTATGTGTAGAGAGATAGGCCTGCCAATACATCAATGCTATTTGTGGGGCTTCTAATCACAGCCATAACTTGGGCCAAATTAAATGATTAGACCACGCGCCCAACCACTGCTCATATGATGGCCTGCCAAACCGGTTTTATTGCTCTGTTTTTACATATGAATAGCAGGGGGCTTTGAAGCGCCGACTAGCCAAAAAAAAAAAAAAAAAAAAAAAGCCGGTAGCTATGTGAATACAAAATATGTTAGGTGGGGAAGTTATGGGAAGCTGCGCGCAGGACACAATCTCTACCCCTCCGTGGAAACCGCGACCTTGACACAAATCGTAAACAAATCGCAATCGGGTGGATGGGCCACGAGGATACGAGGACACTTGTAACAGATACACAGAAAAGCCCACAGTTATCAGAGATTTTTTGGGGTAGGAATTACTTACCGCCAGTTAGGACTATTTTGTAAACTCGTTTATCTTTCGGTGACACTGAGCCCATCCTATTGAGCTTTAAGCTGGGCATGGCGCCTGGTTTGGGTGAGCTGGACTTCCTGATCTCGACCTGCTGCTGCTGCTGCTCCGGTTCGTCCTTCTGCTGCTCCTGACCATTACTAGTGGCCATCAACGACTGCTGTCCGTTACTGAGGAGGGTAGCCATTGCTTCGTCTTCGGGAATATTTTGTTTTTTTTTGGGAGAGGAGCCGATTGGCTGTGGTGGCACGCAGAAAACTCTTCTACGTTGCGCTGCACGTGCCTTTTTAGGTTATGCCTGGGAAATCGCAGCTCCTGCGGTTCCTATAGGGATTTATGGTGTCCCAATTTCCTGGTCTCCTGATGGGGAATCCTAGTGTTCCGGGATCTTGCGCTCTGCAATTCAAAAGCTGCACTGGCGCGCTGTAATCATGCCCAGAGATGGAATTGCGCGGGATACTCTCAAAAGGCCGACGGAGGAACTATAGAATTTGACCAACGAGTCGGCAGCGTCAGACGCTACTGTTCGAATCCGTACCACATCCGAATATTTGGGCACTATCAAAGTTTATGCGTTTTGTGGTGGAATTGCATTTTTACGAGTTGACACCGCATCCGTTTATTACACAAGAAAAGCACGGAATAATATGGAAAATGTGTGCCGACGGTCGGTCTTATACTTTTGGCTAAGTCCAGTGTGGCCGCGCTTTGGTGTGAAAAAATAGGCGAAAGTTATCGGGAGAGAAAAAAAACGGTGCATACTTTAAGGGCTGGTAATGCAAATGGTCACACTACCAACAACAGGTGAAAAAAAATTAGTGAGTTATGAAGCCACTTAATATTTTTAAAACAACATTGACAAAAATGAACTTTCCAAATTTTTTTTTTTTTATTTCGTGTAAGTACTAAAAATGGTTCGCTTAAAAGCAGCTAAGTGTTCCAACCCATTTAGTAAATGCAATAAAACTTGTGGCATAGTTCAACGATATTAGTGAAATTAAATTAAGATAATAAAATTCATTTTTTTTCAAAGCTCTATTTAAATTAAATTATACTAATATTGTTTGCCTTCTTCACTTTTTTTAAATAATAATAATAATGAATGCTGTTTCAAACAAAATTAAAAAACTTATTTTATTCTATATAATTAAAAATTGTAATTAGCTTAAATAAACAGAAAACATCTTGTTTGTATAATATATAAAAGAAGTATATTGAATATTTAATCTGTAGCACACGAACTAAAAAATCAGAACTATCGCTACAAACACAATCTCAGTTTACATAACAAAATTAATAAAAAATAAAATAAATAAACTAAGATTTAAAATCACTATCGATATTTCGTTTAATAAATTGATAATGCCCGACCTCTGCCCTTATTTGTAAAGTTTAGATTTGAGAATATAATTACAAAATATTGCATTGAATTAATTCGCTTTTGTGGTATATAGCAAATATTAATAAAATATTTATAACCCAAAATACCTTCAAATGTTGATGATTTTGTTTTTGGCTTAATATAAAAATACTTATATGACTTTTTAATTATTGGAAAGGATAGCTAATTTTCATTCATAAAAAAAAAAATTTTAAGGTTTACAATATAGTGTTTAGTTACATTTCCATTTACGGAAATTAAATGAAGCTAGACAACAAAATTTTGACTAGTTTAAAATAAAATATCGATTTCCATTCATGTATATAATATGAAGCTAAGAAACATAATATGAACACAAATGTTCATTTTTTAAGAACTTTAAAAAATATTAATGTATTTGCAAAAGCAATATCGATATTTTAAAATTGCTTTCTCGTAAATATCGATATATTGATATTTTGATGCATTTCCCACATCTCCAGTTTAGTTCTAAATTTAAAGCGTAGTTTGGTGCACACACGAACGATGAGCGGATGACATCGATTGCAATAGTTAAACAATTCGCCAGCGTGCCACATCTAGTGAAATTGCATTATCCAAAAGAAAACACTAGAAAAACAAATCAAAAAAGCGCAGTTTAACCAACAAACAGTGTGTACAATTTCACACACCACGTAACGTAACACATGTGCGTGCGTGTATGAGTGCGTGCGAGCGGGAGAGAGCGAGTGTCAAAATGACAGCAGTAGCAACAAAAAAAACAACAACAGAAGCAATAGAGACCAAATCAACAACAACAACAACAGTATAGTCAGCCAGCTGTGCGAGGTCGTTTCACCCCCTCCCCTCCCTGAAAAATAGGAAAAATAACATACAATTTGTTAAAATTTTCTGTTCACTGACAAACAGGATAAAAAACCAAAATTGTTTGTTAAGTTAACCGTCACTCATAACTCAGCAAGCGTGTTATGAACATACTAAAACCAACCAAACTCAAGTGCATCGTATTCAACCAACTGCGTCACACTTGGACGTTTCTTTTGTTTTTTTGCGATTTGCTGGTGAAGTTTTACGAAAAGGCTCTTCCATCTCAACACCAGGAGCAGCTGATCAATCATAATAACAATAATAACAACGATCTGATCATGGAGCAGGACATGCCGGACGAGGAGCCCCAGCAGCAGGATCAGGCGGACATTGGGGCCCGATTGCAGGCCATTCAGGGCGCTGGCGAACCCATGGACGCAGCCAGCGATTTGGACGACGAGGAGGAAGAGGACAACGACGAAGTGGAGTTGGACGTGGACGTGGACTATGTTGATACCGATTCGGAATCGGACTTCGAGGAGATGTTCTCCGATGAGACGGTCAGTTCCAGCGATGAGCTGGAGGAGAGCAAGGAGCGTTCTCCGTACGCCTTCCAGCCGCTGCGTTTGGTCAAGTGTCACTACAAGGATAAACTCAACATCGGTGGTTTCCCGGTGGCGCGCAGTGGCCACCGCATTATCGCCTCCAATTCGCACCTGTATTCCCTTGGGGGCTATAATCCGCGAAGCGCTATAAGTGCCTCCCGTAACGGACGCTGCCTGCTCTTTCAGGAGCTTTGGAGCTTTAACTTCGCCACCAGGACCTGGAAGCTGGAGCTGAATGCAGACAATGCCAGCAATATGCCCGTGGAGCTGGCGTCCAATGCGTTGACCATTCACAATAACGTGTTGATTGTGAGTATCTATTAGATGCTATATAAATCACTATAGCAGGAGGCGGCACAGGGGGCTGTTAAGTAGACGAAAATAGATGAGTTCGATTGTCTCTCTCTCGTTGGGTGTGTTATTAAACAGAGAGAAAAATGTAGATCACTTTGAGAGATCGCATTTTTTACTTGAAAATGTTGTATCCAACCAAAAATGTTTAAATTGTGGTTGTGGTTTGAACAAACTCCATACCTAGTGGTGATAACAAAAAAAATACAAAATTGGCAACGGGCCATTCTCTTGCAAACAAATTGTTATCAGCAGTTGAAAACTGTAAATAAATACCTCAACAAGTATAGTATTTCTGATACGTTAGAAATGTTTATGTTGATCTGGAAAATAGACCTTCAGTTTATTTGTGGCCTGTCATAGTTTTTTAAGGTACAGAAAGGAAGTAAATGATTATATAATGTGACAATGGCCACTCTGATATTAAATATTAAAATAAAGTTCATTTCTTTCTGTGTAGGCTAGCAAAACTATCAATTGCAATAAAAAAACTTGTTTGTGCTCAAGTAGAAAACACAATTGAATTGTGAAATGAGCAGAGAAATCACACAGCTGATCGACCAGATCTCGATAGAGAGTGAAAATTAGAGAGAGGGTTATTCTGGGTAATGAAAATTGCCAGAGCCAATGCCACGCCCTTCTCCTCGCCTCCACTTTTCCGCCTCTGCGTTTTGTTTATGCATTCTAAACACCCGAAATGTCAACCTAAACAGCTGCCCATGGCCATTGCCGTATGCCTCTCACTCTGGGGCACCTCCTCCTCCTCCTCCGCCTCTGCGCATGCCAGGCAACCCTCTTTTCCACTTTGGTTACTACGCAGTTGTTGTTTATGCTGCTGCCGCATGCAACAACTTGTTTTCCAGCTTTCCCCACCTCGCGCTCTGTTGGAAAAACTCAAAACATTGTATTTACCATTTTTACCCACCCAGCAGCTGAGTGCGCGCGCTTTTTTTTGGGAGGAAGTTAACCGAAAAGAAAAACCGAAAGCAAAGCCAAACGGGAGCTGTTGGCATTTTATGCTGGCAGCAATGCCCTTCCCTTGCATTCCACAATTAGCTATAATTTGATGACGAATCATGCCCCGATACATACACAAATACTGGAGACATATGTTTCCGCTTATGTGGGCTGCAGCTCAACCTCCCTACTGCAGCTCCTCTTTATATTCCACATCTTTGTTCGCCTCGACCTCCGACCCCTCCTCCACCAGGCGATGATAAGCTGCTGCAGCTCAAGTATCTGCTAATTGAATGCATTGGCAGCAATGTCAGGGGCGTGGATGCACCCCGTTTAGCTCTCTTATTGTGTATACTCAATGAACGTACTAGAAATAATCTAGAAAGCGGGAAAAATTAAAACAAATCTATTTAAAAACATTGTTTAGATTCTAATTATGAAAATGAATAAATGAATTCAACGTCATATTTAATTTACATGACAAACATCCTATAAACTGGATTAGAATAATATTTTTACCACTTATCTCTTATATAGTTTAGATTGTCTCATAAAATAAGTAATAAGCAAAAATACTTTAAAACAACAATGTATTTAATTCTGTATTTCATTTTTTAGTCCCATGGAGGCACGGGCTATCCCTTTGGAGAATCTTGCTCCAACGACTGCTACGTTTACCGCACGGCCAGCGCTGGCGCGACACCGGGCGTAGAGCGCCTAAAGGTCCAGGGTGATCTGCCCACGGCCCAGTACGGACCGGGCATAGTGATTCACAAGCACTTCCTGTACACAATCGGCGGAACGACGGGCTTTGACTACACCTGTGATGTATATCGTTTGGATTTCCGCACCGGGATCTGGGAGAATGTGTACATTAGCCGTCCGGAGATGCGCGATGATCCGGAGGGTCGATATCGCCACGAGGTCGTCTACGATGGCAAGCACATCTTCGTGCTGGGCGGTGGCACTTCACACTCGGTGTACGATCTGCAGCGCATTCCGGCATACAACCTGGAGTCGAACTGCTGGGATTATTTCGACACGTATCCTGATCGTCGATCCGCTGACATGGAAGACGGCAACAGAGGTTATCCAAAGCCGCGCAAGTGTTTCTCCTGTGTGCAACACCAGTCCTCAAACGGGGACATCGAAGCCTTTATTACGGGTGGCCTGCAGGTGAGTTAAAACTCGTGGTTAAAATGTAAATTATAAAATCAACGGTTTATCTTTTTTAAATTTAAATGATTTGCTTTAAATGAGGTAAACAAAAATGTCTTTTGCAAACAAAATAAGAAAAACTTTTATATTTACCCATTTAAATTGAAATTTAAGAACATCCGCTAAAGTAACAACTTAATTTTCAGGGCGATTTCTCCACGTATTTTTCGGACATTTGGAAGCTTAATCTGCGCAGTAAGAAGTGGTACCGCATCGAGACCGCCACGCTGCCCCGCCCCCTGTACTTCCATTCGGCAGCCCACTCGGATAATGGATGCATGTACGTGTTCGGCGGCATCGAGTATAATGTTAAGGAGATGCGCCGTCGCAATGTCTTGTACAAGATGTGGATGACGGTGCCCAAGCTGAGCGAGATGTGTTGGGACGCCATCACCTACTACAACGACAATCTGAACTTGTACGATAGAAAGACACTGCTGGGAGCCGGGATTCCCAAATGTTTCGCGGAACGTCTGCCGCCGCAGCGGAGGAGGCGGTTGGACATTAACCAGCCGGACCCGTCCATGATTATTTCACTTTACTCGAACCCGAAACGTGCCCGCTCCACAACGCAATAGGCCTGCCCCCCGTTAACCCGATAATAAATCGAATCTAAGGAGGGGAGCCGGTGCCTCCTCGCCACGAAACTGTTTCAGTTGCAGAACTTTACGTTACTATTGTTTAAAAGTTTTGTTTCACATTGAGCGCGCGCTGTGATCGAATACGAAGGACATTTATAGTTATACACATATGTATTTTGATACTCGAAAGGAGAGGCGGACATGTTTAGCATGTAAATAAGAATGTAATTAAGTTTAGCTAGCGGAACAACAGCCAGAGACAGGCCATGCGTATGTATTCTAAACTTCAGCTTACAGATCAGCCAGCGCACCCCACACCCGAGCATCCAAAACCCCCTCGGTAAACCCCACAGTATCTGACCAGGTCCCCTACATATTACACGCTATACATCACGGCCCTGAAATTGTTCACCCTTCTTTAAATCCAACACCCATAAAACTTTGCACACAATCGAACCAATATTGAAGGCTACACCAAACAATGTCATATAGAGGGGGCAACCCCGATGTATTTTTGTCAAAGTGTACATAATACTTAGCGGTAGTAATATTTAATTAACATAAGTCTCCATCATTATTGCGATATCATGTACCAATGCAGTGCGTACGGTACTGCACGCCCCCGTGGCGAACGTCGGTTTGCTCGATTTATATTACCCAAGACTAAATTTGGTTGAATCTAAGTTAATAAAAAAATTTGTAATGCAACACCATCGGCGTTTGATTCGTACCATTCGCATCCTGGCACAGATCATTCACGGCGTAGTTTTGCCAATGACCCAGTTTCATGCTTCCCCAGCCAAAAAAAAACCCTGTTCGTGGTTCGGAATTTCTCGAAAGGATGGGGCGGGCAGGCGTTGAGTCATGCGCAATTTGCAGTCACAAATGCACCCTGCTAACCATGATTTTCGGCAAACTGCGTAGCGCCAAAGTCCAAAGTACAGGTATTCGGGCGATGAAGCGTTTTGAATTCGGTGGTTGAAAGCAAAGACTGTTGCGCTGACCCCGTGGAGCGTTGATGCATCGCACAAAAGAAGTGAAAAAAGAACGAGGGGAGAGTGGAGTGCAGTTTTGGCTGCGTAATAGGTCCGTGACCTGGTTTGACAATGACGTCACGAAATACGCCTTCAAATTCAAATTGTGCGGAAGTTGTGGGTGAAATGTAGATAAATTTGTTGATGCAAATGTCTCTAAAGACAGTACTGATTGGGTGGAGTATAGAACATCCTGTGACTTTAAAATGAGTCATTTTGATTTTAGTTTCAAAGGGATTGGAATTTATTTTTAAAAAAATTTTAATTGTACACATCAATTGTACATATATTGTTGTTATCATGTTCTCTACCATTTTGGTTATTCTTATCTACTACATTTAGTATATTTACTACCGAGACCTAAAATATTATTATTTATTGTAAAAATATTATTTGGCAGTTTATGTTCTTCTTTTTTACATATTTAGTTTTTTCAAATTTAATTTGCGGCTAACATTTTTTTATCATATTTATCAGTTTTGTTTATAGTTTATTTTGAGTTGGTTTTAGTCTAATCTATTTCAAATGAAAGATTACGGACTCAAAGGAAAAAACAAACTTCACAAAAACAACATAATTCCAATATTAATGTTCTGGTTGGGAATAAGAAAAAAAGGCATAATATCATTTCAAGCTGTGTTTTTATTCCTAAATTCTTCTGGAATCCTGAATGGCAATAAAATCTCGTCAGTTTTCTTTCCTGAGGGTTCAGGAATAGAGAAAGGAAAGGAAGGAATTGGGTTCTTGACTTCGCGGAACGGATTATAGTAAGGAAGTCCAGAAACGGGGCTTACCCTGACTTCGGGTAAAGAATTATAGTAGGGAACCTGAGGAAAGGGGTTCCTGACTTCGGGCACAGGAATATGGGAACTGAACGGAGGGATGGTGTTCCAGAGTTCGGGTAATGAATTAGAGTAAGGAAACTGGGGATTTGGGTTCTTGATTTCGAGTACAGGAATATGGAAAGGAAACGGACGAATTGGGTACCTGACTTTGGGTAGAGAATTATGGTAAAGAAGCCGAGGAATCGGGTTCCTGACTTCGGGCACAGAAGAATCGGTGGGAGGAATGGTGTCCTTGACTTCGGGTACAGGAATATCGGAAGGAGGCGGCGGAATGGGGTTCCTAAATACGGGTTCAGGATTATCGAAACGCGGAGTGGGGTTCCTGACAAACGGCACAGGAAAATCGGTACGTGGCGGAGGAATAGCTTCTGGCACAGGAATATAGGTAGAATGCGAAGGATTGGGGTCCCTTCCTTCGGGCTCAGGAATATAGATTGTTTGATCGCTGTTCGGTGAGGCCCAGCATCCCATGCAAAATGGTAGTGGCACAATAAAAAGCAAAAAGAAACAACTGAAAATGTAAGAAAATAAAAGAAAAATAATATGTAAATTAGATAAGTCCAAGGCTTTTAACTCTACTTACGCTGATGGTATAAGCCTCATGTTGCTTTTTGATCGGTCGCTGATGAAATCAAAACTAGTAATCTTACTGTCGAATCCCCGTTTATATAGACGCAAAGCCGAACAGCTTCATGCTTACTTAAAAAGCTTTAAAGAATTTAATGCTATTGTCACTAATCATCCTTTGTAATCAACGAGTATTTTTTATTTTGGAGCTTCAAAGGTTAGCTTGTATACTTTTCTTATCGTAAAAAGCTTCCCAGTCATTAAACTTATTTGTGCGCATCTTTTCTTCCAAATATTATAATACTTCCGGAGTAACAGATTGCTGTTGTCTTAGACATAAGAAGCTTTATTATAAGTAACACACATATGCTATTATTATTTCAATCAAACTTGATATTGCCATCTGTCTTACTTTTGGAGCTATCTAGATGAAGCTTTTCTAAACAGACCGGATCGGAGGACTTTATCTTATACATACATACATAGCTGTGGAAGAATTTTAAAAAATTATAAGATTAAGAAGATACCTTCTTTGATTCATATACATATAAGCATAAAACTCGATAGATAGATGTATTTAATTATAATACATTCAAGGGACTTTGGGACAATAGAAATATTTATTGTGAAATACCTTTTGTTGTTTTTAAGGAAATATGCTTTAAAATCGATATAGTTTTATGGATTACAATATTTTCGGCTGCCCATAAGTATAACCATGATAAGAGAACAACTGTTGTTTTATAATTATTTAATTTTTAATTTAAAAACAATATTAAGTTGGCGGTTCAGATTTGCCGTTCCCAATGCAACGCTAACACCCTATCAGCTGATTTATTTGCCATTCCTAAAGCAGTGTTTGTGAAGGCGTAGTTCTATTGTTTTTCTTTTTTCGACATTAAAATCCACACAATATGCTGAAACCCAAAGCCTTGACGCAGGTCCTCAGCCAGGCAAACACCGGCGGAGTGGAGAACACCCTGTAAGGAAACCACTTACCTAGCTTATTTCACCGACTAAGAATTTTCCGTACTCCCACAGCTTGCTTAGCCAGGAGGGCGCTCTTTTGGCGTACTCAGGATACGGCGATAAAGATGCCAGGATTACGGCGGCCATAGCCAGTAATATATGGGCGGCCTACGAGAAGCACGGTCGGAATGCCTTTCGCGAAGATCGTTTGACCTTTGTGCTGATTGATTGCGAGAACGGTCATGTGGCCATCACACAGGTGGGTGATTCTGTAAGGATTTCCTATGTGCTCCATTATTTACTCCCTCCATTTACAGGTTGCCAGTGTGCTCCTATGTCTATACGCCAAGCAAACTGTGGGTTTGGGTCTTCTGAAGCAAAAGACCATGTCGCTGGCCTCTTATTTGGAGCGACCGCTTAAGCAGATCTCGGCATTGTCAAACTAGATAGTTTTTAAGTCCAACATTTGTCATTAAATTTAATAAGTAAATAAATGAATAATTTTCCTTTAAAAAAATAGTTTTTCATTTCAAATTATTGAATTGGTTAAGAACTAAATCCTTATTCTTTAAATTCAGTAATTATTATATGTTGTTTTATCCTCAAGCCTTATTAATGTCATTAAAAAAAACCTTTTGGTTATTGGGTCAGGTTTATTTTTCTGCAAGATTTGTTCAAAAACGCACACAATCGGTATGGTATATTGGATAAGAAATTGGTTTGACTTATTTACTAAATATGTGGACTCTGCAAATGCTTATTCGATGGCGTATATCTTCAGGGTGCGGTCCATGCTGGTGGAGGCGAGATACTGAGCGTGCTTTCCGAATCTAACGCCCGTTGCCAGGGCCGTATGGTCATTGAATACCTTCAGTTCCTGCCACTGTTTGCACAGGTAAACCCTGAAAATAAATCGAAGTTAATATTATAGTTTTACCTTGGCAACAGAGTAAACAAGTTTAGTAAGGGAATTCTTCTTGTTGAATCTAATTCCAAAATGCGCAAGTTTAAAAGAAAAGTTTATCGCGAATATGAAAGTAAGTTTTTATTTTGACAAATATATATTTAACTATAATAAGTTTCCTTTCAAGACTTTGTGCGACCCAAGACTCATGTGGAACCGGATCCTCCGAAGCCCATTAATTTATCGATTGAGGATTTCAATGCGGTGCGTCACAAAACTTTTTAATTACTCTTATATTTAAGTATTATTTTCCTTTTCAGCGCGGAGAAATCGCCAATCCTCGAGCTCCTTGTGTGGTAACCACCATCGATCCCGACTACATAAAAGATGCCAGTCTGCAGCGTTTGGCCAGAAAGTTTCGCATGAAAACGTAAGGAATCACAGTATACATGCTACATTCGCACGATTCCTATTTTTCCCGTGTTGCAGGGACATTCTACTGCTGCGGGAGATAACACGCAACCGCTTCATGTACTATGCCACCCAAGAACTGTTTTTGGACCGAAAACGCGAGAAAGAGTACCAGGACAATCTGTATGAAAAGGCTGAAGAGTTCCACAAGTTTGCCGAGGACTCGCTTAAAAAGATGGAGGCGGAGGAGTTTAAAAAAATGCTGGAGGCGCAAGAGAAGCTTAAGACACTTAAAGAAAGTAAACTGGCCGAGGAGCTCAACGAGGTAAAACTTGAGCACCAGCGAGTCCTGATGGAAGTGCAGGAAGTCTATGGTCGCTTTCAATATTTGTTAAAGCTCATAAGCTACTTTGACGACACGGTGGAGGAGGACCAGACCGAAGGGGAAGAAGTCAGCAATAAACTCATTATGCCGCAGGAAATTGTGGCAATGGAGATTACTGAACGGCATCCGGCAGGACTAGAGCAAGTGCGACAAATCCAGAACTATATGGAGAAGATAGTACGACCCTATTTGGCTAAGCGGAATCACCTTGACGCGGAGATCTGGATTCGTGGTTATGAAAGGAATCGCCTTAAGGTCTCCAACTACAATAGACGTTTTACTCAGTTGGCACTCTTAAACCACATCGTGGGAATTCTCCATGACAAGTCCCAAAAGACTTACGAACGCCAGGTGAAAGCCAATGTGTTCCTCAAGGATCCTGAGTTCTTGCAGCGACGGGTAGCAGGCCTTCAGGAGCGGTCTAAGGGTTTATTGAATGACTACGAACAGAAATACTGCAAGGAGTGGGTCAAAGTATATTTAGTTCTTAAATTCGAATTAAATTTCTTTTCTTGCCAGCAAGCTGAATATCAAGCTAAACAGCATTATACCAGTGATCCTAAAGCACATACAAAACAAAGTTCAGCCAGAGCAAAAGAAGGAAGTGTCAGAGCCGCCGCCTAAGCTAGTAGAACAAAAGTCATCCAAGCAGTGGCGCACTTTGGAGGATATGCAGCCGCCAACACCGCCACCAAAGTCCACATACGAGGACGAACAGGACACGACTCTGGCCAAAGTGGAGAAAATCCAAGCCCATGTTCTGGTAATACTTTGTGCTGTGCCTCCCATAGTAATATGCCTATTAATGGTTTTAACCTTTCAGGAACTTTTGGCTAAGTTAGACCACATTGAACCAAACAAACTGCAATGCGTCGAGCAGCAGGTTCGCCGTCGCATGGCAGCGGAAAAGGAGATGTCTCGACGTGCTCTGGTCAAACAGAACCGCCTGCATAACTGGATGGCGCACTTTAAGAAGCACCATAAGCTGCAGGTGGAGCAGCGGTGGAAAAACAAGGTCTAACATGGTCAACAATAATATACACGAATCAATTTAAAAATTAGATAACACCTTGGTTAAAAGTATACATTAAATAGGCATATATATAATAAACTCACCTGACATCGCTGCCGGCAATGGCCAGGTAGGTACCGCTCTGGTCGAAGCACAGATCCTTAACCTCGTAGCCGTCGTCCAGCTGGATCGTCTTGAAGTTCTTAAGCTTCCGCAAATCCCACAGCTTGACACAGGCGTCATCTGCGGCGGTGGCCAGGTAGTAACCGTTCTCCGAGAAAGAGATGGCTGAAATAGGTCCGGTGTGGCCAGGGAAGTTGGCCACGTTGCTCTGCTCCTTCAGATCCCAGATCTTAACCTGAGAGTCCACGGTGCCCGTGCCGAAAATCAGACCATCGGGATGGAACTGCGCCGTTGTCAGACCCACCTCGGCGAGGTCAGCTACCTTGGTGAGCAGGCGTCCGGTGCGGATGTCGGAGAAAGCCCAGTGTTTGTCGGACGAGGTGGAAAGCAAGTAGTCGCCAGTGGGGTGCAGCGATAGTCCAGTTACAGGGCCCTCGTGGCAGCGTAGAAGCAGCTGCGTCTGTGAAGTGGGCACGTGCCAGATACGAATGTTCATGTCGGGCGAGCCGGTAATGACTGTGTCCTCGTTCGGGTGATAGATGACTTTGGTGATCTTCTTGGTGTGTCCCTTCAGGATGGCCACCATCTGCTCGGTGTCCTTGTTAAATACAGTGGCGTTTTTGTCGTTGCCTCCAGTTAGAATCCTGCTGTGATCAGCGCTGTTAATGTCCAGGGCCAAAATGCCGGGCACCGAGGCAGAGTGCAGGCCGGGATGGGAGGCGACGGTAAGGAAGCTCTTCACCTGGTCCGGTGTGACCAGATCCTCTGGCACAGTGCGACCGCGCTTCTTGCGCTCCTGCGTCAGCACCGTGGCCTTGTCCTGCAGCTTCTGTATGACCTCGGCGCTCATGCCCGCTTGTTCCATGGGATGGGCAGCGGCGCCACCAGCCTCGGCGGCCAGGGCAGGCTGCGGAATCGCAGTGGGGGCGCTGACAATGCCCGCTTGGGGTTTTAACGTGGCCAGAGCCTCGCGGGCAGCGGCCACCTCCTTGTTGAGGCGCGCAATTACACGGCAGGCGGCATCGTGCTGGTACAGGGCATGGGACAACTCTTGGCGCGTCGTTTGCAACTGCTGTCGCTGTGTGAACGAGTGGATCATTAGGGCGTCCCACTCGTCCTGCATCGTCTTCAAAGTGGCCGGAATGCTGGTGGCGCTCGGCGGTTTCGGCTTCACTACGGCCGGCGTCTTGATCTCGATCAGCTCCTCAGGCTTCAGGTCCTTGCCGCTGATGGGGTCGACCCCGTTCTCCAGCAGATACTTCTCAATTACCCGCTTCTCGAATACGGCTCCTGAATATGGGGAAACCACGGGCGTCTCAGGGACTTCGTTTGTCACTAGAACGAAATGTGTGGCTCATAAAAGCTATTTTCTGCTTGAAAATAAATTAAATCACTTACGTGCGCAAACCAAAGCCATTGCTGTTTATGTTTTTGTCACTTTTTGCGTAGTCTAGTTAGTAAATTAAATGTTTTACACGTTTTTCCCGAGCCAAGCGCAAAATTGTCGGCAAAGCCGCTTCTTATTATTATGCCAGTCACACTGCCACGCGGGAGTTATCGAAAACAAGGTTGCCAGATGGTTATTGATTTGGTTACTACTTTCAATATAGCTTGAAGTAAAATAAATCTATCTTATAAATTTGATTTATAAATTATCAACGGTAATGTCTATTTCGTATTTAATTTTGATGGGTTTTATTGTTTTTTGCTTTCACACTGCATTTAATTCACATTAAAAAGCTTTTTAAATTGACTAAATTAGTTAATGATTGCCCTTGGTATACTAAATATACAATTATTTAATTATAATTATATTATAAGAATACCTCAAAAGCCATCGGGATTGTATAATGTTTGGCCTATTATAAACAAATTATTTGATTTTACAGTAAATGTAGATATTGAACTTTGCAACAGATGTTTCTTTGTTTTGGCAGTCACAGTACCACGCTTAACACCGTCACACGAGATGACAACCCTAGCACGTTGCGCTGTTTCTGTTATTTAATTCCCGATTAAGCTTAAGAACACGAAAACTGCCAATAAGCAGTATATAAAATGCTGAAGCATATTGTACGATGGCGCCTGGGCAGCCAACTGCTAAAGGGAAGTGCTACCCCAGTCAGATACGCTTCCGAATCCACCAGCGGAGGAAACCCACTAACCGGCATTGAAGAAACGCCAAAAAAAATCGTAAATCCATTTTCACAGCCCTCTCCAGCATTAAATAATGGGGCGATATCGGAGACCAAAGAGGATCGGGAGAAGCGTCTAAAGGTGCTCCAGCTGGAGGCGGACATTGCCCACCAGGAGGGACGCCGCGTGCCGGCACTAGACTTCTTTCAGGACCACCACTGGGAGCACGTGCTGAGTTTGCCTACCAAATCGGCCCGGGTCAAGTACTTTGGGTATCTCTGGCAGATCGAGGTGAGGAAGGAGTCAGAGCAGCGGAAGAAGGCTCAGCGGGCGGAGGACTCCGAACGGCGGAAAGACGAGATGCGCAAGGAGCGCGAGGAGAACACGCACATCATTTACGGCCTGGGTCACACCTCCATGTTCCTGCGCATCTATGACACCACAATGAATCATTGGCAGAACAACCGGCTGACCCGCGCCATGCAGTTTGCCCCTAAGATAGTTTTAGATTGCTCCTACGACGAGCACATGAATAATAGGGAGGCTTCGTACGCTGCCAAACAACTCATGCTGTGTTTCGCCGAAAATCGGCTCAATGACGAGCCCTTCGATCTGCACTACTGTAACGCCCAGATGGAGAGCACATGCATGAAGGGACTCCAGCGCTATATCCCCACCATGCTTAACCCCGAGTTTCCGATGAACCTTCACTCCAAATGCTTTACGGAGTTGTTCCCCAAGGAGAACCTTGTCTACCTAACACCGCACTGCCGCGAGGATCTGGTCACCTACAATCCAGATGACATATACGTCGTGGGTGCCATGGTGGACACAATGAACAACGAGCCATTGTCGCTTGCCAAAGCCAAGCGATTGGGTCTGCGAATGGCGAAACTGCCCCTGGATCGCTACCTGCAGTGGGGATCCGGTTCTGGTAAATCCCTCACTCTCAACCAAATGATCAACATCATGCTGGACCTCAAGAAAACCGGTAACTGGGAAACGGCACTGAAGCATGTTCCCCGGCGGAAGGTCATCGATAATGAATTCCAGCATCGCAGGGAGAAAAGTCACTGGGGTACGGGCACGAAGGCCAGGAAGCTCAATATTCGAATCGATCACCTGCTAGACTTTGAGGAGGATCGTCGGCAGGCTTCGTCATTTGCAACACCCCAAAAAGTAAGGCAGCGACGGGAGGGCATGGAGTTCCAACTGGACACCTGGGCCACGGGAAAGCAGAAGAAAAAGCAAAGACAAAATTAAAGTTACCTGTTGTATTGATTCAATTGTAATTTTATTTAAGTTCAGTTTGTAGATGCTTTACTTTGGTTGGATAGACTCTTCTGCCTCTACTTCCTTTTTAATCGCTGATACGGTTTGATTCTCTGATGGAATCTCTTCTATAATCAGATTACAATCATTTGCAGAAGAATTCTCAGCATCTACATCGTTATCTATAACCGGAATGCTTTCCGGCTCAATATCTAGTTCATCTTCTCCGTCATCTTTATCAGTCTTCTTGTATTTGAGCCACATGTTTTTGGCATTAATGGCCTGGTAGTTAATGGCTGCTTTGAGGCCAGCCTGCTTCAGCAGCTCCTTGGCATTGGCTTCAAACTCCTCCACGATAGCCTTGCGCTCCACGGTCATCTGTTTGGTCTCCAGCACGAAAAGCGCTTGCGTGCGCAGTGCCTGGAAGAAGTCCTTGCTCAGGAAAGTGTAGTAGTTATAGGCCACAAAGGCAACATCAAACATGTTATTCCAGCGAGCCGCGCCGTTCTGCATTTCGGCCATTTCCATGGGCGACACATAATGCACAGTGACTCCGGGCACCTGGATCCAGGGTCTATCGTAGGACTCCTGCCCCGAAGCATCCACTTCCTGGTGGTTGAGCAACGGCGTCATCAGCAGCCGAACGGAGCCGTACTTCCGGGAACGCGTGGGATCATGTTCGTAGGGGGTCTGGGTCTGCAGCTCATGGAAGAATTCCAAGAGGTTGCGCTCCGTTATGTCAGTAGACCGATAATCGTTATCCCCATGCACCGAGTGAAGCATCCGCTCCTCGGCGGTGCGCAGTCCGAATCCACAATACGGACCCGTCTGGATATCGCCCACATAACCACGATGTAAGAATGTGCGTCCATCTCGCACCAAGCCAGCCGCCAGAGTTTTGTTCGGCTTGCACTGCTCATATTCAGGAAAAACAAACGCCACGCCCGAATCTCGCCAGTAGCGGTACTCCTGCGAACAGATTTGCTGTCCTCCACGACCCCATAGGGTCATGCTTATATCCCAGTCAAAGAGCCCAAGACGATGATCGTATCGTGTGCCCAGGAGAGCCCTCACTCGCTTCTGCCAGTAGGAGGTCACCTCAAATACATTCCAAGGATGTGGCTGCCAGAAACTAAAGGCCATCTCCAAACCATCGCGCTCTTTGTACTTCAGTCCCTCAATATTCAGCATGGGAGCCAGGTGCTGCCGTTTTTCATCATCGGTGACCATTTGGAGCAGAGTGCGCCCCTTGGCGGCCATATAGTGATGGGAGCTGGGCCGGATCACAGCATTTCCGTAGAGGTCCATGTACAGATGCACCTTGCTCACCAGGTTAAAGGACTCGGGATCCTCAAGGGCTACTCCCAGTAGCAGCATACTCCTGGCTGCAATTTCGGCACAGCCATCCAGCACGTATATGTTGAGTTTGGGTTGTATGCGATGGGTGTATCTCTTGGCCAGTGTCTTAATCACATGACGCGGATCAGCTCCGCCGCAAATTAGGATGTTTACACTTTTTAGTTGATTATCTCCGCCAGCGCCTTCTGCTTTTTCGCACGAATCTCCTTCCTCCGGCAATGGATCATCCTTGATCTTAAAGGCCTTCAGATACTCCTCGTACAAATCCAATGCCGAGCTTAGTCCCCACAACATCTTAATTTTATTTGGATTTAATTTTTAACAAACTCAGATCTACCTTGACTTATGTATTTTGTTGTACTACCCGCTCTGAGCTCCGTTTCGGTTTTCATTTGATTGATGGAAGTTGCCAGGACTACTTGTTTTCGACGTTGTCCCCAGCAACGTCTTGCTACTGCGTCAGTAGCTCATTTGCGTGCATCCGTTGCGGGGATTAGGGAGCTGTGGCAATTATAACGGAAATTGCTTTCGATATCAGTGGCCTGCAGCGGGCGCTGGACAAATGGCTCCTCTTGAAGGGATGTGGCTCCATATACCACACCAAAGAGGGCGGAGTGAATGGGAAATGGCGGATAATGCATTATTCAGACTTGGTCTTGGCTGTTTGCTTTCAGCTGATTGGCAAGGCGAGCAGCGGCAAATCTATCGGGGATTGCTCTTGGATTAATAATTGTACCATTTCCTTTTGTAAAGGAAAGTCTCAGCGGTAACGGTCAAGGGAGTCTTAATGGAAATTTTGAAAAGTAATGTTCAAATGGGTTGTAGTTATTATTGATTTTACTAGTTTAAATATTAATAATTATTAAATATTTATTATTTATTTAGTTTGTTTGACTGAATCATTTTTGACTTTACTGTATAATTTGCCAGGTATTTAGAGATTATCTCATTATAAAAATGTTCATAGTACTCCCGTCTTTCATTTAATAAAAAGTCTTTATTTTGTAATTTTCCTTTTAAACTCGCTAAACGCGAACCAAAACGAGATAAAAGATATTGCGTCTGGTTTTTTGGAAGGTTTTTTTTTATTGTTTGCCTGCGGGAAAATCGTTGGTGGACAAATGGATTTAAGGCCCCCGGCAAGTGGCTCACTTAATCCAGATACTTTGCTGTGTTGTGTTAGTTTTTTATTCAGCCTCAATTCTGTTTTTCGTGTCTCTCTTTTTGCTTGGTAACTTTTACTTGACAATGTCTGAAAGTTCCTAATACATGGTTAAGTCTTCGCCATAAAGTTTCCCGACAGTTCAGAATGCCTTTCAAATGTTTCTCTGTTGCTCTCGTTATACGCTGCGTATGCGTGATTTGACGATGATAGCAGGCAAAGCCAGAAGCTATATGTATGTATTCAGCTGTGCCTAAGTGAAAGCTTAAAGTAGTACACCGAGGGGAAAAGTACAATGAACTTTTTATTTTGTAAAATAAGTAATTTATTTTAAAGAAATAAAGAGCTCAAAAAAATGACTTTTGGTTATTAAGTAAAAAATTAAAAGCTTTTCCTTGCGATTTTTTTTTGTAATTAAAATAAAATAATTCAATTAAATTCTTTAATTAGTGTAATTATATTTCAAGCCAAAATAATAACAATACTTTTTGTCAGTGCTGGGGAAATTACATAGAGGGGGTGAATGCACATTAGAAGTCGTTCAGTGCTTTGTGTTCGGCTGCAATTATTCGGCTCCGAGCAGGAAAAATCCATTCAGATGAACAAGTATGATGTGGAGGCATTTTTTGAGCCTTCCGCAGCGTTAAAATTTTCAAGATTTTTTTGGCAAAAGATTGTGCCGCAAGCGAATAAGGGCTGTCATTAAATTCCCCGAAAAACCAAAAGCTGAGTTTTCGGATTCGCTTCGAGGTCTGAGGGAAGTACCACTGGATTTGTCTGCGGTTCAGTGGGTTCAATTCATCAGTGCTGGTGTACGGCCTTTTCTGCCTTTCCTATGGCTTTCCTTCTCTACCAAAAAACAAAAGTAATTAGATACTAAAGCAGAAAAAGGGTTGACCCAGGCTCACTATTTTTCACGTTTCTTGGTGGGTTATTTAACGAGCGTATGGGCATTGATCAAGGAACCAATGTATGTGCTATGAGAATGGGTTTTCCTTTATTGTGGAAATGTGCCAGTGGCTGTGGACCTGACCCACATACACCCACTCTTATCAGCAGCATTCATTGTCAATGCTTTCCGCAAACTTTTCTCATTAGACAGTGCAAACAAAATGGCTGCGTCTGCGGTTTTATCCACCCAAAATCCCACCCACGATGCGGATGCCTGCTGATGTGGACGCTTTGGCTTTTGTTTGACATTGGCTTGGCAAATGGTGTCATAATGGTCGGAGAACTGCAAACAAACAATAGCTGCCGACAGCGCGACAGATGGGCCGAATAATGAAGAGTGAAAGATGAAAGCCGTGCATAATGGAACAAGGCAGGGAAAACTGATTTAATTGTGGCCAACTCGATGCATGTGTCTTTGGCTGAACCTTGACCCACAAAACCATTCATCTAGATTTACGAAAAATAATTAAATAAAATCTTATTGCTTGTAGTTTGCTGTCCTACAGTAAATTAAAGACTAAAACTTGGATATGTATTCTACCTTTTGCTAGTGCAGTCCTGAAACAAATCAAGGTTTAATCAAGGTGTAAAAATAATGAAGATATATGTGTTTTGTCCACTTTAATAAATTATATATAATTTTATTTAAAATCAGAGTGTTAAATTCATTAGCTAGTGTGTTGGCTTATTCAGCTAAAAGATATAAGTCCAATACAAAATATAAAGAAAAACTCACTTTAAGTTTTGCTGTTCTCCAGTAAAGTTGAGTTTAATTTCGAGTTAATAGACATAGACAGGGTGTACATTTATCAGTGTGTTTATTCGATATCGCTAACCGATTCCGTTGCCGTATCCGTTTCCAGATGCATAGTTCCTCGGGAGATGCTCGTGGCTCAGCTACAAAGGTGGACACTACACTAAACTACATAGACATTAATTGCTTATTTTTAACGAAGTTTCACTTGTGGCATGCATAGAAATATCCAGTGTAGAAATATCCATTTGTCGTTCTCAGTTTAGATTTGCTTTGTGGTTGTTTATTAGTTTTTTCGTTCCAGGCTAGAACCTCTGATTGTCAGGAAGTTATTGAAGTTATATCCGAGGGAAGTGCAAGCCCGTGACCCGAAAAAAGTGCGTTTTGAATTGAGGTCGAGGTAATACTAATTCTACTGCGAACATGGGAGCTTAATATATATACATTTGCTTATTTTCATATTTATTCATCAATGTTTTGTCTTTGTGTTTGTGTCAGTGTGGTTTTGTTTTGTTTTCTTGTTTTCACTTGTGTTTTTAAGCATAGTTACGCTTTTTACCCCTTCAGAGAGCTTGTATTTGCATATCTCATTTGAACAGATTCTAAGTTATTGCGTTATTGCGTCAATACAATCAACATTTAGCTCGGATTTAGTAGGTACATAAAACACTCTACAACAATAAAATGTCTAAATTGGCTCACTTAATGCTATAATTCCTACAAAGTCTGAGACGGTGGTTTATCAGATTTAACTATGTTATGTTATTGGTTTACATCTACACAGAGAAATGGGAGATGGGTTATTTGTTACGCTCGTCTGCCCACTTATTGCTTGCCAGTGCCATTGCCATTGCCATTTTGGATAAGTACTCCATTTAATTGAGGCTGCCTTAGGTCTTATCCCTTGTGGTATCCTCCTCCTCCTGAAGCGAAATGATCTGCGTAAATCGACAACAAATTCGGAATGTTCTTTAGATTGTCTGCGATTACACTGGCATCGGTCTAGAGTGACATGCCCAACACCGAATTACTTGCTGGCATCTACGTTCGTTCACGTCCAGCTCTAATAGCAATTGCCAAATAAACGTTACTTGCACGAGACATCAAAGCAAAGGCTTTCGCTGCGGCCATTGGCCAAATCAAGATATGGTTAAGCTCTATAAACTGACTCTAGTGGTTCGGCTAAGGGATATGTGTCTTTGCGACCTGGTGGTATTGCATACTTACTTGGTTGCATCCAGCTGGCCGTGCAGAGGTCGTTTGTTTTTTTTTTACTTTGCGGTTATAAATATATTCTATTTTACGAGTTATCTATAAACTGTGTAGAATTCTCAAAAGTGATTTTCAGCATTTGCATTTGAGGTATGCCCGTATATTCGAAAGGTAAGTGTGTCTATGCCCTAGTAATAACAATGTGATATCTTAGCCTAACGTCATAATGTCCTATCCCCACTGAAAGAAATCGTCGAAGTCATCTAGAATGAAATTTAACCGAAATTAGCCAGATTGGGTTAGTCAATTTTGGGGTGCCGTTCTGTGGTGGGTTCTTGCAAAGTGCTCTATATACGGTGAACTAGCTTCGATTTAGAAAATACTGGAGATAACATGCCAATCGAGTGGGGAAACTTATCTAAATGGTTTCATTTATTGTTGAGGGTTTTTATTTTTATATTTTTAGTATTTATTCACGCTGCCGTTGGCTACTGTTCCGGTTGCAGTTGTTTATGGGAGCAGTGAGCTGCGGGAACTGGTTTTCGAACTGTGGGCGGTGGCTGTTGGTTTTGGTGGTAGTGGTGGTGGTTCATTCGGAGTTGTGGTTCGGATAATTGGAATGGAAAATGGGAACTTCATTTTCATTTTTTATTTTTTATTTTTTCATTTTGGGTTAGCAGCAGAATTGTGGCCAAACTGGACAACAACTTTAAACGGAACGAGTATTTAAATATGCAGGAAGATATATAAATATATACACCGAGAGAGCGTAAAACGTTATAAAATCGAGAGGAGTCGAAAGTGAAAACATATACTTAGAGAACGAAAGCGGATAACACTTTATAGTACACTTATGAATATGGTACACAGGCTCAAGTTCCGTCTTGTTTTTTTTTTCGGGGTTTTCGTATTTGTTTCTTTGGCTGAAAGCAAAACATGCCTGAGGAGGATGAATGAACTTAACGTAGGACTTGGAGAACAATCTGCTTACCTCACTGGAACCCATGGGAACAACCCACCTACAAGTCCTGACCCCATTCGTATCGATTCGATTCGATTCGATTCGATTCGTTTTCGCTCGACTGGAATTGATTGCTTTTAATTTGCTCAATTTATTAACCGGCCAGCGATGAGCTGGTCTCTTGTTTGCTTATCGACTTAATCGCGTTGCGAATTTATTGATTGCAATTTTATGCATTGGCCAGTGCGAAATGAGCACAACCACTGGCCGGATGAGCACTTAATATTCATGATGCAGCCATTTACTCGAATGCCATTACAGTCAAAAACACGGTGAGTTGCCTTGTCATTACCTGGGGTAAAACTAATTATAATTAACAATGGAAAATGGCATCCACGCTCTCATTACAACGTTTTTACATGTACATGTCCCAATCACCATTTAAACTTTGGGTTTACGAGTTTCTTTAAAGTTTGGTATGGGTTAAAAACTGACAAAAAAGTTATAAGAAGATTTGTATCCAAAATAAATATAACTTCATCAAGGACCTTAAAGTTTAATAGGCAGCTGTATAGATTTCTTGGATAATAAATATTATCGAATTTGGAGAATTTATCTTTTATCCAACATAAGGTAAGTTCGATTTCAATTTAAAATTTAATTTCTATGTCGAACATGATGTAAATTCGATTTAATTACATACAAAAAAAATGTTCAAAAATCCAATACCTTTTATTGTTTTACAAAACAATCTATGTTAAAACTGTCATAAGCTCTTGAAAAACTTTTTGGGATACACTTTTATTGATAAGAACAATCTAATTGTTAGGAAGTGATAATTTTAAAGAACTTAAAGGCTTTAAAGAAATTTTTAACAAATTTAACGACACCCATGAAAAAAGTGTTTATAAACTGCCTAACATTTACTATAATTAACCAAAGTTCAGTCTTTGTTTTCTAGAGTGTACTCACCTGGACACAGTTTCCGGACAATTTGACCATAGATAATTGGGTATAATTGAACGAGCAATTAAAATAAAACGAAATAAACCTTGTGGAAATTTATTAAAATAAATATGTTAAAGTTGACTAACGGCGAAAAACTACGCATGGCCAAAACTACGGACAGAGGGTGGCAAAAGGGGTGCTGGAGAACGGAAGTGGTGGTGTGGTGGTGCAGAGTGGTGTTGGTGTTGTTGTTGGTGGTGGTGTGGCGGTTCAGTTGGGTCGGTGGTGGGGTGCCTGCCTGTCGTCATTGGGCCACACAGTCATTACAGTTGGCCGTGGGATCGGGTGTGCTGTTATTCGAATGGGAATTGCCGGAATCCCGGAGTGGGTGACCCCGGCTGGACTCGGACCGTTGGCTGGTGGCCTTGTGGCACAGGAGTTGCCAGCGGCGCTGCCAGTAGGAGGCCTTTTTGGCCAGAATCTGCTCGCTGCCGGCCACCTCGATGTGGCCCACCGATGCCCGACTCGTCTGGGGATGCAGGATCAGATCCGTGCGCAGCTGCTGCACACGGCGGACATCGTAATTCTCCACCACAATGATGGGCATGGGTCGTGGTCGTGGTCGGAGTGGGTCGGGCGGATTCAACCGGATGTTGGGCTGCAGGGAATGGCAGTTCCGCTGGCGACGCCAAAGGCGAGACTTAAGACTGGGCCAGTGGAGCAACTCCCGCAGGGAGATCCGTTGCGGGGATTCGGGAGCGGCGGGTGGCACGACCAGGAGATCCCTGACCAGGTCAGGAGCCACCACCGCCCCATCCGTACTCTGTCCGTGGTCGTGGGTGTCCAGCCGCAGGCTGCTGCTGTCCTGCGAGTTCTGTGGTGGTGGTGTGCTCACATAGAACTTGGTGCGGCCGGAGCGACGTGGCGCCCGCAGGCTGCTGGTCTTCCATGCATCGTGCAGGGATCGGAGGCCGGGCAAACGTGCAAGGAGGTGGATGTTATCGTAGGAGGCGGACAACATACCTGCGCGCTCGTCCTGGTACTCGTCGTCATCCGACGATTCGAGCCGGTCCTCCACCAGCGATGTTTGCCTCGAGAGACCCTGTTAGGGAGTTCAGATTGCACATTGCATGTTGCATGTAGCATGTTGCATGTTGCACATTGCAGATTGCACATTTCAGATTGGTGTGTAAGCAAACAGAGACGAAGCGAAATGAAACGAAAAGAAGGAGACGGAACAAAAACTGAAATGGTGAGCGCATCTACTACGAGTACCAAAGGATTACACACACTAAAGCGAACTGCAGCTAAGGTCCTTCCATTTGCTCCTTCCAAGAGAGAGAGTGAGCCTTTAATGGAGACCACTGACTTACCGCATTGTGACGCCTTCTGGGCGGCGATCGCTTGTTCCACAGCGCCTCCAGTTGGTCAAAGTGCTGCGATTGGGCCAGAGCCGCCTGCTCCGGCCCAAGATTCGCCTGGGAGGCTCCGGTCTTGGTCTCGGCGATCTTCGAGATCTCCTCCATGCTGGCCGATACACTGAAGCGTCGCTTCAGTCGCTCATCCACCTGGGCCATCATCACGGAGGAGGTCAGGTGGCCGTACTTCTTCTGCCAGGTGTACGTGTCCAAGGAGACCTCCTTCTTCAGCAGCCGCTTCATCTGCCGCTTGGGACCCTGCGGTCGTAGATCTGCAAGGATATATCATTACGATATTTTTAACACTGAATCTTATAGAAAAAGAAGTCGCCTTTAAATTATGTAATCGTGGAAGGGAGGGGGTTGTTAGCGAGATCTTTGACTTTTTAGATTTTATAACGATGTATTCAATATGTGGGGAGAGGAATAGATTACAAATCACCACAACTATATATGGATAATTCCTAAGGAGTTATGATTATGTGTTACATAACAGTATATATAACATAGATATCAATATACATATAGTAAGTAGTTATCCATAAATGAGAGTTGGAAAATAAGTCTTACCCTCTACATCCTTGCTGGGACCCGAATAGGTGGGCAGCTTGACATACTGCGCCGGGGTGTTGTGCAAACAGATCACGGGCATGTTGTAGCTGTCCACCAGTTGGACCAGGACTCGGGATACTTCCAAACTAATGTCGAAGTGGGTGAAGGGGACATGCATTTGGAGCGAGGTAAGAGCTAATCCACGCTTGGTCTCCCAAACGATCAGTGTCTTGTCATCACTTCCGGAAACTGCAGTGGAACCTGTTGGAAAAAAGACCGATTTTAACCAATAAGATAAGGACTTCAGAAAATAAAGACCTATAAAACTATTCAATGATCTCACATCACATTTTCAGCCGCCCAACTCACCATCTGCCGAAACTTTAACTCCAATCACAGGACCCAGATGTCCTGCCAAAGTGTGCACCTCCTCGCCGGTGAGCAGGTCCCAGAGGATGAGATTCATGTCCTTGGAGCCGGACAGCACCTGGGTCTTGTTGGTCACCGAAACGGCCACGCAGGTGACGGCATCACTGTGCCCCACCAGCACCTGGCTGAGCTTACCGCCCGTCGCCTGCCACACCTTCAAGGACATGTCCCGCGATCCGCTGATGATGTGGGCACTATCTGCACTAATCTCGAAGCAGGTGATCTCGTCCGAGTGCGAAACGGAGTACTTCTCGTCCTCCTGCGTGAGTGACCAGATCTTGAGGGTGTTATCCCCATTGGTGGAGGCGGCAAAGCGCATGTTGTTGGTCACGGCCAGACTTTTGTAAGGACCTTGGATGGTCTGCAGTAGATTGCCCGAGTGGGCCATCCAAACGAGAAGTAGGGAATCTCGATCCGTGGAGATTACCCGTAAGGAGTCCATCAGGACCACCACCTTGACCACTGGTGCAGCATGTCCCTTAAACGAATGACTGATCTCACCCTGAGCCAGGTTCCAAATGAGCACCAATCGATCCTCGGATCCAGTGGCCAGGAACTCGCCATTCGGCGCAAACTTCAGGCAGGACACACCCGCGGCATGTCCATCCAGGGTGCACTGGTACTCCGGCGTATTGATCCTCATCAGGTGGACACTCCGCCCGGAGGCGATGGCCATTTGCTGGGAGTCGCGGGACAAATCGAAGCAGGTGATCGGGGGCAATGTGGTCGATGGCGATCGCTGCGCCTGCGCATGGCGCTTCAGGCTGCGTTTGCGACGCGGATGTCGCGAGTAGGGATTCACGTAGAGCTCCTCGTTGCGGAACGAGTAGAAGGTGATCTTGTTGCCACCGACGGTGACCAGAAAGTCGTCGTTGTCCATCGCATGCACAGCGGTCACTGGACCGGGATTTGGGGGCATGGATCTTACCAATTTTCCGGCGTGCATGTCATAGATCAACGCCCGTGTATCATCGCAACCTACCACACACCGCTGACTGTCCTTTCCGATTGATATGGTTCGTATCTAGGGGTAATAATAGTTGGGATCAGCTCCTGGATGAGGTTACCTTCAACTCACCTTCGACTTGTGTCCCTTAAGAGTATGCAGCTCCTTGCCGGTGGCTAGGGTACGAACATAAAGCGCATTATCCTCACACAAAGCTAAAAGGAAAACCTGAAAGTTTAAAAAAAAAGAGGTTGCAAAATATTAAAATTAAAACAATATTAAGAATATACTTTTCAAATTCATAAAAAGTAATGTTTTATAAAATAAATACTTTATATACTTTTATTTTTATTTTCCATTTTAAATAGCTTTTAAATATCATTTTCTGATGACCACTTGTATAACATTTTTGTGCATATAAAAGTTCCGATGGGAAAAAAATGTTGATTGAAATTATTTTTGTTTCATTCAGAGTGATTAATTAATAATATTCCCCATAATTGGGGATTGAGTTCTCTGCACATTAACGGTCGTTGAGGAGGTAATCGAAAATTAATAAATTGCATTTTATCCGGCCAGTGACAGAGGCTGAAATATTTCAATTTAAGGCCAGCTCACAGGAAGCTCTCCCAGGGGGCGGGTGGAGGGGCGTGGCCGGGGCAGTGGCGTGCCACGAAGCCATCAGGATGCAGGCCAAAGAGCAAGAAAGTTGATTTCCTTTTGCCATTTTCCTTGGCTAAGAATCCTGCCCAAGGGGCTCCTCCCCACAAACTGAAGTGCTCTCGTATATGTATGTATGTAGTGCCCACAGAATCTGTATGCATGTATTCATGGCTGTGTGAAATTACATTTCAATTTGGGAAAGGAGGAACTCCTCGCCCATCAGGCGATGTCCTTGTTATCGCGAAACAATTTTTCCGCCTGCTTATAGGCAATTTTCCCTCAATTTTCACCAGCACTTTTGTTTAATGTGTGAAATTGTATTTTCCGTTGCGGCAAAGGACACCACGAGTTTTTCGATCTGAAGGAGCCCACCAAAGTCCATGGGTAATTGAATCGCTCTCCAGGTCTATTTCTTACCTTTGTCTCTGTCTTTTCAGTTTTGTTCTGATGTCTGAAATGCGAGATGGCTTTGGCACTCGGAAAAATAGTATTTCACATTTACAAACTAATATATTTTTGTTATAAATATTGATAAACATGACAAATGTCAACTAAATAGAGTATTACAAATCAGAAACTACTTTTAAAAATTAAAGCTTTAAAACTTAAACATTTATGTGGTTAGTTTTTAAAATCAGAACTTTAAAATCTAAGGGGACCACTTTTTTGAGTGCATTAACTGCTGAGTGGTATGTGTTATCCGAGGAGATTCCCTTGAGCCAGGAGCTGCAGCCAAGGCGCACCTTGAATTACAGTTGCTTTTTCCTGTTGGCTGTCTATTGTGGATTTGCTGGAGCAGACCAGATGGATGGGGCGGTGCTTAAGGAGCGGGAGACAAGTGGAAGCACGCATCAATTGCCAGGCGTTGGGATTGGATGGGGATGGGGATGGGAATGGGGATGGGTATAAGATGAGATGAGATGGGGACACGGCACAGTTGCCATTGACAAAGGACGTCAATGTCGGGGAGTCGGGAGTTGCCCGCCGGTATCTTGATATTATTTTGCGTGCCAAATTGCTGCTAAGTATGCAATACTTATTGATAGAGGCAGGCACGAACCCACACATACACACATACACACACACACACACTTCTGGTTTTTTGTCAAGCTGATTGACAACAAAGGATTTGGCGCGTAATGCGTCCCCAAGCCGAAATCACTTATTAGAATTTCCACCGGAAAAACCCTACCCCCCCATGAAGTTGCCAAGTCACCCAGCTTTATCTGTCATATCTCAGCGAATCTATTTTCTCGTCCATCCATTGTGTTTAGCTTTAAACTTGCAGGATTTCAGTCTTTTTCGATGTCGTCTCTGGCGTTTATGTTGCCTTAAATTGCGCTTTTGCGTTATTGGGTTACTTGGGACGCTTCACTCAAGTGGAATATGGCTTAAAGCTTGGCATTCTCTTTTTGCGTTCTCGCTTTTTATTATATATTTTTCTGTCTCGAGCGAAGGAATTTCTTTTAAAGCTTTTCAGCTGAGCATGATGAGCAGGGAAATCCCCTTAAGGACTCAACTTTTGTCTTTGCCAGAAGTTTGTTTCGTTAAATTTGAAAAGCCACATAAAGAGCGCGGGGCGTGAGTATGAGCTGAGAATTCACCAAGGATGCACTTGTCGAATTTAAGCTAAAAAAAAACCCTTTTTCCCAATTAATTTTGGGCATGTGAACTCACCGAATTCCAGGAAATGTCAATGCGGAGCACGGGACTCGTCATCTGCATGGTATTCAGCAGGGAGAAGTTCTCCAGGTCCCAAACGCAAATGGTCCTGTCGTGACTGCCCGAGATCAGGACATCGCAGGCCCCGG
The DNA here is from genome assembly GCA_018153305.1 of Drosophila kurseongensis. Taxonomy (NCBI): domain Eukaryota; kingdom Metazoa; phylum Arthropoda; class Insecta; order Diptera; family Drosophilidae; genus Drosophila; species Drosophila kurseongensis. Next base: position 16,971,531 of record JAECXX010000004.1, on the reverse strand, counting down.
CCACCAGGATTCCACTCACCGGCCCGCGGTGATGGGTGATGCGATGTCTCTGGAAGAACAATTGAAAATTATATTATTTAAAAAGGGAATATTATACAAAAAAGCGAAAGATTGTACGACAAATTTATTTTTATAATAGCTCTAAAATTTTAGCATAAGCATTACAAATAATATGAATAATAAAAATATTTAACCTTTCCCTTCAAAAAAAGGTAGTTTAATTTGTTTACCAATTTATGTAAACAATATGTAGTATTTATTTGTTCTCTTATTTCTATATACTTTGTTGATAAGAGTATGTTATTTTTATACCCGTTACTCGTAGAGTAAAAGGGTATATTGTATTCGTGCAAAAGTATGTAACAGGTAGAAGGAAGCGTTTCCGACCCTATAAAGTATATATATTCTTGTTCAGGATCACTAGCCGAGCCGATCTAGCCATGTCCGTCTGTCCGTCTGTCCGTCTGTCTGTCTGTCTGTCTGACCGTCTCGGAAACTATAAAAGCTAGAAGATTGGCATTTTGCATGTAGATTTTAGGAGTTCATACGCAGCGCAAGTTTGTTACAAAATGGTGCCACGCCCCCTTTAACGCCCACAATCGCTTATATACGATTTTAAAAATTTAAATATTTCGGAAAAGTAAAAATGCAGTTTTATTGTGTTTATCAATACCTATCGAAATGTAGAAGAAATTTTTCAAATCGGACCATTCGTTAAAAAGTTATGCGTGATCAAAGTTTCTATCTCCATCTCCCTCGCACTCCCTTTACCTGAGTAACGGGTATCTGATAGTCGGGGCACCCGACTATAGCGTTCTCTCTTGTTGACATTTAAAAATAAAAATCGCAGTAGTCTTTTTTAAATAAAAGTCTCAGGTCCCTGAATAAAATGATTTAGGTCTGACATACAAAAAGGAATCGGATGCTAATGAAAATGAAAGTGAGTATTTCCAAGTCCCACGAGACTTCTGAAGGACCTTTACGTGTTTTGTTTTCTACACACAACATTTGATTAGGAAAGGGACAGTTGCTTTATTATTTAAGCTCATCGAACGCCATTTGCTGCTGAAGCCAACTAATCGATGTGGTTTTAAATATTAATCACTGACAGTGGAAGGGAAGCTTTGTTACCAACCGACTTTGACTTTGGCTTGCGTGTCACATGTGGTACCCTCAATTTTTTTTACCCCTGTTGTTTGTGACATTTCGTATGCATTAAGTTAATTACCACCTAGCATGCCAAGTTCCTCATCCCAGGAAGCGGCAGCGGAAAATGCCAAAAGTTTGATAAATTACTTGATTACTTTAATAAAAAGCAAAAAACCGCCGCCGACATGAATGGAAATGCCGGCATGACACGGCGTATACGTTATATCGTAATTAATTCAATAAGTGCCCGCAACTGCAGGTGTGTGTGTGGGCATGTGTGGCACTTCCGGTTCTAAAAAAAGAGTATTGCACCCCTGTCTAGAGTAGCGGAAAAATGGTGTAGGGCTTGCAGCAGCTGAGTCAGCGAAATTGACTTTAAAATATGCCCGGGGCCAACCGAGTGGCAATAAATCTAATTTCTATATGTGTGTCAACAGGACGACGACAAGGACGAGAACAAGGACACCGTGTTTTCCCCCCACGCCAACACACACACACACACACCCATACACATACACACATGCTTGATATGCAAACATGGGGCATTGTGGGTAATCACAGTTTAATGTGTGCGTCTCTGAAATATCTACTTAGTATGACTTATGGCGGGGCGGAACCGGAAAAGTGGAACAGGACACCACCGGCAGCCTCCTGCCACGGTTCATTTGCCAGGCCGCGGAATGTGTAAACCCTTGTTCAACAAACAGCACACACATGCCAGCCAGCTGGCATAAACCCCATCCGACCCCAATCCACACACTCCCACCCCTTCCCCACCAATGACCTTGCCTTCTGTTTAATGAAAGTATGCAGCATAGTTAGGTGGAATTTATTTTGGGCCAGAGAAATTATGCAAATGCATTCGGTCTGTTTGATCTGGTTTGCGGCGAGGTTTTGCAATTAGCTTCGGCAAATGTACTTTTCATTGCCCAAAATGAAAAGCGTTCGACGCATTTCAAATAGAACTCAAATAATAATTTATTAAACCAAGCGACATGTTGTTTGCTTTTATTTAACAAGAGTCAATCGATTTCAATTACAGCAAATTGAAATAAATGTGTAAAAATGAAAAGTTTTACATAAAGTTGTGAACTTTAGTCGAATAATTCTAAATAAATTGTTAGTTTATGGAGAAGGCTGAAGCAATCAAAAGATAGCAAACAAGAGAAGCCAAGCATTTAGGTCAAGACAATAACGCTGTCTTTTTGCCTGTCTAAATTTTGACATTTTATATAAGCTTGGTTTCTTTGTTTTAAATTACTTCTGTGAAGTGCGACATTTAATATACAACTGTCATTTATGTTTAAAAGGGGTATAAGCTGATAAAGAAATAGCTCGTTTCCTTACATTAAAAGAAACTGCAAAGTTTGCTTTATAAATATACCTGAAGGTTTTTTACTGATTGTAAACTAAATATTACAAGAAGCACTCCCAAGCGGCCTTTATTAACTTTAATAATACTAAATATTTAAGGGCCTGATTTTGGTCAACCAAACTATGGTTTTCACGTATGAACAAATTTCAGTACCGCCACAGCATAAAACGTTTACAAATTAATCCATGCATGAAAATTCCTTGAAAAGCTTCATATAAAGTCGCCATTGTCCCGCTTTTAATTCGCTGGAAATTACCATTACGTCCCCCATTTATTGCTACATGTCGGGGCCATTGTGTTTGGGTTTGCTCACCAGTTTGCCGCTGGCCAGGTCCGTGATGGCGATGGTTGCATCCTCGCTGCTGCTTATGATGAGCGTGTTATTGACGCCAGCTGCCACGCCCGTAATGGGAGCCGTGTGGGCGTTGCTAGGATAAACGGAGAAACGGAGAAGCGGAGGATGTTTAGATAAATTACGCCTGCAGAGATTTACAAATTACGCTCGAGGCGACGAATGGGAAGATGGGAACGATAAAGAGTACACAGTGACATATGAAGTCCATTAATCAAGGAATAGAAATAAACGTTTCTAAAGTCGGCAGAAAAGTGATGTATAATTAATTAAATTTAAATAGCATGCATTATTATTATTTCTGGTGTGAATGATTTAATAAATAAATATCTGTGGTTCAAAAAGTTTATTATTTTGTTATGATTAATATATGTTACAACATAACCAAAATACTTTTTGAGCTTTTATTTTGAATGTTAAATTTTATTTAATTTTTTGTGATTTTATAATTTGATTATTTATTAAATTCTCAATCTTCTAATATATTCTTAAAGATTTTATAATATTGTTTTTTTTTTATAAATAGTGATAAATGCTATTATCTCAAGAAATTTGCAACACATTTAAATATAATTAGTGTATTCTGGGGAATTTATAACCTTACTTAAGAGGAAAATATATATATAAACCAATGGATAACCATTTTAAGCTAAAGAGGGTTTTATTTTTTCTTAAAGAAATCCCCCTTTTCTCTTAGTGTACTCACTTAATGTGCGCCCGGCGCTCGCGGAACCCTACGTGCCACACGAGCACACTGGCATCCTCGGAGCCGGTCAGCAGCAACTCCGACTCCGACTGGGGAGCCACCAGGAGGCACGTGACTGCCGCAGTGTGTCCTGCCGCAAATGGAAGAGGAGCAGATGTCGGAGATTAACTCGTCTGATGGCGGCACATTCCATTACACCGCACTTACCCTTGAAGATGTGCTCCAGGGAGTTGCTCATGATGTGCCACTGCTGCACGTCGCCGGAATTGGTGGCCAGGATGAGATGCTGCTTGGTGGGCGCCAGCCAGACGGCACGGATGCATCCCGTTCCGGACACCGTCATCGTGCGGATCTGCGAGGGCAGGGGGGCGGGCAGCCAGCCGGTGAGCGGTACCAGGAGCGGCACAGCATAGCCGTCGCACCAGGCCGTCGCCGAGCGGACCGTCATGCTCAGCAGCGAGTTGTCGTCGTCGTCGTGCTCGCTGATCGGACGCAGCCAGGATATCAGCTGGGATCCCAGCTGCATGGGGTCGCGGGTGAGGACATCGCTCGACTTCCGAATGGTGTAGTAGATCAGCTCGATGTCCCTGTCCAGGATGTAACAGCGCACGTGCTCGATCAGGCAGCGCAGGTAGCTGATCGAGACCGTTTGCACCTGGAAAACGGGTGGAGTACATTTATATTAAAATTTTTTAAAAATATATAATATTTTAATAGAAGTGATAAAAAAATATATTTCCTTGGTACACTAGAAACATAGAGATAATTTAGAATAGGTTATATTTATACCTTAAGTTTGTCAATAATCTTATAAGTTTGCTTATTTAAAAGCTTATTATAAAATATCTCCAAAATAAGGCAAATGAGTTAAGCCCTTGAGTGCTAAATTAAACTCAATAGGAAGGCCATAATTAATATTATTTAATGTATTATGTGTTAATAAAAAGGTTACTTTAATTGCATATTTAGAACCAAAGTCTAATTAGCAAAAAGTCTTAGTTGATATTGTCATTGGCAAATATTGACTTAATTTGTTACTTATTTAAATATACTTTATAAATTCTTCATCATGCATAGCCAATAACTACAATTAACTGCTTTCTGAATCCACTTGCTGTTCCATTTACAATACAATAAATGCCTCACTGATGTCGATAGAAATATTTACAGCATTGTTTTAGCCAAACAATGCACATTGAAACCCAACCCTTTTTCACTTAATGTCAACTAGTGTGCTTTTGATCCAAAGTGGGTTTTCATATTGGTGTTAATAGAAAGGCAGACTTGACAGCTCTGACATTCTGGTAATAAAGCGAAAACAAAGCTGAGTTAATTAAGTAAGATGTCCGGATGGGTCGCTACCCACTTGACGAATTCCTCCTGTTACCTTCTCATATTCCCAAAATTCCTTACATATTTCCAATATTTAATATAAATAAAGTCTTCTCAATTGAAGCCCTTTCAATTTAGCCACTTTAAAATGTTTATTTAAGCAGTGTGAAATCGATTGAAATAATTTCGAATTCAATTGGACTGGGCGTTAATTAGATGCAAAATGGTTCATATTTTATTTATGTTTGTTGCACGTTTACTCTATGCTCGGTTTCGATGTTTGCCATCGGGAATGCAAATATTGGCAGTTAAAAATTTATCAGAAAATTTATTTCACAAAATGGATACAAAAAAAAAAAGAACAAATAAAATCGTTAAATTGATTGGCTCTCATCCAAAACAAAAAAAAATCAACTCACACACACGCTCCGAGAGTCACAAAAGTTTAATTGCATACTTTCCCAACTGAATGAAATTAAAATGGAATGGAAATTAAATGAGCTGGATTGCCAAGGGAGATCAGGGAATAATGGCAAATGGCAAATGGCAAATGGCCAACTGCAGTGAAACAATTAGGCAAGCGAATTTAAAGAACCAACAGCTGGCCGAGCTTTGCTTGAATTTTGCATTTTCCGAACCGAAAATCCGCTCAAATTTGATTATCACATTTTACTTTTGTGAGCCTTCCACTGAGCTCGACTTCAGCTGTCTATCTGCCTGTCGTTTTCAATTAAAATTATCCAACAGTTTGGCAGCTTTAACGATTTATTGCAATTAGTCTATTTTCTACACAGAACAAAATGTAGAGCAAAAAACCATCTTTACAAAACATAAAAGGGAAATAATATAATAAGTTATATACCAAAAAAAAAAATGTATAATAATTAATATTATAAACTTGAAGAACATTTGAAGCTAGCAATTAGTTAAAAGTCTTCTGGTCACTACAAATTTTTCCGGTCACTGTACAATTTTACCACACAAATGCTTTTAAATGTAAAGCGCCTTAAAGGAAATAATTTTTAAAGTAAACTGTCGATACAGTTGACCAATCTAAGTTCCAACTATAAAACTAAATTTTCCACTCAACGATTTTATTTATGGAGTGACTGAGGCACAATCAATAATAAATAAACCATTTTTCCCCATAATTTAGTTTCACTTCCAGCTTTCACTTCGTCATCTGTGCCTTTGAATGAGCAAATTAACTTTGTGCCCATTTGCTGGTGCTAAATTTTGACATGTAAGCGGAAACTGTCAGTTTGATTGCCAAATTAGCCAGGCAATTAAGAGGAACTCACTGCCGGGGCCCACTGATTGCAGCTCCAGCTGGGAAGGGAAACAAGGACGAAACTAATTGGGGAGCTTACCGCCGCCAGCAGGAAGTCGAAGTTGCAGACAGCGATCTGCTTGAACCGGGTGGTGTCGTCGGATCGCATCAGGTGGTGCCAGCTCTCCTCCACGTGCCGCATGCTGTAGCTGACATCCGCGGCGATGGGATTGTAGAAGGTGGAGGTGTCGTCGTTGTGATGGGTGGACGATGACTTCCGCCCGGCGGAAACGGTGGACACCGCCGACAGCGAGTCCTTCTCACGTTCCCTCTCCTTCAGGCTGATCACCGACTTGGTCTCGCTGCGATTCGACTCGTTCTCCAGTGTGCTCTCATCGTCGTCCTGCGGAAAGAACAGGTTGGCCAGCTCACTGTGCAGGCTGCGTGTCCTTTGGACGTCCATGTACCGCCGCTTGGCCACCGAGGAGCAGTAGTTGTGCCGCCACTGGATCAGCACCTTGCCGGACATTATCTTGTCGTGCAGGAGCAGTAGTAGGTCTGCCAAATATCGGTAATAATATTTGTGTTTATAAATGTCATCAATATATTAGCAACTTGTCTATATTATTAAAGCTACCTGGTGATTAGTATTCATTTATTTGCAAAGTGGGTGGACACTTAAAAAAGGTGTTTTTTTCTGAAAGTTCAATCAATAATAAATAAATCATTTTCCCCATAATTTAGTTAAACAGTCACCATTCACTTTGTCATCTGTCCCTTTGAAAGAGCAAATTAAGTACCTCTACATTTGTATCTGGCGTAAATAATGCATTATATTTAACAATGAAATAAGTTGACTTAACAAATTAAAGGGAGTTAATTTCCAAAAAAAATATAAAATCAGTTGTTGGTAAATAGTACACTTATATCAATGCCTTTAAATAAAGACTCAAACACTTAAATCGTTCTTTTTAGCCCGACATTTTAGATTAACGGACTTTAAAATTGGTTTTAACTTTATATATTGAAAGAATGCAAAACTATTGTTGAGTTTGGCTTAAGAATCTTCAAGAATCTACACCAAAGGCTGAAGTAACTACATGTAAAATATATGTTTTAAGCCATATCCTTATCCTCTACTTCCCGCAATCCTTTACTCACCCATCTCGCGGTGGATCTTCTTGAAGGTGGCAAAGGAGAAGTGCCCGTTCTTAGTCTCAATCAGCGACTCCGGATCGTCGGTGGGCATGAGCAGCTCCAGGAGCTCCGTCTCACTCAGCCCGTACTCGGAGCAGGTGATGTAGGCGGCCAGTCCGCTCACCGCCTGTCGGCCGTAGTGCCGCTCCAGCTGGTCGAACTGCTGCTCCACGTACAGGACGAAGCTCACATCCTTGGGGATGCACTGCGGCGGGATCTTCAGCTGGGTGGCATAGTCGCCCAGACTCAGGTCGAATTGGTACTCGGCGGACTTGAAGCGATCCCGCTGCATCGGGGTGAACTTGAGCTGCTCCACGGGCGTGGTGGAGCTGCAGATGATCTGAACGTTCCAGGGCAGCGATGTGGGCAGCCAGGAGAGGGCCGTGACAATATCGCAGTCCAGCGGATTCAGCAGATGCAAATCGTCGATGAACAGGAACAGCACATCGTTGGCCATGTCCTCCACTTTTCGAAGCAGGTTCTGGAACCAGGTGTTGATGTACAGCGGATCGAAGGAGGCGTCCTTGGGCAGATAGCCCTCCGGGATGTTGAAGATTATGGAGATCTGCTGGCACACGACGCGCAGCAGTTCCAGATTGTAGGCGGAGCGGGGAGTGGCCTTGGCAAAGCGGATGACCCGATGAACGCGAGTGGATCCAAACCAGCTGCCCACCTGGACATACAGGTGGCTCAGGATGGCGCTTTTGCCGCTCCCGTCCGCCCCGCAGATGAAATACGGAGCATGCCGGCTGCCATTCCGGAAGTTGGCCATCAGATTCTGGCGGAGCTGTTGCGGCACCCGCGACTCCACCAGAGCGGCACTGTCCGTGTGCTCCCGCAGGATGCGCAGGTGCGTCGCGTGCTCGTGAAAGATTTCCTGCAATCGCAGAAATATACAAAATATATCACTTAAATGCAAATGGGACATACATTTATCTTTATTTTATTTTTAAAGATTAATTTCTGATAAAAAATTGTATGCTTAACAATGTACTGCAGAGAGGTACTAAATAATACGGTGCCTTTAAGAGCGCAATAATTTTATTCGAAAGCGAACTATTTTTTTGTTTCATTAAAAATTACTCATACGCTATGTATGCTACAGGGACTTTGTACAAAAACTTCTTTTTTTGATGTCCAACCTTGTCAAACCTTTAACTTCTTTAAATATAAGTCATATTTTTTGGTGGAAAATAAAACCAACTCTTTGTTACCTGGATAAAAAGTTAGTATTATATCCGGGTCAACAGTACGTATGAGTGATAAGCTTTAAAGTCAATGCGCTGACGCTAAAACACATTTATTTCAACAAATATCTTTGTGGATGCAAATGAAAAACATTTAAAAGCCAATTTAAATTAGGTAAACTATTTTTTTTAGCTCTTAAAGTATTTGTTCTGCATTTTTACGATTAAAGTATGAATTGATTGTTGTTTTTGTTCAAATTAATTGTTAGATATTAATGCTCAAATAAGCACTTAGGTGAAGCCAAGAAACATACAAATCACAATTCAGGAGTGAGAAACATGAATCTATTTCGATGTTTAATTATCATGTGATGCCAGCTCTGCAGAAATCAATTATAAACTGTGCAAGGTAACTAGTTTAATCAACATAATTCGCAGTCCGATTATCAGTTTCACATATCAATTAGATAAGTTGATTTTAGGAGTTAACCTAACGTATGCATAATTATTAAATGCATTAAATATGCTTTAAATTATTATACTAGTGTGGTGACTAGTTGTTGAACAAGTTTAGCACTCTGTATGTCATTTTTTACGGAATGTAATTATTTTTGATTGCGGACATATGAGAATCATTTGCATAGAAATATATTTTTGAATGTTTGCAAGCCGGTGGCTGCTGTGGTTTTGTCCGTAATTGGATTTGCAGCCACCTGCCACCGGCAGACACATCCCTGTCCCGGTGTCATTTCCATCCGCCACCCCCTTTTAGTTTTTCATCTCAGACGGACCAGCTTCCGCATGTGACCTCTAAGAGGTCCTCCTCCACTCACACCTCCGAGATGTTGGTGTTTCTGCCAGCGAGTAAATAAACCCGCACATGTATTGCCAAGTGTCACCCGCTTCCATCCGTCGTGCCCAAGAACAGACCACGTCATCAGCATCAGCATCAGCATCAGTATCCCCATCAGTCTGAATGCGAGCAAGTGGCATTCACCGTGTTTGCCACGTAACTTTGTTTACCTTTGCCTTTGCCTTTCCCTTGCTTTTGCCCACCTGCTGGGCTTGAGTAGGTTGTACTTAGAAAAAAAAACAGCTCACTTTGGTGACTAGTAATGGTAATTTATATGGTAGCCCTTAAAGCATCAGAAAATAGGAAATAAATAAGGTACTAAGTGAAATATGCAAACAATTAAATTTTTTTAAAAATATTTTATTAATTTAAATTTTATCAAATTCATTTTCTTGTTAGAGCGGTAAATGAAATATGTAAATGTCTCTTAAGGTCTGTTAAAAAGAATAAAGTTTTGATCAACTCCAATTGAGTTAGAATTTGTTTACTTCCCAAAACATAATCAAATAAGCTATAAAAAGGACCTTTATTTTATGAACCGAAGGGTTTTTTCCCATTTAATTTATTTGTAAATTTAATTACTCCACCTGTGTTAGATACAATTTTTAATAAATATTCCATTTTTGGAAAATATTACCTAAAACCAAACATTTTCTAAGAAATTGCAATAAATGCCTTTAACAAAGAATTTGGCAAAAATAGGTTTCATTGCGTTACATATGTCCCAGGGCAAAATTTATGATTGAAATAAAATATCAAAATACATTTTTTGTGAGTGTTAGTCACCTTGTCTGGCAGTAGCATGTTTGCCACTAACAAGTAGTCATCACACTGTCCTTGTCAGGATCTTGAGCTGAGACTGAGTCTGATTTTGCGGCGGAGTATGTTATACCATTTCTTGCCAGTAAGCTGCTTTTGCTTTGTAAATCTCATTTGACAGCATCTGCGTAATGCATTTCTCGGCGACACAACTACCGAATCAATATGGCCAGAAGCTGCTGTCTGGCCCCCCCCACCCCCTTTGTGCCCTTTTCCACATTCCCCTTAAAGCCACCTCAGTTGCCGCTTAATTAGTTGGCATTTGACTTGCTTTAATTTCATTTCAGCAGAGTGCGAGGGCTTCACACACAAGGGTTGCTCATACGACGTGTTGCACCAGGTGAGGATTATGGCGGAGGAGGGGGGCTGCACACTTTGCATATTTCTTGGTTGCGGCAACGAATGCCAAAACATTTTGTCAAAGAGCAGGTGGAGATGGGTTTTCCCTTGCAACACTTTTATCCGCATCGGTTGAGGGTGAATGGGTGGGTGTGGGATGTTGACCGGGATGAATGCAGTTTACGTTGCTGCATCGTAAAGTGCAAACAAGGGACAACCTGGCTGGGCGTGGCTACATTGTGCCCAAGTGTAAGTGTGTTAATATGTCAGAGGCGGTGGAGAAAAAGGGGCACGAGCAAGCCGTGAAAGGAAAACGACGAAGGCGAGGCTAGAGCTAGGAGCAGTGAGCCGGCAACTGGTAACTTGTAACCGGTGCTTATACGCAGACAAAGAAAATTGTTAGTACTTTTTAAAAAAAAAAAAAAACCCTAAAAAAAGTTAAAAGTTATTTTAGTACTGATATAAATCGGAACTATTAAAAAAAATTAATTTGCGACGCCTGTTTCTAACGAACCAAAGTGGCAACATCTTAAAAGTTTCTTAACGTATTTACCGTCAACTTAAGCTATCTTTCTTACTAAATCATAATATAAAATTCTATTATTATTGTTTTGAATATAAAATCATTTAGATAGTAAAATATAATATATCCATAATTTTTTTTTATGAATAAATGTTGTTTAAAAGTTGATTAAAGTCGGGCTACAATTTCTTCTTTCTGTCGATATCCTTTTCTGAAAACACTGAGTATACCAACAACAATTTAATTTATGTGTTCATTAAAAAAATGTTTTGTTTCTGTTGGTTGTTAAAGGCCCCAATATTTTCTTAGTGCAGCACTCGCATTCACCCGCTAATGGCAGCGACCAGTTCGCATTACGCCTCGTCCTTCGGCGGCGACCGAGCTGAAATGTTAAATGCTTTCAACAAAAGCCAACAAGAGGTGGTGTTGGGCGGGGGGTGGGGGCGTGAAAGGGAACGGAAAGTGGCGGCGAGTGAACTTATGCAATGCAGGGCCAGGCAGAAAACCGCAACTGGAACGGAAGGCGATCTGAGTGGAGCTAAAAAGCTGAGAGCAGCGGCAACCTTGAGCTAAACGATTTCCTCAGCCATTTGCCGTTTTTGGGCCAACTCAATTCCAATTGGTTTTTATTGCAGGAAATCTCTTTCAAACTCAATTTCGACAACTGTCATATGCAAAGCATACATTTTCGGGCATCCTTTTTCCCCGTACACACACATACAGCTGTGATCAAAAAAATAAAATTCAAATCTAAGGAACTAAAAATATACATTTACGTTGAAAATTAGCATAGATTTTTGAATTAAACTAATTTGTTACTAAAATACCACTAAAAGTTTATGATTTGTATTTTAATTCACGAAATTATTTTCTGCATTTTACCACCAATTTTATTTTGCTAAATATTTAACAATTGTTAGCATCTTAAAGATATTTTTTGTTTTTATTTTAAAAGACAAACATGAAAAACAATGTTTGCACGATTTAGCATACGTTACAAACTTAAATTCTTAATTACACTTAATTATACTTAAAAATTTATAAAAAAAAACTTATATAGCTCACAAAAAGTAAAATGTAATGCTATTATTTTGATCACAGCTGTATATATCAAAGAGAAATGCACACAACGGGTAAAGTTGAGTTTCCTAGGAACTGCATTTGCCGAACAAAAATCTAAACATATTTCAGGTAAAAGCTGATATAAAGAGAATCTTGGAAAAGTTTTTATTTGCTCACATTCCTTTTACATTATTTTTAAGAGTGGCTTGTGTTTTATGTATATTTCCCAAATTCGTTTTATTCTGCAAATGACAACTTAATCGCTATGCATATAAAGGTAGGACCTATTAAAATTTCAAATTTTGAAAGCTCATGTTTTCTTGTTTAACTGCAAACAGACTGTTTGCTCTTTTAAATATTTATTAAAGTTTTCTAATGCCAGAAATTCTCCTTTGAAGCTTAATTCACCTGCCACATGCCAAACATTTAATTAACACGCAGCCATTAGCCGAGAACATGAGACTTTGTGGCGGAACCGTAAACAATGGGGGAAAACCAAGAAAAGCTCAACAAAAAAAAAAACATAAAAAACAAGGTAACGCAGAATCATAAAGGCCTGCTCCTTTGAGCGTAATTCTTGGAATTAATTTATGACTCTTCGGTTCAGCCGTTGGCCAACCAAGGAATAACAATCAGAATTGCTGTTGATTAAATAAGCGGTCAGCGGTTTAGAGAAAGTGGGGAAAGTGCTGCGAAAAATACATTTAATTTAATTCGCTGCCCCGAGGCGTTTTGTTACCTGTCTGTTGAGCTAATGACCCCAGCCGGCTGGTGAGACTCACCTGCACAGTCTTTTTCCTCCCCTTGATTACGTCGGGATCATTGGTTATGTGTGCCTCGATTAGCAGGCGCAGCTTGTCGGTGACCTTGTTCTTGAACTTGCTCAGGTAGGACTCGTGGTCCTCGTTGTCCGGATCGATGGCCTCGCTGGCGGCACTGCCAGGCACCCTGTAAAGTGGCCAGAGCCTTAATTAGCTGGTAATCATAATCACAAATCTCCGGTGGCCAATAATTACATCGCGGTAACCCAACGCGCCCAATGGTTCTGACTAATGTCTACAAAATACCAATGGTGTTTAATTAACGGGTCCCTTTTGTTATTGATTTAAATGAAATAGTAATAGTAATAGTAATGCAATTCAAGTTTATAGAATATGGTTTTTACATAGATAAATGACAAAACACATATGTATGATTTTATAATTTTTAATGTATGAATCAGTATATATATTTTTAAATTCCATAACGTTAAATATAAAAATAAGACTGCTTGCAAATAAAAATGTGTTTGATGCATAAGTAAGTAAACCGATTAAATCTCTCATAGCTTTTGAATGAAAAGGTGATTTAGCAGAACCAAAGTTTTAATTTACATAAACTTTGCATGAGCTCATAATGCGAATTCCTCTTTCCATTTGGAAGTGGTTAAGGCTATAATCGCGAAACTTTTTGAGATTATGAATAAGGATTTATTTAAGTTCATAGAGTTGTGATATTCATTTTTTTTATTAGTGAGTAACTTGTTTACTTGTGTAAGCTATTTTATATATGGACTTTTTTTGGATTAAAGTTTTAGTTTCTGAAATATATCTTATTAATGCATTTGGAAGACTTACACCAGAGTTGTGTGATTATCGGTGGAGAGGTTCATGGTAAGTTCGTCCTTGATTTTCCGTAGTCGTTCTCCTGCTTCGACATCCCGCTTGCTGCACTGTGCGGCACGTTCTCGAAAAACTGCCAAGATTTTTTCACTAGTAAGAGCTGGAAAAGTAATAAATGAAAAATTGTAAAAAATAATTAAGAATAAAGGTATTAACTCTACGTACCCATGGCTTGAGTGACCTCCCTTTCGATCTGCGTGCGTCGAAGTTGCTGAACCCGATCAACAAAATCCACTGATCGGCCAGATGTATTGGCTCCTTGGACCAGAGATTGCAAGGATCCCTCAAAAAATCTCTGCATCTGCTGCGATTCCACAAGCCAGGCATCCACGGGCAGCAGTCTGGAATAAAGTAAGTTAATCAATAACTGGTCGACATATTCCAGATGTCGAATCAAGTGTTGGCATTTCCATATTTGCTCTGTCCCACCCTTTTCACCGCCCATCCAAATATTTGCCAAAGTTCAACTCCAATTGAGTTGCCAAACAAAACGAAAGTGGCACATGGATAATTTCAGTCAAACATGGGACAATGGAACGGAAACAGAACTTTGACAAATATTGGTGAACTTTGTCCATAACTATTTCGCTTGCAGTTGGAATTTCGGATTACTGCACTAACAAACAACAAAAAAAAACCTTCAAAGCGGATTGGCGTCAATTTTTTTTGGGAGCATGTGTAACCAATCAATATTCTCAATAAACGGTTTCTGTTTTTTTTTTAGAGCAAAGCTTTACATAACATTTTGATGGTAATTTATAGATATTGAGTTAACTCACCGATAATCCTGCTTTAGATGCCGCTTCGATTGAGATTCGTCTTCTTCGTACCACTTAGTTAGTAGTGCCTTTTGGTCAACTGTGATCTGAGGATCTCCAAGGACTGCGGAGAAGATGTCCTCATCCATTTTCGTGGGCAGGAGCTGACGACCGATGCCATCGCCCACAAGCACCATAAAGAAGGCGCTCTTCGTGTGGGCGTGGCAAATGTCTATCTCGTTCAGATAGTCATGGATCAAATAGGGATCCCGCTCCAACTGATTAATCTCCAAGTCGCCAGTGCCAAAGTGCATGTCCACGAACTCCAGCTAAAAAAACAAATTATAATTATTATTATTATTATATTATTTATTAATCAAATAATAGTCGCTTTTGTATATGTAAATCATGCTAATATTAATACATTTTACCCAAAAACACACCTTAAAGGTACTATTAATATTTCAACATGTTTTTTAAAGGGCTAAAAATATGTCATATGACACAAAACTTGTCGATTTATTTATATTAAATGGTTGTTGATTTATTTAACTTGTTACTAATATTGAATGATTGTTGTTGCTCTCTACAGAACTCATTATTCTACCTTTTCCATAGTAGATCTTTTAAAATTCTTCTTAGAGTTATTTAAAAATACTGATATTGCTATTAAAACTTAAAGAAAAAGGTTATCTTATTTGCAGTTAACTAACAAAATAAAAATTGATAGATTATTTTAACGACATCTTTACATTTACAATATATTTGAACGTATGGTTGCATATTAACATAATTTTAAAACCCTTCATAAAATCTGATTTTATTGTCGTGTATTATAAATTATTGACCAACTTTGTGACATCTTAAATCTATATAGCCTTTCCGACTGGTACCCACCTCGATTTGGCGGTCATCGTAGAGGGTCTGGAGTTCGGGACCGACCAGCTCGAGGAGCATGCGGCGCTCCTGGTTGAACTCCTGCTTGAGGCTGGCCACGTAGATCTTGATGAGGAGCGGCTTGGGGAGGCGGGTGTGGGCGGAGGTCACGCCCCTCAGTGCGTTCAGCACGCTCTCGTCGACGGGCGCCGCCATTTCCCTGGATTATTGGTTTGTTTTTCTTTGACTGTGCCTGTGATTGAGTTTGTGGTGTGCTTTCGCCTCGCCTGTTTATTTAAGTTGGCCGAAATCAAGCAGCATCGTTGCGGTTTTTCCAGAATCAGCTTCAAGCAGCCCGCAGCTTTGGCACATGTTCAACTTGGGCGGCAAATAAATTTGGTATCTGTATCTGATTCTGAGTTTCTATCTGCACGCGGACTCCTCGCACTCCACGCACTCAGTCGGCGGACCCACACGATTCCTGGGCATAGCGGGCCAAAAGTTTATCCTTCTCGATTCAGCTGAAAATAAAAATTGAAAAGAGCAAAAATTGTATTTATGGTAAACTTTTTGCATAACCCCAAACGTAATAAAAAACGAAGCCACGCGAGACAGCAAAAGTTTCATCCCATGATCAAGCGAGGGATAAGTCCATATCCATATACTATATATACATGTACTGTCAGCCAAAAAAGGGGGAAAACGCATAAGTTGGCCAAGTCAGCAAGTGTTAACATTTGACAGAGTTGTTGATTGAAACATTTGGGCAGAATATTTGTGGCCTTGCCAAGAGGGAGAGGAAGTTTTGCCCTTAAATTATAAGTTGAAGAAGGAAGGAAGCGTTTTAGCTTTGCAAGTAAGTCAAATTTATTTTATGGTCCACAAGAGTTGCAATTTGCTACAAAGTCAAAGTAATTTTTACGTATTTGTCAGTTTCTTTGCTTGTCATTATTTTCAATAAATATTTTCATTCCCATTTCTAAAGCCATACTTTAATATACATGATAAAGGGGTAGACCAAAAAATTAAGTAGTTTAGCTGATTCATAATAAAACTTACTTAAAGTAAGGATAAACGAACCAAGTATTTTTTTAAAATAGTTTTAGTTTTATACTCATTTTATACAAAAGAAAAGCAACCACAGTAATGTTTAACTACACCTCGAACGATTAAAACTAATTGAGAATACGGGATGCCTGCCTTAAGACAAACACGGACTTGAAAGGGGCCAGTGGGGCATGTCCTGACGGAATCCTTCTGCTGTGCTGCCACTAATGAAGACCCCTTCCCCTCGCCCCGTACAGTCCTGTCTGCCGACCGCCAAACAAAATCGATTGCCATTAATTCCGCTTCAATGAGTTGGCTAAATTGCTCGTTAGGACAGCGGTGGAGGACAGGACATGGCGTGGTCCTGCGTTTCCTTCAGTTTCAGTTCGTCCTGCCATTTTATATTCCTCCATTTCGAGGTGCAAGTGCCTTGGGTGTCAGTTTCAATCAGCCTTCGCAGCACACACACCCACACGTGTTGCCCTGTCTCAATCTGGGTTATCTCTTAAATATTTGATTCCCAGCGAATTAAGCTTAATGAGCGCCTCGCCCGCCCAACAGGCAAGTCAAAGCGTTCCCAATGATGTGAAAATTATACGACCTGGACAAGTGCAAGACCCATTTTAGCTGACCACAGACAAAAAAGTGGTTAAGCCAGCCTAACGACAGCAAAATATCCGCTTTAAATATTTATTCTTCACAAGGATTACCTATTTTTTTATGTTCTAAATTTCGTTGACAAATTATGCTGAATATGCTAGCCATTTAAAACATTATGTTCGACTTAAATATGCTTACACTTTGGTGAAAACCCATTAAAAAACAATATGCTTGACAACATTAATTATGTTTGGCTCACTTTTGGTGGAAAACGACAGAATATAAAGCGCTGTCGAAATTTACGACTCATAATTGGAAATTTGATAGGTCTAGACTAACCAAAAACTCGATTGAATTTCTGGGAAAATAGTAGAGCATTGAAACCACATTTTTTTTGAAAAACTTGATAATTATGGCCCCAATGAGATACATTACAATGAGCGTAAAAACAATTAATAACAAATATGCTTGGAAAGATAGAATATTCCTTTTAATTATTTTTGTCAGTTTATTGAAAATTAATTGCGATTATTTGAGAAAAAATAAATCATTTTTGGGAGTAATTTATTATGATAATAGGATGCTTAGAATTAGGAAAAAGCACACAAATAATAATAAGCTAGCCAAACCTATTATTCTCATTTATAATGATAATGACTTAAATTAATAATTGACTAATTCGAAATCTTTTAATCTTAGATTTATTTGTGCTTAGCTCAGATTCAATAAATTTATCTATTAAATACAATACTTTAACAGCTATTGAAATGGTACAAAATGAGTAATTGAAAAGCATTGCCTAAGGATTTATGTCTAGTTAAAAAAATTGATTCATTTATGCTGTGATTTTTAAAAATCTTGATAGTTAATTTACGTATAATTTATAGAACATTTTAGTTGAAAGAAATCACATTAAATATTTACATTTTGACTGTAAACCAAGTTTATTTTGCCTTGAGCTTTCCGTTTAAAGAACTACATAAACACTTGTGCGTTATACCCCTGGGTTGTAAAATAATGGGTGAATGTCATGGTAATACCATACTAGGACACATGCCTAGTAGCTAGTTCCATGCTTTCATGTTTAACAGACAATTTACCTTGCCTAGGAATGATCGTTATTGGCGATTAACCCCATTATTAGTCAATTTCCGACGTTTTAGGCCGGCGTTTCGTCAAAACTGTCAAATAAGCCAATGTTCTTGGGGCATGGACTTGGGCGCCTATCGATGGTTTGGTTGGGGGATATTAATGGCTGTTGGCAAACACAATTTCTTCTTGTGTTGCCGTAGCTATTACTCTTCCATTGGGCTGTTGGGTATTGGCCATCGTGGCTACTGTGGGTGTCAAATGGCCCCCCATTCCCTAATGGCGATGGCAATGTGTATATCCAGGGCTCTGTTGCATTGAATAAGGAATGCCCAGGGCCTGCTGTCGATGCCATCGATATCCTGTTAAATATTAAGAGGCACAAGGAACCTTTCAACGCCTGCTGTCCAGCGTTTGGAATGAAGAAAGTTTGGTATTGCTGCAATGCAATGTGCATTCCTTTTGCATTTTCTATGAAACCGATACGATGTACATAAAAAGTTACTGAATTTGTAATGCAGCAGGTGAGGTGCCTGCTACATATTTAATTTAATAATTCCTCAAAAGGAAAAATATTCTGTATGATTGCCTTGCTTCTGACTTAAATTATGTTTCTATACAAGGCATCCACTTTAGTTTTTCATTTTATATTTACCTAAAATATTATGAACTACAAAAGGAAGCATAAAAGGTCAACTACAGCGTTGACAAATAAGAAATTCAGCATTTAATAACACTTTTTAAATAAATTTCATAAAATAAAAACTTCAGGGCTATTTTTTGCATACATTTAAAAGCTATTGCGGCTACAAATATTTTTCTTAATTACAATTTTCTTTGTAATGTTAATAGCATTATGGCATTTTCCCAAGCCCAGTTTTCCGAATATGAATAATTTTGTATATATATTTATTTATTTTTCTTTCTTTTGTCCTACTGGCATTCCGCAGTTATTCATTGAAAACATTGTAGTTGCAATCACTACAGTGCAGACATATGCTATCCACAATTCAATAAACGCGTTATCGAGCCAATCTCGACTGGATATGACCATATTTTCTTGGCAAGTTTATTAATGGATCCAAGCTCGCCGGCCAAATAGCCCTAACCCCTGACCCTTGGTGATTTGCACAATCGAATGAGTGCTCGGCCCAGCATCCATAAACCAAAATGAAAGTAAAATATTGGCACTGACACGCTAGACATAAATAAATAAATAAATGATAATAAGCTAAAGGCCGCAACAGGCAGGACCAAAATGGAGCACAGGACAGGAAAGAGCCCGCAGAATAAGGAAAAAGCCCAGTAAAGGCCTTGGGCAAAGTCAGCAAAATTCAGAAGGAAACAAAACACGGAACGGGCTGAACAGAAACGTATGGGGAGGCATTAATAATAAATCCGATGCAGTGTATGTGTGTGTTTTAGCCCGCTTAGCTGCTCATTTTTTGTATAAATATTTAAGAGAAAAGAAAATAACAACAGGCTGAATTCCGGCCAGGCCAAAATTAGAACAGTCGCCTTTCATTTGCAAATGCCAGCGTGCAGAAAGTTTTCCCAGCCGTTATTACCTGCATTTGTATGCCAAGGAGAAAACCGAGCCGGAAAGTATGCCACAGAACTTGCTCCTCCTTTTCTGCTTTCTCTTGTCTCGTGCAGCGTCGGAAATAGCGAGAAAGCCAGAGAAAGTAAGCAAATATGCGTGTGTGTGTGTATGGGTATTGAGTGTGTTTCATTTTTTTTTCGGCACAGCTGGGGCTCTGAAACTGCACAGTGGGTTTTAAAGGCCTTTAAGACATGTGTCCACACTGCGTATGAGTAATTTTATTGCACTAATAAAGTTTATTAATTAAGGATGGTTTTGCTTAAAGTTAAAAACTAGCATTAGGTATTAGAAAAATGGTGGCAATTATATGTGCCTCTTACAGGCATTATTAATATATTAGCCCACACTGCGGATAAGTAATATTAGATGGTATCTTTTCCATTTGTATTAAAATGCAAACAAATTTATAAATCAAAACAACCAAGGTAGATAACTAGTAATTGTTATTAATTTTTATTATTTTATAATACTTTTTAAAGCTTACAAATAGTTAACTTTTTAGCCAACTAAGCTGCGTATGAGTAATGTTGTTGTACTAAGAAAGTTTATTAATTAAAGATTGTTTGTTTTGCTTATAGATAAAAACTAGCATTAGGTATTTGAAAAAATGGTGTCAATTATATGTGCCTCTTACAAACATTATTAATAGCTTAGCCCACACGGCGGATAAGTAATCTGTTCTATATTTATTAAAATGTAAAACAATTTACAAATCGGAACAACGAAGGCAGATAAGTAGTAATTGTATTATTTTATTATTTGTATTATTTTATAGTACCTAGACTTTGCAAAGCTTACAAAAAGTTAACTCTTTAACTACTAAGCCAACAAAATATCCGAAACTTGTTGCTTAAGGCTCTAGGTTTATGGCTAGAAGTTATCCATTTCGACCAGTGTGCCATGGAATTTCTCATGACTCTCATTGAAATAAAAGTTTATGCCGCCATCAGGCCAGACGTGGCTTCTGCCTTCTGCCTTCTGCCATCGCCCCCCTTTGATAAATACAAAATGAGCTGCCATTTGCCGAAAGTTGCCCCTGCTCATTCTCGTCGCGGGACAATTGATTCTGTTCGCTTCTGTTTTTCTTATTTTTTGTTCCTGGTCCATCGTGAAAATTGAGCAATTTCGGGTCTCAACTGGTTGCCCCCAGCTTCCCATCGGCACCAAATTGCCATCGTTCGATTCTGGGCAGTTTCCTGTAATCAGCTACGTGTTCGGACGCATTAGGCAGTGAGCGGGCAATTTGCATGAATCGAGCTTTGATTTATGAAGGGAAAATACGATTGCACATCCTGGATTTAGTTGGCCACAAGGACCCCTGTTGTTGGCTCTTTTTGGGGCACTGCTCTGCACTCGATAAGTCAATTCTGTGGGTCTTCGATGGCCCTCGACTCGAAACCCTTTTCAATCCCCGGACTTGACGAACCGAAACCAATTGTGCTCCGCTCGCCCGAGGCCTTTAATTTTCAGCCCTGTTCTTTGACAATTTTGTGCTCTGCTTACCTGAAGGTCATCGTCACATTGCCCACTTTTGAAATTTCAAAAGCAGCTGCTGCCGGGCCCGCATTTTATTTATGCCGAGCAGGTAGCAAAGGGATGGAGAAAGGATAGCGGGGAAATGAAATGCAAAAACAATTCCAAGTGTGTCTTTCATTCGGAGCCCACTTGTCGTCTTTTCTGCGTCTTTGTCTTTGGCTACCACCGCCCTCAGCCCTTTTTCTTGGGCATGGTAACAGAGCTGGCAAATATGGCAAAATATAGCCAACTCAAGTTGGGAAAGTAGCTCCGAGACGAGATTATATTTTTAGATTTAAGATTTTAATAAAGATTCAAGCCCCATCCATTTGTTAAGTGTTAAATTTCTATGTTAAAATGGTCTAAAATGGTGTTGAGGAAAATACATAAAATGTAAAACATTACTGTTGATAAATATTTTAAAAAATATGCCAGCACTTGAAGTAAGAAAGCTTATTTTAGGCAACAAAATTAATTTTCTTTACCGACCTAAAATATAAAATAACATTTAAATTGAGCAAGATAAGTAATCATAAAATGTATTTATAAAACCATCAGTGTTTTCTGGCTTCAGTAAAGTAACTTTAGTGAAGTATCAAAGCAGCCTCATAAAACATGCAACAGTTTCCGGTTTTTCACCATTTAAAAAAGTCCGTTTTGGCCATAAAATAGAAGAGTTGGCAGCACTGACTGTCAAAAGTAAATAAGCTTGAACAGGCAGCTCACGCAATTCATGGCTGAATACATTGAGCGGGCGCAGGCAAATCTAGGGTAGCGAGTCGGCCTAAAACATGAAAAACTTATGGAAAGTGCGGCATAAATCAGAAGACATGTCGACAGCAGTGCCAGCCACGCCCCCCGACTCCTGCCACGCCCCCTGTTGTCTGTCTGCGGGACTCACGCTTAAACACACTCACATACACACGGTTGTGCGCATTTCCGGTCGCTTGGCAAATTCGATTTCATGGCATTGTCACGTAAAATGCTCCCCGAATTTCATGTCAATGAATTTTCTTTTTTATGTCTGTCTTTCTGTTCAGTGGGTGTGTGTGTGTGTGTGCGTTAACTTATTGTAGTCTTAACATTTTGCTCAAATGGCTCTCTTTCTCCCCTTTCAATTTCAGCAAAGTTAGCCCTGCAAGAGTCAACAATTTTGATTCTATTTACACATTATTATGGAAGGAATTTCGGCCTTATCGGCGGGAAAAGGGGTGGCGGGAAAACCCTTGCCTGCCATTTCGTATTTAATTATTTAAGGATTTACTTTGCCGCTGTACAAGTCTTTATGTACGGCCCAAGGAATTCCAAATGCGACTGATGGGAATCTTGTAAAGAGTGGCAGGTGTCAGGTGTCCCAAGTACTTTGAAGAGGCCTTCGGAATACTATTTAATGGTTACTTTATTTTGCCGAGTTAAACATTATTTTTGATTAGCTTAAAGCCGTCTTTATTGCGAATAAAATAAAGGAAAATCTATGGGGGGCCTAAGTCTGCGAAAGTCTATCTTTAACGGAAAAATCTCTTGTGTTTTGCTATCCATGAATGAAAGAGCACATAGATTTAATACAATAATTAATTGGATTCCAGAGGGACAACCTTTTCGTTAAAACCCTTTATAACCCCTAACCATCTCTTTGATATTAGTAATGGTTTCATGCGATTTTAGGGCCAAGAATGTCACAGAAATTTCTATGATTATGAAAACATTTTATAATAGTTTTTGGGTACGAAAAGGATGAGTTTTAAAGACTCTAGCAAATTCTTTGGGCAAAAGTGATCCAAAAAAAAAAACATTTCACAAATATTTGTTTGGCTCACCAATAATAAAATGTAATAGCTAATGCGGTTAAAAACAATTCGGGATTCATCTCCTTTGAATTGAAACATTCCCCACCATACGAAATTGGAAATTGCTTTTAAATTCCGCTGACTTTGTGTGAGGCTGCCAATGGAATACCACTCGTAATTGTACAATGAGCAAATATGATAAGCAGCTTTCAAGTTAATGATGCGTGCTACGTGCATGCCGTGATGTTGAAAGTCCCCCATCCCCCCCCCCCATACAAATCCCCAGCGAGCACTCACCCACTTATCGGCAGAAATCACAAAACACAAATCATTTTCATGGGAATGTGTATGTGCTTCAATTAGGTCACCAGCAAATAGAACGGGAAAAACGCGGCAGCCCAAATGGATAATTCAAAATTATTGATTTGACACGTTCTGGGCCTAAAAATCTGGGACAGACATACAAGAACCGGAAAATTCGTGAGTTTTACGTAGGTACATCAATTGTGGCTTTTTAAGCTGCAAAACTTTTACCCGACACTCATTTACCCACTTTTCCACTTGTGCGGTACAGTGAACATTCTGCTATTGAGACAACATTTTGCTCTTTTCATTAGCCAAATTAAGCTTGAACAACTTTGCTGGCGCCCAGGAAAATTTAATTTCCATTTCCATTTAAACTCTTTGTTTATTCTGTTAGCTAAAGAGGGTTAAGTTGAGGGCGAAGAATGCTCGTCGCAGTGCTTGTCTCAGTGCCCATAAAATACAAAAATAAAGTTTCCGCAAAGGAAAAGTCAATTCTCGTACTTTCATGGCTACACTACAAAGAAAATAAACTGATATATATAAAAACTGTTTGCCGCCGAAATTGGTGAGTTTTCAAAAGACCAACAAATGTTTAAAAAAAATGTTGTATTTAATTTAAGCAAAAATAATAAAGGGATAACATAATTAGTTTGTGCTTAGTTTATGGTTAAGTTTATACTTTTATTTATATTTATTTATAAAGCTACTTTTGAGTAGTAACATTTATTTAAATAATAATGAAGGCTTTTGAATAAATGTTTTAAGAATATTATACAAATTTTGAAAATATAAATGGGGTTATTTTTTAACGAATTTATTTTTGATAGTAAATTAATAAAAATGAATTTTATAGTTGAGATATTATAAAATGTTGTTATATATAAAAATAGCTTTTAAGTGTTCTTAAAAATAATGCAGACAGTTCCGAGTGTGATTGCGATGTTTTGTTGCCAACTGGAAACGGGTGCTGCAAACAGATTTGCATGCATAGTGCAGAAGTTGACCTAAAAGTCGGGCAACAACACGGCTCTCCTGCGGTCTACGGCCGCTCAGCAGCAAATTGGTTTTACCGGAGGGTTTTTCCCAAGGCTTTCCCGGCTCGTTTGGCTTAGTTGCGTTTCATTTCGTTGCCGGGGCTCTTTGGGCGGCATTGTTGCAGCCATATATTCGTGTGGCCGTGGGATGCAGTGTGCAGCCTCAAGTTGCCATGGATGTGGCTGGTGCACGCCAAGTGCCAGCATTCATTAAACGGCCATAAACAAGTGGTGCAGATTGCGTTGAGAACAGCAACGAGAAACCAGAAGGCGACAGCAGACCCGCAAATGGATTCCACGTCCAAAACGCATGCAACAACTCTTATTTATGAGCTGCTTTTCCGTTCTCACACTCGGCGAATTCGAGCACGCAAAGTGCACTGAAATCGCGGAAAAGTCTCTTAATGGTCAAAGTTCATGGAGTTATTTGAGAACATAACTTTAAACGATTCTAGGGAACTTTGGGGAACTTGTTCATTTTGGATAGATATAAAGTTTATGATCGTTTAACCTTTGTAAAAAAAAGATTTTTGTATTCTTTATTTAAAATTTCTTATTTAAATTCTTTTATTTTAAATGAGACTTTAAAATAAAAGAAATTTTTTAAATCAAAATTATTCTTAGCAAAATGAAATAAAAGCCTTGCATATAACTATGTGTAAAGATGCACAAATTTAATGTTTTTTAAAGTGTTTATATACAGAAATTGTAAACAGAAAACGTACAAATGTTTGATGTATTTTCTGTATTTCAGTTTATATTTCCTCGTTTTCACCGATTTTGTTCGTTTCCTGCAATGCTGAATTCATTGTAAAACTTATAGAAAAGCTCATTGACAATTGCTCTACCCGATCGGTGAGAAAAGTGGAAAATACCTCCAGAGAGCGTGACTAAGCCTGATTGCATCTGGCACACCATTTTAACCAGCTATTCTAACCAAGTTTTACTTAAATGGGGTATGCGCGCCAACTGTGGAAACGACTAATGCCGCAATGACAAGTTTTCATACTTTTACCTTTGCCGTCTTTGCCGTCTTTTCCACTTTTCACTTCGTTCTGGGTTGACGGATGCATCGGAAATTGAGGCAAAGGAAACTAGACGGAAACGGAAGTGAAATACCGACGAGCGTGACACTTTCAAGTCTTTACTGTTTCTATTTAATCACTAAATAGAATTCTATAAGCAGTGCAAAAACTTAAAGTTAAATTGAGTAAAACGAAACAGTTTTCAGTAATATGATAAATGGTTTTGCAATACCGTAATAATATTTTGTCTTCAATTGGATTGGTTTTCTATTATTAATCATCTGATTTAATAGTTTATTCTTTGAAAAAATTATGTTTTTATTTATGTTTTAAGCACAAATTCCAATTTATAATAATTTAAAATGTTTTATTAGCATAAATTATGATTATAAGAATTTTCCTGTGCCTCTTTTCTTTATATAGTGATTTTGTATCTA
The DNA here is from genome assembly GCA_018153305.1 of Drosophila kurseongensis. Classification (NCBI taxonomy): domain Eukaryota; kingdom Metazoa; phylum Arthropoda; class Insecta; order Diptera; family Drosophilidae; genus Drosophila; species Drosophila kurseongensis. The sequence goes on along the minus strand of JAECXX010000004.1, from coordinate 16,945,629 downwards.
GATTTTCTGATAGTTTGATGTTCTAGACAGCTAAAAAAGTTGAAATGATACCATATTTTTCTAAGCGCATCCACGGTTCTTTGTAAAATGTTAGCTAGTTTGTTTGTTTGATTTTTGTGTATCCATTTCCAGCTGGGCCCAGCGGAGACCGGCGAAGGCGGGCGCATTTCATATTTAATTAAAATTGAGGCACCCACAGACACCAGCAAAAACAAATAGACACACATGCAAACACACGGGCACGCATCCACCAACACTTATGCATAATACAAGACCATTTAAATAATGGGTACAAAAAAGGGGGCGTGACGGGGTGGGGGCACGGTGGCGACGTCGTCTGGAAAATGGTAATAATAAAAACGCTGGGCAAATATTTAAAATATTCCGAATGCCGCATTAATGAGCTTTTATTTTGACGGCGATAAGCGCAGCACACACACTTAGTTGGGAACAAATTATGGCTAATTCGCGATTGCTTTATGCTAAACAGATGCGGGCGTAGAAAAAGAGGAATTTATTTTGGTGGCGCAAAATCAAAACAGACTAAAGGCGGCATCGCCACGCCCCCTCCGCCGAGTTCCGCCCACATCTGCTGGCCAGGCAGGCGTGGCAATTAAAGCGCGTGACGAAAACATTCCGCTGCCACGCCCATGAATATTTGGCCAGCCAGATGAGGATCCTCCATTATGTGCAGACAGAAAAAAAATACATTTTAAATTAGCGACAGAAAAATAGACTTAAAATTAATTTAATTTTAATTTCATTTCAGTAGAAAAACCGTAAATCAAAGCTTGTTCTTAGAAAACTAAAATAATTCTTTATATCTTTAACAGATGTTCTTAATGTTTTATATGAATAAAAATAATTATTACGTTTAATAGAAAATCTTTGTCACTTCTTTAGTTATAAAACATTGTTTTAAATGTTTTAGTTATAAATCTTTAAAATCCTTTTTTGCCAAGCAGATAACAAAAACCAATAGCCGTGTGGAAAATTGGGACTAATTAAATTTGCCAAGAACTCAGTAGTTCTACCAATTAATATTTTAAATTGAAACTCACTTTATCAATAACTCTGAAAATTTGTTCATGTGTTTTTACAACGCTAGCTGACGGCATTTGTTAATAATTATATTTCTATCAACTTTTCAGTTCGTTTTCTGTGCTGCCAGCTGCTTTTCGCTGCTCTCCGCATATTTCTCTTTGTTTTCGTTGCCATAATTCATTTCGCGCTTTTCTCGAGGCAGTGAAAAGTGCGGGGAAAAACCTAGGAAATGCGAAGAATGCAAAAAAAAAACATTCTGTAAAAGCCAGGATCGAGTGTGCATTTTTCGAGGTAAGTGTGGGTGTCTGGGTGTGCTGGTCGTCCTTATTAAGTGGTTCGAGTGCTGATTTATAGCACTTTACCCTCCCGTCACGACAGTTATCCTGTCAGTTTTAAGTGAAGGACAGGACACTGGCACTCTGTCCTTCGTTTGGCGGCTGGCACACCCAGAACATTCGGTTAAAGTTTTAAGCGCTCACTTTGCATCTAAAGTGTGTTTGGCAGATAAATGCTTTGCACGCGCATTACTCATACGCCAGGTTGGCGCTGTACCATTACCACCTGCCAAAGGGAAACAGCCAACAAAAACAAACCGCACTTTACCTAATTGAACCCGGCACAAAAAATAACAGGGTCGCTGATTAATTTAGCAGGCAATTGCGAGGGAATACAATTTAATGTTTAAACTTTACGATCAAGTTACCCTTTTTTGTATAATATCATTTGAGCCCTTTGCCCCATTGAGTGGTATATCTCCACGTCTTTCTTTTATATTAACTAACTAGCTTTTACCATTTTTGTTTTTATTTTGGTGGAGGTTTTAAATGACTTTATTAAGCTCCATTCCAAAAAGTGGGGTAAATTTACATGTCCAGTTTTTATAAAAAAAACAAACTGCGAGGCAGATACAATTTCTTGATCTAGCTTTCTTTGGCAGAGATATAATCATATTTTGAGATTTAAAGCAATTATTCAATTTAATTTAGTTTTAATTGCCAATTGGGTGAAAGAAAATTAAACAAGTTTTCACAGATTTCTTAGAGCTTTTAGTATGGCTATTATCCGATTCAGTAAAAACGGTTTAGAAGTGGAATTTATTTCTTTGCTGAAATAATCTGGCATAAGCTCAACTATATATTGGTTTTAAATTATTGCTCATAATTCTCACATTTCCTTTCAAATTCGTTCTTGTCAGTTTATAACTCTTTGTCTTTCTGTCTAAATCGTTTTCTTTTTTTTTTTTTTGCAAGTAGCAAAATTGACTTGAACTAGATTTTCTCAATTCGGATTTTCCCCAAATGTTTACACTAGCACTCAGAATATCTTTCGCGGCCCATTTGTAGAACAAAGAACGAAACGGATGCAATAAAAAGGTGCCAACTCTGGGGAAAATTAATATATATTTACCGACCTATGGATTGCCTCAACAGACGCATTAAACTGACTGTAAAATTGACTTACAGACATTACGAAAGTCTGCCATTCGCTGTCGGATTTTCTTTGACCCAAATAGGATTTTTCCTGCTGATGGAAATGGATATGGTACTGGTCAAGTGCAATAGCGGCGGCACTTGCCCATAAACATTTTATAGTTTCCATAAATATAAAATTTGAGAGCCATTAAAATCGGGCAGAAACATGCAAACGCGTTCTGCATTTGTTTGTTGCCCTTCTTTGCAATTCATTGTTTTTGTTTTCTCTCCAGTTTTATGTCTTTCGAATTATGTGAGCGAGCAGGATTTGGGATGTGTGTACATACGATTTGCTGCAGCAAATATAAACAAGTTTTTATGTTTATATAGAGCTCAAAGACAGCATCAGCGAAAACCAAATTACGTATACGCCATGAATAAAATGAAACATTTTGAAGGCGGTGCTAATTCACATTCTTAAGTTTCGAAAAATCTCAATGAAAAATGTTTAATGTTAAATTGCAATTCTCACTTTGCTAATTCTTTTTAAGCTTCTTGTTAAATCGATTATGAAAAACGTATTACAATCATCTTTTTATGTTGGAAAATCTGTTCCGCCTAACAAATGTTTGTTTCTATTGGCTTAACATAACTTTGTTTTGACATTTTGCTGCTATTTCTGACTTGTCTCTTATTGATTTAGCTTGATTACTTCACTGGCACAAATTTACTGGTAAACAAAAATGAAAGGAAATTGATTTCTAGGTACTTAATGTTATTGATGGCGAAAGGCAAAGTATTTTGATGCTTTAAACAAAGTATTCTTCGATCAAAGAGATTTATTTTTGCTCTTTGTAATCGATTCAATTTGTATTTACTGTGAGTAAATTACAAGTCAACCAAAAATTGTCTTTACTTTAAGTATCAATGTAGTGACAAATATTCTCTATTTCTGTTGGAAATACAAGCATTTAGGTTTTTTTAATATTAACGTAATTACCTCACCTTAATTAAATTACTGACAACCAAATTTACAGTAAATGGGCTTACAATATAAAAATATATTATCATAAGCAGAAAAATCCTCAATCAAAGTCTAATTATTTGTATATGAATGTTGGTATATTTACTTTACCATAAACTTTATTGAATGTCTGCTTAGATGTATGTTATCTATTCTGCTCGTTTTCTGTTCAATCGTACTCCTAAATGAACTGGCGATTAATTATTTGCCAATTTACCCTCATCAACTTCTTGCCCACGCCTCCAATTAGAAGGAAGCGAGTGCTCAGCATGAGTCCAAAAGCCCACTCCTTTCATTTCATAGAGCACACATGGCGTTTGGGAAACCCTCGACGTTTTTGGGGAATTATCAGACGTTAAACTCTTTATGAAAATGTTAAATAATGAACTTGGCGAATCGTAAAGAATTGTGAACGCCCATATACATTAATGCTTATGTACGCCTGAGTTTGGGTAATTTTTTAATAAGTATTCAACGTTTCTTCGGGCACATTTTCCAGGAATTTACCTGAGTGTGTGCGTGCGTCGTAAACATTTTTATTGGCCATTTTCAACATGAGAAGCAATGAAAGGATATGCCCAGCCAGGTCGGAAAATGCTTTATGATGGTGGCAAGACAGAGAGACGGAGAGGCAGAGGACTGAGACAGAAACAAAAATGCCACATTTTCATTTCCATTTTCGTTCTCGCTTTCATTTTTGTTGTTTGTCATGGGCCATTCAATTATCTTAATATTACGCATACGCCGCATGGGCTGCCAAACAGTTGGCGCAGAGGAAAGGCGAAATATGGTGAAGGGTGGATGTGAATGGCGAATCATTGCCCAAAAAGGGGAGAAACTAATTACCGTCGGCCAAATAAACAAGACTCTCGAGCATTTCGGCATGAATGCGTTTATTGATCCCGAAATGCGGTCTAAATGAGTCTGGGATTGCGGCTGATTCGCGGTCCTTACCTTCTGCCGATGGTCCTGCGTGGTCCAGTATCCTTTATTCCATCATTGTTTGCCTCAACTGATTGATTCACAATTTATTCTCACTTTTTCATTTGCACTTTGGTTTTGCGTTTGGCTTGCTCTGAATTCAATAAACAAAATCGTTGAGGTTTAAAAGGGACGTTCGGCGTTCTGTTTTGGCTCTGGCTTTAGTTGGGCATCTCTCATTTACATTTTATGCATATTTTAATTGCTCCCAGATACAGAAAGACAAGGAAAAGTAGAAACGCCCCCGGAATCCGCACAGGCGGAAGCCAACAATGAACAATGAACAGGAGGTCCTGGGGCTGGGATCCAGCTGTGGTCATTGCACTTGGCACAATTTCTTTTTTTTTTTTTTTCATTCTTTGTCTTCTTTTAATTGAAAATTAGAGCGAAGCCGGTACTGTCCCGGACAGGATTTGCATTGCCCCACCCAACCCCCAGCCGCTTTGTTTATTAAACTTCAATTAGGCAAGTTTTTCCAATTAAAATTTGCCCGCTGCAATTTTAAGGGTTTCTTACTGGCCGGGAAAACTTTTCGAGTGGTGGGTTTAATTGGTTTTTTTTTAGCCCCCTTTTGCTGGGTGCATTGTTCCCATATCAATCTCAGTCAGCTAAGGGAAGCCAAGCGGAGACATTGATAAATGCAAAGGGGAACCGAAACGTGAAACCCGTCGGAAATCGCAATGCCATTTAGACAATATATTCCGCACGTTTAAGGAGAGAAAGGGGATTTGTCTCCTTTATTCGAAGAGATAAAGCTCATTCTTTAGTAATCTAAATAAAACGTTATTTATTCGTATCTGCCTTTTTATCAAAAACTAATCTTATAATGTTAAGTCATGGTTCAAAATCTCTGTTTTACAGAAAACCTACTTTCTAAAATTAATAACTGGCTTCTTTTTCGGTGTTAAAATAAATGACATAAAATTATTTTAAAAACTTGGCATTCTTGCGAATTTTTTTGTTTAAATAGAGTATATTCTATGGAAGTTGTGTTGTAAGATTTATCTGGTAGATGATCGATCAACAATTATAAGAATTGATCACTTCCTATAATAAACAATCGTTTCCTGAATATTTCTTTGTATATCTCTTCCTGTTTTAAATAAACCAAAAAACCTGCAGATGTGGAATTACCTGAATATTCAAATAAAAGAAAGAGCAATATCCAATCATTACTAAGAAAAGAATTTGTAAATTTGTGAAGATTATCCCAAAAAGCTTTACTTGTGAGGCTTATCTTATCATCATAACCCAACAATTATTAAAAGATTATCTTAAAAGAGTTAAATACTAACTGTTATGATTGTGCAGGTCGGGGAATGCAATGCCGTTGGGGCAACGTTCATAATTAGGGGAATGTCGCACCTGCTCAAGGGACAGGGGGGGGGCGAGGGGGAATGGAATCGGCGGATATAAATATAAACAACTACCCCGTGCCGTTCTAATACCAAGGCCCAAACTCCGCTAGCTGTGTGCGTGTGTATCTGTGTGCTGGGTATTTCACTTATTTACACTTCACTTCGGCTGCTGATTCTGCTGCCGCTGCTCACTTGTTCGCGCCCGTTTTCAAAGTTTCACCCAGCTTTCCTTTACCATATATTTGTTGTTTTTGCTGTGGATTGTTTGGTTGCCACGTCCGCTTTTTCCGCTGCGAGCACCAAACGCTTTGAACTTCGACGAGGAACTGAGCACGCTGGAGCAGCTCGGAAAAGCCGAAAGCTTTCGGCCCAGAAACGAAATGGAAATTGGCACAGAGAGCCAGCGAGGAAAGGAGCACAAGCTCGTGGCGCTGTTGCTGCATTGTTTTCCTCCATTAAGTGGGCGAAGCCAGCGGGTGGGTGGCAGAAACACTTGTGGCTCAAAGCCAGCAGGCTTCCATGTTGCCGGCAATTGGGCAACATGGCCCAAATGTTGCGCCGGCCATTAATCGTGTTGCCATCGCGGGCGAAAGATGAGTGCACTTTCCCGCACACACACACAAAACTACCGGCACTTTTGGGTCAATTAATATCGACCGAGCCAGTGTAAACACTTTTTGGCCTTTGGCCATCTGCTTATGGCCAAAACTGGCGAACGATAAGATAAACAACTATTCGTGTTGCTACCCCATGTTGCCACAACTGCTGGATGGGTTTTTGTTTTGTCCGATTCCGTTTTCGGATTTAGATTCGGAGGCTCAAATGCTCGACTGCTCGCTTTTCTCGGATTTTCGTTTCCCGGGCAGAAACCGGAGGATTCGTAGGATGCGGCGAGCTTTTGGAGCCTGCGGCCCTAGTTCCACTTCCACTCCGTTTCTTGATGTGGCCAAAATATCACGACCCCCCTCCCCCGCTCCCCGGCAATTTATGCGAGCCTCTTTGGCGCCCAACGAGGTGACAATTCCATTTAAGAATTGCGGGCATAGCTTTGTTATTGCTCATGACCATTCTAGCCAGCCATTCCGGCTAACAATGGAAATAGTTATTGCTTCGTTGCCGCTATAGACTATTTAGAGCTGTGCGATAAGTTTGTACTTATCTGATAGTTATTTATAGTTATCCTTATTTATATTTAGAAAAGATTGTCGAACTGATTAAATATTACCTTTCACATAAGTTCAATGATGTTTCGAACCACTTTGTTTTTTTAATAAACTAGTTACAACAACTAGTGTTGTTAGAATAAATTAATTTTATTTTTTTAACCACAAAGAATTAAAAGAATTTTCCATTTAAAACCTTTCAAATACAGTTGATATAAAACTAAAAAGTGGCAAACAAAATATAAACTATAAAATTTTCTCTCCCTAATGAAATGTCGGTTTTTAAATTCAAATAAACGGCATAAACCCTTTTTCAAGAGCTAATAGTTTCTTTGGAAATGTGATAATCACAAAATAAGCCTTGATTAGAACATTTTATCAAACTTGTTACATTAACTTAGCCCCTTGGATTTATGGGTCGTTAACGGGTACAGTTTATTTAATGATACCCAAGACAAAGACAAACTCTAACTGTAATTAAATAGTTAAAGTAATGAATGGCCGTTTTCGAGAGTTTACATAGACATTAACATAAAGGTCTTTATTATCGGGTCTGCAAAGTAGATGCTGTGCAGGCTGAGGGCAATGAACTTTTGTATTTCGCAGGTTGGCAGGTTCGCAGGAGCAAGGAGCAAGGAGCACGGAGCTTTGGTGGCTCAGGTGTCGGGTGTTCCGTCTGCAGCAAATTAAGTGCGATTAGTCAGCCAACGGGTTGTCAGTGCCCGGGGCATTAGCATCCCGGGGTCCGCTCAAATGGCTGCTCTCTGCTCTACCCGGACAAAATCAATTTCTATAGTTAATAAGCCCACCGCCTGCTGTGGATCAAGCTGCGTGCTCTTTTCCTTGTTTTCCCTGTGTTGCCAGAAGGCGGGATGATGTGGGTGTCCTGGCAGAATTGTTTGTAATTGAATGGATGTGTTCGGTGGTCCTGCGGCGCATTGTGTTGCCTAATGCACTGGCTGCCCGCTGATGTTGCATAAATTAATTGATTTATCAAGTGCACGCCGGCTTCTTCTTAATTAGCATTTTCTGCTTCTGGTAGCTCACGTTGCGTATACGTAATTAATACATATTTGCCCCGTTAATTAGTGGGCATGTACACACGCACCCAAATGCCCACTGCTGTCACATTAGATAATGGGCCACACGTGGCCGGGCTCCTTTCAAGGATTTATGGCCAAAAGGGTCCTGGTCGAGAGCTGCTGGCGAAGGCACCTCCACCTGGTTAACGACCCATAAATCTAAACACTCTCGCCACGGCACATAAATTGCCCCAATTCAACGCAATAAAATAATATATGTCTAGATAATGCATTCGCAGAGGCAAAATATCAATTTTTCGCCATGTTCTAAAATTATGTTCAAGCTTGCGATTTTCAAACCCACATTGTGGGGCTCCCGCAAACATTTATTTTAGTTCAGCCACAGCACATTTTGGCCAAAGTGCAAACTGGTTAACTGACTGACGGCAACTGCTGTCAAACTTCCAACTAAATTCTATTTCTGCGGTTGCCAATTGAAATGTTTTTCGCATTGAATTGTTTGGAAAGTGCTAATGGGATTAAGCGGATCCTGAATGTGGATGGGGATGATAATGAGCTCATAGATCTGACTTTTGTGATTAAATGAAAATAACTGAGTATTGTTAAAGCTTATTTAATAGCATTAAACGAATAAAGCGTAATTAGCTTGTGAGTTATTGTTTTTGGTATAAAAAATAATTCATCTAAGCATTTGTGACAACATTTTAGTTCCTTTTTTACACATTAAAACTTTTAATTATTAATTCCACCATATGTGGTAAGTCAATAAATTAAAAAATAAATTAAGTAAACTGCAATGATGGGTCCAAAATCATGTGTTTTATGCATTGAGGGATTATTTATGTTATTGCTAAATAAATATGTAAAAATTGTTTGCGGCTATATTGTAATTACTGTGTGGCGCGACAAAATTATAACCATAATGAAAAATCAGAATTAAACCAAACCGTAAATTGAATTAAATTCAATAAATACTTTTGAGAAAAAGTGGTTAGAACGGTTTAAAATTGACCATTAACAATTTACCAATCTATAAAATCAGAGTGTGATTTAAAGTGGTTTAAATTGGTTATATTTGAATATGAATATGGCCAATTTACAAATTAAAGTTAAAATCGAACGTTTAGCTAAGCTCAAAACGCTAGTAGATTATTTATTTCCCTTGCAGCAAAAGGCAAACCATAGGCAAAAATAACCAATATCTAGCGCAACTGTTGATTTACGTTTTTTTGTATACACATCTGTATGGATGGTCATAAAACAGTGATACAGCATCTCTGCCTGTCACTTTGATGATGCATTGAATGGCCAAAAGGCTTAGAAAAAGTGATGCGAGGGGGTCTGAATACATGGCCAAAAACATGGGCTGTTTGCCGGCTACCACCTGTTTGGCTTACGGCGCTAATCCATCAATGGCAACAAGGCAGAAAGTGCCAACAGCAGCTTCGAGTGCTTCAGCACAAAGCAAACACGAACGCAAAAAATAAACCCAATAAAATTCCCAATGCCCTTGTTTAGAACAACAACAGGAACAAGAAGGAGCCATCGGCTCCATTAAAATACATATTCGAAAAGCCCTAAAAATCCATTCATTCAGGTGGGTCGTAAAAGCGCGAATGGCCGCAATCCACCACCCACCCACTCACCCATTCACCCACCCACCCACACGGCCAAGGGAAATGGCCCCCCATCATTCATCCATTGGGGATGTAGATTTTGCCGTACTCTGTAATATTCTGCAATCGAAGTTGCTTTTTCTTTTATTCTACTCCCATACCTTCCCCCCTTATGTGTTCCGTTTTATTTATGCTCGTGTTTTTACAGTTCAATAAAGTTCAATAAATTCAGCGACTTGCAAGTGGATTTCCCTGATAAACGCAGACGGATCAAACAAATTAAAGTCCTAAGCCTGAGAGGCATACCGTCGCATCCGAGAGATGCAAAAACAGATGCTAGCGACTAGCTTATCGGGATGCTGAGTCCTGGATCCGACAGTGTCAGCGGGCAGAAGGTCAAAGGAGCGTGTCGACTGGCATTGATGGACGAGGGGGTCGGGGATGGGAAACACATGCCAAGGTCATCCGAGCCGACATGTAATCGCTTTCCTGTCGTTCTATATTGTGGACGGTAGCTTTTCGAATTTGAACATCATAAAACGAGATTCATAAGCACAGTTGATGGGTTTTAAATGTCTTAAATCTGATATATGCAAAATGTGAATATGTTTTTCAACAATGTTATGCCTAGCTTTCAAAATTTAATATATAATTCATAACTAATCCTTTAATGCTGCAAAACTTATTTCATTGAATGGTATTTTTAAAATCTGCAAAGCTCTTTGGTATATGAAAAGTATAATAGAATAATATTTATTTAAAAATAGTTATTAATTATAAATATCCAATTTTATATTTTGCTTAGATTTGTGGCAATCTAAATTAAGGTATTTTCTTTAACATGTGACTTAGTAGTTTGTTGTTAATGGTTCTTATTTATTTTTTAGCGAATTTTCAATACTAATTTCGCAAGTCATCAATCAATTATTGTTGAGTGTGAATTTGATATGTCAAATTCCGTTTACATCAAAAGACACAATCTGAATTCCAACTATTTGGTTGACTCAACTCAACCAAAGCGGCATTCGATTTGCAGGGACAACTCAAAGGACCTCTCTTTCTCCTTATCCTCGGGCTGCATGTCATTGTCATTGTCGGCAATCGATTAAGGTTTTTTTTAGGGGCTGCCCTTCATTTGACTTGTCTGCTCGTTTCGTTTCATATCTTTATCTAAATAATGGGGTGTCACTTTTAATTTGAGCGTCGATTTATATGCCTAGTCACTGGACTAACCTCAGTCCCTGAATATCTGCTGCTTGAATTTTCCAAAAAAAAGAAGCAGAATGACAAAAGAGACAAAAGCTGCTGCAGAATCCAAGACATTTGGACATCTTCATTGTGCTTATCAGATTCGGTGGAGTACACACACTCTTGTGTATTAAACTTTCCAGCAAGGATACTGTGGATACTCCCACTCGTTCATTGTTTGTTTTAGAGGGACAATTAGCCGAGTAGTCCCCACAATTTAATTGTTATAAATGCCAAGGCTGAATGGGAATTAAGTAATATTTATGGAAGGCAGTGAAAGGATATCAGGACACCCGGAAACTCTTCCCACGCGTCGAAGGATCATTAATAACGGTGGATTTTGTACTCGAACAGCTGACTCTGTGGCACCGCGTGGGAGTTATTCTCTAGTTTGAGTCCCATGCGAGTCCTGGCTATCCTATTACCATTAATCTCCTATACACAGAGCAGCATCTGCTCTATGGTCCTGGTTGTGATTTCAATTAAGCACCCAGAACGGGGCGAAAAAACGAAGTTATGAAGATAAATGTCACTCGTCAAGTGGCAATCAATTAGTTAATGCTTTCAGGGCTCACGGGACATAGTTTCCCCGGCCTGCCCTAAGGAAACCCCGAAAAACTTCTGAGACTCTGCGCCCGAGTTCGTGTGTTTGTCACAGAAATTATTCAATTACCAAATTAAATTTAATGCCTTGTACTCGAAGGACGCAGCCAACTTGCTTTTGATCCCACTAAAAGCTTTAATAACTGTAAATTGCTTTCACAAATTTGTCTTCGAACGAGAGCAGCGAGAAAAGCTGGAAAAAGGGGGGCGTTTTGCAGGGCGGAATGGGTGGTGAAATGGGGAGGGGGGTGGTAAATAGGGGAAGGACCTGTCCGCATACCTGGGCAAACATTTTTCTCATTTCGGTGTCGCATCCCTCGCCCGTGACCAAATATTTAAAGGCATTCGACGTGAGCCGCACTCTGAGTTCGGAGTTCGAGTTCGATGGCAAAGGCAAAGGCCAAAACGAACCATTATCGACGTTTTTGTCCCCCTGAATTCCACATTAATGTCTCTATCTACCTGACGCCCAGCATCAGAAATCCAATTATATTCATTTTATGTACAAAAAGCTTCTGCAGCCGGTAAAGTGAATCCGTGAGCCAGGAACCCTCTGGCCTGAACCATTAACTAATGCCGAAATCCGCTTAAAAATTTAATTTTGTTCACCTTGTGAAAGGGCTGCCTGAAGGTAGGGTGAATCCGATTAGTTAGTCATCTGTTAGGTGCGTGAATTTAACTAAGTTGGTCCACAAAATACTTTTCAGTGAGATGTTAATTTGAGCGAAGCTTTAAAGGCATTATTCGCATGTTTCTATAATTGTTCAATAAGTAGATTAGTACACCATTAAATAATTAATATGAATTATCTCATCAAGGGTTTTTTTGGACTTTAATATACCCAAACTACACACAAAATTATCGATTGACTTAATATTATCGACGACGGTAAATCATTTGCAGCTAAATCATTAATAATTACAAGAGACACGGTTGCAAAACAATCTCCTATTTCAAATTACATTCCTGGAAATTAATTACAATTAATCAATTACATTACCATCCTTATCTAATTCCTATCTATTTACTCATTATATTGGATTGGAATATAGGCAACGGAATACGTCAAGGGTTAATTCATAAATTACTAAGCTTTTACTTGCTATTAAACTATATTAGTGATCAAGTTACTGTGTTTATATCTGGGCATTTAAAAAAAAATGTATTATTATTTTATTGGAAACTAAAAAGTCTTAAAAAAAGCCTAAGCTATAATTACAAATCCTACTTTCTATCTACCTTAAATATTCTATTTACATTGCAAAGAAGAGAACAAATTTTTACTTGGCATATTTTTAGGCATCAATAAAAAATCACGGGAATATATTATGTGGTTGGTTGGACAGAATGTTAACTTATCTTTTTAGTGGTTGGTTGGACTAAATTTTATATTATCTTAAGTAAAAGTAGTTTTTATTGATTTTAGATTTTTTTTATTAAGTGGCTTTATTATCTCTATAAATTTAGTTTATGATCGAACGAAAGCTTCGATATAGCATACGATCGGTATAATTTTGCTCTTTTAAAGAAATAAACAACTCGATGAGCTTTATAAAAGCTTCGATAACGCCAACAATCAACTTATTTGTCTCTCTTTAACTTTTTAGTTGCCTTTATACCTTTAGCTAAGCCGGTTGCGTTTTAGCGGGAGAAGAAAATTGATAAAAGTAATTTGCTTGTATAGTTTTTTTTTTCGTTTTTGTCACAAGTTACTAATTAATTTATGTATTTTAGCCACTTAAACAATGTCGGCCAAACCCATTTTCTACTACGCCCCCCGCAGTCCACCATGTCGTGCTGTTCTGCTGACCGCCGCCGCTTTGGGTGTGAAGTTGGATTTACGGTGAGTTGTTGCCGGTCTCTCTGAAAAACCGGTCTCTTAGGGACAACTCTCTTCTTTAACCCACCGCTTGACTTGAAGAACTGAATAGACCCGTTTTGGTACACACACATATGTAAACATATTTTATTGTTTGGATGTTTCGACAACAGTATTCGTAGCCACTTATTAATACCAGCAGATGGGAAACTATGTTCAAAAATCGTTAGACTTAACTATTAAATTGACCGTAAAAAAGTCGGCATTCAATAATAAATTATTAAGATTTTATAGGACTTTGAAGTTTTTTTTGACATGTTAAATATTTGTTTTGAAATTAATAAGTCGATGCACTTGACTCTAGCGTTCCTTCTTGTTTTAATCTCTTTCCAGTCTAGTCAACGTAAAAGCTGGTGAGCACAAGTCCCCGGAGTTCCTCAAGATTAATCCCCAACATACGATCCCCGTGCTCGATGATAATGGCACCATCGTGAGCGATTCGCACATTATCTGTACCTATTTGGCCGATAAGTATGCCCCGGAGGGTGATGACTCCTTGTACCCAAAGGATCCTGTTCAGCGTCGCCTGGTGGATGCCCGTCTGTACTACGACTGCGGTCATCTGTTCCCACGCATCCGATTCATCGTGGAACCGGTGATCTATTTCGGAGTTGGAGAAGTGCCCGCCGACCGAGTGGAGTATCTCCAGAAGGCCTACGACGGCCTGGAGAGCTGTCTGGCTGGAGGAGATTTCCTGGTGGGCAACCAGCTGACCATCGCGGATCTCAGCTGCATCGCCTCGGTTTCCACGGCGGAGGCCTTTGCGCCCATCAACGCGGACCAGTTCCCCCGTGTGGTGGAGTGGGTCAAGCGGGTGAAGGCTCTGCCCTACTACAAGGAGAACAACCAGGAGGGTCTGGACATGTTGGTGGGGTTGGTCAAGGGACTGCTGGCTGAGCGCCAACAGAAGTGAGCCCAACTACAGGGAGAACTTAATTTATCAAAATGTGTTCAGCAAACTACACAGCATTTTTTCAATATAATCGTTTTTTACCGCAAATGGTGTCTTATTCTTGACTTTTACTCAACAGTTTGAACTATGGGACTGATTTCCTTTCAAAAAGAATTTTGTTTTGACCCTCAATTAGCATAAACTATCTTTCAATTACAACAAACAGTTCTATTTCCGAAATGAATTGATTCCAAAAAGTGGAAATGTTAATCGGCATATTTATTTATCAGGCTTAAAAAGTAAATAATATTTTTGAGAAGATAGCCTTTTTAAATAAACTAAATATTTTGTTGACCCAAATTTAATTATGGCTAAATCTGTTTTTTTATTGAAAAATGATTACTTAGATGTGTTTTTACAAATTTTGTCCTAATTCTTTCATCATTTTTGGTTATTAAATTGAAAGAACATTTACTCACAATTTCTTTTTTTGGAAAATAAAGTAGAGGCATTAAATCTTACTTGATTTCAATAATAATATACATTTAACTATAGAATTGAAATAAACATTATTCAACTCTACGATTACGTTTTTAGTATTCTCAAACGAGAAGTATTTTTTTTCTGAGTAAATCCAAGTCGGACAATCAATCAATACTTGGTGCAATAAAAACATGAGTTTCATTAGACAGCAGCCGAGAACGATGAATCAAGGCCGAACAGCAAACAATAATAGGAGATGCGATTCTGTGGGCGAGGGGGGCTGGTGGTCAAACAGGAGGTTGACGTGGAGGTGGAGGTGGGGGTGAGACGGGAATAGGACCGGAGACAAGGACAGCGACAGCGACAGTTATGTGCAGCTGGTCGAAAAGTAATGGCAAAACTTTTTTATGGGGAAAAGCCGGCAGCAAAGGCAGCCAGTAACCTGAACTTGCTCATGGACTGTGTGTGAAATTCAAGCCAGAAAGTTTTCCTCGGACCGCTCGCCTCCCGGCCATTGTTGTTGTTTGTTTGGCTTGTTGGTATTTGGCTGTTCCCGTTATTGATTACAAGCTGTAAGTGATCGCATTTATAGTTGTTAAAGCTTCTTTGGCTTGTTGCGGCAAACTCTTGACTTTGGCCTTACCAACTTAAACGGAAATAAGTCGAAAGACCACTGCCATAAAGTACTATCTAAAGTTTATTTAAACTTGGTCAAGTTTTCTGAAGGGGAAGTAAATTAATCTGTTTATTTACAATATCCTTAGTTACCGTTTAGGGGTTATACGAGTATGTATTTTAAAGGAAAGGAAACTATTAGGTTTTGAATATAAATATTGCTAGAATCTAAACATTAAAGTTTAAATAATAAACAATTAACTTTATGAATAGAAATGTGACTACAAGTTGAACTCTCTATTATTCTGCATTAAAATTTGATTTAATTAATGGGTTTATGTTTTACAAACCTTTTTGATGGTCCAATTCCTTAAAATTTTTAAAATGTTTTAACGTCATAATAAGTTTTTAAGGTATTTTCAAGTACTAAATAAATTAGACGTGAGCTGTAACATTCCAAATTTTAATTATAATTACCCAATTAAGCATATGATTTCCACATAATGATTCGAAAAATTTGTACATATACTGACAATATAAAATTGTATTTCAAAGTAAATCCTTTCCTCGAAGAAAACAAACATCAAAGTGGTTTGAAATGGAAATACATTTTTATCAGTACTCCATAAATTATTCATTGAGGCTTTCACATAATTTTAAGTTTCTTTTTGTAGAACCAAGAGTATATGTTGCAAAATGAAGTTGTTTTTTTTTGACATTTTCACTTGATGCACTCGGAAATGGCTGACGACTTTGTGTTGCAAAACGTGATGTGACACTTCACTTTGCACTTATGGCCGCCAGTCAATGTCGATCAGAGGTGGTGACATGAAGGATACAGTATCCAGTATCCAGTATTAAGCAAGCAACAACCATCAGCCGCAGGGGGACACTGGGTTCCGATTAAAGTGCAACACGGCGGGACAAAAGTTTCGCCACGACGAAGGAGACAGGAGCAGCGGTCCGTGGAGCTGGATTTTGGCCACATTTTCATCATGCTTTTTTCACAGTTTTCAAATGCCATTAACTGTGCGGCATGGGATGGTTTCCGAGGGCTTTTACTTTTACGTTTTTTTCCTCGCCCCTTTTTGTCAGAGTGTGTGTTTTTAGGATTAAAATTTAATGCCGCAAAAGGAAAAGGGCAACCTAAGCGCGTGCCAGGAGCGTTAAGTAAACCGGAGCCAAACTGTAGCTACTCATGATTAATGATGCCTTTTTCGGTGGCTCGCCGCCAGGACCCTCGCCCATTTCCGATTCGTTTAAAGTTGAAACGTCGTTGGCCATCTGTTTGCTGTTTTCAGTCGGGGTCGCTCCATTGTTTGCTCTGCGGTTGCGGTTTGTTTAACAATGAAATTAACTTCCCACTAAGCCAAGCTCCTTTCGACAATTGCCAACAAAATTCAATATTTCCCTGGAATTTCACATTGGCCCATGAACCCGGGATAATCAAACTAATTGGAATACACATTTATTGTGTGCAAATCACAACCTTTCCCGCTCCCTTTGGACTGTCAATATACCAAACAAAGCTAAACAACGTTAACGATTTGGAAGTTCGATATATAATTATGACATTTGGGCATTGGTTTCCAATTACAGTCATCTATCTGTGGCGTCAGTGATGGTAAATGTTTTATATTTTAGTACCTAGTTAAGCCCACAGATATATATTTATTTATGTGTAAAGTAGAAGGAACTCAATTTGCTTAGAAAAGTTAACGAAAAGTTATGACAACAGAGAGAATTGTAAAAGGTTTTCAGTTTTTAAATTTTTCTGTTCTCAAAGTGTAGTATAGCTTTATTTTATAACTTTTTATATTTATATTTCTTAAAAGCATTGATATCTAAGGATTTTGATAAAAATTAGATTTTCTTTTTTTATCAGAAATTTGCAGCACAGGATACATTTCCGACTTTACAAAATATAGTAATTAATTTTAGACTAGGAACATCAGCCGAGAATTTTGATAATTGTAAATTGTAAATATTACCGAAATGCAAAAATCCAAAGTTTAAATAGGAACGATCGGAAAATAAAGAGATACAACGCATAGATCTGGATATAAAGTAACTCAATACGATTTCAAAATATATGTTTTTACTTTAAAATCGAACAACTAAATATAAAATGTTAAAATTCCGTTTTAAATTGAAGTAACATGTAGATATTTTTAAAGACGAAACTACCTTACTCTTTCCAATCCAATTGAAGGATAATAAAATTGAAACGAATATTATACAATTTTATAAATTGACACTGGTGGAATGAGTGAATAAGGCCTAGGTCTTTATCGGCTTAAAGTGCCGATAAATAAGTGTCTGTAGTCAGGTAAATGGGTACAACTACATGGGTAGCTCCCATCACCGCAGTAAGCGGAGTTGGCCACTTGCCTCCGACATGATTCTGCTCTTGAGTTTGGACAGAGAGGCGGGATGGGGGGGGGGGGCCCTCGTGGGGAATTCATGTCTCCACTCAATGGCCGGACAAGAAGCGTTGATGGGCGCACTCCGTGTTCCGAGACCGTGTTCGATATCCGGGCTGTCATTTTCAATTCGATGTGTAGTCCGACACTTGCACTCAACAATCGACAAGGACATGCGGGCTGAAGTCCCATAATACATAAAGTTGGAGATGCCCACTTAAATGGTGGGTGTATACCAACTAACTAATCACCGGCCAATGAGACTAAATCTGTTTTGAAAAACTAACCCAACTAACCTGAAACGAGCGAGTGCATTTGTGAGAGGCGATTATCCCATTCAACTGCCTGTCCGGCCGAGTGTCCTTTTCAGAAAGCCTGCTGCCTGGCTGGCTCCTGATAAACGGCAGCACAATCTTGTGGGCTTTTGTGCCGAGGCCTGCCATTCAAATGAGGTCAGGTCGCTGCGAGAGCATCCTGCGAGCGGCAGGACTCGAATCCCCGGTCCTCGATTCGATGCATGTTGATTAAGTGCTCGCAATTCGAATGCCGTCTGCTGACAGCAGCAACATTTGCATTTGCATAATTGGATATGTATGAACGCAGCAAAGTTGATCCGTAAATGCAGATTCCCAGCAGCCGAGTCCGAATGCCGAGCAAACTTTCTCATGGCCGTTGACATGTCACTGTGTTTCCATTTAATCAATATCGGATGGAGCACAGGGTTGGAAAGCATTATATATAGATATGTGAAGTGCAGGCCGTGAGTGTAAGAGGCTGGGGTAATTGCAAAATTAAATAAGTTTAAAAAAGCCGGATTCAAATCAAACATTTACATTTAAAATGGCAGTTGCATGCATGTCAAAACATCTGAAAACTATTTAAACTGCAATAGAAAATAAAATGTATCTTAAAATACCAAAGTTCACTGATATACATTGTTTTTTAGAAACACAAAGTTTTTTTATATTAGAATTATTTATATATTTTTATTAAAGATAGAGAAGTTTACAAAACTAGACTAACTTAGTTGGTAATTAGAATTATATTTGTTATAATACGTCTCAAAAGCTGTATTAAATAAAAACTTATCTATCACAGAACACAAAATTGAGTACAACATTTGATTACTTTTTAAAGAAATTAATGTATTATTTAGTATTTTAGAATTTGTAAACTTATTAGGTGTTTTACCTAGTAAATTTCTGTAATTTATCTACATTTTCAGATTTGTGGTTTTGGGACGCTACATTTTCGATAAGCACTGTATGGATGACTCTTTCCCTATAAATGTTGACTAATTAATTTGGTTAATGTGTTTAAAGTGTACTTTTTCCGGACAGACGGCTGCAAGTGTAATTAGCTTTGAATAATGGAGCTGGGGCAGGTGAGGATGTGTCGGATTCAGTTGTCGGCTTTCGTTCCCCATTCATTACCCATTTTCATGGCTGCCAGCGATATTTGAACTTCGCTTGCGACTTAAATAACCAAAAAAAAAAGAAAGAATGAATTCTGGCCTAGCAGCAATTATAGACAATAAATTTGTTGACACTAAGTGCTCGACAAACTTTTCCAATTAGGGGCAACAACAGGCGAATTATTGCCCAATGGCAGGGGCGTGGCTCTTTGGTGTGGGAGACTTTGTGGGCTCTAGGCTGACTTGCAAATGAATTCATTCAGCCATATGACTGGAGCCAAGTCCTGGCCTGATTACAG
The DNA here is from genome assembly GCA_018153305.1 of Drosophila kurseongensis. Classification (NCBI taxonomy): domain Eukaryota; kingdom Metazoa; phylum Arthropoda; class Insecta; order Diptera; family Drosophilidae; genus Drosophila; species Drosophila kurseongensis. Next base: position 16,926,132 of record JAECXX010000004.1, on the reverse strand, counting down.
GCCCCCGGCAGCCTAAGCTCCTTGCTTTCACGCCGTTTTCACGCATCCGCCTCATTGCGCTCCGCCTGGCACTTTGGTTGCCATTGCCATTGCCACTGCCACCGAGGATTGCCCCACGGCCGCTGCCACTGCCACTTGGCCACCTCGCAGCCTCGTCGCCTCCACGGGCAATCTCCTTAAACCAATTAACTTTCATTTGCCGCCACAACACGACCACAAAATTTAGCCTGCCAGCTTCATTTACGGTTTGATTCATTGGTTTATCTTTGGGGCAGGAGAAAGCAGTGCCACCTGATTCAGAAATGGGAAAAAAATTCAGGCATTGCATCTGGATTCGGGGTTGCAGACATGACTGCACCACACTGGAATAATACATCATACCCTCTCTTTATAGGTTCTAAGTTTGTCTTTTTTATTGATTTTATTTTTAACATTCAAAAGTATTTATTTCTATTTCATAAATGAGATTTTTCTGACTTTGATTATACACTCATAGCAAAATTAACCCTAAATTTTAGAAATTCGCCATAAAACTTTATTTTTTCTAAATCCAAGAAAAGATTTCTATTTTCAAGGAATTTTTTTCTTAAAACAAGAAAACTTTTCTTAAATCTAGAAAGTGTTTCTCAAATGTAGAAATTGTCGCCATAAACTGAGCTTACCCTAAATCCAAGAAAGAATTTCTATATTTTAGTAAAAATGGTACTTGTTTTTAGAAATTTTTTCTTCAAATTAGAAATTCTGCCCTAAAAAATTATTTACCCTAAAAAATAGAAAAATTTTCTCAAATTAACCTTAAAAATTCGATAACCCTAAAAAATAGAAACGCTTTCTTAAATATAGAAATCTTTTCTTAAATATAGAAATATTTTCTAAAATATAGAAATATTTTCTAAAATATAGAAATATTTTCTAAAATATAGAAATATTTTCTATAACATAGGAAATATTTTCTAAAATGACCATAAAGTTGTTCTAACCCTGTCCGAGTAGCCTAGGGGTTAGAACGTCTGACCAGAAATCTAAGCACCGCAAGTTCAATTTCAGCTGCCAACATCTTTCTTTTTTCTTTTTTTTTACTTGTGTTATAAACACAGATGAGAAGTAATGCTTAGAACGACTAAAGGTTTAACCCTTTATTGAAAAGTAATTAAAATATTTTTTTTATATGAAATATCATCTTAGAACATTTATTTTAAATATTTCGACTTTCACAGTTGCGACTTAACGAGTTCTAAAAAACTTTTTTAAACTAACATTCTTCGCAAACGCCCCATCATATAGTCTTTGGTTTGACATGCGTTCTTCGCGCGTGACCGTGGCTTCATTCAATGTCTTTGAACTCACGCGCGAGAGACCTGGGTTCGAATCCCACCGACGGGCGAATAAAATTAAAAGTTTTTTCGGATAAGATACTTATCGGAGTATACTTGTAAGAACTGAAATAAATCATAATTGTACACAATTTCTCTCTCTCTTTTCCCCACAGAATTACAGTTGAAATCGATATTGGAAATTAATTAGTGCAATACTAATACAAACTTTGTGACTTTGCTGAATGAAAATCATTTACATACATATGTATACACATATATAAGTATACATAAGTCCATAAATCCTGAATGAAAAATTACATCATGATGAATGTAGGCACATTTTTTCTAATTTTTAGAAAAAATACCCTAAAATTTATGGTTAGATGCCCTACTTTTAAGAAATATTTTTCTATTTTTTAGAAAAGTTTTCTTGTTTTTAGGGCCCTTTGCCTTAGATTTTAGAAAGGAACGCCCTTAATTTTAGAAAAATTTACCCTAAAATTTAAGGTGCGATGCCTTTGAAGACAAAAATAAGGCGAATTTCTTGTTTTTAGGGTTAATTTTGGTATGAGTGTAATTCAATAATTTAAAAATAAGTTTAAAAACTTTATTATTCAACAAAGTACATGCATAAACAATCTAAGCATAAAATTCCTAATAAAATACATTAAAATTACAAAGAGTATTATGCAAAAGATTTGCTTGTTTCAGTGAAAACTTTTTAGAATCAGGGGTAATTTATGTAGGACCATTTTCTCTGAGTGATTCCATGTTTTTGTTTGTTCAACACCAGGAGCCAGCTGCCAACTGCCAACTGGCAGATGCAACCAGCTTGCATCCCAAATTTTTCCAACCCTTCATCCCAAACGGGCAGACACACACAAAAGCTTTTGTAATTGCCTGACTCATCTCATGGCCCACATGACGTATACGTGTTTTGCATACGTGATTCGACCCCCCTGCCATTGGCATCCCTATAACTCTCTGTCTCTTTGGCAATTTTTGGGGCAGCTCTTATAATTGGTTTCGACTCTCCCGCACACGAATTCAACCTGTGTGTGCCAGGAGCGTGGGTATATAAAAGGGGGGCCAACCGGCTTTAATTATGAGCATTATGGCCATTGAAAAGAGCTCTGCCTGAATGCCATCCCAAGCAACAACTATGCTGAAGTTTTGGGACCGAAAGCTGAAGGCGCTTCTTAATAACTTGGCAACAAAGCATTTTGACGCCCCAAAGAATGGGAACAAAACGGGAATTAATTATCTTTTGACTTTGACTTAATTTTAAAAAAGTTTATTAGACGATTTTCGAGGGGAATAAACGTGAGTCTAGTAAATTCTCACGTCGCAATAGAGTGACGTTTGAGCCATCTGTCTGAATTGGGGTGTGTATTTCAAATTAAAACCTAAGAGATGGAATTACACAAAAAATAAAATATGATGTGTTGTCTAACTAAAAGAGTTTATTACCTGCATTAAATGGGTACTAATTATAGATATAAAATAGGAAAGCTTTAAATAATGGGTGTTAATAAAAATTTATTGAGTTTAGATATGAGGATTATAAAATATATAAGTATAGATATAAGTATGGGTATGCAATGGCCCAATAATGTTGAGATCAAAAACTTTAATTTTTTTTAGGAAAGAACCTTTTAAATTTCGAGTAAAAATTGATTTTTTTCTGTGGAGCAACTTAAAATGGGAAAGGTTTTCCAACGAATTCGTGTTATACTTTGTCTAATCCTCGTTAGCATTAATTTGGCCAGTCCAGGTGTGCTAAAGGTAGTCGGGGATTTAATTTTCAGCTTTGTTGGTATTTGAGGCATGTACAAGGGCTTTCACACACTCACACACGCACACACATATGAATATTCATTCAGCTCGTATTACGAAAGCCCATTGTTAGACGCACTCGTTGTTATTGTTGTCCTCGGCAGGTGTGTGCGTGTGTGTGCGTGAGTGTGTAAAGTTATTAAAACCATTCAAAACGTTTGCTTTGGATCCAGATCCCCAACATTCCCATTGATATCGCAGGAGCAGTCATGTGTGTGGGCGTGTAATTTGCATAACTACATGCCAGACCAATCCGGATCCAGTCAGGATATGAATAGGTTTTCCTCCTACCCCTCGTCCTGCCCCTCAGCCACTCCCAAATCCATCGATAGACCCAACAAGGGTACAAATACCTACAAAATGCCCCACAAAATTACATAACCGTTCCAAATTAGCACACAATGGCAGGTGTAAAGAGACAGGAGTCAATTCATTGTGACGAGTGTTGTTATGGCTTCGAGGTCCTGTTGCACATTGGAATCGGATAATCGCTGGGATGACTGCTATCCTGGGTATTCATTTAAGCATTTACTTATTCGAAGTGTTGCTTACAAATTACAAGATTAGTTACTAATATTCGTAAGGGGATATTTGAGGGCACTGCTGTTAAACTGTCTGTCCTAAATATATACAATTAACGACATATAGTTAAATTGAAAGGGTTTTTTATACTAAATTAAATAAGATACAGAGATACCGATTAAGTTAATGGCAATTGCTGCTTAAATTAAAAATCATTTAAATCTGTGATCTTTAAGCTACCAAGAAACGTGAGCAAATCGCTAATCCTTTTTCGGGCTTAAGGCTATTGTTTCTATAGATACAAAGAAAATAAGACTAAACTTCGTTAAGATTTTGATATTATCATACAATTTTATATGAAAAATTAAGCCCACTTTCAATTTTGTTAAGTTTGATTGCCTCTTAATCTATGTTAACATTTGTTTCTATAGATACAAAAAAAATAAAACTAAACTTCGTTAAGATTTTGATATAAACACACAATTTTATATGAAAAATCAAGCCCACATTCAATTTCGTAATATTTGATTGTCTAATAATCTATGCTAACATTTGTGAAAATCCTGAAAAAATTGTTAGCAGTTCACAAAAAACAGCCTTTGTCATAAAATGCAAGAAGTACAGTGTAGTTAGCAATATCAGGCCCATTTAAAGGTAAAACGTGGCAAATGAAAGTCAGCGGGACCTCCATAAAATTGCATGTTTATGGCAGGCGAAGTAAAGTTTTCCCTGGCCATTAAAGAGATGGGTTTATTTAGTTCCACATGCAATTCCTGGCCAAAGACAATGTCCTGCAAAATGTGTCAGGGGCAATAGCCAGTTGGCCAGTCAACCAGAGTCCGGCCACTGGCCAACCTCACCTGCAACCTGTTGCCAAGGGTCAGGAGCAGGTGCACCTGTCACAACCAAGGCACTCAGTGGGTGGTCAGGTGGTGGGTGGATTCAGTGGGTGGGCGGTGCTGAAAGAATGCCGTTACGCCTGCTGCGGGAAATGAGGAATTGGGCTTGCGGTCTTCCAGTCAAATGCACCCCGAAATGGTTTTTATTCGATGCCAACCGAATGTTGTGGGGCTGCCCACAAAAGGAATGGATATTCATTAATACACTTCGCTTGGCTAACAAAACTAATTTCGCTTTGGCTTTGAGTGCCTTTTCGTGGCTTTGCGGTCCCTTTCTCGCTTCCCTTTTGTGAATATCAAATATGAATTCAAGATTTTTGCTTTTAGAGAGAAATATGTGAGGGTTTTTCAGAGACCTTCAAGTGAGGTGTTCAAAAGTAAGATCAATGCTTTATTTCAAATGGAAATAGTTTGGTTTTTTGAACCCAAGACTAACACAGAAATGTTTACTTCATTTTTGTTATTTAGTACGAAAGTTATTTTTATTGTTAGAGAACTGAACTGAAAGTTTTTAAAGGTATGTCACTTTGAATTCGGCTTAAATTTGTTAAAGTTAGAAGTCCAATTAAGGGTAAGCTTTTTATAAGTGATCGAAAATTTAAAAATAACTGACATGAAAATGGGTTAAAAAAATAATCAACGATAAAAATACATATTTGAATGCAGACAATAGGATCGGAAATGTGCTCTAATACTCTCTGCAAGGGTATGAGAAACATTTAATTTAACCAGTGATATTTATGAATAAGAATAAGTACAACTTACCCAGACAGTACTTATCATAAAATAATGAATACTTTTTTTCTGTATAAACGTGGTTTCCGAAAAAGAAGTCAAATTTGGAGCCACCATTCCTCATGTCACAAATGTCTTGTTTTCACAGCATAAAAAGGACATTTGTAATTTGTTAGCCGGGATTAGAGGTCTGCTCTTGGTCCTTTGGTGGCTGCGCAGATTCACTGGCCTGCATGTTACACTCTCGGGTAAAATGTACTTGCATAATTCATGCGAAAGCAGCGACGGGGCTGGAAAAACAACCCGCACCAGATGGGTAGGGGAGCACTTTATTTGGCAGTCGGTGGCACGTAAAATGCTTTATCCCCGATTCATTGTCACCGAAAAGATGCTTTATCGCTGCCAGACTACAAATTCGCAGCGCAGCTAAAAATATTAACGCTTGAATCTCGTCCTAGACAGGTATGATATCTGGCAGGTGGATTTGTGGGTGGTTTGATGGTGGTGGTGCGTAATGGAGAGGGCGTCCTTATACCAAGGACATGGCTGCGGGGCAGCATAAGGAGCAGGAGCAGTGCCCGTATTTATCTTCCGGGCGAGGGAAAACTTTGTCTTTAGTCATTCAATCCAGCAAGCCACACCGACGTTTTTTTTTTCTGGGGGGATTATGGATAATCACCTTGGCGAGGGGAGGAAAATGGAGATGCCCGAAAAGAAGACGCATTTGTTTTTATCGCACTTTTTACTTTGTGCGTGCACTGAGGAAAAATCATAATCACACATAATCTGGGGTGTTAAGTAAATTTCTTGTGGCTCATCATATAAAAATCGGTAGGAACTGCTTTGAAAAATATGATTCTGAATTTATAAGATTATGTGAGACCAATTTTGGTGATGTTTTTTTTTCCGTGTATGTGATTTTCATTCACTTTTTGTTAGCCCTGTTTATTTTAGCATAATTTTCTAAGCGCGGCGCCTCAGTTTTAGTACATTTTCATTTACCTTCTGCCGTCGCCGTGCAAATTTGTTTACCTTCGTGCGTGCGCAAGTTTTTTTAGATTATGCAAAAGTTGAATTTTCCATTGCATACGCTCAGGCGTATTATTCGCGTTGCGTGTCAATGTGAAACGAAAACATTCTACGGAAAATTCAATGAGTGTGGGACAGCCACCACAGAATCAGAAACAACAACATTGGCGCTCATATTAAATTGTATTATTTTATTTGGGCTGGAGCCTCATTTTCTGGCTGCCCACGGGCCGCCGAGAATGTTTACTTTAGTGTATTTTCTGTAAACTTGCCGGCGGTTGTTTTTGGGCTGTTGTTCTTGTCAGCGTGCCAGGCAAATGAGTTTACGAGCAGGCCAAGGAAAAAAGGGAAAGCGAACAAGGAAAGGAAAACTAACTTTGTGCACATCTTACTTAGTTACAGGCCTGCCTTGTTTTCTGTTTTCCCTCGTGTTCGACCCTCTTATGCTGCGTTTAGCTGTCTTTTCCTTTTGGACACTTGAAAAGGATACTCTTCATAGGGTCAGTAGGTCTAAAACTCCAGCATAAATATGGTTTTAAATATACTCCAACTTGTTCTACTCAAAGGTTCCCTTTGTCGAGTTTTAAGTTACTTGAAAAACATTTTGTGCAGGCTAACATCAAAGAATATTGGCTGCGTAGACCAAAATTTATATATGTGAAATAAATAGAAGAATTAAATTATCACATTTTCAAAACAATTTTAAAGCAATGGAAAAAGTTGTATTTATTTCTTTAACTATTTGGGAAGGGTCATTTAAGATTCGGTGATAAACGAAAGCCCACCAGCTCTTTTGTTCACATCCTATCTTTAATGTTTTCGTGTTAGCTGGCTGGGCCTGGGAAAGCAAATTTCAAACATAATGAGGGTCAAACAATATTTGTGATTTGGTTTTTTCAGGGCAAAAGGAAGGGCTCTGTTGTTCGCGAGGCTGCCATTGTTTTCTTTTTTCTTCTGGCCACGAAACAACATTACGAGTTTGTGTACAGGGGGAACATATTTAACCTTTTTGGAGTCAGGGACAAGTCCTTAACATTTTTGTCAGGTTCACTCAGATTTTTGTAACCTTTTCATTTTGAAAGTTATTTGGCTATAGATTAATTTTTCTTTTAAAGAACAGACCACTTTGACACTAAAATGCCCGGTGTATTAAACATGTACATAAAAACTGTTTATTGAAGTGAAAAATTATTAATTTGTACCTGTTAGTATTTATGTAAAGAAATTATTAAAGTAGGTATGATTTATAGCTAAAATATGTTTAATTTGTTGTTTAACTATTGGTTCTTATGTCTTCATATTTGTGTTTTGAATTATAATTTGTAAAAGTATTCTAAAACTGATTAAACTTTATCTAAACATGTTTATATAATTTTATTATAATTTTATATGAGAACTAACAAAAATATGATTAAAATGATTTCGTTTAATTTCAAACAACGCGCTTTTTGGTGTTCTACTTATCGATGTTTTTTTTTCCATATACCGATATATTTCTGAGCTCTGGTCACACCTAAGAAAGCGCCGTCTACCGGGCAGTAGCAGTTGTGCGCCCCAAAGGCTGCAATATAATTCTAATATTTTTTGGCGGTTCTTTTAAATGTAAAATTTCTGCAACGAATTAAATTAAATACCATTTAATTCAACAATTGTTTTCATGATTGAAGCCTAATGTTAAATTTTTAAATTATTTGTTAAGACTTAAATCTTGATTTTTCAATTTTTGAATGCCACTTTTTGCATTTCTTCGCCCTGCTGCTTTCGCTGCTCTCTCACTGTCTCTCTCCCACCCTCGGCCAACCACCACCAACAGGCGATAGCGGCGGCATTCGAACTTTCAACCCCCGAAAAGCCACGTGCTCCTGTAGCTTTTGGCCTCCTTTTCGCGTACGGCAATCAATGAAAGTGAAGCTTTGCCCAATTTAAACCCGCTGCCAGCCCAAAAATTTCCATGCAGAGTGTCCTGCGTCAGTGGTTGCGTGTGTGTGTGTGTAGGGTTGTGCCTGCATTGGTAGTGGTTTATTCACCACCCAAGTAAAACCCACCACGCCAATTCGCGAGCTTCACGCGGCGCCAAGCGATTTGGATTCAGTTTACAACGGAAAGCACAAATCAACGGTCGTGAAAATCGAGCAAAGCTCCGTGTGAAAAACGCAGAAATTCGTCGAACGAAATTGATATCGAGCGTTTAGCAGTATTAAAGCCGAGATCAAGGAAAATCAAAGAATTTTCCAAATCGCGCGAGTGTGTGTGTGAAAAGTCCGCCTAAAAGCAGCCTGGAATTTCGAGTCCCACAGCCAAGTTAAATTTTGGTACGGAACAAAAAAAGCAAGGCGAAACTTTCTGCTTGACGTGTCCTGCCCACTAACACACACACACACACATACACAAAGGACTTCCTCCCTATCCTTTTCTCTCTCGCTATCTCTCTCTCAGTCTCTCTGGCTCTCTCTATCCCCGGAGCTCTTCTTCTTTTCCCTATCATAAAAACTCGAGGTTGGGGATGCACGTGGATTTCCGTGAAAACAGTGAACTTAGCTTTATGTTAATTTCATTTGTTTCGTGCCCTTAGCTCAATGGAAATCAGCATTTTTGTGCATTCAAAGCGAATTCGCATTCCAAAAACCAACAAAACGTTACAAGTCTGCGAAACATTTAACTTTGCACGTTGACATAAAACTACTAGATAGAGTACATTTTTAGAGCATGGGAAAACCCAATCAGATTTTGGCAGGGAAAACCATCCAATAATTAATCACTTGACTGAGCGATCAGCGTAAACAAACATTTTTAATTTGGTTTTCTAAGAAATTTCATTTGAGTAGATTTGCTATTGTTCCTCTTGTTTATGTTATCCAACCTAATGGAACAAACCTAAATACAAATATTTCATAAGCAAAAGTTTTAAATATGGATTTAAGGGAATTATTAAAGAATATTTTATTGAAGCATCTTAATTCTTAAATATAAATTTCGTAGTATAACTTTTTAATACCCCCTAAAAATCAGCCCTTTAATATCATTTGATAGGTTTTTTTTAGGCATCGTAATGCAAAGAAGGTAATCCTTATCTTTGCAATAAAATCTCATAAAAACAATACAAGGGCCCATAAATACCCATACAAAAATATAAAGCATAAAAGGAACATTTTCGTCTGGAGGTTTTAATAAATTGCATTGGGGCTGGCAATGGCATTGGCCGAGGGGATGTTTTGGGCCACAAAAGCTCAACCCTCCCCATCGACCTCAACAGGCCAACAGTTGATGCTGTGCCAAAAAATGGGAAGCACAAGAAATTGAACTTTGTGCCTGTCTGATTGCATTTTGTTTCCTCCCTTCTCCCTCTCTTTCTCTCCCCCTAAAGCCATCTCTCTCTAGAGTGAGAGCGAAAGTTGGATATTTACAATGTATATGGTACTATATAAGGTACTGGTACACTGGCATTTTGGCAATCCTCTCGGCCAGACAAGTGCACTAGTCCGCCTGAATCTCGCCAAGCGGACATTGTTTGATGAAAAATTAATTTTGGATTCGGGTTGGGAGTGGGACACTTGCCACTTATTGATCGATTACTTTGGGGAAAAGGTTAAGTCGCATAAACACAAATGGTAGAAAGGGTCGATTTTTGTTTTCCGTTGTTAGTATATGTATATTATTTGATACCTCACTTCCTATAATAGAAAGTTCCTTTTTCATATTTTTTATTTATTTATTTCTTTATTTAAAATACAAAATTATATTTTTTAACTAAATAATAATTCCAACTACGGTTCTAAGTTGTTTAAAACCACATTTTAACGATTGCCAAAACCACTTTAACAATGTTTTTTATCTTGAACTAAAGATTTTATTTTCCAGTGTAGTGTTTAACATCAGGTTATATGTTTACCCTCTGTAAACAATTAAACCTATATTTTATAAGTTCTTTGAATTGTATATGTTATTATTATGTCTAAGAAATGGACCATAAAGGGGGAGACAAAATAAATAACAAATTCGATGTGTAAATAAAATTAAAAAATAAACAATAAACAGAAGATAGCATAGCAGTTCAGATATTTACAACTGAATTTTGTTTCCTCGAACTTTTCGTGTTTATAATTTTCATTCATAATTCATAGAATTTAGTTTTTTATATGTATGTCAATAGTTAAGGAAGACGTAAATAAGAGAAATGTATGTACATTTATTTATATTTTCATATAACTCATAGAAATCAAAAACTGGACTTAAAATGCTATAAAAATTGCTAGAAGCTTTCCTTCGCTCCGTAAGCTGCGTTTATTTACATAATATTATTGCAAAGCAAACCTTCCCTCCTCTGAGCAGAAGTTGGCCAATAATTGGAGAAAGTAATCCGACACCAATGAGGGGGGAATCCCATTGTCAGTTTAAAGTGCCCCCAATCAGTGCCATCCTGAAACAGACTGGCGCCAATTTCCAGGAAATACACAGTGGCGACTACCCCCAAACTTGAATGCATCGAAGGCTGGGCATCAAGGTCAGACGGAAACGGAAGTGGGGGTGCTTTTTGGCTGGATTTTTGGGGGCCAAATGTCCTCGCAGATTTTCGGCGCAATTCCCGCGTTGGCGGCAAACGAGGGCCAAATCAATTACTAAGAGCAAAGGGCGAAAATTGCATATTGGCAGCCGACAAACAGCTTGCGCAATACCTCTCTGTTTATATTTTGAGTGGATCCAAAAATAAACCACAAATATGGTACTATTAGTTGGCATTCAAAAATTCAAGAGCTATATATTTCTGAACGATTCGCAGTGTATTTATTATGGCATAGCGTAAACAAAAAGCCAATAAAATGTGCAAAATCGATTGCGTAAACAGAATGTATTTCATTGGCAATCAAATTGCATGATTTATGCAGAATAGGAAAAGACAGCTGGCCCTCCCCCTGATTTCCACCTTACCCGCAAAGCCGTTCTTATCGATTTAGCCTGCAACACGCCATGTCAGCAGATTCCCTTACTTGCTTTATTTTTACTTCACTAGTGTAGTATGTGCCTGCCCCTCTTTTTCGATCTATTTCGAGGGCACTTTAACTGGGCACAAGCTTTAAATTTCTATTCCCATAGTACGCGAGTTGAAAGGGGATGAACTTGCTTGGTTTTTTTTTTTAGGAATAACATTTTTGCCACGACGCAATTGGGTTTGTCCTTTTTGCTTGCTCAGGACCCAAGCTTTTCTACCTGTGTGTGAGTTTGGGGTTGATCTGTTTTTTGCCCGGTATATTTCCATTCATTTAAATTCCGACCAGATGGGTATTCTTCGCTAATTCCCCGGGTTATATAAGCAGGAGAAGCAATTCTTCAATTAGGTCCTGTCACAGCCAATCAGTCGCAATCTTGACCCCTCGTTGAGTAATTTCCTACGGCAATGATTTAAGCATTGTGTTCAGACCACTTTCGTGGGGCCAAGTGTGCCAACCCCTTCCAATGACAGGGCCACGGTCATATCCTGGCCAGAGCTTTATTTAGAAACGCCGGTGATTGAAGGCGAACGAACAGCCATCCACATCCACATGCCCCCCATTAAACTGCGACGCAGAAACAGCAACAGCACAACAATCACAGGACTTTAATATTTTCACACACTGGTTTACGTAACAGCAATCGTATTGTGTAATCAGTGGATGAGTTTTCCCGAGACGGATGGCAGAGCCACAACTCAGCGGGTGGAAATGTGGAAAAGTGCATACTGCCTGTCCTGTGATTATTGCTCGCTTCCATGCCATTTAATCAGAGACATTGCAGCTGGGTGGTATAGTTTTTGCTTTCTGCATCTATGAGATACATTTTGTGGCTGGATAAATATTTACAACAATGGGTGGTTGGGTGTAACGATTCGGGAAACGCAATTGGAAAATGAGGCAGCCATCAAAAGACGTCATAGCGCATTACGTATACGCAAAATATAGAAGAATAGACCAAGAACGTATGAAGTGTGTTTGTGAAGGTGTGCTCGTCCCCCGTGAGACCCACCCCCCACAAGTCCATCAATGAAGCGGCAGGACGCCAAAAGCTCTGAAGAGCTTTTCCTTCTCTCTTTAAGTGGTGAATTGCTGCTTCTTGCCTCACAGCTGCTGCTCCAATCAACACACCCAAGGCTCTCTCACTCTCCCTCTCTCTCTTTAGGGGATGGGGGTGGAGGTTCTCTAGCCCTAATTTACTACGTCAGCAACAGAGGACGAGCCTCCAAGTAAATAGCCACCACATAGAACGACCAATGGGTAACAGAACCCCCTTTTTAGTTCGGGCCCAGTTTGCTCTTTTTTTCTTTTGGTTGCTCTTTCAATTTAAAACGACCTTCTGAGGTAGTCAACAAAATTTTTGGCTCTCCTCTACACCGAGCAACAAGGTTCAGGAAGTCACGTTTCGAGTGGGTGGTTGGGCGATTCAGTGACTCGTTAATAGTCCTTGGAGCTTCTGGGTTGTTTACTGCTTAAACTAAGGATCTAATTAACCTCTGACCCCCCACATACGTGACTGAATAGGTACACAGAAAGAATTAATGATACTAAATATGTTACTTATAAAATGCATTATCAGGTTACAAAAATTGTTCAGATAACATTTTTTTTTTCAGGTTCAAGAATCTTAATTTAAAGGCATTCACAAAATTTGATACATCTTTTTTACCAATGAAAATCAACTTATCTAAATATACATTAATTTTTGACCACTTGATGTCCACTAGAAACATATATATACTTTTAGGTGTTTTATTTTTAGAAAACTTTTAAAGAATCCTTAAGGATCATGCAAAAAACTAATGAACATACGTTGTATATAAATATCCATGGCACTACACGAAATTTGCATAGTAATAAAATTACGAAAGTTGACAGGGGGAAATAGGGAAAAGCGTGGGCGAAAAGTTTCCATTAACCAGCGGAGAACCCGCCTAATGGCAAACAATTAGGACGTAAATTGAGTTAGCAGCCACTACAAGCGGTCTCAAGGACGAACCGCCACACAAATGGGCAAACAAGACCACACATTCACATACAGGGATACAATTCGAGGAGTATCGATCAAACAGTGGGTCTGGGGCAAATCCTACTGGCGCTGCCATTTCCTAACCGGTTGCTCCACTTTTCCGCAGACGGTAACCACGGACACTTCGCCAGGGCAATCCGCACGTTGATGGCTGCCACCAAAATCATCGATGCGCCGCGCAACGGCCACGAGATGGCCCCATTGAACACAAGGGCCCGGGGGGACGGCACCCACGGGGTGACCATCGTCCTCACCGCCCCGCAGCGCAACTCCGTGCAGTCGGTGGACATTCCCGGAAATGAACCCGAACGAGCCGCCTGGAGCGGCAAGATGCAGTTCTTCCTCAGCATCATCGGCTACTCGGTGGGCCTGGGAAACATCTGGCGGTTTCCCTACCTGTGCCAACAGAATGGAGGCGGTGAGTACAATACCTTTATGGAAATAATATCATTTTTTACAATAAGATAACAATATCAGATCTTAAGGATTATAAGCTTTAACTAATCAACCTGGTTTTAGTTCTTATTTTCACACAATATAATATGAATTAATTTGATTTTAGAAGAGTTTTTTAAGTCTAATATAAATTAAAATGATTCGAGTTAACTTCCAATCAATAATACACACACTTACACAAGAATCTATTTTAAATAGTTTACATCTAACAGACACTGTTGATATTCAATGAAATTAGAACAATATGTTGATTGTGAATACTATCATTATTTACAATATCATAACAATATCAGATCTTAAGGATTATTACCTTTTACTCATCAACCAGGTTTTAGTTCTTAGTTTCACACAAAATAATATAAATTAATATAATTTAAAAAGAGTTTTTTAGGTCTAATATAAATTAAAATTATTTGAGTAAACTTCCAATAAATATATATATATTCATATGCATCATATTATTATTATATAATTAATTATAGATATTATTCATTTGTTATAATGCTAATAATTTTGTAAATTGTGTCTGCCCTCTGTGAGTTTGGAATGGAATTTTACGCTAAGCCTCGGATTACCGGGGCAAAAAGCGCCAACTGGGCCAGTATTTTTCAATCAATGTCTGTTTGACTGCACGGGTCACCTGAGCGATAACGGTAAATTGGGTAGACCACCGCCACGCCCCCCGCGGCCCACGACATGTGTCATATCCAATATCAGTTGGCCAACGAACTGCAGCTAATCAGGTGCACAGCTTTGACAATAACATTATGGGATTTAATGTGCACTAATTGCCTGGCTTTCGACGGCGGAAGGGCCCAATTGATGGCCTTGGGCGGGCCAGTGGGCGGCGGTGGGTGGTTTGGGGGGCGGAAAAGAAGAGCACGCACATTTCTAATGGCGACTTAACCCCACCCTGGTTTTAATTCAATTACAATTGACAGCATGCCCAGCCATCGAAGTTCGAATACTCTCTTGTTCTAGTTGTCCAACCAGATATTTCCCGACCCGGCCAGAAATGCAAATTTCCGGCTTGCGTTGGATTGATTTTGTGTCACGTCACCTGCCTTTCAATTTTGCATGCAGAAAAAGTATAAAAATGTCTATGGAACATATTCTGGTCAATGATGTTGTCTTAACTCATTATTTACAGGCATTAAATTCTTTATTGGAAATACCTTTGTTACTATTTCGGACCTGTTTTAGCTGCAACATTTTATTTTCATTAAATGATTTAAGTCTATCCACTATTAAATATTATTATTTGTAGGATTTGACTTATCTGGTACTTACTTTTCTAATACTGATAGGGTGATAAAGCTCATGACACTATAGTTATCTAATAAAAAATATATCAAAATAATAGTAAAATATGTATTTATATTGTACAGGCGTTATTTAAAAAATGTTATTATTATGTTTTATTGGAACTAGATTGGAACTACTCCTAAAGTTAATCATATTATTTCAATTTGGTTCTCTTTGTGAAACTAAACCCTTTTATTGCCCATTGCAGGTGCTTTTCTGATACCCTTCATGATTATGTTGATACTGGAGGGCATACCTCTGTTCCTCATTGAGCTGGGAATTGGTCAGAGAATGCGATTGGGTGCCTTGGGTGTTTGGAACACCATCCATCCCTGGCTGGGTGGCATCGGCATCTCGTCGTGCATAGTGACGCTGTTTGTGGCTCTGTACTACAACGTGATTATCACGTGGGTTTTCTTCTACCTCTTCAATAGTTTTCGGGTAAGTTGGAAATTCATAAACCCAAAGACAAAGCCTTATTAATAATGAGTTCCCTATTTAGTATCCCCTGCCGTGGTCCACTTGTCCCTTGAATGGCACAGGTTTTGAGTTGGAGGAATGCGCCAAATCCTCGGAGACGACGTACTTCTGGTACCGCACCACCTTGGATGCAGCCCCGTCCATGGATGAACCGGGTGGCCTCAAGTGGTGGATCGTGCTCTGCCTGATGTTGTCCTGGACCATTGTCTTCTTCATCGTGATGAAGGGCATCCAGAGTTCCGGCAAGGTGGTCTACTTCACCTCGCTGTTCCCCTACATTGTGCTGACCATCTTCTTCATTCGGGGCATCACGTTGCGAGGAGCAGGAGCCGGCCTAATGCACATGTATACGCCGAAGGTGGAGAAGCTGTTGGAACCCACAGTCTGGCTGGATGCAGCCACCCAGGTCTTCTACTCCTTTGGCCTGGCCTTTGGCTCCTTAATCGCCTTCGGGAGTTATAACACGCCCAAGAACAACTGTGTGAGGGATGTGCTCCTGGTGTCCGTTTGCAACGCAGTCACCGCAATCTACGCCAGCGTGGTTATCTTCGCCATTCTGGGCTTCAAGGCCACCGTCAATGTGGACCGCTGTGTGGCCAGGTGAGTCAATGGGATTGGGAGTGGGATTGGGAGTGTGAGTGGGATTGGAAGTGGGTTTGGGATTGGGAGTGGGTCGTACGCATCAGTGGCTATGAGGTGGGTCAGCAATATGCTGACCAGCTGACCAGTTGTAACCGGCGCCAGTCTTTGTATCTATTTGCGTATCAATGAGTTGCCGGCTCGGTGGGTGTATCTCCGCCCATCCATTGATATTCGAATCGATATATGGAATCGCGGTCGTGTCTGTCAATTTGCATCAATTAACGGACCCACGTTGAGTTATGCACAATTGCTCTTGAACTGCCTCGCCATCGGGTTCTAACCGATTTCAACTGGTGTTCATTGATTGTTTACCCCTCTTTTCCCCGCACAGCAATACGGATATCCTGGTGAAGAACAAACTGCTGGGACTTAATGACACCCAGGGCTATGAACAAGCCATGAGCCTGCTCAATGGGACAGAGCTCACCCGTTTGCAGTTGAGCGAATGCAGTCTGGCCCACGAACTGGACAATGTGAGTACTGTCTGGATGAAGGATTAGTTTGGAGGGGGTTTAATATATATATTATCCCTATACA
Source organism: Drosophila kurseongensis (assembly GCA_018153305.1). NCBI lineage: Eukaryota > Metazoa > Arthropoda > Insecta > Diptera > Drosophilidae > Drosophila > Drosophila kurseongensis. Next base: position 16,909,361 of record JAECXX010000004.1, on the reverse strand, counting down.
GGCCGCCGAGGGCACGGGCCTGGCCTTCATTGTGTTCACCCAGGCCATCGTGGAGCTGCCTGGAGCTCCCTTCTGGGCGGTGCTCTTCTTCACCATGCTGCTGTCGCTGGGACTGGGATCACAGATCGGCATCCTGGAGGGCATGCTGTGCACCCTCTTCGACATTGACATTATCAAGCGGGTTAAGAAACAGCATGTCACTGGCGTGGTGTGTCTCTTCTGCTTCATTGTCGGTTTCATCTTCTGCACAGGTGCCGGGGAGTACTGGCTCAAGATGTTCGACTCTTTTGCCGGCACCATTGGCCTCGTGGTGGTGGCCCTGATGGAGATGATAGCCGTGATCTTTATCTACGGACATGAGCGGTGAGTTTGGGGCTACAGTGTGGAGTTAGGCGGCTTACTAAAGGTGTTCCTATCACACAGCTTCACTGAGGACATTTACCAGATGACCGGCTACCGACCTGGTATCTACTGGCAGTGGACTTGGCGGTACATTGGCCCCTTCATCATGGTCTGCATCTTGATCTCGTCCGTGGTCTTCATGGTCATCAAGAATCCCACTTACGGTGCTTGGAATGCCGATTTGGTGAGTAGTCAGGGGAGTTTTCATAAATTTAAAAAATATTGTCCAGTGCCCACATTAAGTATCATATCTTCATTAATATAAAGTCGATAGGTTTTTCGTCTTTTAAACTAAGCTACTTTAAAATTTTTTGTAACGTACTATAATTCAAAGGAAAATTTGAAATGATTTGTTCCTTATTTTTCTTAATAATAATTAACACAGTCTTATAAAATTGTTTTGGGGATTTAATTTTTAATGTATTATAGTTAAGCAAAGTTTAAGGTACATGAATATAAAGCATATAAAGACTCACTTTAAAAATGAATATATAATTAAATAGGATATTTACTATTTATCCTGCAGATTTATTTTGTTCTGCCAAAAGTTAGCCGTTCTATCCCCTTGACTTTCTACTACTTGTTCTAATTCCAATTTTTCTTTTTCCCAGGGTATGATTGAACAGAAGAGCTACCCCAACTGGGTGATGGGCATTGCCCTGTCGATGATCCTGGCTGGGGTCCTGCCCATGCCCATCGTGTTCCTGATGCGCAGCTTCCAGTGCCTGAAGGTGGACCTGGACATCCACCAGGGATCGATCCGACGAAATGAGACAACCGCCTCCACCAAGGAGATGATCGACAATGACGACGATGTAAGTGCAGATCCTTGCTCAGATCGGATGATAACACTTTCGATTCAATCTCGATTTGAGCTTTCTTTGTACCATTCGTTGTGTTGTTAGGCTAAGATTACGTCCATCTCTCTTTTGGTCTATACGTGTGACTAATTGTGTCTTTCTCTCACCTAACGATACATTCCTCACTCTTGCGCTTGTTTTTCCTATCTGACAATGCTTACATCCAAATACCGATTACATAACCAATACTCACGCTCATTGTCGTTCAGAATATGAGTCCGGATATGCCACCGCAAGATTCACTAGCGGCGACACGCTTCACAATTGGAGACTTTGAAGTAAGTTGCGCCTCGTCCTGGCTAGAAAAGCCATTCCCACTCCAGAAACCCTCCTCCTGTCACCTGCACATCTCTAAAAACACTAAAGCTAATCACACAAATCTCTGCTCTTCTTTCCTTCTGCTCCCGTGCCCACATTCATTGGTCAATGTTTAGAATTAGAACGAACCCAAAACGAAGCCATGGATACGAACTTAAGAGCAGCGCCAAGTATTAGAGAACCCCAGAGATCAGACATCAGACATCAGAAACCAGAAACCAGTTTAAACTAGGATAGCTCTAAACGTAGTTCACTAAAGACCTTTGCATGGCCCAGAAACACAGAACACCGAACACTGAACACCCTGAGAAACAGAAATACCAAGGACATGCCTCGACTCAAGTAGAAACCAACTGCTCATCCTCGGTTTTACCAAGCAATTACCTGTACTCAATACCACTAAGAACTAATCAACGCACAGCAATTAATCGTAGCTAGCAAACAATCGCAAATAGCTCTTTTTAAACAAAAAAAAACTGAGGCCAGAACAATTATTTACAAAACTTAAGTTTAGGGAAAAGACTAGCAAAATCGCTTGAGGGCTCAGCAGGAGTAGGGCAATGAATGTACATAGACTTAGGCAGTTCAGTGGCATATAGAAACCTAATTGGCAGCTGATCATGGCTAATTTGCAGGTAAAGTAACAGAGAATTAACCAAAACTATTACCATTTACATTTTGTTTGTTTGTTGGTTCGTTCGTTTGTTTGTTCATTGCTTTAATGATTTTTGGTATGATTCAAATGTTTTACTTAGACGTCGGTCCTGGTCACCATCGATAGTATCAACATTAAAAATGGTTAAACATCGGAAAAATTTAAATAACAATTTAACAGAAACTAAGAAAATTAAAAAAAAAATTTTTAAAATTTAAATTGAGACATAAAAAGTATGTATTTTGGTTTACAAATGTAGTTTAATAATTTTTGTTGCATACATTTAAAGTTAAAAAAAAAGAAAAAAATGGTTTTTGGTTATTTAAAAACTCCAATTATTGATGGTGACCCAAAACTATCGATAATCTGTTTCAAAACCACTGATAGAATTGACAGTGCTATCGATTGTGATGTCAATAATTTCATACAACAGGCGGACCCTGAAATGTACATCTACTTTACATCTCATGTATGTTACTGTCGAATACGTACATTTCATTTGACTCTTAGTGGTTACAATTTAAAAATTGTGCTTTTAAGGCCACATATTGGTCGTAGAGAAAGCTTTCGCTTGAGCTTGTGTAGAATATCAAGTATACGCAGCGTGGTGTCAGCTCATTTGATTTATGTACTATAATTTCGTAAGCAGTTCTTGATTTCCTAGAGGACTCTGTCCGCCCATTTGTTTGCCTGACGTGTTGAAGCCACCCTTCATCCATATTCCCCTCTTTCCAATCAGGACGACGAGGACGACGAGAACGACTTCAGCGGTCCTGCGTTGGGCGGCCATGTAAAGACCCAGAGCGACTTCTCCGACGACGAGGAGGAGGACAAGCCCATGACCATGCGGATGATGATGATGCGTCCGACGACGACAACAACCAAGACATCGAACGCGCTAAATGTGCCAACAAGCAGAAAGAACAACTACAAGAAGGATGCGTACGATGTCTAGGAGAGCCACAGACCACACAGATGCAGAAACCGATAAAGATACAGATACAGATAGAGGTCCAGGTACAAGTCCAGATACAGGTCCAGGTCCAGGTGTGAACCGAACCGAAACGAAATGGCAAGTGAAAAACTAATTTAATTGAGACGAGCGGTGAGGTGAGAGCGTGACGAGCTGAGCGCAAACATTTATAAATATTTACTCTAAGTATTTTAACATAATTTAAATCTAAACTAAGTAATTACCAAAATAAACAACCGGAGAATTGCATTCGAGTGCGTAACTAAAATTGTTAAATCGTATTTTAACACAAACTGAACTAAGCCCAAAACTAAACTAAATTTAACAAAACTATGTACGAGTACAATGTGCCGCAGGATGATATGTATTATCTAAAACGGGTTGCTAAGAGTTTAAATTCGATTATGTAGCATTTAGTTGGATTGCTTAAAGCTTTACCATTAGACACTCGAGCACACAAACTGAAAGTATTTCCGATTCCCACGCCGCACTTCCCCGCCCATCCCAATAATCCTCCCCAAATTTCCCGCCAAACCTCGGAGAAAACTCTTCAATGGCAAAACGCTTTATAGACGACTTAGCAAGCGCATTTCCAACGAGTTAAACTCAACATTTAGTTGTAGTAGATATCTGCCGTTTTTATTTTGACCTCAAGCAGAACTCACCCGAACGAAAAAACAAAATATGTAATCTAAAAAAGGAGTTACACACTTTAATGATACTTCAAACAGGTTAAGAGCGTTGAGACACAATATTAACACTTCGAGTTCTAGTTGAGTTAAACAAATACCTATACTTACTATACTGATTAGAGAAAGATGCATGGAATGTGTGATATTCTAAATAATATCCTCAATGTTTAGGTGTTAAGACTCTTCATCCTTTCCCGCCTCCCCGAAAAATCACTCACTCAAACTATTTTCCCCGTGCAAGCCACTCAAGAGTATTTTCCCACACTGACAGAGCTAAACAAAGTGAAACAAAAGATGAAAAATAAACTGCTGTGAATAGTTTTAGTGGTTGTAAAGTTCTATCGAAGAAGGGAAACCATAAAGCGTCTAATATTTAACTAGTTGTTAAGCGGCACCCCATTCTTCACTTGAGTTCACTCCACCGGATACCCAAAAAAGATAATCCTTGCCATATTTCCAACTCGGTTTCCGCAAAATGGTTCTCATACAATCCCCCAACTTTCTCTTATTTCGGTAAGGCAAAGGCAAAAAGCAACACTGATATCTAAAAAACAGAAAACTGAATCAAAACACATGGAATTTCGAAGTACTCAAAGTCAATGCAAAGGACGGACAGCAGAACGTTGAAGACAATAAGACAATTATAGAAATATACTTATGATATGGCCCGTCGAGTTTAGAGAGATTTGTAGTCCCCGACGTGGTAGATTTCCCCATAGCAGAGCTGGAATTTTTCCATTTTTACCTTATTTTTGGGAGATATGTATCCATTTTGTACACCGCCAATCGAAAACAGTTCCAATCAAGGATCCAAATAGCCAGCAGATTTATACGTACGTTTACATGACTCTAAAATAAGAGATCCCAGAAATCAGTTACCCCAACCTCCCCCCCACCTTATCCATTAAAGTCGAATCCTCGCAATGCAAACGCAACCGAAACCGAAACCAAATACATAGTACCAAGCCTAATTGTATAGTTTACTTGTTTACGCCACTATATATATACGAGCATTAAATCTATATATACAGTACATATTAACCTATATACCTAGCTCTACTATAAATATTGTATATCAATTATTGTCGTAGTGCTAAATAAAGCCCCGGACTCGTGTAAATTTGAATGTATTAAAACACTGCAAGGAGAAGAATACTTATATGAAACATTATTGTATCGTACGCAAGAAATTATTATTAATAAAGATATTTCATGATTAGTGCGTTAAGTTGAAGAAGAGCAAAACGAATTCCGAGTGTTTATTTTATTTCAGGTTTTGGGGGTATCACTGTACCACAGATGGCACGTTTAATCCCCGGCAGACGAATCTGCAGGTTTTTATTGGGTTTTTGATAGACGACAGCGTTTTGTATTTGGTTTGTTGGCCCCTGGTCAGAGCACCTTGGACCGGGAGCTAACGACTCCCGATTAGGCTTATCGCCCAGGGGAAAGTTTCGATTTGTTTTGTTTTGTTTTGGTAGCATATGATTAGACAAGTCAGGCCTCTGAAACTTCTGAAATTGCTCGGGAAAAAAGAGTTTTCTTGTTTGACCTTCAATATTAAGTATTCCGGTTGGCCGTTTTATTGGATATCGGCATCGTAAATGACATTGTTCTATAAATATGCTAAACACTAGTAAAGCGATAAAATCCAATTGGAAGCCACGTTCGATATGGCTGAAATGATAAGCAGAATGCAAGGGGGAGAAATTAATTCATTGAGGGTCTGCACTGAAAAAAATCAATGGCATTTAAAATATTAAGTTAAAATCGTTTTTTTTTATTTCCCAAAAATCTTTTGTTGTAAAACTGAATTTTTAAAGCATAGTCATTTCTTTTAAATAATTAATTTAATTTTAAATACAGATTTTGTGTTGTGGTTGTTTAACTGATCTGAACTATTGGTAAGAATATTTTTAAATACAGGTTTATTTTGATAATTTCCCCTAATGAATGCATATTTTTAACTACCATTGGGTTTTATGTCAGAAACTACTTAATTTCAATTCTTATTTACATAGACACTTATAATTTGATCCAAAATTATGTGAGTTCGTATTTTGTTATTTTCTTTTACTACTTTACGTTTACTTAAATACCACATATGGCACCAGAGTGGTGTCAAGTTGAAGTATAAAATACATATATTTTTCGCTGTGTAAAGGCAGATTAGCGATGGCGTAATCCACGGCCAGTGTGATAACAGCGCAGACATTGCAAAAGAGGCAATCGCAGGCCGAGACCCGCCAGACCGGTGTGCCCCGCTAAAGGGGGCGTGGCCAGCAGCGCAGAGTACCCCCGACTTTTCCGGACCCCTCTGGAGCTTTCCACAATCCCGCCGGCGGCTGAATATGCAGTGGGCGGCACGTAGCACGAGCGGCAAATGCAACGGCAGCAAAGTGGGGTCTTATCTTATCAGAGCGCAAGCCAAACATATAGTCCATATGCTTCAGCGGCAAGAATCGAATCGAAGCGACTGGGAACTGGGTACTGGGAACCGGGATCGAATCGGATCGCATGAGAGCGACGGAGCAAAGACCCAAGTGGAACCGAAAAAGCAAAATGCTCGGCTGTATGCGGACACATGTTACTTGAGCGCAGCGAGTGCCGCATAAAGTCAGTTTGGCTCGTTGTGCCAGAGCAGCAACAAGTGCCCCGCTATATTTGAATCCGAATCCGAATCTGAAACATAAGCTGTGGCTGTAGCTGTAGCTGAAATTGAAACTGAAGCGCAACAAGTGCTTAAAGAGATATTCAGAGAAGAGTGCTTGGAAGGCTGTGAAATAAATTCAAATTAGTCGGCAATTTCATCAAATTAACCGAGGGCCCAACGAAACCGAGCGCAATAAATTAATTAAGACGGAGATAAAATTGCAACTGCATTGGCTGCCAAGAGTATTTGTGGGCAAAAGTGAAAGCGACCAGGTGACAGAATGCTGCTCAAAGGCGCGCAACTGCTGCGATGCGGGTGAGTCTAATGGGATTTCGCGGGATTGGCGGCATTCCAGGTTGGCAATGCATCGACAGGTTGCAATTGGGTGGTAAATCAATTAACTTTGTTTGGTTCGATAGCTGAATACCCTATAGGCACGAAGAAATACAAAAGTTAAGCGTTTAAGGGGTAAAGTAACCTTTTTATAGACAATCAAGCCCACAGGGGGGCCAAAAAATAAAGTATAGTATCTATCAACTACTAATCAGCATAACAAATAAGTTTGTTTCCCTCTAAACTCAGCCATTTATCTAATCACCTTAAAGGGTACTTCATTAAAACAAAATACTTCTTATCTAATGGGAATGCTAATAGTTTGAAATATATAAATAATTTCTTTTGAAGCAAAACATCAAGATTAAAGGGTATGCTCAATAAATATTAAGTGACATGATGAGATTCTATGTATAAACTTATGAACTTTGAGGCTGATTATTTCAATTGGTCAATTTTGTTTTCTATTAATACAACTGGCAAATGTTTTAGATTAGACAACAATTTCTGTTTTGTACATACATCAACACAAAATTCTAAAAGAAATATTTGAAAAACGTCGTTCATTAATCGGTAAATAAAGGGAGTAGGAATACAAATAAAGTAATATGTTCTTAAGCAATTAAATATTATAATTTGTTATATATCCTCTTAAGTAATAGTAAAAACCAAAACACCCGTAATTTCTGATTTAAGGGGTATGCAAATAACATTGTGTGGTCTACTCGCCTTACAAGCCCTAAGGTTAATCCCACTTAGTATTCGCCATTCATTAGTTACTTACCTATCTCAACTTGTGTTTGTTACTAGTAGTTATGATTCACTATCGCATGGCGGGAAAATTCCACGCTCTTGACGTCGCCGTTACACTTTCATTCACGTAAACAAGAGGCATAATCATCCCCAGCAACCGACATCAATGTTAATGTCATCTATAAAGCTTCCAAGATCATTGCACTCGTCGCTAAATAAAGAGTTCTTAATCTCTTAGTGGATGGGTTTTCGCATACATCTCTCTTTTGCAAAAGCTCTAATTTATTGTAATAGTAATTTTATGTTTACACATACTAGGGAGTAACGAACTTATCATAAGATTTTGAACAAATATTTTTGTTTGGGGTTAGACATTTCTTTGACCTACAGCTTTTGTTTTACGCACTGCAAAAAAAATTGTAAGTATTCTAAATTTATTGAGATGAATGGGAACTATATATATTTTAAAAACATAAATTTTAAAATATTTGTATTCTTTTGTTAAAATATAAACCTTTGAAGTTTATAAAAATGATATTTTATGCTCTTTATTTGTTTTTATAAGTGCTTTGTTTTGTTACTTGGAGCCTCATCAAGGTTAGGTCAAAATAAAAATTAGTTTTAGTTAAATATGTAAATTAAGAAATGAAAGTAATTAAACTGTGGACAAAATAATATTCAAAATATATTAAATTAGTAGTGGTGAAGGCTTTTTAAAATTGTTTTTTAAAGTGTATAGAACTTTAAGAATTGTTGGTCACTGATAACAACTCAACAAAGAAATATTTTTCCCTGCCTACTTTCAGGCGACAGGTTGGTGACCAAAGCCCTAAAAGTTCTCTTGGTGCGCCTGTGTTTATGCAACACTCTTTTCTAAAACGTTTTGTTCAATGAAAAGCTATTCGATTCCCGCCTCTTCTTTTGTTTCTGCTTTTATCAGCATTTCTTTATTATTTTTGTAGTTTTGTTTTGGCTCGTTTTCTCAGTATGTGCGAGTGTGTATCTGTGTGATCGCTGGCAAGTTGTTCGACTGGCTCTTTTGTGTCTTTGTGTGTGGGTGTGACGCTATTAGGCGGTCAAAATAAAAACAAAGCACTGCATGTATGGGTTTTTTTGAGGCCGCCTAGCAACAAAAAGCCTCGAAATCTTTGTCAAACTGTTGACTTTTTTTACTTTTGGCTTCTGTTTTGATGGGGTGGCGTGTTTTGGCGTGTTTTGGCGATAAACCCACTCATAACCCAACTGCAGCAGCTAATTCTCCTTCATAACACTCATGTTTTGTCTTTTTTAGAGTAGTAAGAGGTATCCAAGAGATACTTTCCCGTTTCGTTGAACTGCCATTGACGATAACCTTTAGACAAAGCGACGACTGCGAAATAACAATAAAAACAAATAATATTATTGTTGACGACGCGTGTCTGAATCTTTTTTTTTGCAGGCCGAGCCCCCGTTCACCATATTTGCCATAGCAAATAGCTTCATTTATGCAGTGCGAAAATCAAAACAATTTCTTAAATATATTAAATATTATTCCTGCTTATCGGTTGCGAGAGACACGCGCCTTTTTCGAAGGCCCCATCGATCAGGGAATGCTTTACTGAACATAGGAAATAAGGCTCATAGTCAGTTAATGATGTCTTATCAGTTAATGGTTTGTTTACCACCCATTCCCAGAATACCCAGAAACTTCTAGATAAGATTCCTCGGTTATAATGACGCTTCGCTTGCAAGTTTCCCAAAAAGTGAATCATCCCCATTCATTGAATAAGCTGCATGCAACCAATTACAGCTTTTCTAAGTAGATTTCACTCCATGTAATTCGTGGAATCAACCAGACCAGACCAGACCAGACCCCCATTCAACCATTACCTCATCCACATTATAGCACTCGCGGAATACTTTAATCTACAAATACGTACATTTCAATATGGAAGCGTGGGCAGTCTGGTACCGCTTATCAGTCGGTAAACAAAATACGAAATTAGTTGCTTATATATTTGTGGACTTTGATATGCGTTAATGAGCATTCTACTACAGCATTCAATAGGAACGTATGTATATACTACTATCCTCCAGACTGGGAGCAATAAAATCCAGTTCACACTGGTTACACTTTATGCGTAGTTTATGGAGAGCAGAAATTTATGATAACAAAGGTAGAACAAGAAGTCTAGGAACATGGGACTACGATTACTCATTTAGCAACATGTTCTTTGTTGTTTTTAAACATTTTTATTAATAAAGTTTCCTTAGCAATTAATAAAACGTGTAAGTTCTAGATGACGCAGATTATAATCTAGCTAGCGGAAAACTTTGCATCTCAGGAACTGATAGTCATTTTTCCTCTTAGTAAATCCCACGTCAAAGCTGTTGTTAATAGCTTAAACGTATTTTGATTTAAAACTAAATAGTTTCTCTACTCAAACTTCTAGCTTAAGTGCCCATAAAAGTCTGGTCACCACCCCTCGATGGTCTACTGAGTCCTCGAAATGATAAGCCGCAGATTGTGGCTGCCCTTCGTCTTCATTTGGTATGGGGTTCTTTCATCGAATCTAAGGCGAAGGGCCAAGGCTAATGAACCCTCTGATGGAACCAGTTTCGTTTATTTCGTCAGACTTAAGTACAGTTTTCGGTTGTGGAAAATCTGTTGAATCAGCTGACACCCCCATGACTGTTGCCAAGTGTTCTGGGGGGGACATTTTGTATCCCACTAACCGTGGTATTAATAGACTGATATGTTCTTTTTCCATATGAAACCACACACATCAGAGGAACACGCGCTGGCTGAAAATTCAACGAATGTATTTAATGCTTGTTTTTGCAATAAAAAACCAAAATAAACGCGTAAACAAGAAGAGGAAGTCTACGAAGTGGGGAAATACACTTGATTCGCAGATAAATGCTTACTCATTGAATGGGTCACCAGCTAATGGTGATGTTTAAAGAGCTTTTTGGTAGGGTATGGCTGACCAAAATAGGATGCCAACTGTGCGGATTGGTCAACATTCGTGGCGTCATGAGAAGGCTATAGTTGCCATTTCAAAAGGCCAGGGGAAATTCTCGCGCCCATTCCGCGTCAACGAAGTGCTCTGGGTTATCTCCCAAAATAGCACCGAATACGCAGCGGATTTTCAGCTTCCAATTGAGGCGCGTGTCCCTAATCAAATCCACTGCGACAAGTCGAGTGCTGCCCAAATAATTAGCTGCCGGTGTCAACAGCGATACTCGAGCGGTGCGATTTGGATTGAAGCGGTTTGTCCATTAATGCTCTTATCAATATCATGCTAAACTGCTTGACTATTTAACAAGAGTTCCACGAATAGCGAGGCTAACAAACAAAGTTCTCACACGCAAACACCACGATAAAAGCCAGACGCCTGCCATGAAAAACCCAAACAAAAGCCAGTTAATATATATGATCATATTCAATTTTAATTTTCATTCAATTTGGCGACTTAATTTGTCATCTTCGGCTATTCAGGGCCCAGAATTGGCAAAGTTGAGACATTAAGAGACACCGCTGGGTTTATCATTCACTTCACATGCCCCGACCATGCAGACAACTTATGCTAATATAAACCAGGCCAGATTGGTGACACTTATAGTGTATATTTGTGTATGCAGAGTGTCTGACGGAGAAAACTGCGCAGTTCCAAAACTATAAAACATACATTAATTTCGGAGGGGATTTCTACAGTTCATCTGACGTCACAAGTGGGGCAACCCTGATCGCGTGTAAACGATAAATCCGCTGGTGAATTGGAGGGGGGAATATTCGCTAGACTTTGAACCCCATGTAACCGAGAGCTGTCTAGCATGTGTGATCGGGTGGGTCGTTTTAGACTCGGACTGTCTGACCCAGAGACATGTGTATCTCGGCGATATCAGCCGGAAACGAGGTGTACCAGTAGATACCACCAGGCTACCTGCTCTTCGCCTATCTGCCAAAACCAAAACAGAGAGCACAAAGAGCATTCCCCGAGGCCGCAAAAAGATGATGAAAGATTGCATCATGCTGCCGGGGGAACACCAACTGAACCCGCTTCTAATGAAAGTGATGTGGGCTGGCCGCAATACGAAGGTTGGTCCTCCATCTCCATCTCCATTCCCCAATCCTCATACCACAGATCACCAAGCTCTGTGCGAAATGCGGCGAGCAAGTTTCTCGAGTTTGGAGTGGAGCTCTCCAAAACCTGAACGACCAGACGAACAGCTGATCAGCCAGTTTGGCTGTATCTTTTCTGTTTGTATTTCGATTTTGTTTTATTTGTATTCGTTTCTTTCGCGGCACTGGCTCTTTTCCAGCGGCGGTGCGTTACCGCTTAGAATTTCAAATTCACGTTACGAGGTCCGCCAAGGGGGTACAGTTGTGCTCGCTGCGACTAGTCAGCTGTACGACCGGAGGTAGCTGAAGGTGGAGTATCTGAAAAGGTCGCTATCATTGGTTAAATAAGTGGAGTGTCTGCAGTACCTTTTTACCAAACGGTTCCCTAACCTAGGGTAATATTTCTCAACATTTTTTATTTTGTTTCTCTATTATTATCCAATGTTTTAATACCAATATTCCTTTACTGCAACACTTTTAATATTAGTAACTTTTTATCTTTGCTGGTTATATAATCCATTGTTATTTTTGAATTATTAGAATAAGAGTTTTAGGAGATATTAATTTTATTGAAGTAGAGTTATTTGCATTTCCTAGTAATTAAATTCATTTCTATTATAAAATTATATTTGTAGTAGGAGTTAATCTAATCCAGCTTTGTTAAAATAAGATATGATTAGTTAATGCTTTTCTTTTTCATTGTGTAATTTTAGTTCGATGTGTTGTGTATTTGTTTCTTAACTTCTTAATGTCTTTTTTTCAGCTTGGTCTCACCAGCCCGGGCCTACAATTTCCGCCTGACATGTCGCTTCCTCTCTGTCCAGTATGGCGATGCCAAGGTCCTCACTCCCGCCGTGAAACAGTATGTGGAGAAGTGCGTGGATCTCTGCCAGCCAGAGAGGGTACATATCTGCGATGGGACCGAAAGTGAGAGCAAGTTGCTCCAGGGTCTAATGCTAAAACAGGGAACCATTATTCCACTGCCCAAATACGAGAACTGCTGGCTGGCACGGACCAATCCGACCGATGTGGCTCGGGTGGAGGGCAAGACGTTCATCTCCACGGATTGCAAGGAGCAGACAGTTCCGGTGACGGAGAAGGCCACACCAGGAATGCTGGGCAATTGGATGGCGGAGGAGGACCTGCAGGCGGCTATCAAAGAGAGATTTCCCGGTTGCATGAAGGGACGCACCATGTACGTCATTCCATTCAGCATGGGTCCAGTGGGCTCACCCCTCTCCAAAATTGGCATCGAAATCACAGACTCTCCTTACGTCGTGGAGTCCATGAAGATCATGACACGGGCGGGCAACCCGGTGCTGGAATATCTGCAATGTGGAGATGGTCAGTTTATCAAGTGTCTGCATTCAGTGGGAACTCCTAAGAGTGGTACCCAGGTTATGCCATCCTGGCCCTGCGATCCCGAGCGCACCATTGTCCTGCACAAACCAGCGGAAAATGAAATTGTGTCTTATGGATCCGGCTATGGTGGTAACTCGCTGCTGGGCAAGAAGTGCTTCGCCCTGAGGATTGGCAGCACCATTGCCAAGAGGGAGGGTTGGCTGGCCGAGCACATGTTGATCCTGGGTATCACGAATCCGCAGGGCAAGAAGATCTACATAGCTGCCGCTTTTCCATCCGCTTGTGGTAAGACCAACCTGGCCATGATGACACCAACGCTACCTGGTTACAAGGTGGAGTGCGTGGGTGACGACATTGCCTGGATGAAGTTCGATAAGAAGGGAGTGCTGCGAGCGATTAACCCCGAGAATGGATTCTTTGGCGTGGCCCCAGGCACCTCGAGGGCCACCAATCCCATAGCCATGGACACGATATTCCGGAACACGGTCTTTACAAACGTGGCCTCCACATCGGATGGAGGGGTTTACTGGGAGGGAATGGAGAAGGATCAGCTGAAGGGGGTGACAGTCACAGATTGGCTGGGCAAACTCTGGTCACAGGAGTCGGGAAAGCCGGCTGCGCATCCCAACTCCCGATTCTGCACACCCGCCTCCCAGTGCCCCATCATCGATCCCGCCTGGGAGGACAGCGAAGGAGTGCCCATCTCGGCCATCCTCTTCGGAGGACGTCGTCCCACTGGAGTGCCCCTGGTGTACGAGGCGAGGGACTGGAAGCACGGAGTCTTTATTGGCGCCGCCATGAGGAGTGAGGCCACCGCAGCTGCTGAGTTCAAGGGCAAGGTGATCATGCACGATCCCTTCGCCATGAGGCCCTTCTTCGGCTACAACTTCGGTGACTATCTGGGTCACTGGCTGAGCATGGAGAAGCGGGGACAGGTGCCCAAAGTCTTCCATGTCAACTGGTTCCGCAAGAGCGACGAGGGCAAGTTCCTGTGGCCCGGATTTGGGGAAAACTCTCGCGTTCTGGACTGGATCTTTAGGCGGGTGGAGGGCGAGAAGTGCTTCGAGGACTCCCCCATTGGCCGCCTGCCCAGCAAGGATTCCCTGAATCTGGAGTGTCTGAAGGAAGACATTGATCTCGGGCAGCTGTTCGATCTGCCCAAGGACTTCTGGGAGCAGGAGGTGTGCGCCATCGAGAAGTACTTCGAGGAGCAGGTGGGCCACCACCTGCCGGAACCCGTGGCCGAGCAGCTCAGGGAGCTGAAGGCGCGTGTGGCGGACATGTGATGTGTGTGTTCCATAGGTTACCCCCTAATCTAAGACCTAATTGCCTAAAATAAAACGAAACGAACGAGATTTTTATAGCGAAATTCGACTTGTGGTATTCTTTGGGAATGGAAATGGAATGCGAATGGGATTCGAAATTGGGATTGGGGCGTGGCTTGGAGGTCGCTTATCAGTGGTCGCCGAGGCGGAGGCCCGTCCGCAATTGGCGTAAACAAGCGTATAAATCCATAATGCCGTTTAACCTAACTTATCAACAGATCGGGGCAATGAAAAACAAGCAAATAAAATGCCAGAAGAAGCCAAAATACTTTATGGAAGAAATGCTTTTTTTTTTTTTTTGGGCGCGGTGGGTTGCCATGGCCTGATTGCAAAATTGGAAGCGTGTGGTGTGATGTACACTTTGGGGCGCAAAGTGATAAGAAACTGAACAATTAAAAGACCAAGAAACAAAAGGCTAAGAAACCAAGTTAAAAACCAAACACCTTTTAATAGTTTCTAGCCTAAGTAAAGGCCCCTCTAAAATCCCTGCTACTGGTTGATGATTTTCCTTGGAAAATTTTCCTGGTCAACAACACAGATCCGGGTCTGATCTATTTTTGCACGAGCGCAGAGGCTCGTCCACTGATAACCCACCCGGCCGTCCCACATCGATTCCCAAACAGATCGCAAATTGATTATGCATATATTCAGCTTTTCGATCATCTATTGACGTAAATTCCGAGTAAGCCAGACTCATCGAAATGCGCCGACCAATTTCACAAAAGGTGAGAACAGGAGCGAAGCAGTTAAAGTCTGAATCCGAGTCCAAGTCTGGGTCCAGCAATTAATGCCGATGATGAAGATTATCAGGCCCAACTAGAAAAACAAGTCCATAGTTTATAAATAAACCAACCAAAAAACGAGGCGACGCGTGTAGACGAATTCGATTAAATTCGAAACTGGACTTGTCGTAAAGGGAGCCAAAAAAAGAGGGTTGGGGGGGGTGGATGGAGGAGCCAAGGACCAAGGACCACTGGCTGACCAGGTTCCACAAGGCCATTGGGCGACAGTCCCTTCTGGGTCTAGGCTAAGTGAGCGGGAAAAGGAACCTGATTGCCAACGGTCATCAGAAGTGGTAATTGCAACGGGGAATAAAATATGTTATGTACATACATGCAATTTGTGGTTGCTCTTTATTTATAACAATTTATAACAAATTCAAGTGTACAAAGAGGTCTTAATATGTTCTTATGGCAGCTGAAAAATAACGAATAATAAACCAAAATATAAATAAACACCCACATAAAATGCTAATAGCATGCATATTTAGGTGAGGGGTTTCAACTTGAAACAGCTGGGTAACCAGGCCGACTCTTTAAAAATCAAATTGTATTTTAAATTCTTTTATTTTATGAGTAACAATGGTTATTTTCCAAGAAAATTCATTATTACCTAAAACTTTTCCGAATGGGGCGACCAGTTTCGGTGAACTTTTTCTGTGAGTGGCCGAGGATTCTGGGGCTTCTTGGTAACTGGATTGAGGGGCAAAGTCACCCCACCAGCAGCACCTTCATTTCTCCTTCCCCAGACACAAAAACAAAGGAGAGGCCACATGACAACCATTTGGGCCAGGCTATTCTTGGTGTGGGCAAAATACACAAGAGTCACATGAATGCTGGCCTCCAAGGCGGCCATGGCCAATTCGAGGAGGCCGGGACTCATCTGGTTGGCAAAAGGGGGGCGGATTAGCATACAAATTTTCCGTCACCGATTCTGCAAATAAGCGAAAGTTTTTTCGATTTGGCATAGTGCCCAAAATGAGACGTAAAAGACATGTGGTCAGCAGGCGTAGGAGGGCGCGTGTGGAGGAACCCCAATGTTGCATTCGAGTGTGTGTTGCACCTATAGAGGCATCCAGAATTTACCCAGTTGCTTGGTGAGACAACTGCTGTTGCCTCAGCTGTCCATGAACTGGTTTCTATTTTCACTCCGGTCGTATTCGTTTCGCATAAAATCATAAACAAAATAATTAAATTAACAACGCGAAAGTGGCAAATATCAGGGTGTCAAAATAACAACAAACGCTTATCAATGCAAACGCACTAGAAAATACTCTCGATACGAGAGTACACGAAAACTATAGTCTGCTGTTGCCAAGCGGTGGCATACCCCATACCCCGTACCCCATACCCCCTCCTCCATACCCCGTATACCCCGTATACACACACATATTATGTAGTATACCCCACCTCATCGAGACTGTGGACTGTGAAAAACCAAAACAATCGCCGAGCCTCCGCCGAACGACCAATCAGCTCGTCCGGAGTTTGACCCTCCCGCTCGGCGATTCCGATGATCGTAAGCCCGATTCCACGAGGCGATCGTCGACTTGTTCTAGTCGCCTCGACGACGAGGCGTCCCCGGCAGAGTATAAAAGGCCCCGGATCGCGGCAGTTGGCATCAGTTACTCGTGGCCAGAGTAAATGGAAAGATCAAGTGAAAAGCCTACTTTCAGTGGTCTGAAAACCGAGTTGATGTTTGACAAAAAACTGTGGAAGAACATATGAACGCAAAGTCTTCGCCAGTCTAAAAAACAAAACAAAAAAAAATTGTGATAATTACCCATTGTGATAAGCGAATTAAGCAAAGTGCCAAAAACTCTTTAGCGCCATTAAAAGCGAACAACAAAATCTAATATATTCCAAAGTTTTTGAGAGAAATCCATAAAAAAACAAAACAAGCAAAATGCCTGAGCTCATTGAACAAAGCAAAATTATGTAAGTATACAAAGGAGGTCACTGAAAATGCATTGAATGGGAAATTTAATGGCAATTAATAATTAATGCAGTGCATTATTTGGGGTCCCACGAACAAAAGCCAGTTAATTAAATTGTAATTTTCCATTTTTCCCCAACCTCTCTCTTCAGCTCCGGCAATGCGTGCGGTGTGCCCCAGTTGCACAAGTTGCGCCAGGACAATTGCGGTCTGTACAGCCACATCCGTGGCATTCCCATCTCCTATGGAAATGTGGACTCGCTGACCGCCGGAGTGCGCAGCTTCGTGGAGGAGGGAATCGCCATGTGCCAGCCCGACCAGGTGCACATCTGCGATGGCAGCGAGCAGGAGAACAAGATGCTCATCAAGGTCCTGCTGGAGGCGGGCACCATTGTGCCGCTGCCCAAGTACGAGAACTGCTGGCTGGCCCGCACCAATCCCGCGGATGTGGCCCGCGTCGAGTCGCGCACCTTCATCTGCACGGACCGGCGGGAGGAGACGATTCCCACCCCGTTGGAAGGAGTCAAGGGCGCCCTGGGCAACTGGATCTCGCCCAGCGACATGGATGCCGCAGTGCAGCAGCGATTCCCCGGCTGCATGAAGGGTCGCACCATGTACGTGGTGCCCTTCAGCATGGGACCCGTGGGTTCCCCACTCTCCAAGATCGGCATCGAGATCACCGACTCCGCCTATGTGGTGGCCTCCATGAGGATCATGACCCGCATGGGTGCCTCCGTCCTGCGCCAGCTGGCCAAGAAGGAGGAGTTCGTCCGGGCCCTGCACTCGGTGGGTGCCCCTGCCAACGGACAGGTGGAGGACGCCTCCTGGCCCTGCGATCCCGAGCGCACCATCATCCTGCACAAGCCCGCCGAGAACCTGATCGTGTCCTACGGATCCGGCTATGGTGGCAACTCGCTGTTGGGCAAGAAGTGCTTCGCCCTGAGGATTGGCAGCACCATTGCCAAGCGCGAAGGATGGCTGGCCGAGCACATGTTGATCCTGGGCATCACCGATCCCAAGGGCGTGAAGAAGTACATCACGGCCGCCTTTCCCTCGGCCTGTGGCAAGACCAATCTGGCCATGCTGAATCCCTCGCTGGCCAACTACAAGGTGGAGTGCGTGGGTGACGACATCGCCTGGATGAAGTTCGATAAGGAGGGAGTGCTGCGCGCCATCAACCCGGAGAACGGCTTCTTTGGCGTGGCTCCCGGCACCTCGATGGAGACCAATCCTATTGCCATGAACACTGTGTTCCAGAACACCATCTTCACGAACGTGGCCTCCACCTCCGATGGCGGTGTCTTCTGGGAGGGCATGGAGAGCAGTCTGGCCCCCAATGTCCAGATCACCGACTGGCTGGGCAAGCCCTGGTCCAAGGATTCCGGCAAGCCGGCCGCTCATCCCAACTCCCGCTTCTGCACCCCGGCTGCCCAGTGCCCCATCATCGATGGAGCCTGGGAGGACAGCGAAGGAGTGCCCATCTCGGCCATCCTCTTCGGAGGACGTCGTCCCAATGGAGTGCCCCTGGTGTACGAGGCTCGGGACTGGGAGCACGGAGTCTTCATTGGCGCCGCCATGAGGAGTGAGGCCACCGCAGCTGCTGAGTTCAAGGGCAAGGTGATCATGCACGATCCCTTCGCCATGAGGCCCTTCTTCGGCTACAACTTCGGCGACTACGTGGCCCACTGGCTGAGCATGGAGAAGCGGGGACAGGTGCCCAAGATCTTCCACGTCAACTGGTTCCGCAAGAGTGCCGAGGGCAAGTTCATGTGGCCCGGATATGGAGAGAACTCCCGCGTGCTCGAGTGGATCCTGCAGAGGATCAATGGAGAGTCCGACTTTGTGGACTCGGCCATTGGACACATTCCCGCCAAGGGAGCCCTCAATCTGACCGGCATGAAGGATGAGGTGGATGTGGAGGAAATATTCTCGCTGCCCAAGGAGTTCTGGTCGCAGGAGGTCAAGGACATCCGCACCTACTTCGAGTCGCAGGTTGGCGCCGATCTGCCAGCCAGCATTTATCAGCAGCTGGACGAGCTCTCTGCCCGCGTTGCCAGCCTTTAAGATGGATCAAATGAGAACCTAAACATCTTTACCCGCCCCACATACCTGCTCACCATCCTTACTATGCCGTACCGGCCCACATACTCACCCCCAATATGTTATCCTGTCCCATCCTATACCCCAACTCCTTATATAGTCGTTTCTCTAGTGTTTAAGCTGAAGACTTCCAAACTATTTATTATATAAGCAGCTTTAAGTTTAGCTAGTAAGTCAACCAACAAAAAACTAAAAAAATAAAACATGACGATTTTATAACCCACAAATTAATTGAGTATTTACTTAACACGGGGAGTATTCGGGCATCTGGGCGTTTTGGTCTTTCTAACTATTTATATACAATAAGTATATATATTAATTTTTTGGTAATATACGTATAAGACGTTTCATCGTTCTATTGGCGTTGAACAAGAAAGCAAACAAAAACGAATTCTCTATTATTAAAGGAAAATTCCTAAGCTAGTTATATATAGACAAAAAGATTAATAAAATCATGACTTATAAATTAATTCTTAATAAATTTCAAATGCTATAATAGATTAAAGCTGTTTTTGTAGTAGTCTCTAATTTTGTTAACAAAGCATGCCTTCGTCTTTGCTAATTAGAATCACCATTAATAATTTGGTTTCATTACTTTATTTATTTATAAGCGCTAAGCTTGGCTTCAATTGTTTAGATTATTTAGAATCCATAGGCGTGCACAGTTATTTTAAATGTAATCGTAATAGAACGCATTTTCATAACACCGAGCTCCATCTACAAAGAAACAAATTTGACTACTGGAGACCTTGTGTTGTAAAATAGGTTTCACACTTTATAACAAAAAGGTAGATAATATAATAATAATCAATAATTGGTTAGTTAGGTTAAATTAATTAATGAGTTCATTATTTTAAAATACTCATTTGAAATTCGTTGTAAAGTACTTTTGTTTTAATATATAATATAAATGACATCATTCCCATTTGTGTTATGTTGATTCTTTACTATACTACTATATTTAATACAATTTTTGGTAGACATTTCATTAAACATTTATTTGATTCAGATTATATAACATAAGTCCGTTAGGTGGTGATTCCCCAATAATCTCCTGCAACGGCAGTCTTAGCCATTGCAATCGGCAGCTTTCACCGGCTCCGTTTTCCAGCCCCGATGGAAGGCCGTGAAAAGCTTGGCTAGCTGAGCTTTTCCAGCACTCTTCGGATACGTCGGATAGTCGGGAATCGGGAGCCAGGAAAATCGCAGCCAAGTCGCCGAGGGGAACCACAGTTCAGCTCGAGCCGCCGCCGCCGCAGCTTCGTTCGGGCGGAAGTTTGTGAGAGTGGCAGTAGCCAGCGGAAACGGAAGTGCAGAAAGCATCGAGCGGCTGGCCGTGCAAACTGTTGCTCGTCGTTGTGTTGGTGTTGGTGTTGGTATCGCAGTATCGCCGTATCGGTGTGTCCGTGTGTTTGTCTTGGTGGCATTGTTGGTGTTGGACAATTAGCAAAGTTGCCATAATAGACCGAATTATCCGACAAATTTGATGAAAATGGTAAACATTAAATTGTAATGCGGCACGCGGAGTAAAAGTGAGTTTGAGTTTGTCTTAGTGGCTCTGTTTCAGTGTGTGTACGTGAGCCGTGTCTGTGTGTGTGGCACTTTATAAGCTGCGATTTGACATGTTGATTTATGCGCTGCTCTCACTTTGCCCCCAAACGGCAATTGCCACCCTCGCCCACCCACCAACCGGGATTACTCGTGTCCTGTGTCTCTTTTAACACCACTTCGTCCCTATTTTACTGCGGCACTTGTTGCGCTCACAGGACATTCGCTTAATTGCTAATCCTCGCGCCCAGACGCGTCTAATTACACGTAAGTTTGCGCCATTTCTGTCTATCCAACGACATCACTTTGCCCACCCGCCGGGCATTTAAAGTGCAAATTGGCAGGCGTTCGGGGGCATTGAATGACTGAGTGTAGGCATAGGGGTGAGGGGGGTTTGAAAAACCGCCCGGAGGTCACTTAATATGCCATCAACATGAGATTTGCACAAATGGCCCGGCCTCAAGAATTATGTGTTGCAATAAAATCGATGTGTAGGCGGAGCTTCGGGACTCAAGTGGCGGCTAATGACCAACTTGCGACGTGACTTCGGCCAGGATTTGTAATTTGCGAACTGACCAGCACCAGCCCAGAACCAGTCTGACTACTCCCCCCTACCCCCCTCACATACGTATATTCCTCGATCTTAAGTGTTTTATGGACTTTCCTTGTTTGTGCTGTACACACACAGTTTATTTTTACAGCAGAGACAAGGAGGAGAAAGTGCCCCGTTGGCTAGGGTGGGTGAGTAGTTAGGGACAGTAGGAATTGTAGGGACAGTGGGGTGGTGTTAAGTATGCGTTTAACGGGTGCGGGCTTAATTACAAGCAAAGTTTACCAAAGGGTTGTCCGAGAACTTCTTTATGACGGAGAGGAGGCCTGCAATTTAATGACGGTCCGTGCAGGAAGAGTCATTACTCTTGCCACCTCGAATGATGATGGTCGGGCCGGGCCGTAAAGGCCAAAAGGAAGAGCCGCAGACGGAAAACGGAAAATGGAAAGCGAAATGCGGAAAAGGTGCCAGTGCAGGCGGGCCCGAAGCCATAAACCGGATTGAAGCCCAACCCACGAACTGGCATTTGTATATGCAAATGCGGCTTAAACCCAGTCAAATTATCCACACATCGTTTCATGCCATGCATAACTTATGGGCCAGGTAACTCTCAGTTTAAAGTCTTTGGAATCCATCAATAATTCCATCCACACCGAGGACAAAAGACTCACATTTCTTTTATAATTCAGAAAATCTGTAGCAATTATTATCTTACACAAGCTTTACCTTTTCTCGGGAATCCCAATGCCCCAAGGACCCTCACCTAATACAATAAGCTGGCCGAAATCTCCCAATGGCCCCCAACTCGTTGGCCTTTATGCATACACAATTCCGCATGAAAAAAGCCGATGCGGACCGAACTATTGAGGATTTGAATGCGTCCAAAGAGAAACGACAGATATTCCTATTGATTTGTTGTCTGCAGATTTTCGCAAAGCCAGAGCGAGAGAGAGGGAGTGAGCCAGGTGAGGCCTGGACTCTGGGCCACTTCCCCATCAACATTTTGTTATCATCCTCGAGCCATGTCCCCCCATCCCGATCCCCTGCCCATTCCCATTGGTCGGTTCGATTCGTTGCGGTGGCAACACGCCATTATATTACGTGAAATGCAAAATACGAAAAAATGCGAATGGGGGAAAATGCGAAATGGTAGCGGAGGTAGAGAAACAACAAGTTGCCAAACACTTGAATCAATCACTCGAATAATTGATGCCTTGTAAGTGGTATTTACGAAAAGATTGTCTCAAAGATTCGAGGGCTTTAGTGAAAACTTTTAAACGAAGAACTTTTGCAGCCATGAATATGCAATGGAAGTTCTTTAACTCAGTTCAGGAAAAAAATGGGTTAGTTTAATGGAGAAAATTAAGTTCACAAATATTTATTTTCCCTCTTTTAGGTTGCGTAGACATTGCCCCCAAATATATTTTCTGATTGAAATACAAGCATAATAACGGAAATTCCTCAGTCAATAAACGCTCATGGCAGACTTTTGATGTTTACTTTTCAAAATCGAACGCCTACGCCTTAAATAGTTTGCTTACTTACTCAGAGGTTTTGGACTATTAAATCTTTTATGGGAATTAATAAAATGTAACATTATTTGGGTAAAAATAATCATTAGTTATGGTACATTTTAACGAACTAATCACCAAATTGTGTAGCGTCAAATTCGATTTCAATTTAGGGAATACCTATGCAAACAAGTTAAAATTGGACATTTATCAATTAAGTCTGCACAAGGTAGTTTCATTGTTGACCAATAATTAGTAACCCGACAAAACAGTGACTAACTGATACAAAATGCACCTGAAATTCCGCTTAATGAAGTTCGACTGAGTTACAGGACCTCTGTGTAAGGTGAGACCACAAAGGGCTCGCAGCCAACAGGTAAACTACCAGGTATGCTGCGACCGTTATTCCGGACTATTTGCTTTGCCGTATGGGCACGTACTCACGCAGTACGGATGTGTGTGTGTGGGGTGTGTGTGGTGTGGGGTGTGGGTGCCCCGGCTATTTGTACACACGATAGATAATAATGGCTCGCAGGTCGGACGTGAGCCAGCAGTAGAAAGTGGAAATTCGAACGAGCCACGTGTCCAGGGGGAGAGTCAAGTGAAAGGTTAGCATATGCAACATATGCAACACCAATGATATGCAGGAATTGCCCATGTAAGTGCAACAATCGCCACTGGGGAGTGCAGAATCGTAAAACTAAAGTGCTGGGGCAACTTAACCCTGTTTTGCCATGCATGGAAAATCACTTGCCGGCTCAATTGGAGCTCCAGAAATGGCCAACACTTGTCATTGGCATAATCAAACTGCGTGGCAAAAGGGGGCGCCCAAATGTAGGCAACAGTTCGCGGCACAAAACGCCCACTGCACTATGGGGTTTTTGACCACTTTATGTGGCATTTAGTCATTTTTTAAAAATGCTCTAATTAAAAAAAAAAATTGGAATGCATTAACAGAACATCAAACTGTTATGCCTCATACTCAAAATGTTAATACTTAACAGCATATGTTAGCATAACAGCTGTAAAGTCAGCTGTTGCATCCGAAAGCACCTGCGCTAGTTTGTAATTTTTTCGAAGCGTTTCTGTGAAATTAATTTATTCGTATAAAACACCATTTGAAAAGAAAAAAAACAAATGGAAACTGATCTCACAGGCTTGTACTATATGTTAAAAGTATTAATTGTTTAAATTGTACGTGTTTATACTAACATTTTGTCATTTTATAAATGCACCTTAAGCTGAATTTTGTGGAACAAATTTCAACTTTGGGAAGAGTTTTGAAATAGAAGTTTGCATTAGTTTTCAATGCGTCCAAGTGTATGTTGTAGCGTTGTCAATTCTGAGCAAAAAGCTGTTAGTCTTATTGTGCACTTTTCCGCACTATTGGTGCAATTTGAATTTTTCTTAGATAACCTCACTTTCTCCAACGCCGACTTGGTTGCTGTTTGGAATAGCGAGAAGGGCCGGCTTGAGCAAGAAAAGGCTATACAATGTTTGATGAACAAATTATTTATAATATGAGGATCATTTTTATATGTTTGTCCTGTCAGTTGCCCGTCAATTTGGACAAATTCGAATCATTTTGCCTAAAAACTGGCGAATTGAAAGTCGATATGTTTCTGTGGCTGCCGATGACTTTTGAGTTTGATGGAATTTTTTCTTTTTGCTTTTGTTGCACTTATTATTATCCACTTTTATAGGCATAGAGCAACAAATTTCAGCTCCTTAAATTTCATTAATTTATTTTTAGTTTTAACCAATCGTTCCTATGGGAGCTATAGGATATTGTTTCCTGATCCGAACGATTTTCACACTATATGTGCCTAGGGACAAATAATGATGATTGGTAAAGTTTCATGTCGATATCTCCAAAACTGACCGAGTTATTAATTAATGCCACAAAAACAAGTCAAAAACCCCATAGTGCACTGGGCTAAACTTTAATAGCTGCAAGTCAAACTCGAAGCTGGCAAATCCCATTAGGGAACTGGGAACTTTGTTACCGCGCCGAACACCAACATGAAGTTTCCCGCAAGCGGATTGTTTGCAACTCGAGCGGGAAGGGGGGTGCAGGAAACTTTTGCATAAGTTAGCAGGGTGTTTGTGGGCGGATTGCTATTTATGTGTGTGTGTGTGTGTGTGTACTAGAAGTGCTGACAGCTTGTGGCTGTGGGTGGCGGGAGGAGTGGAGGTGAAGCGATAATAGGAGCAGCCACTTACGACACCATCTCCTCCGATGGAGAACGCACATTTAACAATAATTGCCAGGCCAAATAGAGCTCTTCCCCTGGTCCTCGTGCTCCCTGACCAAAGTCGGGAAATGACTTGCCTTCCGGCCATCAGTCGTCCCTTTTTGCGGTCAACTTGTGGGTGGCGGTTAGCGGGTAGCGGGTGGCGGGTGGTCGCGGCTCCTATTGCCCGCTTTTCATTATTTTGATTAAATACAGATAAAGCCATAAATTATGTTTACTTTGTGCCCGGTCCGTCCGGGCGCACTTTTGTGTGTGTGCGGGATGAGTAATGGCCCATGATATTTACACATGAGTTGGCCATCAGCGAGTCGTTCCCATCTCATCTCATCTACTCATCTCATCTCATCATCATCCTGCTAAATGCACAGGAAGAATATTACTTATTTTATGTTTATATACATTGCTCAGAGTGGAGAACGGCAGCTAGGAAAACCAACATTTTTTATAATATTTATACTTTTCAATATAGTTTTTGTTTATGTATTTAACTATAACTTTGCTAATTTGAAAGTGAAAAACTGTACTTTAAACATACTCCTAATGTCTTGATTTGGAAACTGTCTAAAATGATATAGTTACATTTTTAAAGCGTATTATTCATTAATCATTAAACATTAAAATAGCAAAAAAACTAAAATTACTTTGAACCAAAAAAAATGGCTAAGATTTTAAGTTAAACTTCTCTTAGTGCACTAAATACCATTTATTTTTCTGCACAGAAGTTCTGAAATGGCTCAGCAACAACGCAGCTGGGATGAGGGAGCTGTCGGAGGAGGATCCTATGGCCATCCCCACTCCTCGCACCACAAAGTTCCGGCACGGGCTTCCAGCAATCCGCTTCCCTGCAAAGGAGCCACTCCCAAATTGCCCAGGTGAGACCCAAAAATATTAAAATAGAATCTATTTAGATAGCAAAACCCCAGCAGGCAATATCACGGTGCTCCATCACCGAATTACAGTTATGGTGGATACGAGACGCCAAGGAGCCCAAAGATCACCACCACCTATGCCCAAGATAGTTGCGATGATGCGAGTAGCTCCACGCCGAGCTCATACTATCAGACGCCACCTTCCGGATCCATAGATGACTCCGCCTCGCTGCTCAGTGGACGCACCACTGCCCGCAGTCCCAAGTCTCCGTGCCAGTTCGTCTTCGATGCAGTGAGTCCCAGTCACGGCAGGAAGTTTGAGTACTACGAACCCATCTCACCCGACGATGGAGCCCTGTATTACGATCCTCCCAGTTCGCCACGTCGGCAGGGATCCAAGAAGCTGATGAGGACGAAGACTCCGCTGGATCCTGTTCCCCAATTAACGACTACTGGTGTGGATGAGAGCATGGCGGTGGCCATGGCAATGGGTGGGGGAGGATACTCCCAATCGGGGCAGAATAAGCGACAGCGGGATGAGTGGGAACTACCGGTGATTAGCAAGATCGAGGCCAGGAACCTCAGTGCAGCCGCATCCGCCGCAGGAGCAGGATCAGGATCGGGTGGTGGAAACTACTACGGCCTGAAGCGCGACTCCTGCGTCACTGACTGCACCCAGCTGTCCATGGAATCCGGCGAGACGGGCACCCAGCACACCAACAGCACCAGGGTGACCCACACCACCACCAGTTTTAGTTTCACGGAGCCGGAGATGGATCAAGATCCTGGACAGCCGCAGTCGCATCGCCAGCGCCGCCATGCCATCAACATCACGTCCAATCCCGGCTACCAGGTGCTCCACAGCTCCCACTCCACTTTGGACCGTACCTGTTCGGATAGCGTGGTCTCACTGCGCTACCGCAAATCCACCAGTGACCTGACCCAAGATGCCGACCACGAGCTGAGTGGCTGCAAGCCGGCCAAGCCGAAGGCCCATGTGGAGCACAAGCCGCGCCGCAGGGGCAGCTCCAAGGGAGGTCTGGCCTACCTGGCCAGCCGGCGCAGCTCCCGGGAGTCGATGAAGAGCGCCTGCTCCAACGCCTCCATCGTGTCCAACGACGACGTCGGTCCACTGGCCTTCCAGAGCTCCAATCGCGGTCGCCAGCGCAGAACATCCAATTTTCTTGAATTGCCAGGTGAGACAAATTCATGTTTAGGAAAATAGTTTTTGTTTAAAAATAGAGTCTATTTAACCCTTAAGGGCATATGAATTGGCTCTTGATTTTTTTGACAAAATTGTAACTTGACCAAAATAAGGTTAAGCACAGACTATTCCGTGCAGCTGATGACTTAAACTAACAATCGCCCTAACTTTCCAAACACTTAATTTTTCGACCGATTTTCGCATTTTTAAGAAATAATAAAATAGTTCATTTTTTAATACCAATTGATTGGGAATTTAATAACAAGTTGTAAAAGGTACGTTTGGATAATGTATTTGCTTAATATCCTCTGTAAGATTTTCAAAATATTAACAAATATTGGTCGTCCGTGGTTATTGGGTTATTCTTTAAAAATTAAAACAAAATTATTCGGAAATTATCAATGCGGTAACATCATATAAATAATAAACAAGAAAGGAAAGCTAACTTCGGGCGGAGCCGAAGTTGAAATACCCTTGCAGAATATTCCGAATTATATTCTCCAAAATTATTCATATGATGCATTCTTAACACTCATAAAAAATCCCAACTTTCTAACTTTAAAAACACCAAAGTTATGGCATTTCCAATCGTTCAGTTAAGTGGCGGCTATAGGATATAGTCGGCCGATCCCTATGAAATTTAGTGGGTCAGATTGATTGGCCAAATATAAAACCCATAGAAAATCCCAACTTCCTAACTTTACAAATCCCAAAGTTATGGCATTACCGATCAATCAGTTATATAGCAGCTATAGGATATAGTCAGCCGATCCTTATGAAATTTAGTAGGTCAGATTGATTGGCCAAATATAAAAAGCCATAGAAAATCCCAACTTCCTAACTTAACAAATCCCAAAGTTATGGCATTACCGATCAATCAGTTATATGGCAGCTATAGGATATAGTCGGCCGATCCTTATGAAATTTGGTAGGTCGGATTGACTGGCCAAATAAAATACCCATAGGAAATCCCAACTTCCTAACTTAACAAACACTAAAGTTATGGCATTTCCGATCAATCAGTTATATGACAGCTATAGGATATAGTTGTCCGATCCTGGCCGTTCCGACTTATATACTGCGTGCAAAGGATCGAAGGCTGTGTGCAAAGTTTCAATTCGATATCTTTAAAACTGAGAGACTAGTTCGCGTAGAAACAGACAGACGGACAGACAGACGGACAGACGGACAGACGGACAGACGGACAGACGGACAGACGGACAGACGGACAGACGGACATGGCTATATCAACTCAGGAGGTGATCCTGATCAAGAATATATATACTTTATAGGGTCGGAGATGTCTCCTTCACTGCGTTGCACACTTTTGACCAAAATTATAATACCCTCTGCAAGGGTATAAAAAACGACACCACAAAATGTGTTAAATTTTTAATTTATATCATAAGAATTAAACCAAAATCAGTTAGTTGCACACTTCGAAATTAAATGGTCCGAGCTGTGGGTCACATTTCATTTCTAAGATGGGAAAATTTGATGGATAGTTGCTACCAAACCAGTTAGATTGTGGCATGTTCTACATTGCTCATTCCCTCTCATTGGATACTGTAGACTGTCATCAATCTTTTTGTTTCCAAGTGAAAACATATGTCACCAATGTCGCCTTCATCTTTTATATCCATCTTATTATTTTCAGTGCCCGACCATGTGCGTCCGCGTGTCTGCTCCCTGCCAGAGCGACCCTACAATCCGCGGGCCAGCGACGACCTGTACCGCCTGCGGCACTTCTCCATCAGCAAGGGCAACGTGGTCAACTGCGGCGACTCCATCATCTCGAGGAGATCACGGAGCAACACCAGCGTGAACTCCACAAACAGCCGGGCTAGTGAGAGGTCTCCTTTCGAGGGGAGCTGCTGCGGAGCGGGCTACGCCAATGTGGACTCCTTGCCGGCGACACCGGATGACTCCGAGAACCTGGATCCACCGCCGCCCGCCCGCTACCGCGTCGTGATGTTGGGCGATGCCGGAGTGGGCAAGACGGCGCTGGTCAATCAGTTTATGACCTCCGAGTACATGCACACCTACGACGCCAGTCTGGGTAAGTTGTATTCCAAAGTCGTGCCAATTGTCTCCCACGGGGATCATGCGATCGTCCGCGGAGCGCAGTGAGTAGCCGAGTGACCCCTAGCTGGAACCTATGTGTGTGCCTGATCCCTAGCTTCCCGGCTGCCACTGTCGTCTTTAGAGTTTAATTCTGATCTGAGTTCTAGATGACGAGTTTGGCGAGAAGACGGTGAGTGTCCTGCTGGACGATGAGGAGTCGGACATGGTCTTCATCGACCATCCCAGTGTCGAGATGAGTGTTGAGAACTCGCTGTCCACCTATGAGCCACATGGCTGCGTGGTGGTCTTCTCGGTGGTGGATCGCAGCTCGTTCCGCGTGGCCGAGGAAATCATCAATTACCTGTGGCAGGAGAACTACACCAAGGACAAGGCCGTCATCCTGGTGGGCAACAAGGCGGATCTGGCCCGCGCCCGGCTTATCACGTCGCAGGGTTAGTTCGACGCCTTAATTATGATGGCTTGATTTCATTTCACCCCGCTCCTTTCTCCTCCCTCCTCTCTTCTCCTCTCCAATCCAATTCACTTTTGCTCCCCGAAGAGGGCAAAGCCCTGGCCGCCTCACGCGATGCCAAATTTATTGAGACGTCCAGCGGCATACAGCACAACGTCGATGAGCTGCTCGTCGGCATATTGAAGCAGGTGAGTGGAGGTGAAGTGGTGGCCAGGTGGTAAATGGGGGGGTTATTCTGCGGTTATTGGGGCCAGGTGCGAACCACACGCAACCCACCGATGCATGGCAAAATTGTGCAGGAAATGGAGTTAAATGGATTTACCACGCTGCCGGGGGATGGGCCTGTTTTCGGGTTGGGTTTCGCTGGCCTGCTTCCGGATCGGCTCACTAATTAATGAAAATGGTGCGGTGAGCGGGGCAAACGGAAACCTGGTCAACTAACCAGATTGGCTGTGGGTATTATTATTTCGCTCGGGAGCAGATATTTCCGATTTCAAGGGATTAGGCCGAGCAATTAATAAAGAGACTATAGAAACATTGAAATTAATTATTAAACATTAGAATTTATTATTAAACGTGAATATACAACAACTTAGATAACAGACTAACATAAATTTAAGGAATATTAACCAAAAGTCAAAAATATGAGTCAAGGAAATATATTTTCTTATTGCTAAAATCTAAAAAATGTAAAAGTTACAAAATGTCGAAAGTTATTATTTCAAGTTGCAGCTGTGATTAAATCAACAGATTTTGAAAGCAGGTATTAAGTAGGAAATTATGGCTTAGCTCAAACCAAATTATTTGAGAGGAAACATGGTTGTACCTATTTAAAGTTTATTTTACACTTTAGGACACTTTTAAGATTATTTTAAAAATGTTTTGTTATTATATTTTTTTCTATGTTACTTCTTTTTTTTAATTTTATGAGATTATATAGACATATATGTATATATTATAATCCGTTTCGGAATCCCACATATACTATTTCACCATATTTTTACCATAATTGATACCACTTTTTCTCCACCACTTTTGTATAACCCTCCGAAACAGATGCGTCTAAAAGAGAAGCGCGAGAAGAAGGCCACCGCCTCCAAGATGAAGACTTCCCGCACCCACATATCGTTGCACCTGGCCAAGGAACTGCTGCAGAAGATCTGCCTCAGCGACATATCCAAGTCGAAGAGCTGCGAGAACCTGCACGTGCTATAGATATATATAAAGATATATATATCCCCACAAGCCAGCCCAATCACATGTGGTGAGCCAGCTGCGATGTCTTCTTTGTGGCGAAATTCCTGGGTGAAATGATGCCACAAAACTGTATACAAAAGAGAATTTTATCAAAAGCGGCTGGCGGGCGAAATATTTCGAATGCCATTCAGATTGGACCGCAGAAACGGGCGGGGATGTGTTCATCTCCTTTGTTGTGCTCCGTTTATTAAAAGTTTAATGCCGGGTCTCGCTTTTTCCGCCAAGTCACTGGCTGTGGTCAGGCCTCCAGATTCGGCGGCGATAGTCTGGTTTTTTTATGGCGGATGTTTTGGTTCGGCTTATCGGTCCCAGACGCACCTCCAACTTGAGTTGGGTGGCGAAGGCCGGATTGATAAGCGCCAATCCAATGATCCAATGATCCAAACGACCCAGAGAATCAGCGATCCGCCGAGGCGTGTGCAGCCTCCAACCCAAAATAAACCCGCTGAAGGGGGCGGGGCCGTATTACAATATATTTAGGTGTATATTTACATGCGTACTTGCATATATACATATATGTGTTCCAATGCGAATAACTTCAATTCCAATAATGTGCTGTCAATTGAACGCTACGAAACGCTTAAGGAGCAGCCCCTCAAGAGACGAGAGAAACTTTATAGATGTTGATTTATGTATACACATAGTGGCCATAAGCAGCATATATACACGTGACCTATATCGGATAAGTTTAATGTCTAGGCTAGGGTTACTTACCGCTCCACCTGCTTCGCAAAGAAATTCTTCCAATTGACGAAAATCTCATATCGGAATGACTGTTAAATGTTGACTGTTGTTAGTCTAAGCCAAGAACAAATACCATTTAATCAAAGTACTTCACTCAGACGTTACTACGAGTATATAGATGTATATTTACGTGTACCTATATTTACTATATATATTTAAAGACAAACATACATATATATATATATTTACGGCCGTGCTCGTATGGAACTTCTAACATTTCTGAACTCATACGCTTATATTTGAAAAATACCTTTTACAAAATGCGAAAGGCAAGCAAAAACTAACGTAACTCTAACTATTTTCATACGCAAACTTACACATTAGAGGGGGAATGCAAGGATTCCGAATGGGATTGAAGGCCTTCCAGTGAGCAGTGTGTGGCCACCGGGCTCGTCCAAAAGTCGAGCACTCGACAGCCGTGCACTCATGTTTGCTCTAACCCCCCATCCTTCCTTCCGCCTCACGTCCGCTCCCTTCTGTCGAGTGCACTTTATCATTTTTAACATTTAGCAAACAAAACAGAAAGTTGCTCCGGCGAAAGTTTTAATTTGCAGCGCAAAGCCTGACTGGCTGGCTGGCTGGCTGGCGAATTCGCATACTTTCAGCCGCACTGTGGCAATCTGCATCGCGCATACGCCGCGTACGTCAGGGTCGGGACTTTAATTTGATTTGGTAAACAAATCGCCGACGAAACCGAAATCGAATCAGAGCCAGCTATAAAACTCCCACCGAATTTATTGTGTAATGCCATTAAATAACAATGTATTCTAAATGAGATTTTACTGCTACCATTTAAACATAACAATTGGCTTAAAGCGTAGTTGTAAAGATAACCAACCATATACTTATATTTATGTGTAAAGATCGATGTATATTTATATATTTTTCCAAAGCCAAGCTGAGACAAAGTAAAGCAGCAAAGACTATACAACTGAAGATAACCCTCAACAAAGAATCAATTTTGTGTTGCATAGTATAATCCACAATTGTACGCTTTTGCCTGTCATCGAGATGAGGCTGCAGGAAAAGCAAATTAATTAGAGTACACGGAGATAAAATCCGATTTCTTGTTTGGTGTGTATAACTTTTCTCCCCCTGTCCCTCTGCCTCTGCCTCCTCCTTCCCGACTCGATCTCATCATCCGATAAATAAAGGACAAGGACGCTCTGTAACTAACTTGTGTACTTTTTACAGGGGTCACGGGGTGGCCTAGTGGCGGTTCCAATCTCCAGCAGCCGCAAATTCAATGCCAACTCATGCGGCCGAAGTCCTGGAGTCCTCAGATCTCAGCTGTTGCGCACTTGCGGTTCATTTGGGTGTGCTGGTGGGGGGGAGGGAGGTAAATGTGTTAAGTGCTTGTTGTCAATCGCACCCAAAACTTTGCCGGATTTCACGCTCCTGCGGCACAAAACACTCCGACACAATATTGGTTTTTCGGAGAATCAATCGGCTGCTGGTTGGCCGTAATTAACTTACGAAGAAGTCGGGCGATGCTGCTGAAAAGTTGACAATCCGGCTCTGATTGATGGCCATAGTCAGGGTCCTGCTCCTGCTCTTCGTCCTCGTCCTGTCATGGCAACCTCGCTGCCATATATATATATATATATCTGGGGAAACATTGATGGCCCCCGCCACCTGCAGGGTCTCATAATTTTAATGAGCTTATTTTATTATATTTAGCGCATCAAGGAGATGCCTCCGCCCTCGCCCGCCTGCCTCATCTGGATTATCCTGCGAACGGTTCCTTTTTGAAACCGAGATTGTTTCGCTTTACCTTCGTCCTTCGCGCAGCCGGGTCTCAATGGCCAAATCAAACTAATTCCAAGTTCAATAAACAAGCCCAAATGAATATCCCGGCCGGGAGCCATTCCTTAATCAGCACCAACACCACCCCCCCTTCCCCCTCGGGCAGTGTAAATTCTTATGAAAATAAGCAGCGTTGGCATTGGGGCGCGGAAGTCATTGAGGGATCCAAGGATAGTCCATGACCCCCAATCAGAGTGGCAATCATAATCGAGTCGCTGGAGAGTCGACGAAAATCGATTAAAAGCTTAAGCATTATCCCGCTTAAGCTGGGATATTCCGAGGAGCTTAATGGCGGGAACACAATTAAAGTGGATTGGATATTAACTTAATTATATTAAAGAAGGTGGGAGTTGTCTTGCCTTTTCTTAATATAAATCTGTATTTAATCCCAATTGGCCAGTTGGTCAGCCATTCTCATCCGGTTCATGGCTACGATTCCATCTCAAATTTCTCATCGATTATATGGCATATGGGATAACGACACTCTGTATTTTCATTTTACCTTTCCAAACGGATTACCTCGTACTCCAGAGTGGGCTGGCAATTCCTTAAGAGCTAGCCGGAAAAAAAGGGATCATAAAGGATGCCAAAGCACACACAATTTTATAGGGCCGAAAGCTGTTGGCCATCTGCAAACTTCTTTATGAGTGTGTGTGTGTCTAGTACCGAGGGTACTAGCTATCAAAAAAAAGAAAGCAGGCCACTCAGACGCACAAACAAACAAACTCTCAGGTATCCTCGCATCGCAGATGAAGAAATATTCGCGCCGGCAGCCGTCACTCTCGGGGGATTCATAACCAAATAAGCCGAATTTTTAAAGCATACTTTCCACCTGCCTTTCCACCATCACCATCTGCAGGATTCCCGGCTGCGATTCCCGGAGCGGCGACGAATATGAAATTTACGAAATGAAACTTTAAGCAGTGTGGAAAATGAAATTTAAATAACGATTTATTGCCTTTGAAGTATGATTATTTGCACGGCGGGACGAGGAGCTAGGTAAACAGCTGAG
Organism: Drosophila kurseongensis; assembly: GCA_018153305.1. NCBI lineage: Eukaryota > Metazoa > Arthropoda > Insecta > Diptera > Drosophilidae > Drosophila > Drosophila kurseongensis. Next base: position 16,874,823 of record JAECXX010000004.1, on the reverse strand, counting down.
GAGCTGGCCATGTAGATTGTTGGCATACCCTTGCTTGGGCAAAAGGTTGGCAGGGACCTTTCAAGGACCATTTTAAAAAGAGTCCTGGGACTTGCTTTTGATGCCGCTTAATTGCTATTTAAAGTGCGAATGAATAACTTAGATAGTAAAGGGGTTTTTACTTAATGCCAATTTCGCAAATTAATATAACCCTTTTAAAAAAGATCCCTTTTTTAATCAAAACCCTGGAAGAAAATGGTTATAACATTTGTTGAAATGTTATATATCGTTAGATTCGTTATAAAATTTCCAATTTAATGCCATTCTCAGTTGAAAACTTTAGTTTTGACCCATTTTTCGCAAAAAATAATGAACTAACCCCTTATTAAAAATGCCAAAATCCGGAGATCAATAAAAATTAACTTTTATTTCTTTTTTTTATCAAAACCCAGGAAAATAATAGTCCCACGTCGGAATGTAATACCTCATTGAATTCGCTATAAAATGTCCAATCAAATGTCATTGACAGATAAAGAATTTTATTTATTCTTTATTTAACCGATCGTTTTCATGGAAGACTTAGAGTATAATCGTCCCATATCCGAATAACTTTTGGCAAATAAGCAAAACGAATTTATCTAAATGATTGTGAATTGTGAAATGAATGTTTCTGTCTAAAAATATAATTCAATAGATAGACTACATGTTCAAAGTAGGTGAAATAAGAAACTGATATGTGAGTGCCGTTGAGCCAATCGTTAGCTAAAATAGTAAAGAAACGTATTGCCTGTTGGTGGCAGCAGAGGAAGTGAGTGCCCGTGCGCTGCCCACCGGATCCTTTAACGTCCGTCGAGTGCCCTGCCCCATAAGCGTAATGAAGAGCCGGGCATCTGGAATGGATTGAACGGATGGAGGTCGTCTGCCGGCTGCCCGCCCCCGTCCCCGCAGATCCACCTGTTCACATGCTACACCTGTCCGCCCGTGTGTGCCGGGTTATCAGGATCAAACGCCGGCGGCAGCAGACGAAGGCGGTCCTTTTACTGCTCCTGCCACTGCCACTGCTGTCGCTGTCAATTCATCGCATTGGCATGAAATTGCTTTTTGCGATGGCTGAGAGGCAACAGCAACAAGTTGCGCCTCCACTATACACGCTTATAGTATGTATGTCTGTGCGAATGGTTGTCTGCACTGGGGGCTTACAAAGGAAATGAGAAAAGGTCGGCTCGGTTGTTTGCCCGCCTGTTGATGTTTGTGGGCCTGGATATACTTGCAAATTTGCGCCGCGCAGGAAACAGGAAGTTGTCAGGGGCGGGGAAAGGGGGGTGCTGGTGAATGTTTGGGCATTGTTTATTCTTTGGGAGCAGGCAGGAGGCCGCAAAAAGTCAACGGGAACCCTAACGATACGAAAATGCGTAAAGAGCTGCGATAAGGGGGCGGGTGGCGGGGGCGAGAGAGAGAGGGTGTGCCATTCGCGGCATGTAAATTACAAGCGGAATTTCGATTGTAGCCCACGACCTTCGGTCGGTGGCAAGGCGGGGTGGGGAGCGGTGGCAGGGGGACGGAATTAAATGCGAAATGCGAAAGGACCACGACAAAATAATCTCTCAAATGTAAGAAAATTGGCGGCGGGGGGGCGTTTTCTCCCACTGCAGTTAAATGCCAAAATGGCAATTTGCTAAAGTTTTCCCCAGAAGCGAGCAGAAGAAGACAGTGGCCAGATACCTTGGATGGGGTGTCAGAACAGCAGGGTCAAGGGGGTTGGAGCGGGTTTTGAGGGGCCCATAAAAGTCAAAGCTTGACTGTTGTTACACTCCCTTTACCCTGGTACACTTCAAAAATAAAGCTCTTATTGCCAACCTTAGTTTCTTCGTTGGTTAATTACTTCTTCTAATTAATTAATCACCGAAACACATAAATCATCAACGTATCCAACTTAAATCATATTTAATTTGGTAATAGAAAAACTAAAGTGACTGGAAATCTCTAGTAATTCTTTTCATATCTTGGTAATCAAGGTGATTCTGCGCTTCCCGTGCATTCTCTTAGACAGCTCAATAAGTATTTTTAAATAGGTGCCTTTTCGTTTTTCATCACAAATATATTGCCCTTTTGTTTATTTTATATTTGATATATCGGCCTTTCATACTTTTCCCATTTCAAAGTTCGATCAAATTTAATGGGATAAACTGTTTGGTTTAAATTTTAATCTCTAGTAACTATAAAGCTATTTTTCTTATTTAAAACTATTCATTGTTACAATGAAAATCTTAACGCACTTTAATCGGCCTAAATAAAAAGGTTCTTTCTTTTGAATTACATAACTTATTTTACTGCATATATTTAGATACTTTCATATATTGACAACCAAAACAATTTCATTAAGATAAATAAACGCTGTCAAGCTTAAATGTTCTATAGCCAGACTTTTTTCGAGTGCATCTAGTCCCTGTCAGCTCGATGTAGATGCTCGAGCTCAACTGTTCAGCATCCCGGCACTTGTTGAGCGTTTTGCAAGCGAGCAGCAACAAAAACGTGTCAAAGAAATTGAAATTCTGCGTGTGAGTTTGTGTGTTTTTCTTGTTTAACAAGGAGGTGAGCAGGTGAGCTTTTTGCCAGCGATGTCAGTGCCACGAAAAGAAAGCGAAGGCGACCTTTGCGCCAGTGGCAGCCACATAATGCAGTCAGGGCACGATTGGCAAAATGCTCGGGGTGAAAGCGAAACCGAAGGGATGCCAGCTTTGTCCCTTGGTCCAGGACAATCCGACTGGAAACCGATTGAGCGACTCCATTTGTCTGGTGAATGGAGTCGAGCTTTGGCCTAGACTTTCGACCTTGCCCCCGTGAAATGAGCTGTGAACCCGGCTCGGCCTTCCGGCTCCAGCTGCATCCAGTGAATCCCGCCCTGTGCAATCAAATGCAGGCAACTGTCAAGGACATTCAGCCAGGTCCTTTGGGCAATTCAACCGCCTAGGGACCTTTAAATTTCACCCGAACCGTATGCGTTGGTAAATTAAAACTGTTTGCATGGGCGGGGCTTCAACCAAAAGAACGAGTAATTGTCAGCCGGTCATTTGGTTCATGAATTATGCAAAAGTAAATTTACGTGGATTTTTTTGTCGCTATAAAGGCGGACGTCCAGTGTTGACACTGGCAATATGTGTGGCTGTATGGGGGATGCGCGTTTGCATTTAATTTTCCAGCAGATTACGTTGACAGTCGCCGTTGGCCGACGGCCTGATTTTCATCATTGTTCAATGGCGAAAACCTCCAGAGAATTTGTCAACGTTTGCATAATCAGTGAAAAGCTGCTGCACGGCTGGCTATTTTCACGAAAATATATACAAAACTGTATAAGTGGATTATGTCATTGATCTTGTTTCCGTCGGTCCAGGCATTAAAATTATACATAAATTGTATTTTATCATAATTATCAGGCGACGTTGGGAAGAGTGATTGTCAAGCAGACCATTAAACAGGTAACAGGATTATCACTCAAATGAATTTAAATTATAATAATTATTTGATGTATTTCGTATTTAATCGAGCGCAAGGAAAGAGGTAAGAATTGGTTTAAATGCTATAACTGAAAAAATTAGCATATACGTAATGGAAAACATAACCAGCAGAGCTTTTACAGTATTCTTTTTCAAAAAAATAGAAATGTTTATTCTAAATTCTTATATTTTAACACATTATATTTGAATCTTTTCCTTTATAGTAACTCAGAAGATACGTTATAAATGATTAAGGTAGAATTTTAAAATAAATTACAGCGATATTTAGTGTTTGTATTAGTCCCATAAATATATTTTTCTAGGAGTAAGAACCTGAGTATTTCTTTTAGATTATGATAAAGGAATGAATTGTTGTAAAGTATTTTTAACCAATATAACTATATTTATTAAATTAAAAAATACAACCCATCAGGTTTTATATTTTTAAAAGTTATCTTGCATATAGTTGAGCTGAATTCTTATCTATTTTTAGTTGCATACTTTTGGCTGTTTTAGTATAACAAGGGAAACTGAGAAACTTCCTATAAAATTAAGCTGTTATACGAATACTTAGGAAAATAAAGCTTGGTCAATCAAAGCCCTGAAGCTCCGCAATTATCCTGAAAGCTTTTCTTGAAATTAAAGGTCCTGGCAGTGTGACCACCTTTGGGTTTAACGCAAATTTAGGGGCTTTCTGGCCACTTTCACCAGAGTGTTCATACAGATTTGGCGCCGTTATAAACGTCATAAACCTGACTCGGGTACTTAGTCTTATTAATAAAAATTATACTATTATTTAAACAATTTACGTACCCAGCCGACGCCGGGACACACGCTGGTCATGCTGGGAACCTCAGATTAGGGGTCCGTGAAGCAGGTCGTGTACACCGAAGTGGTAAGTAGCTCCAAATACTTAAAACTCATGCATATGTATTTAAATATATTTATTTACCTATATAGAAGAAAAATGAAGCGATTACGCCCATGAAGATCATGGCTACGTCATCGTATCAGTGGAGCTGGAGAAGCATTTAATTGCAATTATAGTGGACGATTGCTACCATTATTTAGTCAGTTAGATTGATTTTTCCTTTTTTAGCGGTGTCCTTCTCTTGCAAGCTATAAAACACAACCAAAATTAATAAAATAAAATACTTTTTTGATAATATTCCAGGTGATTACAAACTTTATTAAATGACTCTGCGGTTATGCAACTAAGCTCTAAATATAAAACAGTCGACTAATGGTATCTAAGATTAGCATTGCATACGAAGTGTGTATTGAACACTTACAACTATGTACATGTAGAAATTACAAAGGAATTGTGTTTATGGCAATGGGTCGTTTACAACGGCTCGTCGTTGGATCGTGAGGATCCTACTTGTTGAAGTTCTCGATCTGCTGAAGGACCCAACTGCGGGAGGCCGACTGGCAGACAATGACGCCGGCCCGCTGCTGGATCAGCACATCCTTTGAGGGCTTCGGGGCAATCTGTGGGTGCTGATGGGGGCGTGGTCCCAGGGGCGGTGGCGGCGGAGGCGGACTGCTGGGCCGGCGCAATTGCACTTCATAGTCCCCGGACCGCTTCTCGTTGTCATCACTGTAGATGGCCGAGTCCCGAAAGTCATTCTCCAGACTATCCTCCACCTGCCGCTCATACTCGAAGCTGGTGGTTGGTGGATCCGCTCCGGATCTCTTGCGCTGCTGCTCGCACATGCTGTCGCTGGAGGAGGAGGTCAGCGAGAAGACCGAATCCCGCTCCGAGTGGTTGAGCACCCCCAGTCCGAGCAGCGTCCTGGGATCGGCGTAGTCCACGTGGGCCATCCGTTCGCCCACCGCCTCGCTTCCCTGGCGATGCAGCACGCTCTGGCGGCACATCTCGGTCACATCGGATACCCTTCGCTCCGGCGGCCGATTGGAGCGCCCGAAGGCCAGGTTGCTCAGGTTGTCTATGGACTTCAGGGCACGTGGCAGCAGCGAGCTCTCCGATCCCGAAACTAGGTTCTTTGGCAGGGGACGTGATCCGTGCTCTTGGATTGCCTCCATCGACATATTGATCACCGTGCTCTGGCTGTCTCGCTTCAGCGTGGAGCCCGATCCATTGGAGCATGTCGAGGTGGAGGAGGAACTGCAGCTGTCCCGCTGCACTGCCTCCTCGCCCACGCGCTGCAGCACTCCGTCGGGCGAGTAGACCAGGGTCACATAATCCGATTCCGGGCGAGGAGCTGATGGGCTGGTCTTCGATCGCTTCTTCAGCATCTGGGAGGACTTGGCACGTCCCAGCACTGGTGAGAACTTGTAAGGCACATGGACATTGCGCAGCAGGGTCTCGTAGATGGGCTCCTCCCCCACTGAGTCCGCCTCTTCCTCGCGCTTCTTCTGCTCCTGCTGCTGCTGCTGATGCTGATGCTGCTCCTCCAACTCCAGGGGCGGCGGAGATCGCGATGGTGGGCGTGGCGGTGGCAGGATTGGCCCACGACATATATCCGGACTCACGGGACTCACAGGACTTTCGCGCCTTTTCTGCTGCTTGTTATAGATCCGCTCAAACTCCTTGTTGTTCTTGAGCAAATCCAAAACGATCTGGGCATCCCGCTTGGACTTATCCGCTGGAGACAGCAGATCCGTCTCCTGGTCTGGTATGTAATACTGATCCGGCGAGGTTTCATCCAGCGTGGAGGCCTCCTGCGCCATTTCGATGTCCCCATCTGGTCGCAGCTCCTCCGTGGATTCGGTTATCTTGAGTACAGTGGCACTGCTGCTATCGAACTCGCTGAGATCCATGTAGAACCTGGAGCAGCTCTTGGTGGTGCTACCACGTTGCTTCTTCATGGTGGCAATCTTCTTGGGCATCGTCTTGTGGTTGTATTGCTTGACCTCGAAGAAGCCCTTGCCCTTGGTCTTGCGCTCGCTGAGATCGGGCTTACTGCCGCGCAGGGAGGCGGCACTGTCCTCGTCCTGTTCCCGCTCTCTTTCCGCCTCCTCGTCCAAACTGAAGCCTCCAATCCGGGGAACCGACTTACTGCGCTCCTTGAGAGCTTTGTAACTAAAGACAGGGGATTGCGACTTGGCACTGCGACTACGCTGATCCCGCAAAATGCACGAGCACGGCTGATCCTCCTGCTTCACATCCTGGCCGCATTTACAAGCTTCCTTCGCCGGAGTCTTGGCCTCTTCCTTTCCCCCGGCATCTCTTTTGCGATATCTCATGGCAGCAGCAAGCTTCTGCAAGGCCGTATCGTCCAGACTATTATTTCTGGCCAGAGGCTTCGAGGGCTTCACCTGGCTAACCGATTCCTCCTCCTGCTCAAGGGACTCGTTGAAGCTATCAAAGGAGCTCGAGTTGGCCACCGTCTTCCGCTTGAACTTGGAGTTCCGTTGGCGTATCTCGCTTCTCCTGCAGGCATTTCTCCGCTCCAGATAGATGGGCGTGGAGTTACTCGCCGAGTGGAGACTCCACTTCCAAGTACTGCGATCTGGGGTCCGATCTGCGTGAAAGGATAACCCATTAGTGAAGCTCAGATTCTAGGGACTTGCGACATGAATGATAAGCGGTGGGGTGAGTGATTCGAGGAGGTGGTGAGCGAAAAACAAACACCAGTGAGTATGCATTCTAAAGTACCAAATTAACAGCGGATCATGCGGTAGTTAGGATTCATTGATTAGTTGGTGCTGGTTAGTAGGTGGCGATCTCTATACGATTATGCGGGTTAGGATGCATGCAAAACACAGACCCCGAACGAGTTAAAAGGCCAATTAAAGCTAGCAATCCAAATACGGTTCTCGCAATACTTACTAGGCTCTTCGGACACCATAGTTACTTTTAGCGAACACTACGATTACGATTAGGATGTTTAACAATTAGATGTACTGGGGGTTTATAGTTGTCTATAGCCCTTATTTTCATTTTGATCGGATTATATTTTGTTTTTTTTTTTTTGGTGGGTAATTAGATCGGTTTCAGTCTCTGGGTGTGGGGATTTAGCCTTAGAACGCCTTAAACACTAGTCAAAGTTTTTTCGTTTCTTTGTTTTGGGGTGTTTAGTTTTAGAATGCATCACTGGTAGTACTACAACGGTAAACATATAGCATTTCGTAGAGTAGAGTTAGATCAAATTGAATTAGTACTAGAGTAGGACACCAACTAAGCACGGTAGACATAAACTGTGGCCCAAAACCCATAACGATCCAGGAAAGTGGGTGCCCGAGGTCCGCAATTAAAATGCGCCTACATCTCGCCCAAGTAATAAATCAGTAAGCCGCCGAGGCGTCGACAGATTTGGCACGATTTTGGCGAAAGGCTAGCGACTCGCTTGCCACTTGGTTATGTCACTTGGTCGCAGCTGGAGCGTGCGAATCATAAGTGCACCGCGCGAAAGAGTGGGTCGAGCCAAGTCCTCCATGTGGTCGGGATTAAGGAGAGCCTCCAGCAGTGCAGAGAGAAAAATATATTCTTTTACCTTTTTATTTACTAATTTGCTTACCGAAATAGCAACATCTAGCAACATTAAAAAAATACAATAAGTATTCATCATTTGGTAGCCCCACGAGGTATTTGCCAAGTAAAAAAGTATTTTTTAAAACGACAATTAAGCCGAATTTCAACGATTCTTTACATTTGATTTGAAAATTAATTATTCTTATCAATATAGCAAACAACCTTATAGCATATTAAATGTATGACATTTAGACCCAAAATCTTGATTTTTACTTCAAGTTCAGTAATTTGAACTCTTACAGATAAATTTAAAAGATAAAAAGTTAAAAAACAAAAACTACGCCTAATTTTAATTTCAATACTAATCCATTCAAAATGCAATAAACTTGTTCAAACTTAGAGAATATCCCGAATTATCAACATAATTTTTAACCAATTTAATGACAAATTAATGTAAAGTGAAATAGGCAAATGAGAAACTGATATTCCTGCACTTTTCTCACTGTGACTCTCCTTTTCCCAGGCAGACAGGCATTACCCAACTATAACAAGTACCCGCATGTGCATAACTGTAGGCACTTCATCATCTCGTGCAGTCCCCAATCCAAATCGTTAAGTGTTTTGGCCACATGACAAAAAAACACAACAAAAAACGGGGAAAAACGGGGAAAAGTAAGACAAAAAACAGCAAGAGCCCTAGAGCAGAGCCGACAAGCTGGGACTAAGCCAAGTTTGGCCAGCTAGGAGCAGCAGCACTCACCTTCCTCATCGCCCAGCTTGAAAACCAGCTCCTTGGCGCGCATCGGAATGTCTAGCTTCTCCAGCATGACACCTTTGATGTGCTGCGTCCAGATGCGCTTCTGGTCACGATTCCTTGCCGTCAGTTTGATTTGGTGCCGCGGCTCGTCGAAGGGGATGACATAGAAACTGCTCGGCTCCCCGGGCAAGTGTTCGCTCAGCATCAGATTGTTTTGCTGCAAGATCGGTGGGCATTAAGGCGATAACTCATAGATAGATGCAGCCTACAAACTCACCGAAATGTAGGTCTTGAACTGCAGACGTCCGTCCTCCTTCTGCTTGGTAATGATCAGCATGGTGGCGAAGAGGAGAACGAGTCGCTGTTTGTTGTGCTGATCCATCAGCAGGCCCTCCTGACGCAGTTCGCCCAGAACAGTGAGCTCTGGAAAGGGGTTGCAAATGGGGTTATACCTCTAACATGGTTCTCTAGGTGGATCTTAGAGCACTCACCTGGTCCCAGCCAGCCGTCCAGAATGCCGGACAGCTCCTTGACGCGACTCTGCTGCTCCTGCTTGCGCTTCACCTGGTCGATGTGGTACGCCACCTGGCGCATGATCACATGGGCCTCTGCCACCTCCTTCAAATCGCAGTGTTTGCGCAGGCTCTGTTGAAATACAAATAGAAGGCACGTCAGTCAAGGACTGTCATCTCGATCACCCACTTCCCCCCCCACTACTTACGTCCAGGAGCAGATGGTACTTGAGGATACGCTGCACTGGCTTCAGGAGATAGGATCCCAGGGGCAGACGGTGCTGGAGGAGCTTCTGCGTGCGGGCCAGCATGGAGTAGGTGTGCGTGGCCTGCAGCAACTTGGTCAGCAGCGAGATGGCTGCCGGGTAGCTTGTGCTGCGGGGAATCGGGATTTATGACATGTGCTTTAGGTCTTCATCATGGCTGGCATTAAATCTGAATTTCAAATCTGACGACAGTCGACAGTGGACATTGGACAGTGGGCAGTGGGAGGCACGATGATGTATGCCCGCGTGTCATTGGGGGCGACAAATCAAACCGCTGCCATCGGATTCGGAGCCGCTCTCCAAATTGGCATCGCGGCCAGGTAAACGTCAGCGTTTAAATGGAACATGGCGTGCCTGGATTGCCAAGAGACGCCATCGTTTCGTTTGGTTTCGTGTCATGCTGCTAGCAAACTGCCTATCGAGATCGTTTTTGGCCGTCGTTACCGTTCTTGGCAAAAGAGCTGCAAAGCCACAAAGCCAGTATCGAAGATGGAGCGAACACGCCAAGTCCCCAGAATCCCCAACCAGGTCAGGAGTAGGCCCACCTCAGTGGGGATTATTAATTTTGACACATAATTATGGTGAAGTGCGAGGAGTAAACGGACAACGGTCGGTAACTATCATATTTACTTTAGTCATAAATGCAGGCATTATAGCATCATATTAACAATTAATGATTAGATTAAATCAACTAAGTGATTAATCACTATCATAACACTAAGCTATTGTACAAAGATAGTACTAGTTAACTTTTTATAACATCTTCCAATTCATTTCACAAATTTTTGCAACAGAAAAGTCTGCCTCATAGTGTGAAAAACAACTTAACTTTACTAAACTGTACTTGTTTCATGTCGAAAATACTTTATAGCTCCACTTATCTAAGTACTGCCCAATACCGTTCATGAAAATTTGTAATCAGAGGTTTTGTCAAACAAATGCGAAGCTTTCTTATGTTGAAACTTCGAGTGAATAACTGGGTGTGAACTGATAAGAGTAGAACGCCTACGAAGCAATGGGGATTCCCTAAATGTTCAGATAATCCAGACCCATGACGTATTCGAATACTCTACCCTCTACTCTACTCACCAGTAGGTTGTGTACACATCAAAGCCATCGCGCAGGTCGATGAAGCACCTGGCGATCCTCCCGGGATCCCTTCCCGTGTTGATAAGCCGCTGCAAAAGCATCGAGTTGAATTCGTAAATCTCTTCAATGTTGGCAAAGAGTATTTGCAATTCGTCCACGCGGAGACAAGCGCCCTCCTTCCAATCGAGCAGGTACCTAATTAAAATATACGTGTGAGATCTTTGAAGGACATACTCTACAGACAGAAACACTCACCCCTTGATCACCTGACCCAGATCCTCGACGAAGCTCCGCTCCGAGTCCACGATCTCCAGGCAGGTCTTCTCCAGGACACTCAAGGCGGGCGGATGGTGTGGATCGCCCAGCTCATTCTCGCTCTCCGCCAGACTTTCCACACTGGCCAGATAGGAGGTGGCCGTCAGCTTGCCATTGAGCAGCTGATCCGATCCGGAACTCGAACTGGAGGAGGTGGAGCAAATGGAGGAGGAGGACAACGGGCGATTGTTGAGCCTGGCCAGCTCACTCAGGCGGGCTGCAAACTTCGGCTTGATATCCGTGAGCCTGTCCAGACTCTCCGCCGACAGCTTGTTGGCCTCCTCCAACTCGGCCAATTGCTCGGCAGTGGGCAGCTTCAGGGGCACCCCACCACCCAAGGTGCTGGCCTTGGCGCCCAAGCTCTTGGTGCGGGCATAGGTCAACAGGGGCGAACTGCAGATGGTGGAGGCACAGGCGGCGGAGGAGCTCCTGACCAGCGGCTTGCTGACCAGGGTCTTGTTCACCGCCTCTATGAGCTCCGCCCGGGGATCCAGTCCACCTGGATCCGCCAAGGTCAATCTCTCCATGTGCTGCGCCACCAGGTCAAAGTTAATGGTATCCACCATTTCCACCGGACTCAGTGGCTCACTGCACACAAACTCCTTGGGTTTGGGTGTATTGGAGGAGGGCTTGGGCGTGGCCGGCGTTCCAGGCGTGGCGGGCTGAGCATGCTGCAGTTGCGCACTGGTGGCCGCCAGCTGCTCCATCTCGATCAGCTTGATGCTCTGCTGGGAATCGTACCTCGGCAGGGTTAGTTTGCGGGTCTGGAACGGATGCCCATCGAAGTGGAAGGGAGTGCCTGGCACGGGTTTATTTGTGGGCGTGCGATCCTCGTCCTGGGATCTTGATTTCTCGGAGGCGGCAAAGGCCAGTGAGTGCAGATACTCGTTGCTGGAATCGAAGGTGGACACCAGTTCGCTGCCCGATTGGGTGGACAACTTGCCGGTGATCTTGGACAGGGGTATGTGCGAGAGTTTGAGTTTGGGCGTGGATCCTCCACTCGCTGGGGATGACCCACTGTTGCCGGTCTTTATATACCTTCCCTGGGTGGGACTCCTTTGGGATTGCTGTTGGTGCTGTTTCAGTGCCTCCGCGGACACAGCTTCCACTGGCTGTATGTCCGAGTGCGTGATGATCCGATGGACATTCGGTGAGAGGATGCGGATGTTGCTGCCCCGGCGGCTACTTGTTGTAGACGTAAGGCTGCTGCTGCTTCCGTGGATCTGCGACTCCTGGCGCCGCTGCACCACCAGTCGGCTCAACTGAGCCCCATCCGGTTCGTCCCGCAATCCCGCGACAACCAGTGGCGCCGCTGGCTCCTGGTGGCCCAGGTGGCCCAAGTGGGAGCTGGACTTGGCTAGCGTGTAGCCGCCGGTCTGGTCATCGCTGGTGGGGACACTCGAGCAGCTGCCACTACTGCTGCTGCTGCTGCTGCAGTTGCTGTTGCTCCTTTTGGGCGTCGAATCGCCGCTGCTGGAAGCCTTCGATTCGTGAGATGTCGCAGTGGGAGACCCTGCCACGCCCCCCGCGGCCAAGCTATTCGTCAATGTGTCGTAGATGCCCAGCAGAGAAGGTGCCAGCTCTGTGGTGCTGCCTGTAATTTGGAAATAAGGGAAATTAAACATCAGTACACGGAAAAGAAATCGGGGTGATCCATGATATAATTATGATTAAATTATGAGAATTAAATTAACTTATTTTCTTTCGTACTACCAAAAACGATTTTCACAAAACAAGAAATTAACGAAATAAGCTCAAAGTTAAATAAGCTTTAACCTTATAAAAAGTATTTTGGAAGAAATTCTATATTTTAATATATATTTTAATTGTTTTAAATAACTAAATCAAAAAATAAGGGATTGTAAGAGGCATTTAAATAAATTTCTGAGTATATATAATTAAGAAAAGTTGTTAAGAAAGAATTAAAAATGCAATTTCCAAAAGAAGAAAGAAAAACTAAAAAGTGAAACCTTTTTTGAAATTTAAATGTAGGAAAAATACGAGTTCCCAACACAGCTAATATTGTTACCTAAGGCGTTTAAACTTTGTTCACAACTTTTGAATAAATAAATTATATTGCAACTACTTTAAACAAAAATACAAATTACTAAAATAATTTCCTGCATTTATATAACTATGAAAACGTGTTGGAAGCAAGTTGAGAACGCAGTTTCAATATGAAAAGAAATAACGAAGTGATGACTAATTTGGATGATTATTCTCCCCGTATTCCCGAGGCGCGTGGCTAGTGGGCGGTGTCTAATGCCCCCTCCCATTCGACGACCCAACCCAGACCAACCCAATCGATCCGACCCGATCGAGGTGCTGCAATGTTGATGGGCCTGTGCGGCGGCACACATGCTCGTAATCCGCGATATTTGCCATAATTTTGTTGCATAAAATAATAAAATGATTTATGCCGGGGCAAACAACGGCCGGCGGACGGGAATGGCTGATGTATTGAGTTGTTTAGCCGCAGGATGCATGGCCAACGAGCCGCGGTCAGAACGTGGCCATCAGTCAGCGAGTGTGCGTTCTGGCCCGGCTTGGAATCGGAGCTAAAGTTGGAGCCGGAGTTACTGGGCCTGGTCTGCTGCATAAATAAGTAGGTTGCTGCTGTTCGCCTGCCTGGCGGCCTGACATGTGAATTGATATGCCAACGCAACATGGCCAAACCGCAAGGCAACTAGCAACTAGCAACAGGCAAAGAGCAACGGGCAGCTAGCAACTGGCAACTTGCAACAGGCAACAGGCAACGAGCAACTGCAGCAACATGGCAGAACATCGACCCGAGTCAACGGCAATTGGCATGAACATTCCGAGGCTCGCTCATCATTTCTCACAAACGGTTCAATTAATCAAAAGCGCTCACAACTGCGGATTTAATAACATTATCGACAGGGGGACTTGATCTATAAATTACAGATCGCGTCAGTCAACAGTCAATGTTGCATGCAGGCACTTTTAATGATGGCCCGCAAATTGCAGTTCAAGCCGGCAACGTATAGTATAGTGGGTTCTATAAATAAAAAAAAGCCAGGCAATGGATGCAAAAGCATCTGCATCTGTAAAGTGTGAATGCCTCGCTTCGTTTGGCCAACTTCATTAAGGCCAAATGTTTATGTGATTATCTCTTAGCACATTTGGCTAACAACCCAACAGCCAAGATCCTAACAGCCCATACATCTCACTTCCCGCTTAAAAGAGGCTGAGCAAATCAGGCAATTAACTTTTTAAGACAAAACTGCGGCCCACGTTGCGGCTACCGGTTTTCAGCTATTTAGATTTTTCCAGGCATTACCATCCTCATAGTCATCCTCATCCTCATCGTCATCTTCATCCTCATCCTCATCCTCAACAGCATCCACATCCCAGTAGCCGATGGGGCACTTTTCTCCTAATTGCGAATGGTGTCAATGTGGTCCGGGTTTTGGTTGGTTTTTTCGCCTGGTTGGGCAACATTTTGCCAAGCCACGAACAACAATTAGTTGGCATGAGTAGTGCCACGCCCACTGTCAGACCGCCGCTGTGCCGCCTGTCTTTTCGGGCAGACTGACGACAAGTCGTAAACATGATTTGTACATTTAATTTTCCATCATTCTGTTTGATTATTTTGCGTGGGCCGCTAACGCAGACAGAGCAGATACTCGCCAATAGATAGTTGCTTAGTCGGATGCTTGGATACTTGGATGTTTGGATACTTGGATACTCGGATACTTGGATACTTGGATACTTGGATACCTGCCTGGCCATCATCCTGCAGGCTGACCCAGTTAGACGACAGAGCGTTTTGCTTAATTGCCAAACCGTGGGTTGCGACGACAGGTTCTCCAATGGGTTTCACACACAGAAAAAACTAAATTACCGAAACTTAATATCCTTAAAAATTTCATCATCACTTAAAACTATTTCTTTTATGGTTTTTTTGCAGAAATTTTGATCCAAAAAACTGAAACAAAGATATGTTCCAATAAATATGTTAAATATGGAATATGGGATGCCTATTGATTTGATATGAACAGTAAATAATTAATGCTGTAACCTTTTAATTATTTAATATAATCGAAATTATCGAAATTATATTTAATTAAAATTAAGGAAGAACTTCTCTCAACAGAAATAATTTTCAAGATTTTTGTTTTAAGCAAACATCTTGATTTAAAGGTTATTAATATGAAATTTTTTAGCCCAGATTTATTTTGGGCTAATTTTATAAGCTATAAAACAAAAGATCTTTGATTACGTAACAATTTTTTGCCGTGCAAAAGTAGAGTCTAATCATTGCCACTTGCCGGCGAGCATTTAATTAAAAGCCAACAGCTGTGGCCGTTCCAAACTATTTATGGCATAATTCCGCCAAGACCTGGGGAAAATGTCGGGAAGGCTAATCTCGAATCTGGCCGGCGATCTCCGCAACCGGAGTGGCCAACAAATTCAGCCTGTCAGTCCAGCGAAACAATGCAAAGTAAGCTCTCTGTCATTTTGCAATTTGCAATTGGAGTAGCCCCCTCGCGGCTGCAAAGGGTGTCAGGGCCAGAAGTGGATGAGGGGGGGAGTAGGGGGGAGGAGGAGAATGCTCAGACACTGGTTTCATTTTCCAAATCCAAATCCCTTTAATGCCCCGGCGACTAAGTGTCTTATGGCCGTAGCCGTAATTTTCTACAGCGGCTTCAGGTGTCCGCTCCGCGCACCTGGACAAGCTCCTAAAGCCGGCAATTTATGGCGGGCCTGACACAATTTCATAAGGCCCCAAAGGCCGCAAAGGCTCCATCTCGGAGTCGGGCTAAAGATTACGCGATTGTGGCTAAAAATAGCAGACGCTAAAGGTCAACCGGCCCGAAGATGCAGCTGCTCGGTGTGCTGACTGATTTACAAGCCAAGTGCAAGTCGCTCATAAGTTGGCGACATTGAATTATGCGCTGTGAGGGAAAGTGCAGTCGTCGGAATCTGAATCTGAATCCGAATCCGAACTCAAATCGAAATCGAAATCGAAATCGACAGCATTCAAATGTTGCACCTTCGGATGGAATGGAATGAAATGAAATTGGTATTCGATGACATTTTATTTATGCACGGCGTGGCCAGCTGTTGAGAGCATTAAATTAATGCGCTTAGTCGCCATCATCGATGTCCCAGGTCCGCGACTGGCAATTGATATTTTAATCGGCATTTCATTTTGTCTGCCCCGTCTTGACTTGGCGCCATGGTTAGTCCGTTGTTTAGGGAGCCGTTACACAGAGAGAAAATTGGGTGTCTTACTGTATCAGTTAGAGGTTTTTAATCCCTAAACTAAACTAGTGTTACTAGGGGTTTGAAAAAAAACAATTTCCTCTCAGTTGCAAAACAATGAAAACTTTAAAATGACAGTAATAAAATCGAATAATAAAAAAAAAACTTGCAAAAATAGGATAAAGTCCTTAAAAAAAATCGAGAATCAGGGATAGGGATCTCTCTTTTAGGATCTCTCTTTGAAAAGTAAAATTAATCCGCAATAAAATGTCTTTAATCCATTTCACCAGACAACAAATTCCTCAAGTAATTGTTAAGCACTTTCATTGCTCACCATAAAAAGTGTTAAAAACTATATATTTTTTTCCGTGTAGGTTATCAACTGTCATTATTGACTTGGGCCCCCATACGTGTTCCCTGGTCGCTTGGCTTATGGCACGCATTTTGCAACTCCCAATTAAAATGTTATTCAATGCGTCGCTGAACGCGACTTATAAACACATTTCCCCCGATAAGACGACGACCTGGAACACCGCCACTTTAGTACCGCTTAACTCAAACGATATTGCCGCAAACAGAAGCCAAGAAACTGAAACTGAAACTGGAAAACAGAAAACGGAAGTGGAATCCGCCTGGCCAAATGGTCACAAAAGTCGGCAAATATTCCAGGCACATGTGTTGGGGAGAAATGTAGGAAAATCGTATGCAGCACATGTGCAATAAAACCGAAGCTGAACAACTTTGTTTTGACAATGACGGGAAAATTCCAATCGATAGAAAAACAATTTCCCTGGTTCAAAAAAATAGGTCGATGTTTACAAGTAATACATTTTAAAATACAACTTTGCAAATAAAATGTGAAAGAAAATTTTTGCTGAAATTGTATTTAGAAGATTTTCTAGATTTATGGCAGAAACTTTTTGCTTGGGAACTTATATTTTAGACGCTTAAGCCTAAGACTAAAAATATTAAATTGCTGGTGTAAATACAAATACCAGTCTTCTTCTCTTTAAGTCATAACTTTTAAATGTATTTATTTGCAAAAAAATATTTTCCATTTCAACTTGATTAATAAATCTAAGAAAGGCAACTAACCTTCCACCCCAACAAAAAACGAGGAAAGCCCAAGTCATAAAAACATAGAATCACAGTATTTGATTGCATTCACGATCTGGCTGAAATGGCTTTGCCTGGCCATACAAATTAAGCCCCATCCTTTAACTTAGGCAATTGCATCTAATGTTCGTTAAGAGCCATTGATAATTTCCCGAGGATTAACGATCGTTTCCGCTTTCCTCCAGCAAACTGAAAGAGCCCCCACAAATCGGCTGGAAATTCTTTTGAAATTGAGCGAATCTTGCAGACGCATAAGCATAAAAATTCCTCGAGATCGGGCCTCCTCACGGAGGGCAATGGATTTGGTTGTTATTTTTAGCCCGTGCTGGATATCCATGGATCGGAGGCACTTAAACGACGGCTGTGCGCTGCTCATCCAGGCCAACGCATTGGCAAATAGCACTGACTTTTGCTTTTAGCGCATACCCACACCAGTTTTTGGTTTTATTTTTTTGTATTTTTTTTGCCCATCCCATCCTGGCGTTTTCAGCGAAAAGTGAAATCCTTTTAAAGCGGCAGCAAACAAAAATCTAGGAAAATGTCGCCGCCAAAAAGTTATAAATCTTGTTCATATTTGCACGTGAAGCCAAAGCCAGACTTTCAGGCCAACCTGGGAAGCCATAAATGTCACTAGACCTGGCCAAGAGCAGCCCCCCCGCCCCACCTGGCATATTAGTTTTCCTCGGAGAGTGGCAAAACGTGCTAAATTCCATGGGGCAGACATCCATTAAACAGCCGCGGCCTGGCCGAACCGAAACATGCCACGGCTGAAAAGTGCTAAAATCTCATAAAACATTGCCTGACTGCTGATTCTAAATTAACTTTGGCTTCCCCGCTGGCACAGTGGATCCGACTGGAGGGAAAATACCTGTCCTAAATAGGACAAGGTTCTACTTTCGGAATGAGTTCATGTATTGGGATTAACTTTTAATTATTGGACTGCCTGGTAATGCAAAGTAATGTCTTTTTCTTTAAGGAAAAGAAATGGTCTCAAGTTCAAGAATCTCGATTTAACAATCATAAATATTAGAGGTTTTTATAGCAGTTCTTCAGCTTAGTAATGGCCTTTAACAAATGTTCTTAAATAATATTTTTTAAATAAAGAATGTTTACTGCATTTCAAAATACTCAAATTTCGAGAATATGTTTTGAGATTTCCTGATAGATATACAGAAACTTAATAAAATAAACACACAAGATGCCAAGTTTATAGCACTTCATTTAAAGCGATAAAAGATATTTTTATAAGAAATCTTGTGAGGGCTTAATGTGTAATGTTTCTGTGTATAGTTTTAAGATTTATGAGTGGCCTGGATTCTAAAAAAATGTATATTCTATGCAAGATAAGTATTTATTCTCCAATTTCTGCCCACAATAGATCCACGGTTCCTGCCTCTCTCTTTTTTTTCTCATCCTGGCAGGCGACACTTCAGCTGAGGAGTGGAGTGGAATGGAGTGGAGCAGTCAAAGCTGTTGCACTTTGCACTTCAGCCCGTGGAGGCGGAGCTGAGGGGGCGGGGCCGAGGTGCAGACCGACGTGTTTTTTTGAAGAACTTCCCATCGGCGGAAGGCATCTCGTGCATTTTCAATGGCCTTCCTTGACTTTGACATGACGAACTGCGTGACTCTGGCGTTTCGGAGCTTCGGAGGAGATCCTCGAGCTGGCCGTAAAAACACTGCCTGTGATGAATGGCAACTGCGCGAAAAATGCATAAAAGTGTGAACAAATTTTGCCCACTAAATATAGCCGCATCGTTGGCAAAACTAATCCCGCGAAAAAGCCCAGGGCAATGGCCTCAATGGCGGTGCCAAATAAGGAGGCCTTTACAAAGTGCATACATGGTCATGACCAGTTCAAGGGCTGGGTGAAATTTTTCCCAACCAATGGAGATATCACCTGGGCGAAGGGGGCGGGTGAAGGGAGCTCTGGCGCTATTATATAAGGCCATCGCATTTAATTAGCCACTGGAGCTGCATTATGGAAAGTGGTTTTAGCCAGGGCCAAGAAACGCTAATCTGTGCGGACGGGGCAACAAACATTTTCGTGCGGTTTCAGCCGTGCGGTTTTCGCTTTCGAAATCAATTTTCAATTTTCCCATATCGCACACGCATCAGCCGAAAGTCAAAAGACGTAAGACCGAAAACCGAACACTGAACACCGAAAGAGGCCAGGAAATGTCAGTCAGGGCTTAGGCTTTTTGCTGATTGATTAATGTGGAGCACGATTGCATAAGGGATTGCAGTCGACGAAAATCTAGCATCTACGTGGGCGACACACTGGTAACCCAGTCAAGCCATCAGTCAGTCAATCACTCACTCATTCACTTACTCAGTTGGAGGTGGATGGGAGTGGTGGGAGGAGTGGGAGTTGTCGCGCAGATAGAGACCCCGTCTGTCTGGTTTGAAGGCCAAGATACCTCACAGATATAGTCGAGTACCCACTCGAGGGTAGTGTTGACTCTAGATAGGAGCTGGACAACTGGACAGCGGGACAGCTCGTATTGGCTTCTCGGTAATGGTAATGGCTTACCGTTAATGAGCTCCATAAACAAGCGTATCGCTTGGATAAATTTGCATTCGGGCTCTGGCCAAGATATCTCTGTTAACATGGTTAACAAGTTCTGCTGCCCCTATTTATGACAAGTCAATCTCAATAGGCTTCAGTCCGTGGCAGGGTTGGGGTCACCGAAGGTCGCTCTTATGTTCCAAGTACTACTCAAGGGCCCGAACTTGAACACACCTTTTTCACTTAAACAAGTCTACATAATAACAATATACCATTGAATTTTGTTAACTTATTAATTTTCATTAGAAACAATAGAATAAAAGAATAAAAATGATAATTCCCCGGATTAAAGCCATTTTAATTAGAAAACCTATTAAAAAGTTATGTCGATAATCACACTTCAAGGTTTAAAAATATAAATTTATTAGGTCGCTATATAAATAAAATAGACTCCCCTCTAGGAATTCCTTTAGGTATTTATTTGCGAGTGATAAAAGTAAGTTACTTCAAAGGGACTCGGCCTGATGGCTGGCTAATCGAGATCGAGGGAAAATAGCGATCTCGCCCGTCCCCAAGGATGGCCAATAGATGCCCCTATTTAGCAAGGCCGCATCCGCGGAATGCGGTGCCTTCCCCCATTTGGAGCTGCTCCACTCCACCGGAGCTGTGCCAGATCGCCGCCCAAGGCAGTGGACCACATGCCGCAGCTAGATCCAATGTCAATGCTTTTGAAAGGCATCAATTAATGGTCAATGCTCTGCACTTCGCGTGGCTGAGAGATTTTCCAGCGAAAATGCAGTCGCTGCGGGCAAAAAGGAGCGAGGAGAACGCAGGAGCGGGTTTGAGGCCATCGACTGTCATCCAGTTCGGGCCAAGATTGGCACAACGACCACCGGCGTGGCAGCTGTTTTGTGGCAGCCGTAATTGGCAAGTGGAAAACTCGCGGCGTGGCCATAAAAAGCAGGTCAGGCCACTGCCAAGACAATCAAATTATGGCCACTTCTTTAATTGATGAGCAGTCCGAGCTCGGACTTGGCTGGCATCATAAAATTTCACTGCCATTCTCCGATTCGTTCTCCGATTCTAACTTACCGATCACCGATCCGCCGGCAAACTTACTATATGTTAATGAACCGGGCCAGACGATGGCGTGATGGAAGACAGGAAAAGGCGAGCAACAATTTAGCGCTTTAATTTGATGGCCGTGAGGAGCAAGGAGCTGCAACACCCGGTCCTGGTGCAAATTCTATCAACAGCTCTGGACGACTTGGAGGACGCAGACGACGTTAGATGGCCAACACTAGATGTGGCTGAGGCAACACTGGGCAGGCAATTTATTTTAATTACTGCCGCGGCCAGACCACGTTGGCTAAATGGTTTGGATGGCTATCCGAAAAAGCGCTAAAACCCTAACAAGAGAAATCAATTTTCGCGAGCCCTGTTTGCCACATATTGGTGCAGTTGCTCGGCGACTGGACGAGATCGTTGAACTCTGGGGCCGGGCCTTCGGGGGTCTTAATTTGAATTGACTTCCGTCAACAAAGAGCCTGCCCCGGAGCAGTTCGTTCGGCCCGGCCCGAGATTCTAATTGCAACATGTTGCAAAGTAAGTGCGGACACTTGCAATTAATAAGAATTGCTGCTGCTGCTGCACAAGGAACCCATAAAAGTTTCTGCTCTTGGCCTTCGCCTTTGTCTGCTTCTTTTACTGGGATATAAACTTTACACAGTAAAATATTTAATTAGTTTGAGGTTTCATGAAAGATTTCTTTACAATTTTTTAACACTAATAAATTAATACGCCAACAAATAAACTAATTTATAAATACTAATTTACAAAAACGTATTTTTTAAAACTATCTTGAAATTTGTCGGTGGCTTAGATTTTGTCCGAGTGTTAATTCAAAGACTACAAATCTATTTCAACCGAATCTTAAGAGAAGTTTATTATTTTTAATATTACAAATCAAGCTTTATAGGTTTGCATTTTTGTTGGAGAAATAATATAAATGCGAACCTATAAAACACATAAGATATTGTTTACAAGAGTGTTATAATTAGTTTGTGATCTTCCATCTCAAGTTGATACTTTTCGATGTAGTTTTATGTTTCAAAATCATGAATAAATATGCTTAAATTGAACTCTATTTTTCTCGGTGCACCTGGAGCTGTTGCAGGGACTGAGGATCTTCCTCCGCGGTCTTGGGTTCGCTTTTATAGCCGAAGGGCTCGAGTCGGTTCAGGGAATGCGGCGTAACGCCAGCAACATTTCACGCTTAATTATAGACGCCAAGCGCTAGGAATTTTTCATAAGACTGAGGCTCAGACAAAGGGGTTGAGGGGGTGGGGGAGGGGAAGTGGCAGGGGCAGGGGGCAGGCATTTCCTATTGCCATCATCTAATGCCTGGCCAGGGAAGAGCCTGCCACGTTTATTTATGTGTGGGCCGTTGTTTTGTAATTTAATAAGCAATGCAAAAAAGGGGCGCGACAAGAAAGTGCATCCCGATCCCACCGATCCGCAGATGCTCTTTGGGTTCTGGCCAGGATTGGCATATTCTGTCGGCGAATATATATGGCAGATTGCCTGCTGGGCGACTGCAGAGCCCGACTCCATCGTCTGGTTGGCTAATAGTCAACGGCAACGGCAACAGCAACAACAACCCACCCACACATTCTGGCCAAGAAAGAGACGGGCACACGCCGTTGACGCCTCTGACGACGATCGGCGCCATGGAGCAAACCGCTGACTCAGATGACTCCTCCAGCCGGAGGAATGCTGCAATGTTGCATATGCAATTAATAATTGGTTGCACATGCGCACCAGTGTGCAACATTCTGCTGCCCGCAGCATGATGCGGCAACACGATGGCTAAAAATATCTCTCAGACCTTTGACACTGGCCATGTCTCTGGAAATTGTGACTAATTAGTGGCTCCCCGGAGTATGAGTATCCACCTCCACAAAACCGGGATGGTTTCTCAATGGGAGATCTGCGTCGAAGGTCTGCCACTGCCTCACATTAAAGCGAATTAAAACACGCTACACATTCATCAAGATCAATTGTAAATGGCACTTAGAAAAATAAAATTCCTTTAAGAATCTGATAGTTTATATTGGGTTTTAATAATAATAAAGGAAAACAAAAGGTAGAAATTAAAGAGTTTTATCATTTTGTAAAACATAAAGGCTACTTTTCTAAGAACAGCCAAGACTTTAGGTTAAATTAATCTCAATAAACCTATACATTTTAATCAAATGCTTAATTTTAATAAGAATAATTTTCTTATCACACAGACAGAACTCAATCATTCGATTCTTTAGATTCATAAATTACAAATAAAATTGTCTACAAATTACTTAATATTTTTGTATTATATATTATATTATTATATATTTGTAATCGCAAGTTTTCTCTGTGCAAAAGAGTGATTTAAAATCTGATACATGTGTGTATCAGAATGAAGCTCTCCAGACTTAATTGAACCATAAAAAAGAGACAACTCTATTTTTTTGTGGGTCAAGTTTAGTGTCAGAGCCTTGGCCATAGTTCCCCCATTTTTTGGCGTTCACTTTCTTTTATCCCCTGTCTGGCCTTCTAATTAAATGCCTGTCCATAATATTAATTTATGGTAATTTAATATGGTAATTTAATACTTTTTATTGTCAGAGGAGAGCAGCAGCAGCAGCCGCAATAGAAGATTTATGCTGCCTTCGGAGTCCCGAAGAAGTTGAAACAAATTGCTGGCAATTTCAAAGGCTCCGAGGGGCCACAATCTGGAGAAGATCTTTTCAATAATTTGCGCCAATTAGAAGCATATTCAGAGTCCCATTCAAGTGAGTTTGGAGCGCTCTATTCCATTATTATGATGAGGTTGCCCCTGTCTGTGGGCTTGTGCAATGCCAGAGATCCAGAATCAACTTCAGAAACATTTGGCCCAATGGACTGCCGATCGACTGCAGCTATAAATAGTTCTCCCACTTTTTTCCCCCGGTTGGGGCAACATGATGTTGAAATTTTGATTGCGACATTCCTGCGCTCATTCGACGAACAAATTGTGCTAGGAAAAGGAGAAGGGGTCCCAGATTTCGGTTGGGGATCCCTAGAATTGTGAGCATTTGATTTACGGCAACTGCCCGTGTTGACATGCCGCAAAGCTTTTCGCTTAATGATGGCATATTCCTCGCATTTTCCTAGCATTTTCTTTGCATTTTCCTAGCATTTCCCCCTCATGTGGCGTGTGGCAAGCTGATGACCTGGAAAAGCCGAACAGTGGAAAACCAAACAGAACAGAACGCAGTCGCCTAATTAAATTCTTTTCGTGTGTCGCAGACACGCCATCTTTATCGCCGATTCCGATTCTGGTAACCCCGTTTGGGTTATGCTAATTCAATCGTGCTGGGATGTTACCTCTTTTTTTTTTGGTTTTTTGGTTTTCACTGTTTTGGCCCACTCTAATGGCAATGCCAACATGTGGCACCTGCAGCAGGCGGATCGTGATCGGCGGTGGGCGTGGCTAATGGCCGCGCAATAACAACAACTAATGACTAAATTTCACATAGCCAGCAACCTTTTAGGAAGCAAATGTTAATTAAATTTAATCACGTTTCGCCGCGACAACATGGCCAGTTCAAAGGTTAAGTGAGTGCGCCAAAAGTGGCCGCATTCGGCTGCAGGCGACACACCCCGAAACCGAAAGCCAGTACAACAAAAAAAGGGGAGAGAAAAAAATATCATCGAAAATCCAGGCGTATCAACAACGCATCAGCTACATTAGTCGCTGTGGTTGCCGTTGCAGGTTGCATTTCGTCGCTTGTGGCATAAACGCCAATTATGTGCAACATATGCATGTCTGTGGAGAGCAAAGCGTGGCATGTTTGCCAATTTTTCATTTCCTGCAATGGCCAAAACAAAACTCGAACCTGCTGCCTGTCCCTGCTCCCACAAAATCGCTGCTGCTGTTGCTGCTGCAAGTTGCAAGTTGCTAGTTGCTAGTTGCTGGTGTGTGCTGCTGGCAGATGCATTGCGCCGATAAGGCGCCAAATGTGCAACAGCCATGAACCAGGTAGCCAGGCGGATAAAAAAAAGAAGAAAAAACACAATTCAGCCTTGGCAACGGGCGCAGCCTTAGAATGACGGCAACAACATCGTCGTTTTGCAACTGCAATTGTCATTTTTCACGAACGAACGCGGCATGCAAATTGCCGTAAATTGAATTTGTCTGATTACGTTTGCGCCGCGGTCCGGTAATCGATTGTCTTGGGAGTTGCAAGCTCCTCTGAGCGACTCCTCCCAGCTTCAATATTTGCTCTTTCGCAGGACTCGATGGCCGGTGAAAATGAAAAATGAAAAAATGAAATATTGTGCCAGCCAGGCGGCAGATAAATGATTGCACTCGAATTGCATTTCGATGATTGCGAAATTGCCGAGTTGCAGATACAACGCACCAGAAATTATGTGCTGCATGTGGCAAACAGAGATGCGGGGGCCTAATGGAGATTATAGAGTGCGAGATGCCAAAGGAAATGGTAAGACACACAGAGAATAATATTCGAAGACAATTTATGTTCAATAAGGTCATTTACATATACCCTTAAAAATTGTGTAATCTTCATTTTTGTTAAGAAATTTGTACTATATTTCAAAATTTAAATGCGAAAACAATTTATGTTCAATTGTGTAATCTACATTTTGGTTATGAAATTTGTACTAAATTTCAAAATTTAAACATCTTTTATGATAGCTATATTTATAAGAGACCTTATGTATATCTATTTTCTTATTATATGTACCAACAAACTGCTTAATTTATAAAGTCTTGTGAAACAGCACTTGTATTTTAATAACAGTGTATTTAAAACGCAAAAATGATGCAAGACAGAACAAAAATACTTGAAAGAAAGTACGAGAAGGTGTTGAAGATTTTAGAACTCTGTTCAGACATTTCGCAGAAGTTTTCCTTTGATCTCCGCACACTGGCAGATGGACGTTGTGGCGCAAATAGAATTCCCCGCCTTAAATCGCACCGATCCATGGGGTTCAGGTTGCCAAAATCTAATCCGGCGGATGTTTATGGTGGCACTGTCACAACAAACAGCGTATCGATTACCCCCAGACATTCTGGCTTTCGTTCACATTCACACGCTGAAACGAGAAGTCTGGGGGAATGATGCATGTTTACCGAGGTGAGTCATCTCCATATAGGCCGTAAATTCCAACGTTTTGGGAAGGGGTTTGTAGGAAGCTGTCAAAATGCGACCGAAGCCCGGTTCAGCGATCCGCGATGCAAACAAAGAGCAGCTGGAACGGCTGTTCTGATTCTCAGAGGCTAAGTCAGCGATCAGCAATGCGCCGAACAGGAAACATGTGCCAGCCACGCGCTCCGCAAATGAAAAACCTTTTTTTCCGCTGTGGCACCCCTTCTTCGATCGAGCTTTTCCTTTCACGAAATGCGTCCGCCGAGCCAAAGCCATTAACATAAAAATAAATTTCGCTTTTGCAGGCCATATCGCGGCTACCAAATCGCCAAGGCGAAATGAAGTTGTAAGCATGGATCCGCAATTTTTTTTCGCTTTTTGGCGTTACGTGAATGCAGAAGAAAAAACGATCGAAACGCAATAAATTTCACAAACGCGCGCAACAATTAGAAACCAAGCAGCAACAGCAACAGCAACAGCGACAACGGCAACAGCAACAGGCATTGCTAGTTGCTAGTTGCAACTGCAACGGCAACATGGACGCAGACTGCGCATGCGCGTCGATAATTTCTTGCTATCGACGCGCCATGATCACGTAAATTATGTCCAAAACTGAAAATAAAATCAGGCAACAACCAAAAAAAATGCCATGCGACGGTAAATTTCGTATTGGAATCCAAGCGATATGCATTTTGGGCATTCAAGCGCTGCCTATAAAATTGTTTTTTTTTATTTTCGGCCTTTATATATTTGTTGTTGCCTTTACCGCTTGATTAATTTTGGTGCGTTTGGCAACAGCGAAAAACTTTTAAAGCGTCATTTTCTCGATGTCGCTGTGTGTGTGCGACTTGATTAAGTAAAATCAATTTTCGTAGCTCAGCGATTTCTAATTAATTGCCATCGGCCTATTGGGGAATTGGTTTCTCTGGCTAAGGATGCATATGGAAAAATATCTAGACAAATTAACTTTAAATTTTCAATTCCATTTTGACACGATGAAATACAAAGGAGCTAAAATGATCGCTGACCTGATATTTTTGAAATTTTACACAGATGTAATTATAAATAAGTTGTAAGGTTTATGTTTATGTTTGAGTACTACAGAATCAATAATATGTCTTCATTCATTCATCCTCTCGGTTTACCCTCTTTTCTTGAATGGAATAAATTTTGTTTGTGTGTACCTGAGTCTTGAAATTCCACAGCTAAAATCCAGTTAAATAAATTCATATTCGCTTAATATATCCACGTTTTTAACAGTTTACCCACGATTGCAGCTGCTATTTTTAGGCTTCCTTCTCTTCTCGACTCTTTTGAGCCTTGTCACTCCGTTCGCCAGTGATTCATGCATTTTTACTTGGCCAACGCCCGCCTAATTAAGATAAATACACAGATGCAATCTCGGGCCCATAGAGATGCTGCTGGTGTTGCTGATGTTGCTGCTGTCATGTCATTGTCGCTGCTGCCGGGGAACGTGTGGAAATGCAGCCGTTGCTTTTCAGTTAACACCGTTCTTCGGCTGGCCCAAACCCAAACCCAAGCCCAAGCCCAAGCCAAACCGTAGCAACGGTTGTTAACATCGCAGCTCCTTTCTAGCCGCAGGTTACAGGTACTCGAACAACTGCAACAGCAACAAATTGCAGACGACACCGGCAAGAAGGCAGCAGCAGCAGCAGGAGAATGGGAGAATGGAGCCAACGCCTCCTCCTCTACATAAACAACACTAGCGCCACCTACGTGCTCCGCTCTCCACAAAGGAGCATGGGTGTCCACATCCACAGATGCTATCGCCCTTGCCCCTGGCCCATTCCTGCCTCCACTTCTTGGCCAACTCCTGCCTACGGGGCTTAAAGCCGAAGTTTCTGTTGCTTGTGTTGCAGTTGCTGGTGTTGCCAGTGTTGCTAGTGTTGCTGTCGCTGCAACGGAAGTCAGTAAACTTTCAGGGTTATTATTATGCCTGGCTTGTGGGCCTTAAAACCTGCGGCCCCACTTCAGCTGTCATTGCTGATCGTCCCAGGCAGGGAATTTCAATTGCCAAAATAAAGCTGTTCTGCTGGATCCACAGCTGTTTGCAGCCAATTCTACACTAGCAAACAAAGAAACACACTCCCACATTCCACACTGCTATTTACAAACGTTTCTCTTGAATAGCAAAAGCACATAAAACAATGAAGCTAAATAATATAAAAAAAAACATTTTTAATTATTATAATTGGAAATAAAGCTCTTATAAATTTAAATAAAAAGAATACAGCTTTTAATTATCCCGCTTTTATGTAAAAAATATCCTATATGTAAAAATGGCTCATTATATAACTAATACTTTACTTTTAACTTTATCGCATACATATTTAAATATTCAAATTTTGTTATTTGCTTTTGCTATTTCATTTAAATTTTAATTTAAACTTTGTCTTCATATTCAATTTGTTTGTATAGCTATTATACACGATTTTTCTAAAATCAGACAATGAGATTAATGGGAATATTTAAGCTTTTTCTCTTGAAGAATTTTTTTTTAAATATTTAAACACACAAAATTGATATAATATAAATTAGGTAATATGTTCTTTAAACATGTATTTCTCTCAGTGCAGCAACAGCCAGCGACCATCACTATTTTCCGGTATTCCCCCCAAAAACTCAGTTTGCATGGGCTTTCCCTGCGGAAAAAGGGCCGGGCTGGAAAATTGGTCACGCTGTGGCCCAGATTGCAGGTACAAATGCGAGAAACTCTTATTGGCTTGGGCCATCGACGCCCAGCGAGGCTTCACTGTAATTTAACTGTTTGTGCGAGCGTTGAACTTCTTTTGTTCTTCGCCATTCTAAATCCACTAGAGTGACCATTATCTTTCGTCGCTTTTGCGTCTCTTAATCCACTCACTTTGGGGCTTCTTGGCTTGATAAGCGAATTGCACATAGTTCACACCCCGACCGATATGAGTGACCCTAAATCGCGGCTGATTAATTAACTGCAATGGATATGGCAAATCAATGGCTATAACGGTATCTGCGGGCTTATGCCTCAATCTGCGCCGATCTAGTTAGGAAATTGTACACCCATTATGCGGTCTCCGCTCGCCATTATCGTCTATACCCCGTACTTGGGCCCAATATCACATTACTCCATAGTTTCCCTCCCTCAAAACAACAGTCGTTGACTTTTGTTTGTTAATTTAAAGTGTTGTTGTCGCTCTGTGCCATGCTAATCCGTTTTATCTGCCGCCTTCGCTTGTTCGCTCGGTCTTTGATTTTTGATTTCAATAGAATAGATATTATCTCCGTCTTTGTTTGCGGGGGGCGAAAGAGTTCACTTAAATTTAACTGTGCACAGAAAAAAATATTTTAGATACTCATCGAATATCTTTAGATGTAATAGCTTTTAAGTCACTTTAACTTCACACTTTTTGTTAAAGCTATTTTCATTTATAAAGTAAATCGCCTATTTCTGAACTCCAATTAAATATTATAAAAATAGTTAAAATAAAATATAAGTCAATTTTGAATTGGAAAAATATTTCCAATGTAATTATTGTGGCTTTAGAATGCAGGTTAACCGAAGTAATTGACTAAGATATCAATTACATGTAAAAACTGGTATTAAGTATTAATTGCTCTTGTATTAGGCTCACTATTCTATTCTTCAACTATTATATTTTTTTCCGTGTAGTTGATTTATTTTTGGGATGCGGGTGTATACCAATTTGGGGGTGGACAGTGACATAGTTATCTGCAGAGAGCATTGCACTCGCTGGAATCGCCGGTCAACATATCGATATTGCAGCCATGTTGCTGTCCACTCACCTGGCTATCGCTGTTGTTTGCTGTATGTTGTATCCAGAGCCCACTGTACCCCCTTGACCCGCTTCCATCCACTGGTAATCCAATAAAGACCAATAAAGACGGGATATAGTTCAAGTGGAAGTCTGATTACAAGGCACAGCAGCCGCGCTGATAACAAATAGCTGCTGGGTTTTATGGCATGCAATTATGGCCCGAGACACAGATACATAACGCACACTAATAAATGCTTATTTAAGTTTGTTCACTCGAGTGGAAAATTCTTCGTTTATTTATGATTTAAAGTAAATGCCTTTGGGGCTGCAGTGCACTTAACTTTGAACTTAACATTACGTTTTTCCAGCTCTTGCTACACTTTTCGTTATCGGCAATTGGAAATGCATTGACCTCGTTTCGGGGCAACAAAGTTGCCAAACACTGTAAACATTTTCCTGTTTCTTTTTTTTATTTTGTTATTTTTTTTTGTGTTTGCCGTGTCAGCGGGGGAGGGCGTGTCGCAGGGGGCGGGGCGGTGTTTCAGTAACAATTGGTGCGCAACGGAAGCGGAATATGCACATTTATTCCATGGGGCTGGTGGCTCAAAAACATTTTAAATGCATCGCTGCACACACACTGGGCATTTTCACTGCTCTTTTTTTGTTTAAAATATGCACGAATTCCGAATTTCGGGGGTTTCTACTTTACTTTTCCTGGCCGATGTTCACCGGTCAACGTGAGACTGAAAACTAAAAACTGAAAACTGAACGACAAAACAAAACCCAACCGAAACCCAAATCAAAATGTAACAGTCGTCCGAAGAGAGAGAGAGAGAGAGGAGAGGAAAGAGAGAGCGATGCGAGTGCTCATGCGCGTGGGCGCCGGTTCCTCTTAGGGGGTGACTACTGTACTGTCGCTGCACTTGTGCGTGTATCTCGCAGATGCGCGTATCTGCCGGATGCATTGTGTGGGCCCCTTATGCGGCCGTATCTCAAGGGTTGAACCCAAAACTGGGGTAATAGTCGCATTCACTGCGAGTTGCAGATGGAGAAGCCGGAGTGGAGTCTTTTGATTTACGAGTATTGACTGCTGCAGTGAGGCCCCACTCTTCGGTAAGCGGTGAAAGTGTTTGCCCCTCCCTTTCGCCCCCAAGACTCCCCCACATGTGAACAATACGGACCAGAAACAGATTTCGTCACTCAGCGGAAAACAACAAAAGCAACTCAGATGCATATTGTCATCTCGAGATTGTTTCATAACACTGATATTATTTTTAACTCCCTTTTTTTATCAGTATAATATCAAATTCTAACGCACATTTACTCATGTTATGTCTTATTATTCATTTTATGAAAAACCCAGCCTTCTTATAGCTATTTAAAATAAGTGAATCAAACCCTAAGAAGACTAAAGCATATTTTTTCTAGATAAGTAGGTACTTTTGCAGTAATTAAATTTTAATTAATAATATTAATATTAATATTCTTTAAAATATATATTTTAATAAAATTCTTATAGTTTAATATTGAATTAAAATACCAAAGATAGATGATAAGAGTTGAATATTTGGTGGTTCTATATTTTATAATAATAACATATTCTTTAGTTTTTTAATTCCGAACTACTTTGCTATAGCATATATCAATACAAGATATTTACTTTCCTCTCTGTGCAAGTGCCGATGCGAGTTTATTCAACTCTTGAGGGAGGAGAGAAAAACAGGGGATGGGATTTCCCATTTCCCATCCATTTGGGGGGATGCTGTACCGGCGAAAACTGTTGCGTGCCTTCGGGAAAGTCCTGAAAATTGGCGCACTCGTGCACTGGGACAACAAATATTCGAGGGCTGCTGAGGTGGAGATTCAGGGGGTGGCTCGGCCCTTCGAGGGCACTCCTTAAAACGCATATACACAGTGCAGCACACACATTTCCATTCAAACAGGGTGACTTCACACACCGACCATTGTAATGGAAATCCTACTTTGACACGCGATTTCCGAGGGGTGGACGCTGGCATTGCAATCTGTTTAATTGAGGTGTTTAGCACGGTGAATAATTAAAACAACAAAAAGAACCCCTTACCGGGGACCAGACACAAAGGTCAAAATAATAAATTGGACACGCGGCTGAGTGGAGTTGAAATGGAGAGTGTTTGGGGATGGGAGATCGACTAACAATGGGATTAATCTTCTTGGGAGATTGTCTTTTCTTGTTCTCGATATTATTTCTGGAAAATTATGCCCCCTCCTGAAATTCTTCTCCAATTTCCATCAACTCGAATTTCACGCTGTCATCGCTAGGAAAAGGAGTTCTATTACCATTTGGGCGCAACAAATGTGTCTGGAACACATTTCGTGACCAGGCACATGTCATTAGCCAAACCAGCCCAAACAAATGATGACTGCACCACGCACTTAAACTCCGCCTCGAAGGAACTGCTTCGTTGGAAACTGTGCCACCGTGGAAAAAACATGGTAGTAAAACCGAAGTAATAAAGCGTTATTATGCCGGGCAAACAAGCTTGTGTGCTAGTAAAAACCAAAGGAAAAGTGTCACCTGCACAGAGAAAAAATATTAACAAAGTGGGTCACTTGATTGCCAATTACTTAGTTACTAAATTACTCCAAGACGTCCATACTAAACTTTTTTAACTAAATTTGTTTGTTTTTGTCTGTCTTTTGCATAATAAAAAGAACACCTTTTATCAAGGTAAAAAGCCGTGACGATTGCAACATTAACATATAAAAATTTGTTATGTCAAAAAATTATTATATAAATACACTTTCTAAAAATTTCTCGTTTACTCGTGTAATAGATAGTAATCGCCTTCGCACACTCTCTCGGTGCCCTACGTCAGTAAAAATACTTATTATTTCCGCTTTAAAAATGATTTAAAGCACCTTTTTTAATTTATATCGTCATCAAATATTTTATGTTAAACCTTTTATACGTTGCAACGTATATTAAAATAATATATTAAAAACCAATGTACCATTTCCTTATGGATGTTGTTATATGTTGTGAAAGAAAACATAGGATTGTTGGTTGATTATTGGAGGAATTCTCAATTCTCAAAAACTAAAAAAAATCGAATACTTGAAACCGAGAATGGGGATACCCTTAACTAAAGATTTTTAAGGCAGGTACAACAAATGTTCATTAATTTGAAATATTTTTCTCACTCTATAGAGTGACTACTGCATCTGGATCTGTTAGATACAGTGGCGCGCAGATCGCGATACAGTCGCTTGCGTAAGAGCGAACAGTGGGCTCGCAAAGTAATGTGACAGGCGTTAAATGCGCCGGCAATCGATTTGATTTGCGGTCGCGATGCGAATTTAATTGAAATGAAAAATAGTCGCCCATTCGCACGGTGGGCAGTTGGAAGTTGGCACTGGACATTGGACAGTGGGCGTGGCACTGGGCGGCTGCGGAGGCTGAGGACAAACCAAAACGAAAGACAGACCAGAAAAGACCAGCTGTAAGGAAGTCAGTCGGTCGGCTGGCAAATGTAAATGCAAATGCAAATCCAAGTGCCAGGCTGCCCACGCAAAATTATGAAAAATTATGAACACTGACCAAGTTGGAAAAGCATAGTTGCATAGTTGGCCAAAAAGGAGTTGGACAAAAGTGCATTTCACGCTGCCTAATGAAACAAATTATAAGTGGCCACTGTCGTCGGCGTTTTGCGGAAACCCATGTGAGTTTCTTCGTTGCGTCTGCTCATTGTGGACCTGATGTTGTATAATATAATGTGTAACCCAAGACCAGGGGCAATGTTTCGGACTGGAAATGCGATACTTTCTTCAGAGCGTCTGTTTTGAATTTCTGCTTATTACCGAATATTTCTGTCGTAAAACAAAAGTTTGTTCGCAGGTCGGTAATTTAACTCTCACTGATCATTATAAAGACGATCGTCATAATGATGATGATGAATGTCTGGCTCGTGACGCATGCGCAGGAAACAAAGAACCTGGGGATCCATGAGAAGAATTTCAGTTTTCCACACACCATCAGACCATCTCAAGTGATTCAATCTTAGGGGCTCTGAGTCAACACTACGTAGAATTTTCCATTTTCTGATGAACAATAAATGGACTTCGGAAATGTAATAGTTGATATAGAGCATGAGTGTCACTTAGGGCCCTTAATTTGGGTGGCGATAAGCAGCCCTAAGACGGAAGCTATCCTCACCAGACGTCAGAAGTTCGTATCTTCTAAGTGGATTATCTCCAACACTGTCACTGCCTCACGGCTTTTACTTTTGACTCACTTTAATGGGGGCCTCCAGCTCACCTTCATCTTTGGCTGCTTCCTCAGCTTCTTTGTTTTGTGGTAACCCTTTTAACATTCCATTTCGTTTCACCGCCTTTGTGGACCTAAGCTACTTTCATTGCGACCATTCTCAGGCTTATTTTCGCTTTTAATAAGCCACCCAAGTGACTGGAGCACCACTTGACCGTGATTTGTTCTTGGGCCTTAATGTGTCATTAATGTGAGTCTGCGTTGATACATGCAAAGGAAAAAATGTGACGGAAAGACTGGTTGCTATCATATAACTTTTATAGATTTGAAATATCATATATTTTGATAAAAAACAAATCAAAACATTTATTAAACTTGATCACAGATATTTTATTAGACCACATAATGAAACATTAACGTTGGCTTTTAGTAAGCTTAATAAAGTTATAAACTTTCAAGTTTAATATGTTTTCAAAGTTTAATAACATACTATTAGTTTAGCATAAAAACGAGAAAACGAGCCTTAGGATAACTCAACCATAGATATTTGATTTCAATAAATAATGGAGTAGGAAATAATTTCGGTATACAATTTTTCAGTTTTTGTAAAGGAAATAAATCCAAATATATTAATAAAATTGTGGGTAATTAATTTGTTGAACATTTTAAAAAAATATATTTTGAAATACCCAAACGATGACCAAGTTTGGATTAATTTTCCTCTGTGCGGGTAGTTTCTGTTGTTCCTGCAGAGCAGACATTAATCACTGTCAGCGGCGGTCTGGCCACCTCATCGTCGATCCCCCCTCGGGTTCCTGCCCCTCGCCACCACTTGGCCGACTCGTCTGCATGTGATTTCATTAATTTCGCATTCCAATGCACAACGGCGAAAAGCAGAATTCCATGCCCACTCCACGAGGAAGTGCAAAGTGTTGAACATGTGCGGCGCATAGCTGGCACTTGCATTTATTCATTTTATTCACTTCTCATTTTATTTATTGCTCTGTGCGCTTTGATCAATCAATTCAGCTCGGGGCCTCGCTCTGTGCCATGAAATATTTTAATTGAATGATCAGAATCGGGACTCCTTGGGCCTCCGGGGGCTCGTTGAGATCGAATTAGTAGCTGCGGATGGACATGTGGATGCAGTGCAGCACTGCAATAGGCATACACTGCCGGGCGGGTTTAATTGCACGGGTGGCTGGAGACCCATATGAAAATCAATCGACGCCAGCGAGGCGCCAGTCTCAATTTCGATTCCCTCGATCGACCGCCTGACCCACTAAAGCCGACGATCTCGTCGCCAAAGCCAACCCAAATTGGGCTTCAAGAGCGGCACACAGATCCACACAACGACCAGCGATCAGAGTCTGCCCGCAAAAGGCAAATATAAAATATTTGCTTATTATTTATATTTGAGATTTATTCGCCGAGAGGCAAAAACACGCATCTGCCAGCCGATCCGAAGTTCGATTCCGTTTGGACTCCAAAAAACACAGCTGCGACTTCGAATGCTGCTAGCGATGGAAGTATCCGAGGGATCAAATCGCGTTGGCGATATTTCACACAATTCAAATAATGGCTTTTATGGGGATTTATTGAAAATACTCTGACTTTTCGGGGTGTACTAACAGCTATGGGAAAAAGCTTATTTATATTTAAATATTGGAGAAATCATTGCAATATATATTATTTAAATTTCTCAACAATAATACATCGGCCATTTAAACCACTTTTACTTTTATATTCGCAGACGAACAAGTTTTTTAGTTGACATATCCCTAACTTATCTGATGTTCATTTGGTCAAAGCTAAAAATATAATTCAGTGGATTTAGGCTAGAGAATATATACCAATTAAGAATCAATTTGGGAAAAGGCTTATTTATAAATAAATAATGGAGAAATTATGGCAATATTTATTATTTGAATTTCTCAAAAATAATATAGCGACCATTTAATCCACTTTTACTTTTATATTTGGAGACGAATGAGTTTTCTATCCCTAAATTATTTGAGGTTCATTTGGTCTAAGATAAAAATATAATTCAGTGGATCTAGGCTGTATATATTCTAACATATATATCAATTAAGAACCAATAACTTTCTAATCATTTATGTAACATAGGTATACTTATGACTAAAATAAATGACAAAATCAATAATGTAGGCCATTCTTTTTTATAACTTTTGGTAACTCGGAGCCGGAGTTTTCCGGCCCAATCACGCTGCCATCCTTATCTGCCGAGCATGTCACCATCACCTTGTCGCCTCTGCCTGGCTAAGTCGGTCGCACATGTCGCTGTTGCCATTTTAGGATTTGTGGCCAAAAAGCGCAGAAAAATGAAAAAAAAAAAAATAATGGGGAAACAAAAATAATACAAATGTGTATGGAGACTATATGCAACATGGCTGCTTATTTTTGGACAGTCAGTAGAAAGTGCCGCCGGCGGCACCGTTAAAATAATGAGCTGCAACAGCGGCACTGTGATTTGTTGTTGCCGTTGTACCGCTTTCGGTTTTTAGTTTTCCTTTTGCATATCACCATTAGCGTTGACAAGGCAGAACCACAAAAGAAGTCGCCAGTTGAAAGTGAGCGCCAGCTGTCGCCAATTTCCGCATTCAGAGGCGGCATCCCCTGGCACTTCCTTTTCCCTTTCCCTTTTCATATGACCCCTCTCCGGAGAATTCTGTGACCCCGCTTTCATTCAGCAGCAACAACTGCAACTGCAACAGCAACAACAACAATACCAACTGGCTACGTGCAACACGTTGCGAAAGTGAGTCGGACAAAAGGCATTTTGCATGTTGCCGGCGCTTTTAATTGACAAACAAATTACAGGCTGCCTGCTCGATGTTTTGTCGTTGTTTGTTGTATGCTGTTTGTCTCTGGCTTTGGTTTTTTTTCGCTGGCCAAACCCCTCCGACGGATGACATGTAAGACCAGTGCCGAATGACTAATTGGTCGCCGTAATGGTCAAGCCCGGCCAGGCCGGGTTGGGGCCATTAAAGCTCTGCACGGTGGACAAGCACTCAATGCCGCAAGTAATTGGGCACACTGCAAGAAAAACCTCCATAAAACAAGCTGTCCATTTGATTACCTATGATTGGTGTGCCTAAATCCAGACAAAGATGAAAATATTGTTTTTTCTTAACATTTTTTAAATTAAAAAGCTCCTAACTTTATTTGTTTTTGTAGTAAAACTGTTTGATTTAAATCAAGCTTTATAAGTCTTTGTATTTTTAGAATTGGCATCATTGTCAATGTGTTTGTCATTGGCAGCATTGCATGCGTTGCCTTACACAACGAACATAGGGCGGATAAATAATTTGTTTACCGCTAATATCGAGCAATTAAAAAACATTTAGAAAAAGTCTTTCAATATCTTAAGAGCAAATGACTATAAATTGCATTTTTTAAAAACTCTTTTTAATAAACCCCTACAGCTCAAAAAATGCAGTTAGTTCAAATGTGATTGGACAATTTTCTAGAACCATAAAATTTATTTAATACTTATTTTTATCTATGCATTAAAATTCAACTACTCATTTTTCTGTGTGCCCCACTGTTCCGCTGCAGTTCGTCAAGCCATTCACACACGATTTAGCGTAGTCGCCCCGGGGCTTAGGAGGCGGGAGCCGAGGGACGCGGAATGGGGGCGGGATCTTGGAAGCGGGGGACAGTCATGTGATGAATTTGCCGCCAAGGCGCCGCCGCCACTGAAGCCTGGGTGGTCAAATGGGGCTGGGCGCAACTCCTGCGGCTTAAATGTTTCCACAAAAAGTTCGTTTCCATGCGATTCCACGGTCTCAGCTGGCGAACGACTAAATTATTCATTGCTGGATTTATGCAGCCGGCGGTCGAAATCACTTTCGCTCATGCTCAAGCTCAAGACTCCAGCCCGCCCCAAAATCATGAGCGGCTGGCCTGCTGCCCTGCCCTCCAGTTATTTGTTTTCCGTTCAGAGCTCAGGCAAACATTTGCCACAATTAATGCACATGACGCCGCTTAAACTTTGACTTGACAAATGGAGTCGGTTCCCCCCAGGAATTTGAGACCACTCTAAAAGTCCTTAGACATGCACTCGTCAAATTCTGGGTATTGTTTTTAAGGGAATATATTTATGGGTGGATTTACGTCATACCACGAGACAAATTTTGGAAATCAAAACATGTAAAACAGGCATTAGTTCAATATTTAAATTGATCTAAGCTTCTTTAATAAATTTAATAATGTACATACAACATAGATATATTGGAGATAACTCCAAAACTCTTTACTTTCAAAGAAATCTAATAAAATTGTAGTAAGCAGCCTTTATTAAAATATTATTATTATTTATAAATTAAGGCACATTGATAAGTCAACTGCAACTTCTTACTTTATAGAAATCTGAAAAAAACCGCAAGAC
Source organism: Drosophila kurseongensis (assembly GCA_018153305.1). Classification (NCBI taxonomy): domain Eukaryota; kingdom Metazoa; phylum Arthropoda; class Insecta; order Diptera; family Drosophilidae; genus Drosophila; species Drosophila kurseongensis. Next base: position 16,836,495 of record JAECXX010000004.1, on the reverse strand, counting down.
GGCACAAACATTTGTAAGTAAAGTATTACGATTCATTAAAGATTTCATCTTCACTAGAACACAAGGTTTCTTTTATAACCTATAGAATTTCCATGAAGTTTTCTAGAGTGTGGTTAACTCATTACGCTGATCCCGAGACCTGCCATCATCAACCAGTCCGGACACATTTGTTAGCCGGCGTAGTCTGGTAGATGACGCCTCTGTTGCCATTGTTGTCTCAGCTTGGGGATGAGGAGCAGGGAGCAGGGAGAGGGGGTACAGGCCAGGATGAGGGGCAACGCCCACCTGGGCTGCCGTTTAATGGCCCTGGCAAATGGGGGCTAGGCTCGGCTCGGCTCGGCTTGGAGCTGTCATCGTCTGGCATCTGCATCTGCATCTCACCCTGGCCCTGGAACCCCGGCTCTGGGTTTTTATCTGGGCCTGGCCAGAAGCACGCGCCAGGCTGCATTGTCTGACTGACAAGGTGATTTAGAGAGTGGGGAGCGGGGATCTCCTTTATTGTTATTGAAAAGCTGGCAGCAACCACTTCAGCCACTTGGCCGATCGCCGAAAGGTCGAGGACGTGCAGCTGGCAAGTCGAAGACGAAGTTTTCAGACCAGACCTACCTCTGAATTACTTTCGCCAACAATCTTGTAAATTCTTGTTCAAATGTTGACTATAAAACTATTTTTCTATAAAAATAACTACGACGTATAAGTATTTCTTCTAAAAATCAACAAAAAATGTATGCTTGGCTTAATAACCAATATTGATATTTTGAAAAGAATGTATTATTAATATCTTGACCGAAAATGTATAAAATGTACATATATGGTACATATATGTATGCATACAAAAATATTAACAGATCTTGATTGAAAGATATTTCTGTTAAAATGTTGATTCAAAACGGGTTATTAAAATATGGCCAAATATAAAATTTAAGTATTAACATTGCAGAATTTGAATATTTCTTAACTTGGTATTGCTTAATTATTTATAATGACATGGACAAACAAAGTTGCTCGAAATTCTGAACTCGTTATTGCTTAATTGTTCAAAACAAAAATAAAGAAAACATACTAAGGCTTAAATCAAAATACGATTTAAAAAACCCTGCCAAGCAAATTCGCTACAATTTGTTTTTTTTTATAATAACAGAAAGCAATTAAAGATTGTGTGAGTCCGGGTGATAGACCTCCGTTATGGCCCAATAATGTTTGAAATTATGACTTTAGTCGGCTTTTTCGGCCTGCCACACATTTGGGCTATCGCAGCGGGCGATCGCCTTGCAGCTCCGAAAACCGCGGCGAATCGCGACGAAACTTAACCCCGCCACAACCACAATCATAATCCGAGGCTGGCCATTTGCCACAGTCACCCACAAAAGACAACTTCCTCATTGCCGCCAAACGCAACAGCAGATGCAGATGCAGAAATCAAAGGATCGTGGATTGCATAAGAGGGGCTTCGGGGTGGTGGTGATGAAACTTAAACAGAGTTTAGCATTAATTTGTAGGCAGCCAATGTATTTCCCGATCCAAATTCAGCCCAACGCGAAGTTATGAATGAAAACGAAGCGATACAGAAATAGAAATTGCATTGCAGGCGGAGCAAATGAAAGAGCGGCGTCTTTGAGGGCAGAAAAAAGCAGGAGGGGATCGGGATTCGGATTTGGATTGGATCGGATTGGATTGGGTTGGATACTGTGGGTGATCGCTGTCGGAGGGGCATGGCAATTGTCTGCGGCTAAAATGAAAGGCATGAGTGCCTGGCAAATGATAGACAGCCGGCTGACTAACTGACTGCCTGACTGACTCCGTCTCTCCATCTGCAATATGCAACTGCAACAGCAATATGCAACTGGCAACTGGCAACTGGCAACTAGCAACATGCAACGGAAGCGCAAAAATAGCAACAAATGCCCGGCGTTTACTGAAACCTTTAGCTCTCCATAATTTGTTGAACTTTCGGCGGCGGCGTTTGACTTATTGCCTACTGATTCGCAGGCAAATCGCCAGTGTGTGGGTGCTGGTCGCATAAACAAATTGCAATTTAGTGCGGCACAGGATGCAGACCCCCCACCACCCCCAAAAGCCATCCAAAAATCATCCAGCATGCAGCAGCCACCCATTGCCAGGCGCCAGCTGCGCCGAAGAGAAAGTGAATGTTTGCTGACGTTTGACAGGTTCATTTGACACAGTCGACCGATGGAAATGCACGACGTACGAAGGTTCCCAGATGGTCCCGCAAACCGTTTTCTAAATAGATCAAAGATCACTCTCAAATTACACTAAACATTTTGACTAACACCACCTGCTCTTGAATTTTATATCACATTTTAATTTCTTAAAATGTTAGAACGCCTGGACTTCATCTTAGTTTATCATTTACTAATTCAATAATCAATAAAATTGAAAGTATTTATATTTTAAATATTCAGAGCTTACTTATTGCTTTGCATAAGCTATTAAAGATAGCAAAATAGATCAAAGATCACTCTCAAATTACACTAAAATTTTGACTAACACCACCTGCTCCTAACTTTTATATCACATTCTAATTTCTTAAAAGATTAGAACCAATGGACTTCATCTTAGTTTATCAGTTACTAATTCAATAATCAATAAAATTGAAAGTATTTATATTTTAAATATTCAGAGCTTACTTATTGCTTTGCATAAGCTATTAAAGATAGCAAAATAGATCAAAGATCACTCTCAAATTACACTAAAATTTTGACTAACACCACCTGCTCTTGAATTTGATATCACATTTTTATTTCTTAAAAGGTTAGAACGCCTGTACTTCATCTTAGTTTTATAACAAATTAAATGAGTGACCCTAATTCAATGAACAATAAAATAGAAAGTATAACTCACAAAAGTTGACAGAAAAAGGGATGTTGCTAAAAGTTCTGTAAAACGTTTTTCCCAAATATTTACCAAGAAGAAAAGCCTTCGAAATCCCCACGATATTTTAAATACTCGGAGCTAATTTATAGCTTTGCGTAAGCTATCAAAGATGGCAATGATATGCAACGTAAGATATAAATCTACTGGAGTCCAGGCTAAGATAAAGCTATTACTTGTATGCCTTTTTTGGCTTCTTTAATTGCAGTTGAAAATCAGGTCAGTCGGCAGGCTCACAGATAAATCATGCCACTCGCCATTTGCAACATCAATTGCTAAATGGCCAACGCCCGTTGCACCGGCTGATTTCCGCCTTGGGCCAGGCCGACTGCATTTTAACCCAATTAGAGAACAGGTTGGCACCTCCGCACATGGAGCAGTCCGAAATCCGAAATATGGAGCAGTCAGTGGACCGCCGATCTCGAGATCTTATCAGTGCGGATACCAGCATCACAGTGTCAACTGAGCGAGGGCGAAAGATCGGGAAAGTCGGACTGTCGGCATAGGGAAAAGCACATTAAATTAGCCCGATCTCTCTGCGAACGAAAGGCCATAACTTATGGTGGGGCTGGGGGAAAACAGGGGAATAGGCACACACATTGATAATGGTGACACATATCAATAAAGATATCCCACATGCAGATCGCATCGGATTAGGCATGATTCCGCCCTGCGGCGATGGAAGATCTCTAAGCGATCCCCTGGTGGCGCCACCACTTGTCGCCGAGCAAGTGGGTCAGTGGTGCTCTCTAGTGATTTGTGGGCTGCTTACCTGCAAAGAAAGAAAATGGTGAAACGAGTGAGTAAAGCAATTAAGCGGCAGCCGCCATAAAAGAAGCTTACAGATACTTGGCTCCACTCAACAGGAGATGAATTTGCCAAAACCAAACATGACACGAACGTAAAGTGCACACAGAAAAATCAAACCACTTTAAACAATTAGGTACAGAATCTTTAAAAAAATATTTTTTTTCAACTACATTTTTTAATAATAATATTTTAAATATTTTCCGTTTAAATTAGTACTCATTTTACTTCTCTAATATTTAAATAAAATATAACCTATAATTATACTTTTAAATTTAGTAGTACTATATTTCAATGTATTGAATATAGAAAGAGTCCAATAAGATATCAAACTCTTGTTGAATATATTACTATACAAAACAATAACCCTCTTTAAAGATCATTATATTTTTTCATTGTGTATTAAACGTCTGAGATTTTTCTTTCTATATTAAAAAACGGAGGAGGGCAAAAGTAATGAAAGAAAGTCCCGCATTAGCCTCAGACAATGCTGGCTTAGCCGGAAGAAAACGCCCAGAACTGCAGGCAGCGATTTGTGAAAGCCAATTCAATCGACCATCCAATCTACAGAACCATCATGATATATCTCCGGCGTATATCACCGAACAGCAAAGTAATTAAAATTCAAAATTTAAACGTTTTACGGCCTATTAAAGTTACACAAAATTAAAATTTTATGCTTTGTGCACAGAAATTAACATAATATACCAAACGCTAGATTCCTCTGGGAGACAAAAAAAAAAATTCAACACATGAAAATATTATTTTACGAGTCTGCATCTGTTGAATTTAATTGCTTCATTTGCGCCTTAGGTTCGTGTGAGTGGAAAACATTTCTTTATGTCTTTTGCCACACTTATGAATTTGGCTGGAAAATAATAGCCTGTCTTCTGCACTCATAAATTATGCATTTCAATGCAAATGCCAGGGCGACTAATTGGTTTATATAACACGAAATGGCCGGAAGATTAAGGCAAGAGAGAGTGAGGGGAGTGTAAAAGACGGAACAATAACAATAATGGCGTAATGACAACTGCACGACACTGACAAATAAAAAGGAAAGCATGCACTCGGAATAACCAAAATGCTCCAAAAATAAATAAAGAAGCACATTACGCATACGCCACCGATGCCGAAAGCTGTGCGATTGCGCAAGTGAGAAAAGTTTAAATAAAGATTTTAGCCCAGTGTTTACTCTGAACCAATTTGGACCGCACCTCGGACCGCAATTAGAGGTGCTAATTAGGAGGTCACTCACCCACTCGAAACACGTCCAAAATCAGTGATAAGCTACCCCGGCCATTTATGCTTTTTATGCTCTTCGTGTGCCTCGCCTGCTAATGCCCATCGATTTGACTTAATTTGATTTGTTTTCGTGTAGCTCTGGCTTGTTTTCGATTTGATTTGTGTCAACATGATCGGCCAAAAGGTGCCGACAGATATGTCTTTTCTCTCGACTTAATTTGTGCCAGTTTTGGCTTCGCGTTTCTTTCCCATGTTCAGCAAATGCAAATGAATTTATGAGCATTACGTGCGCGTTTCGGTGAGCGTTTTACGATCGCTCATTATGGCGCTTGAGTTGATTTCTGCAATTGGCAGCACTTTTCCCCCAAAACCAAATGCCATTAAAAGGTGCACTTAATTGCAAAGGTGGAATTTCAAAAATGTAACCATTTCGAGGGAAACTTCAAGGGTAGATTGGAAAACCAAGTTTCTTTGTCCTAAGTTTATCAATTTAATGGAGTAACATAAATATAAAGACGCCCCACAATAATGTATTCAAATGGGTCTTGTAAATCAAAATTTCTATCGCTTCGAAAGTGTGATTCTGTAGATAAGGCCATACAAATGCCACCGAGATGAGGGTCAGATTTATATGCTGGCCATAAAAAAAAGAGTAGAAAAATGTGTACAAGATGCTTTAGCCTGAGCTGGCCATTAAGTCGAAATCCGAAATCCGAAATCCGAAATACGAAATCCGAGCTTTTGTTGCGGCACCTGACTTGGGGAGGCGTAACCACCATAGTCTTTTTTATTTTCTTGTTGAGTTATTTTTCGGTTTTCTGCTTTTCTGGGGAGGTCATAAAACCTGGCAGTGCCACCAAATAAGACTGTGCAGCCAGCCGAGAAGAGATAAACCTCCTCCGTCGGCTATATCGAGTGGGTGTTGCTCGGCTTCAAGCTCCACAGACGTGCCAAAGATGAGGAAAATCACTGAAAACACTGAGAAACACTGAGAAACTAAAGCTGAACTTGCATTCGGGAGGGGGCGTGGCACTCGCATGCGCCCCTTGTTTGTAGCCTACGTGTTATCACGACCAAGTCTTTGCGGCTCTTTCACTTTTTCTTTTCTACTTTATGCTCGCATGTCCGCACAATTTGTAGCCCATGGGATATTGGAGCAGCGTAATCGTTCAATAATCGCAGCGAAATAAATGTAGGAAACCCATCCGCCATCCGAACTTGAGCCACAGATCGGATTACAACAATAAGCGGTGTAACCTTAGACTTGACTGGGAATCATTAAAATCATACGCCACGTTGGCCATTGCCAACGGATTGGCCGAAATAATGTTGTTAAATACAAATTCATTTAAATTACAAAGCGTCAGCGTCATACAAATGAGTTTAAAGCCGAGAGACCGAAGGTGAAGGTGAAGGCTGTGCACAGTAAAATCAAATAAAGTATAAAACATTAAAGAAATAAAGTAACATTAGAAAGCACCAAAGTATAAAAAGGTGAAGAACCCAATATTTGGTTTATTTCATTTTTATATCCACATAAAAAGGTAAACGTTTTATTAATTTAAGCTCAGGCAAGTAATTTTACCTCAAAATTAAACATGTTATATACTTATTTATTTTGTAAAATATAATTAATTCTCCAAACATATTAGTGATTATTAGAGGGGATCAAAAATATTGTAAATTGTTTCTTGCCATTTTTATAAGCTAGCAGTCACTTATTCTAATTTAATTTCTCCCAGTGCTTTTGTTAGCCAAATAAAAAAATAGAGGGATTGGAATGGTCACGCTGATTGCCATTTTTTAATGATCCCACAATTCGTGGCGTTAATTTCCCAGGCAAATACGCATTTTGGGAAACTGGTGCACAGGTCATGGGCCTCTAAACCCAGTCGATGATGTTCATTCGAATTAATTAGAGCGGCGATACCTAAAGCAAACTCATAAATTCCAAAACCATTCGAGTACACACACACACACTCGTGTGTGTTTGACCCAGCCCCCTGAACAAGCGATTCTTTGTAATTTTTGACATGATATGCCGCACAGATTGTGTAGGAAATTAATAAGAGGAGAGAACGAGCCGCGCTCATCGTGATGATCATTGTTGGGTCGATGACGATGGTCTTGGGACCGCTGGAGAACAAGTTGCCGGACTGCAGACTGCAGACTGGAGACTGGAGACTATAGACTACAGGCTGCAGACCTCAGATCCCAGACGACAACGAGTTTTTCCGATTTTCATGCACCAGGCGCAATCAGTGCTCATGATCTGTACATTAGCGTCGTGTGTTGATCACGCAGATTGCTCAAACACCAGGCACACACATCAACAAACCGTTGAGTGATATGTCCATGGTTGGCAAGTTATAGCCAGTTTTCACTGCAGATATCACTTTTTGGCCATATATGCTTATGCCCGGCAGACGCCTCTATGCAAATTTGGCACTTTTTCTGCATATTTCTGCAGTGGATTGGTTATAAAGTCATCGACGTTCGAAAAATGCCATTATGCAAACACAATTTTCTGTTATTTTTAATTTGGAAATTATGCAAATACACTTATGCTGCCATTTAGCAGGTGGGCGTGAGTGATAGGGGCGTGGCTGGAGTGAAGAAATGCCAGAGAAACTGGAAACTCTGGTTGGAAAAATACAAAGATAAGTGCCTGTGATCAGTGTCTTCTGCAAGTGATCATAAATCAATAATCGATAAGCGAACATACTTTAAAATTTGATGGGGAAATGTGTTTGAAATGGATTAATTTAAAATAAAGTGATTGCAGATCGTTAAAATGGTACCAGGTATCAATCTTAAAAACATAATGATTTTCGTTTATCAACTTAAATGAATTTTTATAAAATGTAATAGTTCATATTTTTACTCAGGCATGACTTAAACTTATAGCAGAAAGTGTTTATTTAACTTTTGTATAAAAGAAACTTAAGTCTTGTTTCAGTTTTGAGCAAACCATTGTGATCAGTCAGAATTTCTGACATAAGACTGCCTGTCATAATTGCTGCCATTAAAAAGTAATTTTCCACTACCAAAAGATCAGTTACCAAACAAACTTAATTTGTTGTTATTTTTTGGTTATTAAACCCCGTTTAAAGTTCTTATGTAAGCAACTTTTGTATTTGGCTTGGACAAAGTTCAGATTCTCGCTTCTCATTGTTTGCTTTTCACAACTGCTCACGTTTTCCTCTCGCTCTCTTTTCATTTTGTTGAACTTTTGTGCCAAACAAGGTAGAAAAAAATAAAAATAAAAAACCTGTTCAGCAGCATATTTTCAGTACTTTTTCGGTTCAGAGAATTTTGCATTCGTTTGGCTGAAGAGAAAAATAAACACAATTCTAACGCAATTTGTTTTGGTTTTTTTGCCGTGGCTTTTTGTTGCTAAACAGCTGTGTTTGCCCATGTTTGGCTAAAGGTAAACATTATTTGTGGGCACATGAATATTTAAACAATGTCCAGACGTTGGCTTTGTTTGATTGGCAAACGAGAAATCTGAGACAATGTGACTAACATTTGCCAAGACTGCATTTTTCGAGTGGAATTTCCAGGCACTCCACTTTGGATGTGTAAATTTTTAATTTTTATTGTTAAACGTATGCATTTTACAACTTTAACGCGAAGCAGAGTCTCAATGTAAAACAGTCGCTGACATTTGAAGGTTGGCCGTTCAAAAACTTCGTTACACCCAACTGCTCGGTATTTATATGTGTGAATACAGTGCGTTTCAGAACTGTAAGACAGTTGGAAGTTTCAATGCCATAGATCAATGTCATCTTTCAGTCGTCGGAAAATAATTCAATTATAATAATGGTGCGAGTATGTTAACAAGCAGTTTTACTGCGATACACCTTTGAAATACTTACTTGGAAAGCGACTCACTTATAAAATTCCATTGTTTCTATTGTATTGAAATTATATAAACTTTCGCAGCAAAAGTGAGAACTAAAGGCAATGCGGAAATTGATTGTTTCTCATTAAAACCGATCCATATGCCATAGAAACATTTTCCTTCTTCGTCTTAATTTTTCACTCATCAAAAGGTATCCATTTATTTATTTAGCTATTTTCGGCTTTTATTTTCTTAGCAACATGAGCTAATCGAACTTTGCGAAGTGCTTGAAATGAGCATTTATAGAATGAACAAAAATATACTTGGGTATTTTGAATCGTAATTAATGACTTAAGCAATAAAAGCTTTTCAATGAATCACCCAAGGGGCAAGGTATTGTAAAAATTAGAGAGCTGTAAAGTTTTCTATGTCGAAAGTGTTCACTAATGATGGTTACGACCTTGACCCAAGTTTTATGCCACCCCCTGCTGTTAGTCGAAATGCGGCCAAGACAGTTAGTGATACCCCCAAGACACTCAGCTCCCGCTGATTTTCGTACTGCCATTTGCAATGACCCAATTCCGTTGACCGAATCCACGGCATGGGGGATAATTAATCAAAGAAATAGAGCTTCAGTTTCACCCGACAAATGGGCATGGGAAGACTAGCGACCCAAACTTACGGGTACAAAGATCAAATAAACGAACAACTGACGACCATTGTTCTTCTACACAGAAACAAAATTTAAACTAATATAAATTAGTAGAAGGGAACTTCCATTCCCCAAAAAATGTACCATATGTAGAGAACTATTATATGTGAATAAAACTACAAAATGTTGCTGGCAATTATTTTAGCTGCTCCTATTAAAAAAAGCCAATCAATTTAAATAATTTTGATTTTTTTATATTTTTGAATAACTTCAATTTGCATATTACATTCGTTTGGTATGTTAAAACTTATAAACATACACACAGATATGTAAATAAGACAACATTTTACGTACTTAAAAAAAATTATACCTAAAAAATATTATAAAAATTATTTTTTCAGACAGTTTTTAATCAAAACCTTTTATAATAGAATCAACAACAGCAGGTACAACAAACTGTGAATTAAGAAATGACACTTTCTTATCTTGAAACCTAAAACTGGTTAATTTCCCAGGAATTCGGGGAAGTACCTATTTCTTTCTCTGTATCTTCCAAATAATAATCGTTTAGCATTAATGCAAATCGTGGACATTATGTCAGCGATCGGCGATTGCAGTCGACGAAAGCGAAAGTGTGTCAGCGGGATGGGTTTATGGGCGTCCATTAAGAGCAAGTGAGACAGCTGGGGACGTGATGCGAAGCGTGAAAGATTCTCTGCAGGTCGTTGCACATGGGAGGGAGTAAGAGGGGAGTCCAAAGATCGGAGCATGCGTGCCTGCTCAGTGAAATGGAATGGGAAAGTGGGCGGGAGAAAGGGTGAGGGAGGGGGAAGGGGAGGGAGTAGAGAGAGGGAGAGAGCACGAGCGAGTGCAGTGACGACTTTCACTAGAAACGAAATTCACAACACAAAAGGTTGATAACACAACATTTCACAGCTCCTCCGATCGCCGTCACTCTCTTTTTCGTTTGAACATGACTCACGATCACTGGTGTCGTGCAATTCCTATCGGCATATATACTTTATATATATAATGAAGTACTACTATGTAGGTTCTAAGCGGCTTAAGTGCATGTCATAGGTACACATATCCCACCCCCTCATCCGGCCGAGGTGGGCGTAAATTGGCAAAGCAAATGGCATTTCTGCAAGGAAGTTGTAAATCCGCTGCCAAATAGAATTGTGAGCGGGATGGATATGGATGCCGAGTTGCAAAAGCGTTCATTAAATCCCAAGTCCCACTGCAGCATAAAAAGAACGAAACATGTGCAAGGCTCTTGACAGGCAGTCAGAAATAAATACCCTTTCACAAAATATGATTTTAGGAGATATTACCTTACACTATCTTCCAGACAGAAAATAAATAATTTGAACAAGAAAGAAATATGGGACAAAAAATATCATTTTCTATTGCTTTTTAAGGTATTTTATTAAAAATATTATATAACTTTACAAAACATTTCGATTTGGAGGGTTTAATTAAGATAACTTTACTTATAATAGCCCCGTACTCTGACTTTCTTTAGTACCATATTTACATTTCTGTTTAATGACTTTCAATTTCCAATAAAGTTTCATTTAACGTCTCATGTCGATAGAGTAATTAAACATATTACATGCATTTACATCTAAACGATTACAATCATTTAAATGGAATTTTATGATCTGTCCAGTTTAAACGATTTAGGTTTTTTTTATTACAATCGATATATAATGAGTTTCTACATGATACGATGTATTAGCTTTTGTTATACGACTTCCACAACTCCCACATTGGTGAGGGTATGTGACCAGACAGGCTCTCCAAACTTCATTGAGGAAAACCTTTCGGGACGTGCGTGCACAATACTCGGGTTTTACGACCTTCTGCGACGCCCACAACGAAAGCCGCTGCACTGAGAGAAATGCAATTAGATAACAGTCGAGTTCCGTGGTGCTGAGATGAGAGGGCTTCCACAGACGTCAGACAAACGCCGACTGCCAGCCCACACACAGATCACTTCAGGTCTGGTCTGGTTCTGGGATATGACTTCAGCTTCAACTTCAACTTCAACTTCAACTCCAACTCCAACTTCAAAATCCCAGACTCTGGGTGCAGGCAATTAGAGGGACAAGACTTATAGCCTGGGTTCAGTGGTGCCAACTTGGCTATTTGATTGTGAAATTGTATTCTGCCTAAAACTCGAAAATCGAAAATTTTAGTGGTTCATGATACTTGTTAGCTACCTAAATTTCATTATGTTCAATATAGCTTTATAAAATGTTGAGTGCAAGAATACATTGTGCATTTACTATTGAAGTTTTTTGTAAAATTAATCCATAAATAAGTATGTATTTTTAAGCCGTATGACTGGATTTATTATATCCAATGTACAAGTGTTGTGGTCACAGACGTTTAAAGGCGTTTATAGATATATGCCAATTGTCTGATAAAACTATTAGGAAATTCTGATAAATTATATTTTTATAAACTTTTATTTAACAAATTTATTATCTATTTTTAATTTCTTTTAAGTCACCTATTCAAACGCCTATTGTAAAACTAGACTTGACTATTTCCTGTGATCTATACTTGACAGCACTGACTGGGTGAGGTAATGGCATTAACATCCAATTGGCCAATGAACCCAATGATTATGAAACCGAACTCTAGCCGGCGGTTAATTATATGAACTTCGTCAATTGCCTTAATTAAGACCTTGTGCCCTGCGGCAATCGGAAGTGGAGCACTGCAAAACTGACCTCTTAACTTTTGGGGAATTTCATTTGGGAGCCACATATGTACAATGTACGTAAATACAAAAGCATGTCCGTTGGCCTTGTCGGCTTTATCAGAAAGTCAATAAATACCTGCGGCCGAATCTTATCGGCTCCTTAGCCGTTCTATCGATATCTATTAGTATTTACTGAATAAACCAAATATGAAAGCCAGCCCAGCCAAATAAATGTCACAAGAGAATCGAAGGCAAAGGGGCAAAGCCAACCGCAGAGCCCAAAAAGGTTTCCTCAGATCACAATCTTTAACAATATCGAATGTACAGACTCCCGTGGTGTTTGTGGTTACAAGAGGTAATTCAAAGACTTGACCTGGACCCCGCCCCCTTGGCCGTACACTTGTGTCCACGAAGACGAAGACGAAAATTTCATTTCTCCGTTTTGTTTGTTTGTCAGCCAGTTGAAGAGGCAAACAAATAGTAAGACAGGCGGAAAGGGCAAAAAAGAAGAACGGGCACGTGACATTTGATAGTGCATGCGGTCAACTGCTGGCGATATCTTTCGGCGGGTTCTATTTATAGGTCGATGCAATCGGTAATGCCCCGGACATGCAGTCCACAGCTGGAGTCACGTTTGGTGGCCCAACTAAATGTCAGCCACTTGCACAAGTGTCTATCTGTTCGGGCCTACTGCGGATTCGCCATCTAAGCTGGTGGGATTAGTACAACAAGCCCATAAAGACCCCTTTTGCCACGCGATTCTCCAGCATGATTCATTGGGCCTACTCATAAGTAAATAATTGATATAACAAAGGCCACTGGCTGGATTCCCTGTGTCCGTTATCAATCATATAAAACGACTTTTTAACCCATTGAAATAAATATTTTCAGTCTTCTTCGGTTAGTTTATGAAGTTAAATGATCAATTTTTGGTTCTTAACAATTTCAAAAATGCTAACTGAGATTAAATTTCATAGTTTCGTTAATAATAGTCATCAACACAAAAACGTTTTTTATATTTTAAGTAAATAAAATAAAAACAAAAATGATTAAAACATTTTTTATAGGAAGGGTTAATATTTTTTATTGTTTTTCCATATTTGTATGTTGCATTTATCGGATATTTACAACATTATTACATTGTACACACAACATAAATATTCTAGTAAATTTTGAATATATTCTCTATGGAAACCAGGGGTTAACTAACAGAGCTCAGCCCCGAGCGTTTTTGTGCTAAGGGCAGCGTTATCTAACATCCGCTGTTAGCGAGCGTGTAATAATAATAAAGAAAGTCAACAAAAGACACACACACAAAACTTATGACTAATACACTAATTGAATGAAAGCTTTCAGCGAGAAGGAAAACAAATGCAGCATGTGCCCGCCCCAAGCAAATCGGCGTTACAATTTAAGTGGGTCAGCAAACCGTTGGCAGCCACCACTCAAAACATAAATTGCAAATCTCAAGACAGACCTTTTCTTGGCCACACTTGTATGGTAATGTGGGTCAAAAGCCCGAAATTATGTATTATCATTAAATTTCATTACAACCGACTTTTCGAGCGCTTAAATAATGTCGAAAAAATTCGGACTGCGCAAAGCGGAATGCAAAAACAAAGCGAACCCGTTACACCGCAATTCACGCAATGCCACCACTCAGTGGGTTGTTATTTTATTTTTCCCCCCTTTTTGTACAGTTATGGGAACGGAACGAATCCGCCGAGCCACCGAATGCAATGGCCCCATCCCATCCAACCGAGCCAAAGAAAGCCAGCTTGATGGTCTGTTCTTGAACGCATGTCCATATTCGGAGTTCTTGGAGAATGCGTAGAGTCGCCACACAGCAAAAAATATAAGATCGGGTTTTGTTTAAATAAATTCTGGTCTTGAGTGTTTGGGTTGGATAATATCCATAGATGTCCACATACCCTCATAAAACGCTTGTTGATAAACCCAGCCTAATTTTAACGTATCAATAAGACTGTTTATCAAAATAAAACAAAAATGTCCTAATAAAAATGTATATAAATTCAACATAATCCAAGTTTTGTAAATCCAATTTTCTTGACTTTTGTAACATAGTTCTAAAGCAATTTTGAAAAACAAAAATTATTGGAAAATAGCTTTTGATAGATCCTTTAAGATTGTTCTCCTCAATACAATTATGAAAATCAACAAAAGTTAAATTTAAAAACTATATTTCAGTAATTCTGTAGTTAAAAAATCACTTTTTTCTGTGAAAATTAAGTTGATAAATGTATTTCCCTCTGTGCAACTCCCCACCCCGTCGAGTCATGTTATTTCTGCACGCAAGAGTTCAGTGATCCCGCCCGCTTACCAAAAAAGTCCTCCCATCTCTCCGAGGTGTCCGAATCGGATTCTATGTCCATCTTGGTCTTCTCCGGCTGGGCTGGCTGATTTACGAGTGCGTCTTGTTTAGTTTTGGCCTGGCCTTTCCTGGGCTGGGCGCTTCTGGTTTCCTCTAAATTTAGACAACGATTGCAGAGCAACTGACACTGAAGGAGGTTGCTATTATCGCGACTGCCTTGGCTGCTGCATTAGATATGGACGGGGGAGATATAGTATCTAAAACGGGCGAATTGTGGCCAAATGACTTCACCCGGCGCGGAGCGGAAAGGCAAAGCTCAATCAATGGCCAGCTGATAAGATAAGCGCGCGATTTAACTTTAAACACTGGCACCGAACTGTGCGATTTTCTTTTCCGTTTATTTGTCGTGTATTTTTTCGCAGCTACGAGTGCGGGTATCTGGCTTTATTCACCACTAGTCGCCGATATCTTATCGTGGTCTGCGAAGCTCCAGGTTAGAGCAAATATCCAGCAGGTACGGAGGCATTCTGGCCAACAGTAACAGCTGTTGGCCAATAACGATTGCGAATGAGAATGAGATCGCGAATGTATCTCAAAAGTTGCGCTCAGTTCTCGGAACTTTCGGATGATGACTAAACCGGCTCGAACTTTTATCTTGGTAATTGTGGGTTTTATTACTTTTATTTGGGCTTAGAATAAAAATTGTGGGCCACAAAAACGTTGGATCGCTGATTGAATTAAAGTAATGGCTCTTCACTTGTTGTTTGCGAAACGAAAACCAAACGAAAACTCACTAATTGCAGATACAAGTATCTCGCGCCTCGCTGATTTTCCAGTTTCTCCCGTGCAAATCACCTTCGCACCGTTCCGTTACTTCTAATTGCGGCAAATAAAAAACACTCTCGTCTCACAGATACGGCTGCACATGCAGATACACTTATGTATTTTCAGATATTAATTTTTCCAGATATATCTCTTATTTCTCTATAGACGGGTAGGGGGCGGTACACAGTCTCACACACGCTCATTCGCTGCGGCAGCTCGATCGCTCCACTCCAGCGCGCGTCTTAGATCGAACTGACTTGACTAAAGACACTCAATGTCGAAAGACCCCAACTCACTTTGGATCCAAGTTCTCTTCGGCAGTACCTCTCCTCTCTTAGCTCGGCTGTTCACATTATTACAACCGATCCAAAGATCCCAAGACGTTGAGCTGCAACATGTTCGAGTTGCAGGCAAGATCTTGAATACAACTGCAACTCCTAGCAGTCGGTAATGCAACTCCGACAGCACCACCAAGTGGAGATGATGATCCATTCGTAGTACAATTCGACTGGGTATGAATTACAATATTATTAATATGGAAGGATTTAAAAATAAAAAAAGAGCATTTGAATTTTAAGAAAAATATCAAATACATTTTCCGTATGAATAAAAAACCTCAATTCGAAATGAAATCTTTGTCCAAATTTAGGAGGTTTTTAAAATAAAAACCTAATTTGCAGAAAAATGAGGGCATTTGAATTTTATAATTTGAAGGTGTGTTTGATCTCATAGTTTCTGAGATATTAGCAAGTTACTACTAAGATTATTAGATTCTAAACCAAAGATCATATAAAAAACATAAATTTAATAAAACCAGAACTTATGCGAAGTCCAAGATTTTGAAACCAACTCACTTAAGCACATGGTCGCGCCAAGCAGGAGGTGCAGTGTGTTCATATGGACGAGGTAGAACAACACGACCAGACCGACGAGAAGAGTTAAGCCCACCAGACCGATCAAGAAGGATAAGAGCAAGGCCCAGCACATGTCCTGCGGGTAGGGATCGGTGCAAATATAAAGGGATAAAAGGCTTAAATTTCAAACAAGAACTCACCCACATCGTGCCGAAAAGCAGGAATAATTTGGCCACGGCATAGACGAAGCCAAAAACCATTGCCAAGATCACGAGCAGTAATTCGGGGTTGCCCATGATAAGCTCGAACAGACCCACAGAAAAGATTACCACGGCGAAAACCATCCCCGAAAGCCCGATGAAGATGCAGCCGAGGTAGAGCGACGTGAAGCCAAAAAACAAACGTAGACACATTTCGATTTCCCCCGTCGTTTGACTAGGAATTACAAGCACATATTTCACTAGAATTTTGAACTAGAGTTTGGTTTTCGAAACGTCCACTGTTCTACATGTTGACATCAAAAACAAGTAACAATTAATTATGCTAGAAGTTTCCTACTGCTACATTTTTTTCTCCATTATTTACTTTGAGTGAAAAATCCACGTATTTTTAAATTTGCCGCTCAAAACGAAATCAGCTGTTTAAGAGCTAGGCACTAGGCACTTATCGATAGACCATATAGCTGACCAATAACCTCGATAGACTATGGTTTCCAATTAGCATCCAACTGACCCAACCGAAGAATCATATAAATAATGGATATAGCCGATCCTCCGCCAAAAAAGCGTGCCCGGAAGTCGCCCATACTGGAACAGGACATCACTGGAATCCAAGCTATCCTGTCCGATGAGTTCGACGAGGACATAGCACTTATCAAAGCGCACAGTTGCCAGTTGGAGACGAAGCAACAGCTGCAGGCGGTCATCCAGGAGCTCTCCCAGAAACTGCCCCACTTCCAGCACCTGAAGCGCGTCCAGGATCGCAGCGTGCTCATTTGTCCCAGCTCGGAGATCGGCGTATCCAATACCCTAGAGCAGCACCTCGAACAGTTCGCCTTCTCGGAGCACGTGCTCCGTGCACTCTGCAATGGAGTACGGGTAGTGGAAGTGCCAGAACGGATGCCCCGGTTGCGGGTGCAGTACGAGAAGACCACCCAGCACTGGCCCTGCAAGTTCCACCCAAATCACTACTCGGAATCCCTGCGAAATGGCACTAACTTCAGCTCCGGACAACGCATCTTCCACAAGCGGATAGCGCAGCTTTTGGTGAGGCTCGCCCGGGATGTGAATGCCGGTCGGCCAGTGGGCATCTGCGTGGATCCACGACAACCGAGTATAGTATCCATCGCAGGAGCCAGAGAATCCCCTAGTCCACATGAACATTGCGGCATGTTGCTGGTGGATTTTGTGGCCCGAAGTCAAGAAGGAGGCGCTACACAGACAGAGCTCACATTCACCGAGGACTCTGGGGAAAAAGAAACCACGCTGCGGGGCATACCCATAGACTACTACGATTACCTGAGGAAAGATGAGGATTACAAAGACCTTACATTCGGAGCGGAGAAATCCAGGGAAAGTAAAGAAGTAGAGCAAATACAAGGAGCAGACAACCTGGCCAAATTCGGACCCTATCTATGCACCGGCTACGATGTCTATCTACTGCAAGAACCCTGCCTCATGTGTTCCATGGCCCTGGTTCACAGTAGAGCGAAAAGGGTGTTCTTTCTCCGAAACTCTGAGAATGGAGCACTGGCCACGAGATTCCAGCTGCACTCGGTGCGGGAACTCAACCATCACTACGAGGTATTTCAGTTCACCACCAACGAGGACAAAGACTTGACGTAACGTTTAACAAACCTTGGTTTAATAAAGGATTTATAAGATATCTTCGATTTTGGGAGTTGTTCTGGCCGTCGATTGGCGGGTGGGCGAGGAAATAAGGCCTAGCAGGTGGCAATCGGCCTCCAGGATAGTGATGTCCTTGGAAGAGCCCAAAAACTTGGTGGACAGTTCCAGGTCCTTGATGCGCAGCCGAACGCGGGCACCTCGAACATAGTCACTAAGGATAGAAATTTATATATTGAATGTAGAGGATAATAAGATTCCGTGGACTTACCTAGCATTGCGAGGTGGACGACTGCAGACGCAGTGGAACTTCCAGCCAAAGTCGATGTAGAGATCATCGCCCACCACATGGAAGATCTTTCCACTTACCACCTTGCCCTCGGCGCTGCCCAACTGATCCGGAAATCAAGAGGTTATTACATAAACAAGGGGAATACATGGATTTAACTTACATCTACCAACTTTGAATTGCGCAGCAGGGAGGCGAAGGTCTGGTTGTCCTCCTCCGGCTGAAGGGGCGCGGCCGGAGCCGTGTACTTGTCAAAGGCACGGGCAAATCCTCCCTTGCTGCCGCCAATCTCCGCCGGATTCTCTGCGGGAATAGCTCCCTCCACTGGTTTTTCCGTTTCGCCGCTAATCAAACGGATAGCCACTAGCATCCTGTGGCGAGAGCTTAAGGAAGCCACCTGGATCGCGGATCTGGTGATCTTTTGCAGCAGCGACATAGTTTTAATTTAATATTTGTATCCACAAGAAAATCCAAGCCAACTGGAAAACCAAAGAAGAAGAGCGGTTTCGATAGGCCGCATATCGATTAACCACAGCTGGGCCGGCACATCACTAATTACAAAAAACACGCTGCCGGCATTTATTTTGATATTACGAAATCGGCAGTAGCGCAGACAATTAACAATTAAAAACTAGAAACATGATCCAGCAACAGCGCCAGAGAATTGAGGCCGCAGTGACCGAGATGATCGACGACATGGATAAGACGCACCTGCGCAAAATGCAGGTAAGTGGAGTCTTCTTAGAAAAACATCCTTAAATTAACATGCTTTCTGTCCAATCGCAGAACGAGATGCATTTGTGCGCGGCCAAGTGCTGCCAGGATGGAACCTCCAGCGTAGACAGTGTTCAGAGATGTGTGGACCGCTGCTCCACGCCCATGACAAGGGCTCAGAACTACGTCCAGCACGAGCTGGGGGAGTTCCAGGGCAGACTTCAGCGTTGCGTCATGGTCAGTACCAATTTCATCAACCTGTTGAATGCTTTCTGGAGTTTTAAAACAGCTAAAAGGGTTCTCCATATAATTTAATGATGCGGATTATACTTATGATGAGCGATATATATTGAGCAAGAGCTGTTTGTCAAAATCCGATTTGCAAAAGCATTTAATTCTAAATTAGTCAAGTCCTTTTATAAAAGTCTGATGAGTTTTTTTAGTAAGTAAGGAATATTTTGCTAAACCTAAAATTCTGTACAAGTTATACTACTAATGTGGTTAACAGCTTAGGCCAAAAGTAGAAGATTATACAATTGGAAAGAAGAGCAGGCTTGCTTTGGATCTATTACAATTTGTAAGCATATGTATAACTCATTTATTCCTCATTCGCAGCAATGCAACGACGATGTGAAGGTGAAAATGCCGCCCAATCCCAACGAGGATCAGATAGCCAAGTACACCGACCAGTTCGAGCGTTGTGCGATCCAGTGCGTGGACAAGCACGTCGGTCTGATCCCCGGGATGATGAAGACCATGAAGGCAGTGCTCTCGAAAGGTCCCGAGAGCATTCCCCAAGTCTAAGTCAGGCTGCATTTATTACCCAATTAGTTATTGTACTTGTTAATCTTAAAACCGTGCAATATTTACCTCCTCTGGAGTCGTTCAACATTTTGCTAACGGAATTAAGAATTTTAAACAAAAATTACCTTATTAGCTGTATAAAGTCTTATGTACCGATCAAACGTAGTGTTAACAATCTCTGGAGTCATGTCAAATTTTGCCATCATTAAATAAAAAACACACATACTTTGTACACCGAAAACTGTCATAGCCAAATTTAGTTGTGTATTTCAAAATTGTTTAAATTCCGAATAGTACAATGGTGGAGCAACAGAAAAAGCGTTTGGAAGACGCCATCAGCGACATGATAGAGGACATGTACCGCACCCACTTGCGCAGGATGCAGGTGAGTGTTGTCTCTAATGTGTCTTGGTGAGCTCCATCTAAGGATGATAACTTCCTGACTATCCCAAGTCGACAATGCACCGCTGTGCCGCCCGTTGCTGCGATGATGAGCGCGGGACACTGACGAGCGTACAGAACTGCATCGAGAAGTGCGCCGGGCCACTGATGGATGCCCAGGATTACCTGCAGCACGAGCTGGGCCAGTTTCAGAATCGCCTCCAGAACTGCGTCAGGGTAGGAGAGGGCTTTTTATTGAACTTTTAACCCAATACGTTAATACTGTACGTATTTGATCAGAAACCACTAGAAAGGGTACTTTACTACGAAGTACGGCAGAGTAGACTTGCTATTTTCAGACTCACACTTTAGCATGTCCTTCTGATCCTCTGATTCCTATATTCGTTTTTAAAATTTTTCATGCAGAATCAGTCATGTGTTACCAAAAAATACCGATTTTCCATAGCTGTCTATTTAATATTTATTGTTGTTGCAAAAACTTCATTTTTAATAATATTGATAAAAAGCTTAGTTCAAATTAAATATTCATGTGAGCTTTATTTTTTATATTTTTTTGCTGAAAAAATAACCAGATGTAAAATTGTAGGATTGAGCTAAACATGTTTTTTATATTTTTCGTGATTATTTTATCCAAATTCTTGATCCAAAGCTCTATAAGCGTATGTAGACCACGAAATAAACTATTAAAACTAATTTTAAGTGTTCAGGATTTTAATAAGCTTTTTCTACACATCCCGAAATCCTTTAAATTTTGATTATAAGGTGTACCGTCATACAAGCTTTTTCTGAAGGTTTTGTTTTGTTTTTTAATAGTGAATATATAAAGAACTCATATCACAATTAAATTATGTCTGTGGTTAAATTGCAATAGTTATTACATCTTCGGTGTTCTATCCATTCTTTCCCCTCTAATTCGGTTGTTAATCCACAGGATTGCAACAGCGATGCCCGCTCCCGCCTGCCCAGCAATCCCAGTGACCGGGACATGTCCAGATCCCAGCATATGTTCGAAAGCTGCTCCGGCAACTGTGTGGACAAGCATATAAACCTGATCCCGGGGCTGCTCAAGTCGATCAAGCAGACCCTGGAAAGGGGTCCCCCCAAGAGATCTGGAAGGGATCGCGGACTGGACCTTTGAGAGAGCTACGTTCGCAGGATAGATTTGCATAGAAAACACGCCAGTCGAGAAGTTGACAATGATACACTTATTTATTGAATATTTTTGGTACAGCTAACACTAAAGATACACTAAAGGAAACTGTGATCCGGGGATGGCTTATCGGAGGAGGGCTTATCAGCGTCCACGTGGGCCTCACTTTGCTTGTTTGAACTTTAAGCTCCCGGATCTTCTTGGGCCCTAGCTCATTAAATATCTAGTAATAAAGATTCTTAGTAATATGCAACAATACGATAAACTGTATTTGGGGATCTGGCTGGATCTACTGCTCGTTCTGCTTCGTCCTTACGCCGTACTTGCTCCAGAAAGTGACCTTGGCGGTGGTCTTCTTCAGGTTGTCCTGGAACACCGAGCACGTGTCGAAGGGCGGACAGTAGAGGTGCAGGGAGACGGAGGTGTCCGAGTGGCTGGGGTTCTCCACGCGATGCAGTCCCAGGTTGTCTATAGAAAATTCAAAACGATATCCAATAAGTACACGAAATCCCCCTTTATGTAATTTCTATTTTCCTCACCGTTTATGTAGGCCACATCGTTGACGGCAATCGGGGTCTCACCGATCTCCACCAGCTCTCGGCTATCGATCTCGCCATCGGGATGATGGGATCGGCTGGTGTCCCTGCCGGATCTATTGGGGTACTCATAGCGCTTCTCGCGCAGATCCCCCTTCAGCATCTTCATGAAGCAGTGGGAATCGGCATGGTCGTGCACCGAAGAGCCGTGTCCTTCGCCCCAGCACAGGATCAGCAAATTAAACTTTCCATTTCCAGCATCCACCAAATTTCTGGTGTAGCTATAACGATCGAACTTGGCGTACTTGCGCCACTCCCGGGGATTCGACTTGTAGGTGAGCATCAGGTGATTCACCATCTCGATGTTGACGTAGTTGGACTCGAACTCCCGGTGAAGGGCGGCCACCAAGTCCGTCAGGGTATCCACCGCGGGTCCGTACTTCAGGGGCTTCTCCAGCGCCTGATAATAGCTGGTGGCCTGGCGCAGGTACTTCTCCTGGTCAACCTGCTCTATCTCGGAGTCGATCTTGGACAGGGCCATTTTGGGCTTGCTCTGATTGACCTATGATTTGAATAAAACAGTGGTGCATCAGTTAAAGCTGAAGGGCGTGGAAAAATACCTATATAGTCTATAGAGTTCATTTCTCAATTGATTTAGATGAATTACGTTATAAAGTCGATGATCGCTGGAGATAGCTATATGTTCCGATTGGATGCGGTTTAAAAAAATTGATTTGTTTCCAGTAATCGCACACGCTCCACCTCGGATTGCAAAATTCAACTGAACAGACACCCTGATTTCTGGGGATTTTGCTCTCCTGCTCCGGCTATATAATCTACTCAGATCGGACGTAAGTCGGAGGCGCAAGTCCGAAGCAATAACAAAAAAACAAGAAGTCGCCGCCGATTATCGCCTAGCCCCTTATCAATAGTAGATTTTGCCAATACCCTGTCTTATATACATATATACACATGAGTCTATATAGATAGATCGAATGTTGCCAGGAGGGCTCAACAGATGCGCCTGAATTTCTGGACAAGAGGTTAATGGCGCTCTAATGGGATCTCTTGACGAATAAAAAACAAATTTCTATTATTTAGTCGTGTCCAAATGTTTGGCGATAAAGCCATGGACACCAAAAGCTGGTTGAATCTGGTTGCTGACGCATTTTAAAAAATCCGAGCGAGGCTGTTTTTCATGGAGATCTATGGGTCCATTAATCTAAACTGGGTCTTTTTTTTGAAGTCTGGGATCTTCCCTGAGGTGCAAATATTTTTCAATTCCTGGCAAAGTTCGCCAATTAACGATAATCCACAAAACATTGAGATACTTTAAGTTGCAATATAATGTAATATTTAAACACATTGCCTACTTTCAGGTTTGTTACAGACTAATTTTAATTGCCTGCCATTTCTCATATGCGAATATCACTTAAGTGATGTGACGATGCATTTGAGGTTTCTTTGTGATTCAGGATGTTCAAAATGACTAACAGTGACCTTACTTTCTCCATAAAAAAACAAATAAATAAACAAAGGTTCTTTCATTGTTTTTCTTGACTTGAATAAACCTCCAAAAATGTCTTATGTAACTTCAAGTGAAATTATTGTTAAAGAAAACACTTTCCAACTTGGCTGCAATGTCAGCAAGTGAACTTGGTCTAAAAGTAATAACTTTTTTTACGAGACCCATGCCCTGTTATTAAACATTTTTCCCCTAATGCCACATGAATGTATTTCATTTTGGTGTTTGAAAAATGTTTTGCAATGGCTAAAAAGCATAAAACTGCCAGCTTGGCAGCCAACTTTCGCAACAGGTTAAGGCCAATAGCAAAGTCAAAGCAAAAACTAAAAGCTGCGAACTGCCATTTGCGTCAATATTAAGCGAACAAACAATTTGGAAAATTGGTGGAAAGCCGGAGGCGATTTTCGAAGCAGTTCAATAAACTAAAGATTGCAGCAAAATTTTTAAACTATTTAAGAAAGGAAAGTGCTTTGATGGGACTTTAAGGATAAAGGACTTACCATTTTGTTTGATTTGATTAAGTTTTAACTCTGCTTTAAAAACTGAATACGTTTGTTTAAAATTTAAAATTCACTTTTTGAGAAAAACTTTTGATTTCAGGACTTGGACTTGCACTTTTTACGAATTTTCACTGGGCAGTTGCCACTTGGATGCGCGCCGCCGGGTTTGTGTGCCTGTTTTGGGTATCTTTCACCAATTTATGGAGATCTTGGCCAGCAAAGCCCCGTTTTCGACTCAAAACGCAATTCGAGTGACAAAAACGACGCCAGCAGAGGCATCGCAGCTCGAATGGCATTTTGAGCGCTTTTCGCCGCCGCGAGCCAAAACTCAAACGCAAAGCGGTTTCACTCGACCTAACTTGGCTTGTTGTTGTTTGATCAGTTGGCCAGGCCCGAAATTTATGCTACCATGTCGATCCGAGGTTGAGCGGCCAGATATTTCAATACATTTCTCCCCCGACCCAGCTATTAATTATGGAGACGTGCCGTTTTTTTTTCCTCTACCGATCTTCTTGCTTATTTGCGTTTTTGGCTAAAAGAAATGGCCGACAGCCTTTTGTTAAAGCCACTCGGTGGAATTCTCTAGCCGAATTTTGGCCTGGGGTCAAATGATGAAAGGTTTTTAACAATTGCTTAAAGCGTCATTCGAATTGTGTGTCAAGTATTGGTTGCCAATATTTGTATAGCTCGCAACACTTGTCCCGGACCCTATTTTGATTATTTTAAGTGGAAAAACATACACATTTTTTGCTATTAAAATAAAAAACTGCATAGTCTTATTAAATTGTTTTTCAAAAATACTTTTTTAGGTAAACAAATTTTTTTTCGCATATTTTTTGAATACATTTTTGGGTCATAATAATCATAAGTGTATCTCAAAGAATGTCATCTATTTTTACGACATCGACCACCTCCTAATTAACATATGCCATCAGTTCGTGGCTTTCTAACCAGGTTTATTCAACTTTGAACTATTCTTTTTGCATACCTGGCCTACTATGTAAATCATTTACATATTCCCAAAACAATTTGGTACAAACATTCATCTTTGTTTTCGTATTTTCGCTTTAAAAAATGCAGCTAATAACAAAATCATTGACCGTCGTGGAATCAAAAACAATATTTTCTTATTTGTCAACCATTAATGTGGGATTTCTCAAATCAGAACAATATTTGCGCGTTTGAATGAATTTTCTTATCAGCAGGAACACGTATTATACAAACAACAGGGGCCAAAGGCGGCGACTTGTAATTTAACGGAAATAAATACGTATGCTTCAATATTCAATTTCTTTTCAATTGTTTTCCAATTAGGGATAGACAAACTCAATCTGATGTGTATATTTTATTTAGATCTTCAAGGAAAAATACACAGTTTTGGCTTAAAATACATTTTTCCATTTGATTGATTCACAATTTCCTTAATGACTAGATAAATACATGAAAATATCGAAACACAAAAATTTTTGGTTTAGGAATTAAACTCTAAATGCTTTATAAGCCCACATAATAAATTCAGCGGAAAATTCAAACTTGAAGCCTCAATAAGGTGAACCCCATTTCACTTCAAACGCCAAATGCTGGCTAATCTTCATCCTCCTCGGACATATCGAATTCGTCATCATCAAAATCGATTATCTAGACAAAATAAAATAAAATTATAAATTGTTTTATTTAAGTTTAATAATATTGATGCCACAAACCTCGCTATTTAACCGCTTGAATTCGGAGATTCCAGTCAAATCTTCCAGATATTTTGCTGTTTCGAATGTTTTTAAAAGGAAGGCATGTCCCTCTTTTTTATATGCATTCAAAACGGCCTGTAAGTATATAGTAAAGTACTGATTTATTTATCGTCTATAATATCTTTGGTGTTGAATGTTCTTACCGCCGAGCACGCAATGCACTGAGCAAATTTTTGGGTAGCTGGCAGAATATTCTCATAGTTGCACAGCATTCCCCGGATCGAGTGCGGCAGGATGCCCAGTAGACCCTCCGGCACCTTGCCAGCAGCCTCCTCCGATTTGCCACGCCCACTCTGGGCGTAGTAGGCTGGCGCCAGTTCTCTTCGAGGATGTTGGAGTAGGGCTACCAGCAACTCAACTGCATAACTGGCGGCAATGTTGGATACTCCAGGTCGAGTCACGGTGCACTGCTGATCCAACGTGCGATCTTTAAGGGACTGAACATTTCGGAACTTGTTTAATAACTTTATAAACCAAATTTCCACAAATATATGTAGACTTTTTGGGTTAAATTAAATAAACATTTTTTAGTATCTAAATTGTTTTTAGTTCATTAAGAAATGTTTCGAAAAGCATTTTAATAGAAATGCTTTTTGAAAACTATACAAAATTGGGTAATTTCGTTATGAACAACATAAAAAATGTTTAATTTTTGATTGTTTGCTATCTTAAAAATTGTAACATGCATTTATACTTTTTTATAAATTTGATCGACGAAGAAAGTCCGTATATGGACCGAATCAATCTTAAGATATATCAGCATTGGTTCTATGTTATCTGGTAGAGCTTCGCCACCAATGCAGTGAGAAGATCGAAAGCTTTTGGAAGCTTTTCACTGTCAACAAACACATGCTCCGAACAAATGGAATGAAATGACGCCTCTGGGCGAGAACAAAACAAACAGTTTGGAATACACTCCTAACCCAAAGTATTGTAACTTTCGCAGTTCCATCGATTACTTAAGTAACCCGCCGCTTCACCCACCGCTGATTAGATAAGGTTCCGGCGAGCGGGAGAGCCGGAGAACTCCGGACTCTCCCACGACCCTAAAAAATACATTTTGTGTGCGTTCAGTGCCAAGGCGATAGCTAGTTCGACTGGTAATTGCTAGTGAAAACAGAAAGGAACCATGTTGACCGAATTCGCTGGCAATCTTTCGCATCCGCTGGAGTTCGGACATGTTCTGGAGGTCGTGGCCAAGACTATCGACGGAGCAGCCAGGTGAGATGCGTCGCAGATACATATTTTATTACCTTACCGCGCCTTGTTTTTGACTAATCGCTTGTCAAACTGGACTCCTTATCAGTTCGTGACTAATGTCTTGATTATGATTGCTTCGGTTTCGGTAGGTTCCACATCAACCTCTGCACGGCCAAGAGCACAGTGGATCCGAACGCAGACATTGGGCTACGCTTCTCGTGCTATTTTCGCCAAGATGTGATCGTAAGGAACACCCGGGTGAACGGTGTCTGGGGTGAAGAAGAGACGCATGTCCAGGACCCCAACACGCTGCCCAATCCCATCGTCAGTGGCGAGTTCTTCCTAGTATACATCTTGTGCTGCGAAGATAGCTTCGCCATCTCCATAAACAGTCGGGAGTACTGCAAGTTCCGCTACCGCTTGCCACTGGGAGCTCTACGTGCTCTGGAGATCCGTGATCAGATACAGGTTATCAAGCAGGTGGATCACCGCACTGTGTTTCCCAATCCGTGGCCCGCCATTCACGCCTCGGATTACTTTAAGGCATTTAGTAACGACCAGCCGATTTTGTTTAGTCCTGGCCATGTGATCGTCCTTACAGCTCGCTGCTTTGAGAACAAGAAGGGCCAGTTCATCATAAAGTTCATGGACTCAGACACCAAGCGCGAGGAGCTTCACTTCAGTGTGCGCTTCGATGAAAAGACGGTAGTGCGCAACTCCATGAACAAGAACTTTGAGTAAGCTTGCTAAATAATGTGGAAATCGTAAAAGGTATAACTGATTCTTTTTTGCAGATTCGGAAACGAGGAGCGCCATGGCGGCTTTCCTTTCGTCTTTAACCAGCAGTTTAAACTGGCGCTGGCCTTTACGGACCGGGAGGTTCTCACAGCGGTGGATGGTTACAACTTCTTCAGCTACGCATGGCGTACACCCAAAGCCATGATGAATCTAGTAGGTTTCAAGGTAACCAGTATTAGTGGCCTGGTGGTGCAGATAACTGGTGTGGATCACCTTCAGACGGGCGACCCCACTTGCGCTGGCTTTGAGAAGTATTCGCGCCATGATTACGAGTGTGTCTAATAACCGTTTAACCAAAGTACCTAAGTCTGAAAATACATGTGCTATCTTAAATACTAAAAGCTTAAACTTACATTTCCTGGGGCCGTGACGTCGTTGCAGAAGTAGCAACCCAATTGGTCGCCATTAATGCACTTAAGTCCCTCAATCTCTTGACCAACGTCGCCTGCCTCCTCTCGAGTGGTGCCATGTCGCATCACTAGATAGCTATCAAAACCAAGGGCTGCATTGATAACAATCTGGAATGGGCAAAGATAAATTGCATTTCTTTTGGCGGACATAATTTTAACCCAACCTTTTGATTGGCCGCACCCAGCAGCGTAGGCAGCCAACGGCTCTCGCGTGAATCGGTGAGAAGAAATATAACATCGTGGTCCTGAACCTGCTGCTCAATCAACTGCAAATGCTCTTTCGTCTGGGCAAGCAGCGATTCCCCAATGGTGTGTCCAGGCATGGGAATCTCCAGCACATGTCCCGCCGTTTCCGCAGAAGGATTAATCTCCCGCAGTCTCTGGGCTGCTGTGGTGGCCTTCATCCGATTGCCCGCCACGGCATCCGCATGGGTGTAGAGGTTCTGACGCACTGGATTAGAGAATCCTACCTTGCCGTTGTCCAGCAGAGTAATGTGCTTGAAGCCCCAGGACTATTAAATTAAAAATTATTTAAATATGCTCTATGAAATTCATTTAACCAAACCCACCAGCAGATTTCTTGCCACAGCACACCCTAAGGTACCAGCTCCAAAAAGTAAACATTTGGTTTGGGAGATAACTTCCAGGTTGAGATCGGGAACCAATCGCCATTTCATTAGTTTTAAATTTAGGTTTACGGAGTTCTCAGCCAATCTGCATGGTGTAATTAATATATCGATAATGAGCAAGAAAAGGGAATTCTATAGATAAACTGTTCGCCACTGATATTTATCATTTGGCTTTATCCATTTTCTTACTTAGCTGGATCCATACTGTCTCTCATGCAGACCATTCTTGGGCCCATTTTGCCATTTTTATTGAGCTCCCATCCCACAAATTTCACATCCCCGGATTGGCTTAGATCACAGGCTTCAGTTTGTATCACCTGCCAGATTCGGCTGTCATCCACCTGCAGTTGCTGATTATATCGCAGGCCCAGAAACTTAATCGTTTTGCCCACAAAAGAGGGGCTGTAATGAGAAGTAGATATTTGATTAAAAAGCTATATTCAATTAAAGTGATAGCCCACCATTGCTGGAGTAGAAAGGCAGCATAGTTCCGCATCAACCAAGCTGGATGCTCATACTCGCTAGGATCCGCAAACCCAAAATAGTAATGTTCTACATCGTTTTCATCCAGAGTACTTAAATTGCGGGCTTCGACAACCTCCTGTTCCTTATTTGCATACAGAATGAAGAAGTGTTGCGATTCACCGGGCAGGGACTTCAAGGCTTCTATGTAGCTATCACTGTTGGGTAAATTCCGAAGCTTTTGGACCGCGCCCTGTAGCTTCAAGGTGGGTGTTAGTGGGCAGGGGAAGGCAAACCAAAAGTAGTAGCTGTGGCATTTCAAGTCGGCGAAGGAGATAACAAAGAACCGGGTCAACAGACTGGGATCCCTCAAGACTCCACCATTGCACATATCAGCCAGCAGTTCCTTGCCCTCATCGGCCAGCAGTTGTAATTTGTCTAGGGCCTTGAACTCTTCGATTGTGTTCTTGTTGTAAATGGTGCCGATTGCAGAATGGCTGAATTTCGGTGGCTGTGCTGTCCTAAAATGCGGGTGTATAAGCGATAATGGTTCGATCAACTACACCTATTACAACTTACTTGTTGTAGGCCGTGTAGTCCACTTCCAGGAGGCATGCACTGGCATTTCGGTTGGTATAGTGTCCAGTAATGGAACGCTTCGAGTCGGATAGGCGATCTAGGTCAAGCTTAATCTCCGCCAGCTTGTGCCAAAAAGTGGGAGACACAAAAGACTCCCATGGTGCAAATTGCAAAATCATCTCTTTTTCTACACTCATGTTTTGCGGGGGCGTTGTTTACGTTTGGGCAGCAAATAATAAACAAAGCTCTCGATGGCGATAGGCCAACACGAAAATTATTTATCGATAGCTACACTGGAACCTCGATAAAAATCGTTTTTTGAAATAAATGAAAATAACTTTTTTAATACTTTGTTAATTGTATATTTCGCCTATAGTTTAACACTTAATAAATAAACATGAAGTTAAAACTTTTATGGGAAATTGCTGGAGGTCGCTTTCAGTTTTCGAGGCTGCGCTGTAGCTACTTGATAAGAGATCTGTTAATTTCACCAGAATTCACTAGTCACGCTAGTTCGCTAGAAAACAAAAACAGAAAAGCGGAGAGCGAATTAAATCAAGTAAAAATGGATCTGCAGCAGCTGGAAGAGCAGGCTCGCCAGACGGCGCTCAAGGATATACAGAACATGCTGCAGCGACCGGGACAACTGGAAAAGGTTGAGCAGTACCGTCACCGCAACGCCCGCAAGAAGGCGTCCGTGGAGGCGCTCCTCAAGACAGGGATGCAGGGCCAACTGGATGGGGTCAGAGTGGGTCTCAAGCAACTGGAGACTTGCATGCAGGACGTGCGCGAAGTGAGGCGCCGAATGGACGAGGTGGAGCGTCTGCTGCAGGGCGTGCCCGAGATTTATGACGCACTGGAGGTTGTCCGGAAGGAGAACACGAAGCACTCTCAGTATGCCACCGCCATGGAGAACCTGAAGCACATCTTTAACGTGGACGCCAGTGTCCAAAAGACTATGGTTCTGATCGAGGACGACAAGCTGCTTAATGCCCACCAGTGCCTGGCGGATCTGAAGAACTCTCGCGATGATCTTCTCTACGAGCTGCACAAACAGCCGAAGCAGCACGCCTCCGACAAGATCACACTGAAGCGCCACTTCGAGAGGGTGGACACCGTGTCTCAGGAACTAGAGAAGAAGCTGCGCCTGATCCTCAGCCGTACGCTAAACACTCTGCGCAAGAAGCCCACGATTATAGTCACCGCCCTTCGCATTATAGAGCGGGAGGAGAAGAACGACCAGTTCGCCCTGCAGCAGCAGAAGGTCACTGGATTCCTGCCGCCCGGAAGACCGAAGGCTTGGCGCCGCATGATCATGGACGTGCTGCAGCAGTCGGTGGTCACTCGTATTGAAGGCTCCAAGCTGGAGGAGCGAGCGGACAACAAAATGTGGTTGGTGCGCGCCCTAGAGAACTTGCAAAAAAACATCCTCGACGATTTACGCGTGGTGAAGTCTTTGTGCGTGCCCTGCTTCCCGCCGCACTACGATATATTCGGAGAGTACGTCAAGTTCTATCACGAGGGACTGTCTAGCTTTGTGAGTAAACAGTCGAAATTTTAAACGAAATTCATAAACAAAGATTATTTTTTTTTTAGTTGGACAACATTGTACGTTCTGGTTTGGAGGGCGACGAGTATGTGTCAATGATAGACTGGGTGACACATACGTATACGGGCGCGGAGTTGATGGCCCACCCCGATCTTAACGTGGATGTGCACCGACTGTTTGGAACTCTGCTGCAGCCACAGCATCTCAAGGCGCTGGAGAATGAATACCTGCAGAATATGCAGCGCAACTTCCAGAAATGGATGACCAAGGCCGCTGAAACGGAGAAGCAGGAGTGGTTTACCGAGACGTTACCCGATCAGGATGATGGTTACTACCACACGTCTGTCCCAGTTATCATATTCGAAATGATCGATCAGAATCTGAAAGTGACAAACACCATTCTCGAGGAGCTGACTTTCAAGGCGCTGGTGATGAGTATCCAGCAGGGGGAGATCTTTGGCCAGACTTACTTGAAAAATGTGATCGAGCTGAAGGAGCACCATTTCCGCAATCGGGACCAGATTAAGAACTTTACTCACTACATCATCACCATCGTTAACAACAGCCAGCAAATGGTGGAGTTGGCGCAGCAGATGGAGCAGCTGTACTGGCCAAAGTCGCGCACGGAGCACTACGAGGATTTTGAGCGCCTGCTGGCCACGTTCCAGCGAATCCGGGCTCATGCCGCCAGCTACCTTTTGGAGGAGGCCTTCTTGGACATGGAGTGCCATGTCAACGACCTCTTCACCGCTAAGTGGCTGGCCAGCAACATTGCTGTAGACACCATTTGTGTGACGCTGGACGATTACTTCCAGGACTACAACCATCTGCGACCCAATAACTTCGAGATGGTCATTAACGAGGCCCAGAAGTTGCTGGCCAAGCGCTACATACGAGCTCTGCTCTCCAAGCGACTGTCAAAGCCACGGGCCGAATGCGATGCTATCACCCGAAAAATCAAAACGGAGGCCATGCGGTTTAAGCTCTTCTTCGAGAAGATCGCCCCGAAGATTTCCCTGAGCGACTCTCCGCTAGATCTCATATCCACGCTATCGGCGCTGCTCAGCTCGGATATTGAGCTCCTGGTTCTGGATCTACACACATTGCTGGGCAGCTATCCGTCCCTAAACGAGGACCATCTGGTGCGTCTCTTCTATATTCGCAACGATGTCAAGGCGGCCGAAGTGCGCGAAAAGGTGCAGGACGCCATGAAGTCGAAGAAGGCCATGGTCAGTATCGCCAAACAGGACTGCATATTTAAGGAGATCGTGTTCAGCGACAAACTGTGGTAGACTCTGGAGTTCACTTCCCAACCCATTCCTCAAGATTCTTTATGTCAGAATCGTAGCTTTTCTTAAACTGAGATTGTAATAAATACAACATTATGTGCTTTATCAATGAATAAATTAATGTATAATTAACCACGATGATATTTACCTGTACCAATGTAATATATATGTGTAATATAAAATATATAACCACGATAATATTTGTCTGTACCAATGTGAAAAGTATTAATTTTCAGTAAGTTAATTTCTCAGAAAACCGATATATTGCCTTTTACAAAGCACTCCCATGGTGGAAATTGCGAAATCATCTCTTTTTCTACACTCATGTTTTACGGGGGCGTTGTTTACGTTTGGGCAGCAAATAATAAACAAAGCTCTCGATGGCGATAGGCCAACACGAAAATTATTTATCGATAGCTACACTGGAACCTCGATAAATAAAATTAAAAAACGCCAAAACTTAAGTCAATAAAAATCGTTTTATGAAATAAATGAAAATAACTTTTTTAATACTTTGTTAATTGTATATTACGCTTATAGTTTAACACTTAATAAATAAACATGAAGTTATAACTTTTACTGCAAATTGCTGGATGTCGCTGTCAGTTTTCGAGGCTGCACTGTAGCTACTTGATAAGAGATCTGTTAATTTCACCTGAATTCACAACAGTCACACTAGTTCACTTCCATTGCTGGCGAAGATTGAAAATCAAAAACTGAAAAGCGGTGAGCGATTCGAATCAAGTGAACATGGATCTGCAGCAGCTGGAAGAGCAGGCGCGTCAAGCGGCGCTCAAGGATATACAGAACATGCTGCAGCGACCGGGACAACTGGAGAAGGTTGAGCAGTACCGTCACCGCATCGCCCGCAAGAAGGCGTCCGTGGAGGCGCTACTTAAGACAGGGATGCAGGGCCAACTGGATGGGGTCAGAGTGGGTCTCAAGCAACTGGAGACTTGCATGCAGGACGTGCGGGAAGTGAGGCGCCGAATGGACGAGGTGGAGCGTCTGCTGCAGGGCGTGCCCGAGGTTTATGACGCACTGGAGGTTGTTCGGGAGGAGAACACGAAGCACTCGCAGTATGCCACCGCCATGGAGAACCTGAAGCACATCTTTAACGTGGACGCCAGTGTCCAAAAGACTATGATTCTGATCGAGGACGACAAGCTGCTCAATGCCCACCAGTGCCTGGCGGATCTGGAGAACTCTCGCGATGATCTCCTCTACGAGCTGCACAAACAGCCGAAGCAGCACGCCTCCGACAAGATCACACTGAAGCGCCACTTCGAGAAGGTGGACACCGTGTCCCAGGAACTAGAGAAGAAGCTGCGCCTAATCCTCAGCCGCACGCTAAACACTCTGCGCAAGAAGCCCACAATTATAGTCACCGCCCTTCGCATTATAGAGCGGGAGGAGAAGAACGACCAGTTCGCCCTGCAGCAGCAGAAGGTCACTGGATTCCTGCCGCCCGGAAGACCGAAGGCTTGGCGCCGCATGATCATGGACGTGCTGCAGCAGTCGGTGGTCACTCGCATCGAAGGCTCCAAGCTGGAGGAGCGAGAGGACAACAAAATGTGGCTGGTGCGCGACCTGGAGATCCTGCGCCAAATCATCCTCGAGGATTTACGCGTGGTGAAGTCTTTGTGCGTGCCCTGCTTCCCGCCGCACTACGATATTTTCGGAGAGTACGTCAAGTTCTATCACGAGGGACTATCTAGCTATGTGAGTACCCAGTCTAAATTTTAAACAAAATTCATAAACAAAGATTATTTTTTTTTTAGTTGGACAACATTGTTCGCTCTGGTCTTGAAGGCAACGAGTATGTATCAATGATGGCCTGGGTGACACATACGTATCCGGGCGTGGAGTTGATGTCCCACCCTGATCTTAACGTAGATGTGCACCGACTGATTGGAACTCTGCTGCAGCCACAGCATCTCAAGGCGCTGGAGGATGAATACCTGCAGAATATGCAGCGCAACTTCCAGGAATGGATGACCAAGGCCGCTGAAACGGAGAAGCAGGAGTGGTTCACCGAGACGTTACCCGATCAGGATGATGATTACTACCACACGTCAGCGCCAGTTATCATATTCCAAATGATCGATCAGCATCTGCAAGTGACCAACACCATTCACCAGGAGCTGACTTTCAAGGCGCTGGTGATGAGTATCCAGCAGGTGGAGATATTTGGCCAGACTTACCTGAAAAATGTGATCGAGCTGAAGGAGCACCATTTCCGCAATCGGGACCAGATTAAGTACTTTACTCACTACATCATCACCATCGTTAACAACAGCCAGCAAATGGTGGAGTTGGCGCAGCAGATGAAGCAGCTGTACTGGCCAAAGTCGCGCACGGAGCACTACGAGGATTTTGAGCGCCTGCTGGCCACGTTCCAGCGAATCCGGGCTCATGCCGCCAGCTACCTTTTGGAGGAGGCCTTCTTGGACATGGAGTGCCATGTCAACGACCTCTTCACCGCTAAGTGGCTGGCCAGCAACATTGCTGTAGACACCATTTGTGTGACGCTGGACGATTACTTCCAGGACTACAACCATCTGCGACCCAATAACTTCGAGATGGTCATTAACGAGGCCCAGAAGTTGCTGGCCAAGCGCTACATACGAGCTCTGCTCTCCAAGCGACTGTCAAAGCCACGGGCCGAATGCGATGCTATCACCCGAAAAATCAAAACGGAGGCCAAGCGGTTTAAGCTCTTCTTCGAGAAGATCGCCCCGAAGATTTCCCTGAGCGACTCTCCGCTAGATCTCATATCCACGCTATCGGCGCTGCTCAGCTCGGATATTGAGCTCCTGGTTCTGGATCTACACACATTGCTGGGCAGCTATCCGTCCCTAAACGAGGACCATCTGGTGCGTCTCTTCTACATTCGCAACGATGTCAAGGCGGCCGAAGTGCGCGAAAAGGTGCAGGACGCCATGAAGTCGAAGAAGGCCATGGTCAGTATCGCCAAACAGGACTGCATATTTAAGGAGATCGTGTTCAGCGACAAACTGTGGTAGACTCTGGAGTTCACTTCCCAACCCATTCCTCAAGATTCTTTATGTCAGAATCGTAGCTATTCTTAAACTGGGATTGTAATAAATACAACATAATGTGCTTTATCAATGAATAAATTAATGTATAATTAACCACGATGATATTTACCTGTACCAATGTAATATATATGTATAATGGAATTTATCAATGAATAAAATATATAACCACGATAATATTTGTCTGTACCAAAGCGAATAGTATTAATTTTTAGTAAGTTAATTTCCCAGAAATCCGGTATATTGTCCTATTTCTATAACTTGTTAAAATTGTTCTTATTTTGAAAGGAATTTATCTTTTTTTTGTATTTTGTATCTATATCCGTTAAATAGCTAGAACGTCAGCACTTCCGGTAAAAGAACCTCCCTTCGCCAGTGTTGTAACAGTCCAAATCGTGATTTTTCAAGCACTGGCTAGGTGATAACATATGGCAGGAGTATATATATTGCCCACCGATCTCTACACGTGTCAGTTTCGTGCGATCCGCGTTCCTAGACAAGATGAGCTATAGAGTCCAGCCGAGCGGCTTCGCCACCAAGTCCATCCACTCGGGCCAGAGCCCCGAACAGTGGAAGAGTGCCTCCGTGATCCCCCAGATATCGCTGAGCACCACCTTCAAGCAAGATGCTCCGGGTGAGCACCGGGGCTACGAGTACTCCAGGAGCGGAAATCCCACCAGGACCGTGCTGGAGACGTGCTTCGCTGCACTGGACAACGCCAAGTTCGGCCTGACCTTCTCGTCGGGACTGGGAGCCACCACTGCTGTGTTGACCATGTTGAGCAGCGGCGATCACATCATCATGGGCGATGATGTTTACGGAGGAACGAACCGTTTGATCCGTCAGG